>CM019071.1:101628471-102828471 GCA_009667805.1 Leptobrachium leishanense
GTTTCCGTTGTTTGGGTTGCACCACCTGCAACTTTGTAAACCCATGTAAATCTTTTCAGCACCCACACACTGGCCGCAACTTTAGGATCAAGTTTAGGATTACGTGTACAACCAGATTTGTGATTTATGTGCTCACGTGCCCATGTGGCTTGGCATATGTGGGTAAGACTACTACTGATCTCCGTACACGTATGGCTAATCATCGGTCGTCTATTAGGGCAGCACTGAGCGGAGGTGAAAGTCCCCAACCCGTTGCCCGACATTTTAAAGAGTTTGGTCATGCACTCTCGACTTTGAGAGTGCGACTTATTGACCATGTCCCAGAGCTCCCACGAGGGGGTGATCGGGCGAGTGAACTGTTGCGAAGGGAGGCCTATTGGATTTTCACTCTTAATACCATAGCCCCTAGGGGATTAAATGAGTTTAGTTCATATGGTCCGTTCCTCTCAGAGAGATAGAGATAACTTCAGTGGCTTCGATTCTCTGTGTTTTTCTGTTGTTTTTTATTAAGGGCTTTGGCGTTCAATATATATATTTTTTTGAAAATCTTTTGAGTATACCTTATTGAAGAGGTTTCGTGTTTGTTCTCTTTATACAATGTTTCATATTACAAGCTCACTGGTCAACTTATGGAGCTGGCATACAGCTCTTTAATGCGATTTTGTTCTATGAATGCATGAGGGGTTTGTTATACATGCATTTTTTTGTTTAAAAGTAACTATTTGATTATGAACATATTTTATATCTATCGTTGTTTATAATTTATTTTTGCATTATTCATCTACTGTACATATCTAAGGTTTGATTGTTTGGGTTTATTTAATATGTTATTCTTTTGAGTTATGAGAATAATTTATGCAACTTACCCTCTTCTTAGGGTTCATTTTTAGTTTTTTTTTTTGTTTATATTTTCGTCCTTTACCGCGTTGCTTCTGCCCTGGGAGCCGGCGTCTGGTTACCATGGTTGCGGTCATCTGACCGCTCCCTTCCAGATTTCCGGCTTCGACGGCACTCGCGCTGCGTAGTTTACGTTTGCAGTTACAGGTGTAATCAATTTGTATGTTGGTTTATATAAATTAGGTGTTTGTGTTTGTTCTGTATTCCTGACGAAAGTCTTTGATAAGACTGAAACGTTGAATAAATTTCACATTAAAGTTCCTTGAATTGAAGACTCCGTGGAGCGGTCTCCTTTGTACACTGTATATAAACATACATATATATATACACATACACACATATATATATACACACATATATATATATATATACACATACATATATATACACACATATACATATATATACACATATATACACATATATATACACACACATATATATATACACACACACATATGTGTACGTATAGAATATATATGTGTGTGTATATGTATGTGTACATATATATATTCTATACGTACACATGTGTGTATGTATATATATATATGTGTGTGTGTGTGTGTATATATATGTGTATATATATGTATATATGTGTATATATGTGTATGTATATATATATACATACAGTGGCAAGAAAAAGTATGTGAACCCTTTGGGATTATGTGGAGTTTTGCATGAATTGGTCATAAAATGTGCTCTGATCTTCATCTAAGTCACAACAATTTGAAAAACACAGTCTGCTTAAAATAATACAACACAAACATATGTTTTCATGTGTTTATTGAACATAACATGTAAACATTCACAGTGCAGGGTAGAAAAAGTATGTGAACCTTTGGACTTAATAACTGGTTGACCCTCCTTTGGCAGCAATAACCTCAACCAAACATTTCCTGTAGTTGCAGATAAGACCTGCACAACGATCTGGGGTAATTTTGGACCACTCCTCTTCACAAAACTGTTTCAGTGTGGCAATATTCTTGGGATGTCTGGTGTGAATCGCTCTCTTAAGGTCATGCCACAGCATTTCAATCGGGTTGAGGTCAGGACTCTGACTGGGCCACTCCAGAAGGCGTATTTTGTTTTGTTGAAGCCATTCTTTTGTTGAATTACTTGTATGTTTTGGGTCATTGTCCTGTTACATCACCCATCCTCTGCGGAACTTCAGTTGGAGGACAGATGGTCTTCCGTTTTCCTGCAAAATGTCTTTATAAACTCTGGAATTCATTTTTCCATCAATGACAACAATCCGTCCAGGCCCTGAGGCAGCAAAGCAGCCCCAAACCATGATGCTCCCTCCGCCATGTTTTACAGTGGGGATGAGGTTTTGATGTTGGTGTGCTGTGCCTTTTTTTTCTCCACACATAGTGTTGTGTGTTTTTTCCAAACAACTCAATTTTGGTTTCATCCGTCCACAGAATATTTTGCCAGTAGTGCTGTGGAACATCCAGGTGCTCTTTTGCAAACTTCAAACGTGCTGCAATATTCTTTTTGGACAGCAATGGCTTCTTCCGTGGTGTCCTCCCATGTACTCCATTCTTGTTTAATGTTTTCCTTATTGTAGATGTGTCAACAAAAATGTTAGCATATGCCAGAGATTTCTGTAAGTCTTTATCTGACACTCTAGGATTCTTCTTTACCTCATTAAGCATTCTGCGCTGTGCTCTTGCAGTCATCTTTACAGGACGACCATGCCTAGGGAGAGTAGCAACAGTGCTGAACTTTCTCCATTTGTAGACAGTCAGTCTTACCGTGGACACATGAACATCAAGGCTTTTGGAGATACTTTTGTAACCCTTTCCAGCTTCATGCAAGTCAACAATTCTTGATCGCAGGTCTTTTGAGAGCTCTTTTCTGCGAGGCATGGTTCACATCAGGCAGTGCTTCTTGAAACCAGTAAACCCAAAACTGGTGTGTGTTTTTAAAGGGCAGGACAGCTTTCAGCAACACATCCAATAATATCACACTGATTGGACTCAAGGTTGGTTCACTCCTGGCTCCAATTAGCTCTTGGAGAAGTCATTAGGCTAGGAGTTCACGTACTTTTTCCACCCTGCACTGTGAATGTTTACATGTTCTGTTCAATAAAAACATGAAAACATATAATGTTTGTGTTGTATTATTTTAAGCAGACTGTGTTTTTCAAATTGTTGTGACTTAGATGAAGATCAGAGCACATTTTAAGACCAATTCATGCAAAACTCCACATAATCCCAAAGGGTTCACATACTTTTTCTAGCCACTGTGTATGTATGTATGATGTATGTATGTATGTTTGTACTAGATTTTGCCCGCGGCTTCGCTCGCGTGGATTTTAGGATTTGTTAAAATTGTTTCTTAAAAGAAACAAGGTTTTTTTGGTAGAAATCCCCCCCCCTCCCCCCCCCCCCCCACTTGGGATTTTTTGAGAATTGTAAAACACGTGTTTTTTTTATTTTTCAAGAAGAATGTAAGTGCCAAATTTCACACCTGTAACATCTTTGGTTTATGAAATATAGGTATACTGATAAAAGTATTCACATCCCTTTCCCCCACCACCCTTAACTGTATTTTTGGAAAATAGTAAAACATGCTTTTTTTTTTGCATTAAGATTGTAAATATCGAATTTCACACCTGTAACATCATTGGTTTTTGAAATATAGGTATAGTGATAAAGGTATTCATCCCCCTTTTTGCCCACCCCCAGCACTGGATCTTTGGAAAATGGTAAAATACGTGTTGTTTTATTTTCAAGACGAATCTAAATACCAATTTTCACATGTGTAACATCTTCTGTTTTTGAGATGTAGGTATCCTGTCTAAAAGTATTCAGCCCCCCCTTTTCTTCACCAACCCACTTGGGATTTTTGGAAAATGGTAAAACACCTGTTTTTTATTTGTCAAGATGAATCTAAAGATCGCTTTTTCACGTCTGTAACATCTTCTGTTTTTAAGATATAGGTATCCTGTTTATAATATTCAACCACCTTTTTTGCCCCCTTAGGGGCAGAGTTTCCAAAAATCCTTCCTTAGTGGGTGCCCACATCATAAAAACAGTGCACCTTCAAAATTTCATGTTCCTAGGTTAAACGGTTTCAGCTGGGCGTTGATTAGTCAGTCAGTCAGGACTTTCGCATTTATGATAAAAGTATTCAACCCCCCTTTATGCCCCCCCAAGGAATTTTCAGAAAATGTTAAAATACGTGTTTTTTTTATTTGTCAAGAAGAATCTAAATACCGATTTTCACGTCTGTAGCATCTTCTGTTTTTGAGCTATAGGTATCCTGTTTAAAATATTCAACCCCCTTTTTCACCACCTTAGGGGCGGAGTTTCCAAAAATCCTTCCTTAGTGGGTGCCTACATCATAAAAACAGTGCACTTTCAAAATTTCACGTTCCTAGGTTAAACGGTTCCAGCTGGGCGTTGATGAGTCAGTCAGGACTTAGAAAAAATATATATATATATATATATATAACAAAAACGTGGAGAGAGCACTCCAGACAAACACATTCAAAAACATGCAACAACAGCTCCATGCATGGGTACATAATACCAGCTTTTACCACATGGTGAAAATTTCATAACTCTGAGCTTTGTTGAATAAAATGGTGGACATTTGGTTCGCAATGAACTGCCGTGAATTGCTTAAGCCTGCCAACAGCGTCAATAATCCACCCTCTGGCAGGTCCTACTCTGCAAACCTAATGACTGCCATAATGGGATAAACTCACTTGCTGAGGAACAGGTCCCTTCATGGAGCTCCCGCAGATCAAGGTTAAATAGAACCTGGAGGAGGAGTACCTGTGGCAGGGAGGGGTGCATACCCAGGAAAGTAGTCAGTATTCAGCAAAGCTCAGAGTTATGAAATTTTCACCATGTGGTAAAAGCTGGTATTATGTAGCCATGCATGGAGCTGTTGTTGCAGGTTTTTGAATGTGTTTGTCTGTAGTGCTCTCTCCATGTTTTTGTTTTGTATTTTATTTTGAGACGCACATGCACTGAAATGCTTAGTTAAGGCTGAGTGCTACCCCCATGTTATATATATATATATATATAGAAATTCAAAAGAGAGAGACCGCATCACGGAGTCTAAACAAAACGATTTAATGATGAATAAATTCTTCAACGTTTCAGTCCAACATGGACTTTCTTCAGGAATACAGAAACACCAATAAAGACATGCATTTTATAACGAAGTAAAAACATACACACCTGTGAACACTGATGAACACGCCGCCCTGCGTACGCCGCCGAAAACCGGAAGTCCAGTGCCCGGCGGTCGAATAACCGCAACCATGACAACAAGACGCAGGCTCCGGATGCGGACGCAGCTCAGCGAAAGGCCAGCGCAATATGGATAAACTAATAAACAGAAAAGCCCAACTCAAACTATCACAGAAACAAAAACCTAAGAGAGAGAATAAAAATAAATGAAAATAAAGATGGACACATAAAGCAAAAAAATTATTATCATGCGGCTAAGAAATAAATACACATAAGAAACAAAACACATAAAACACAAGAAAATTTTCTCATAAAGACTAACTATAAAACTAAACATAATATGCTAATATAGACAAATCCAAAACTACATACATGTATAACCCGCAGCAAAACCTCAACTTAACCTGAAAAGAAACAATCTGCTTAAATTAAATGCTACTGTATATACACAGTGAAATAACACTTCAGCAATATTGTAAAAAAATGAGGTCACTAGGACCCCCAAAAGACCGCTGTTACAGAAATAACTACAACAAAATACGACGAAAATAAGCCAATGGATGATCTCTACCTGGCTGAAAGAAAAGAACCAAAGGAATTAAACTCATTTAGTCCTTTGGGGGACAGAGTCTCGAGCGTAAAAATCCAAAATGCCTCTCTACGCAAAAGCTCACCTGCCCTATCCCCCCCAACGTGGGAACACAGGAACGTGATCAATAAGTCTCACTCTCATGTTGGATAGTGCATGGCCATACTCTCTGAAGTGTCTCGCTACTGGCTGTGGACTTTCCTTACCACTCAATGCTGCCCTAATGGAGGAACGATGATTAGCCATACGGGTCCGAAGGTCCGTAATGGTTTTCCCCACATAGGCCAACCCACATGGGCACGTTAGTAAGTAGACGATAAATGTAGTTGTACACGTTAAATGATGCCTGATCTTAAAAATACGTCCTGTATGTGGATGCTGAAAAGACCTGCAAGGATTAACAAAATTGCACGTGGTGCAGCCCAGACAACGATAGCACCCTGGGTTGACCCCTAGTGTGCCCAAATTCCGTGTATATTGATCTGTGTGAACCAACAGATCCCTCAGATTTTTGTTCCGTTTATAACACATGATAGGTAGTTGTAGAAACTTGCCATCCAAATCAGCATCACCCTGTAGCATACGCCAATTACGACGTATGCAACAGTTAATACGCCTCGACTGTGTATTATACTTCTGTGGGAACAAGAATCTGGGGGATTGAATTTCCTTACGTGCTGGTTCACTCGTCTCATATTTAACCCGTGCCTTGACTAAAGCTGTATCAAGAGTAGAACCCGGGTAGCCCCGCTCAAGAAACCGGAGTCTCATGTGATCTATCTGAGTCTCGCGTGTCACTGCGTTGGAATTGCTCCGAAGCACTCTTAAGAATTGGGATATAGGTAAAGACTCGTTTAGTTTAGACGGGTGAAAACTCTGATTGTGCAAAATTGTATTGCGGTCTGTTGGTTTGCGAAACAACGAGAAAGCTATTCTATCACCTGTTCTGAAGATGTTGAGATCCAGGAACTCAACCCGCTGAGAATCACATTGATATGTAAAACGTACAGTGGAAGATAAATCATTCAGGAATGCCATTTTATGTTCCAATTGTACTCTATCCCCGTCCCAGATAATAAGGATATCGTCGATAAACCTATGGTAGACTTTTAACCCGTCGGAAAAAAGCGGTACAATATGTTTGGTCTCATATAGAAACATAAAGGCATTGGCGTACATGGGCGCCATTGGGGCACCCATCGACATCCCCCTCCGCTGACGATAGAATTTATTCTCAAAGCGAAAATAGTTGAGACGGAGAGATAACCGAAGCAACTCAATGACAAATTCAACGTCCCATTCAACCACAGCAGTGGATAGGAAACTTATTGATGCACAAATGAAGGAGTTCCTTATTGTTGAATATCCGAGAGTACCTATTCTGTACACTTTACCAAAGGTGCATAAGGATGGTCAGCGTCCACCTGGGAGGCCAATAGTCTCTGCTGTTGGTGGCCTATTGGAGCCCTTAGGGCAGCTCATTGATAAGGCACTCAAAGTGCCTGTCATGCAGTTGCCATATTGTCTCCGGGATTCATCTGATCTTATTGAGAAAATTGAGTCTATTTCTCTCTCTGAACATACTTTGTTTATCACCATTGATGTCCGCAGCCTCTACACCATCATCCCCCATGATGATGGTGTGGAGGCTGCTAGATGGGTTTTGGAGAACACCACTGCTGTGGTTGAATGGGACGTTGAATTTGTCATTGAGTTGCTTCGGTTATCTCTCCGTCTCAACTATTTTCGCTTTGAGAATAAATTCTATCGTCAGCGGAGGGGGATGTCGATGGGTGCCCCAATGGCGCCCATGTACGCCAATGCCTTTATGTTTCTATATGAGACCAAACATATTGTACCGCTTTTTTCCGACGGGTTAAAAGCCTACCATAGGTTTATCGACGATATCCTTATTATCTGGGACGGGGATAGAGTACAATTGGAACATAAAATGGCATTCCTGAATGATTTATCTTCCACTGTACGTTTTACATATCAATGTGATTCTCAGCGGGTTGAGTTCCTGGATCTCAACATCTTCAGAACAGGTGATAGAATAGCTTTCTCGTTGTTTCGCAAACCAACAGACCGCAATACAATTTTGCACAATCAGAGTTTTCACCCGTCTAAACTAAACGAGTCTTTACCTATATCCCAATTCTTAAGAGTGCTTCGGAGCAATTCCAACGCAGTGACACGCGAGACTCAGATAGATCACATGAGACTCCGGTTTCTTGAGCGGGGCTACCCGGGTTCTACTCTTGATACAGCTTTAGTCAAGGCACGGGTTAAATATGAGACGAGTGAACCAGCACGTAAGGAAATTCAATCCCCCAGATTCTTGTTCCCACAGAAGTATAATACACAGTCGAGGCGTATTAACTGTTGCATACGTCGTAATTGGCGTATGCTACAGGGTGATGCTGATTTGGATGGCAAGTTTCTACAACCACCTATCATGTGTTATAAACGGAACAAAAATCTGAGGGATCTGTTGGTTCACACAGATCAATATACACGGAATTTGGGCACACTAGGGGTCAACCCAGGGTGCTATCGTTGTCTGGGCTGCACCACGTGCAATTTTGTTAATCCTTGCAGGTCTTTTCAGCATCCACATACAGGACGTATTTTTAAGATCAGGCATCATTTAACGTGTACAACTACATTTATCGTCTACTTACTAACGTGCCCATGTGGGTTGGCCTATGTGGGGAAAACCATTACGGACCTTCGGACCCGTATGGCTAATCATCGTTCCTCCATTAGGGCAGCATTGAGTGGTAAGGAAAGTCCACAGCCAGTAGCGAGACACTTCAGAGAGTATGGCCATGCACTATCCACCATGAGAGTGAGACTTATTGATCACGTTCCTGCGTTCCCACGTGGGGGGGATAGGGCAGGTGAGCTTTTGCGTAGAGAGGCATTTTGGATTTTTACGCTCGAGACTCTGTCCCCCAAAGGACTAAATGAGTTTAATTCCTTTGGTTCTTTTCTTTCAGCCAGGTAGAGATCATCCATTGGCTTATTTTCGTCGTATTTTGTTGTAGTTATTTCCGTAACAGCGGTCTTTTGGGGGTCCTAGTGACCTCATTTTTTTACAATATTGCTGAAGTGTTATTTCACTGTGTATATACAGTAGCATTTAATTTAAGCAGATTGTTTCTTTTCAGGTTAAGTTGAGGTTTTGCTGCGGGTTATAAATGTATGTAGTTTTGGATTTGTCTATATTAGCATATTATGTTTAGTTTTATAGTTAGTCTTTATGAGAAAATTTTCTTGTGTTTTATGTGTTTTGTTTCTTATGTGTATTTATTTCTTAGCCGCATGATAATAATTTTTTTGCTTTATGTGTCCATCTTTATTTTCATTTATTTTTATTCTCTCTCTTAGGTTTTTGTTTCTGTGATAGTTTGAGTTGGGCTTTTCTGTTTATTAGTTTATCCATATCGCGCTGGCCTTTCGCTGAGCTGCGTCCGCATCCGGAGCCGGCGTCTTGTTGCCATGGTTGCGGTTATTCGACCGCCGGGCACTGGACTTCCGGTTTTCAGCGGCGTACGCAGGGCGGCGTGTTCATCAGTGTTCACAGGTGTGTATGTTTTTACTTCGTTATAAAATGCATGTCTTTATTGGTGTTTCTGTATTCCTGAAGAAAGTCCATGTTGGACTGAAACGTTGAAGAATTTATTCATCATTAAATCGTTTTGTTTAGACTCCGTGATGCGGTCTCTCTCTTTTGAATTTCTACCTATGCATCGGCTTGATTCCAGCACCGGAGCACCTATCTGAATTTACACTTGGAGTGCGGGGCTTCCAGGATTTTATATATATATATATATATATATATATATATATATAGTGTGTTTAATATTGCAGAAGCCACCCGCACATCATAGCAATTCAAAGAATTGTATCCCAGAGCTACATATACATATATATGTGTGTGTATTTATATATATGTGTGTGTATATAGGTGTATGTATGTATACACATATATGTGTATGTGTGTGTATATATTATATATATATATATATATATTATAGTGTGAAACACCAAAATAGAGCACACCATACCAATGACCACCTTCATCCACCATTTTCTGCAAGAAAAAAAACACATTTAAGAATACAAAAAAATCAAAAAACCTGACTGAGGTAAGATGATGGGGATTCAGTTAACAAAGTAGGATCATAGTTTGCGTAAGCCTGTCACAGTCGCCAATGTACCCCATCTTTGACAGGTCCTATCTTACTTGACTGTATCTGCATTTACAGAATTAACTCAACTTTGAGCTTCCCCGTAGGGACTAGCCTTTATAGGTTGTCACGGTGGGACACACCTGTGAACAGGGAGGGGTGCATACCCAGGAAAGTAGTCAGCTCTCCACATATATATTTAAAGAAGGAAACGAACCTCCACAACGGAGGTGAACAATCACCCCACCCCGAGTAACTACTGAACACCGGGCGTGGGCACACCCAGAAGGACTAAACCTAGTAATGAACTGGAACGAAAAAGAGATTTGAGGGATAAACCCTCAATTCACTGAGAGGGAGTGCTGATTTAAAACATAACTTTTAATAGTCATAATAAAACACACATTGGTAGAACCGACAATTAATGTTAAAAAACATATAGACACATGGACATTAGCACAATGTGTACCAGGGAGAAGAGAAGTATATGGCGAATACAAAGCGAATTGCTTGATTGGAGCTTATGAGGAACAGATATATACCTTCAATAAAGATAGAAAACCACAGTGAATGTGACAGAAATAAACGGTTGCCACATGGACGTTGACAATGCAGATTTAAACCTTAATATTGACAAATAGAATGTACTGAATACCACTGTGCTGGGATATATGCAATGCCCGGAATTTTAACTGCAAATAAATATTCCAAGGTTTGTAAAAGCCAGAATGTCGAACTAAATTCAAAAACGTTCATTTAGCCTGGCTACCTTGTATGAGAGCCTTAGAAAGCTGTAGGCTGGAGATTATAAACTGCAAAGCAGAAAAATCACAAAAAAAGGCCAGTTGGCAAAAAACATATACATGCTTAGGGATGTCAACCATTCAACGAAGCGTGGTGGAAGGAATATCGGTAGATTAAGGAGTCAAGGCGTACAAATCAGCATGCAACTGTCCTTAACAAGGCAACAATACATGGAAGAGTCAACCATAACAGAACCGTGTTAATACTTGAAAAGCCAAAAGCAATCAAATTAACAGAAGGCTGTCCCTGAAAAGCTAAAGATTATATAACAAACAGTATATAACAAACCACAGGGTGGGTTGCACTCAACCTAAACGTGCAACACAAGCGGGTTCATCTAAGACTTCATATACAAAACACCAAAATAGAGCACACCATACCAATGACCACCTTCGTCCACCATTTTCTGCAAGAAAAAAACACATTTAAAAATTCAAAAAACCTGACTGAGGTAAAATGATGGGGATTCAGTTAACAAAGTATGATCATAGTTTGCGTAAGCCTGGCACAGTCGCCAATGTACCCCATCGTTGACAGGTCGTATCTTACTTGACTGTATCTGCATTTACAGAATTAATTAATTCTATATATAAGTGTAATATATATATATATATATATTTATATTCTCTCAGAGCAGCGAAACTGATATTAGAAGCAACGGTCTCTACACTTCTAGGCTCAAAAAAAGGTAACAAAGTGATAAATAAATAGAAGCAGCTAAAATCATAATTTGGGTCAGTACAAACCAACTCCCAGATGCAGAAGCAAGGTTCCCAACGTTTCGGCGAGGATTCGCCCTTATCAAGGTATACCTTGATAAAGGCAAATCCTCGCCGAAACGTTGGCTCCTAACTTTTGTACCTGGCTCCTAGATTCAAAGTAAATTTCTCAAGCCCTGGGTTAAGTTTGTAATGGACATCCTGGTAGTGACCGGGTCCCACACATGCACAGTGGCACTTGTATTGCTGCATCTATGCTGATGACACCTCAGGGGTTAAATGCACAACGCTTGCAGACGGGGCAATTTGTGTGACACCAATGTAGGTTCTGGAGTTGCCACAGGCTCCCTAAATCTCCCCTCTGGCTAATGAATAATTTACAATGCTATTATGTTTCTGTTGGGTTTCCAGATCATTTACACCGCTAAATACAATTTTACCCCCAGGTCTCCACATATAATTTATTTAGCCCCAGGTCTCCACATATAATTTATATTTCAATTTTTTTTGTTTTGCAACAAGACCTCAATATAATAGACAAAGGGACCAGATAACAATAGGCAGCAAGGTTCAGCAAGAGAACAAAAATAATAAAAAGGGAGAAGGGACACTCAAGTCAGCAATATCAGAGAGGTGGTGGAGTCAATGGCCTAACAGTATGTGGGGTATCTGTGTAGGCAAAAACAATGGATGGGGGGGAAGGGGGGATGGGGGACCGCCCGGGAAAGGTGTCATCTCCCTGGCTAGCTCCAGAAATCCCGTAGGGAATTGGAGGCCATGGGAGAGGCCACATGGCTGGGTGATCTGGGACAGAAGAAGCGGTCAGAGCCATGGTACCCACTCCAATGGCTCGCCAAGACCTACCCAATGTCCCACACAAAACAAAAAAAAGGGATGAAGCAAGTGCAAACACATAACCGACACATTACCACCTCTCTGTAAAACAAGGTCTATGAAAGAGTGTCCACAGGGGGGGGGGGTGTCATCAAAATGTGTCTCCGAAAAACAGAAAAAACAAAAAACACAAGTCAGCAAAAAATAAGCAAGAGTCTGAAAAAATGAAGGGGTGGGGGAAATCACATCCAAGGGGGTATCAGCCCGAGAAGCGGGGTGTTTGAAAAAAGGCCGGGGATCGTCAGCCAGTGTCCAGCGTCGACAAGCAGCAAAGGCTGCCCCCTCATCCCACATCCAAGAATGAGGCTGGGGTCTATACCGGTGAGCGTCACAGGGGAAGCTGGTTGCCCGGCACAGCGAAGCCGGAGGCATGCCATCCAGGGAGACCACGGCAGCAGGGAGGAAAGGCCATCCAGAAAGCAGGGCAGTCATCAAGAATCAAGGTCCAGGTGGCCGATATGTTGCCGTCACCAGGGGCTGAACATCCGTCTTCAGGTGGTCACCACCAGTAACAAGGGGACCGTCCTGTCGGGTATATTACAGAGGAAAAATTTAAATGGGTGCCTGTAGCCATCTTGTTTTAAATGGAAAGTTTTTTCTTTTTCAATTTTCCCTAGTTTAGAAATGAACAGAGATTTTTTTTTAAATAGTTCACGGCTAGGTGAAACCTTAATTTTTTTTTAGAAATACCAGACATGAGGGAACCTTAAAAGGTCTTTATGATATAATGCTGAAGCTAAGTGCTAGATCTGTTATAATTAAATTTATTGGTTTGTTTTAAGTCTTCAAAACAAAAAGATATTTTCTCTATGGGTATAGGAATAAAAGTTAAAGATTTTGTAATGTATGTTTAAAAATATATTTTTATAATCAGGGTATATTTTATTTTATTTACAGTAGAAAATAGATGCTCCAATAAATGTTGTAGAGTATAGGATTGGTAAATAGTATAATTACTGAAGAATAGATTCTGTGATTTTAACAGAGAAAGGAATTCAACTGCTAAAGAGACCTAGTAAAAATTTTGAGAGGAGTGGAAAAATAAATTTAATTTGGACAGGACAGACTCAGAGTCTACATTGAAAATAGAGGGTCTTTGTAAGTCAGATTGACCTTTTGATCTGAGATATAAAAATTAAATGGCGGAATTAATCTGAAGTGCAACACTGCCCTCTTGAGGATAGTAAATATTATATTTAATATAGAGAATAGGTTGTCCGTGACGTCAAATCGACTATAAGTGGAGCCGCACTGTTTGTTGCGAGGCATTCACACAGATTCACGCAGGCAGCCCATCGCTAGGAGACCATCCCAGGACACAATGCACTCAAGATTTCACACCACATCTCTAACTCACATGCATTGATTAACTGACATTGATAATATTCACATATTCCAAAACAATCAAAGAATATTCCAAGGCAGTAACTCATATAATCCAGACTGGAGGTAATGTATGAGAGAGCAAATTTAAGGTTAATAAATTATATATATTTGGAGTATGTCTTGCAACAGATAGATCTAAAGTCTTCAAAATATTTCTATATCTGCAGATAGAGATATGAAGAAGAATTGGATATAAGGATTTATCCTAAAGAAACTGTTGCAAAGATTGATATACCTATATATAATGTATATATAGAATTTGGAAATTACTGTGATTGAAATTACTAAGCAAGGAATTATATAACTACAATATAAAAAGCAGAAGATTAGAAGTTTAATTCTCGATAATAGGGGAGGATTGACTAAATAAGTTTTTATTACTCAGGAGCCGCGGGTTGTCGACCCCCCCCCCATCTAGGGTCTTGCCTCTGTGGCTCAAATGGTAGCAGCACCTGCTTAGAGAGCAGGGAGGTCCTGAGTTCAATTCCAAGCAGGTTATGTATGATTTTTTTTGTATTAAAACATCTACCGCTGCACAATTATTATAATGCTGCTATTATTAATAATAGACCAATAATAGCAGCAGCATTATAACATTATTGCTGTGCTTGCAAAATTAGAAAAAAAAATATGAATAACCAGCTGAGAATTGAACTCATGACCCCCCTGCTTATTAAACAGGCACTGCTACCATTTGAGACACAGTGGCAGAACAAAAACCATTAACAGAGCAGCCTAAAGAGGGATCCCTGCCCCAGGAGCAAAGTGCTGTGGTTGGCTAAGGGAGGTTCCTTCATATCGCTCTGCTTCCCTCCTCTGCAGCAGCAGCTCTGGGAGGAAGTGACCTTTTAACACGTCACTTCCTCTCAGTCCCACAGGAGGGAAGTAGAGCACTGGCCACAGGTAAGGGAGGAGAAGAATATCTGGGGGAAAAAGGAGGGAGGTAAGCTGAGACAAGGGGGGGGGAAGAGAAGCGGAGACAAGGGGGCGAAGAGAGACGCTGAGACAAGGGGGAGAGAGAATCTGAGACAAGGGGAGAGAGAATCTGAGACAAGTGGAGAGAGAATCTGAGACAAGGGGAGAGAGAGAATCTGAGACAAGGGAGAGAGAAGCTGAGACAAGGGAGAGAGAAGCTGATACAAGGGGGAGAGAAGCTGATACAAGGGAGAGAGAAGCTGATACAAGGGGGAGAGAAGCTGATATAAGGAGGGGAGAAGCTGATACAAGGGGGGAGAGAGAAGCTGATACAAAGGGTGGAGAGAGTAGCTGAGACAAGGGGTGGAGAGAGTAACTGAGACAAGGGGGAAGAGAAGCTGAAAATGAGGCGGGGGGATGAAAATTAGGGATGCGCGTTTCGGGTTTCGGAATTTCGGAATTTTCACGAAATTTCCCAATTCGTGTCTTCGGATTCGGCCGAATTTCTGAATCGGATCGGACCCGAAAACCGACAGATCCGAAAAGTTTTCCGAGCCGAAACGAAAAAATTTCGGATTTTTCGAATGGACTTGAAATTTATTTATTTATTTATTTGAAAAGGATTTTACCAGGAAGGATACATTGAGATTTCTCTCGTTTTCAAGTATGTCCTGGGATCGAGAACAATTGAGTGGTTACAGTTGTTACAGAAATATAAAGTAATAAAATGCAAACTATTAAAAACAAAACACAAATATACAGATTAACATATCATGGGAAGGGCTAGAACCTTGGGTTAATTAGGGTGCTTTGCAAAGTGGAAGCAGCTGGAAAGTAAGCTACAAATTTCTGACCAGCACTGGGTGGGTGGATGGATGGGGAGGGAGGGACAGCAGAGTCCAGGGGCAGCACTGTAGCAGAGGGTGATGTGAGTATGTGGCCAGGCTGTGGAAGAAAGAATTTGCAGAGTCACATCGTGTGAGCTGTATAGAGTAAATTTGTTTACGACCTGGGGGGGGGAGGGGAGGGGCAGGCATGGGGCAGGCATATGGCACATGGCTTGAAAGCAAGCAGGAAATACATTTAGCAAGAAAAAAACAAACAGTCAAAATATTAATAGATAGGTGCAAGCATAAAATATTAACAGTACGATTACAGTCAAAATTGTGGTGTAGAATTGCAGAAGACATGTTGAATCGCCGGTACCTTCAGATTCAGAGTCCAGGGGCAGCACTGTAGCAGAGGGTGATGTGAGTATGTGGCCAGGCTGTGGAAGAAAGAATTTGCAGAGTCACATCGTGTGAGCTGTATAGAGTAAATTTGTTTACGACCTGGGGGGGAGGGGAGGGGCAGGCATGGGGCAGGCATATGGCACATGGCTTGAAAGCAAGCAGGAAATACATTTAGCAAGAAAAAAACAGTCAAAATATTAATAGATAGGTGCAAGCATAAAATATTAACAGTACGATTACAGTCAAAATTGTGGTGTAGAATTGCAGAAGACATGTTGAATCGCCGGTACCTTCAGATTCAGAGTCCAGGGGCAGCACTGTAGCAGAGGGTGATGTGAGTATGTGGCCAGGCTGTGGAAGAAAGAATTTGCAGAGTCACATCGTGTGAGCTGTATAGAGTAAATTTGTTTACGACCTGGGGGGGGGGAGGGGAGGGGCAGGCATGGGGCAGGCATATGGCACATGGCTTGAAAGCAAGCAGGAAATACATTTAGCAAGAAAAAAACAAACAGTCAAAATATTAATAGATAGGTGCAAGCATAAAATATTAACAGTACGATTACAGTCAAAAATTGTGTGTAGAATTGCAGAAGACATGTTGAATCGCCGGTACCTTCAGATTCAGAGTCCAGGGGCAGCACTGTAGCAGAGGGTGATGTGAGTATGTGGCCAGGCTGTGGAAGAAAGAATTTGCAGAGTCACATCGTGTGAGCTGTATAGAGTAAATTTGTTTACGACCGGGGGGGGAGGGAGGGGCAGGCATGGCAGGCATATGGCACATGGCTTGAAAGCAAGCAGGAAATACATTTAGCAAGAAAAAAACAAACAGTCAAAATATTAATAGATAGGTGCAAGCATAAAATATTAACAGTACGATTACAGTCAAAATTGTGGTGTAGAATTGCAGAAGACATGTTGAATCGCCGGTACCTTCAGATTCAGAGTCCAGGGGCAGCACTGTAGCAGAGGGTGATGTGAGTATGTGGCCAGGCTGTGGAAGAAAGAATTTGCAGAGTCACATCGTGTGAGCTGTATAGAGTAAATTTGTTTACGACCTGGGGGGGGGAGGGGCAGGCATGGGGCAGGCATATGGCACATGGCTTGAAAGCAAGCAGGAAATACATTTAGCAAGAAAAAAACAAACAGTCAAAATATTAATAGATAGGTGCAAGCATAAAATATTAACAGTACGATTACAGTCAAAATTGTGGTGTGTAGAATTGCAGAAGACATGTTGAATCGCCGGTACCTTCAGATTCAGAGTCCAGGGGCAGCACTGTAGCAGAGGGTGATGTGAGTATGTGGCCAGGCTGTGGAAGAAAGAATTTGCAGAGTCACATCGTGTGAGCTGTATAGAGTAAATTTGTTTACGACCTGGGGGGGAGGGGAGGGGCAGGCATGGGGCAGGCATATGGCACATGGCTTGAAAGCAAGCAGGAAATACATTTAGCAAGAAAAAAACAAACAGTCAAAATATTAATAGATAGGTGCAAGCATAAAATATTAACAGTACGATTACAGTCAAAACTGTTGTGTGTAGAATTGCAGAAGACATGTTGAATCGCCGGTACCTTCAGATTCAGAGTCCAGGGGCAGCACTGTAGCAGAGGGTGATGTGAGTATGTGGCCAGGCTGTGGAAGAGAGAATTTGCAGAGTCACATCGTGTGAGCTGTATAGAGTAAATTTGTTTACGACCTGGGGGGGGGAGGGGCAGGCATGGGGCAGGCATATGGCACATGGCTTGAAAGCAAGCAGGAAATACATTTAGCAAGAAAAAAACAAACAGTCAAAATATTAATAGATAGGTGCAAGCATAAAATATTAACAGTACGATTACAGTCAAAATTGTGGTGTAGAATTGCAGAAGACATGTTGAATCGCCGGTACCTTCAGATTCAGAGTCCAGGGGCAGCACTGTAGCAGAGGGTGATGTGAGTATGTGGCCAGGCTGTGGAAGAAAGAATTTGCAGAGTCACATCGTGTGAGCTGTATAGAGTAAATTTGTTTACGACCTGGGGGGGGGAGGGGAGGGGCAGGCATGGGGCAGGCATATGGCACATGGCTTGAAAGCAAGCAGGAAATACATTTAGCAAGAAAAAAACAAACAGTCAAAATATTAATAGATAGGTGCAAGCATAAAATATTAACAGTACGATTACAGTCAAAATTGTGGTGTAGAATTGCAGAAGACATGTTGAATCGCCGTACCTTCAGATTCAGAGTCCAGGGGCAGCACTGTAGCAGAGGGTGATGTGAGTATGTGGCCAGGCTTCAGATTCAGAGTCCAGGGGCAGCACTGTAGCGAGGTGATGTGAGTATGTGGCCAGGCTTCAGATTCAGAGTCCAGGGGCAGCACTGTAGCAGAGGGTGATGTGAGAATGTGCCAGGCTTCAGATTCAGAGTCCAGGGGCAGCACTGTAGCAAGGGTTGATGTGAGTATGTGGCCAGGCTTCAGATTCAGAGTCCAGGGGCAGCACTGTAGCAGAGTGATGTGAGTATGTGGCCAGGCTTCAGATTCAGAGTCAGGGGGCAAAGCACTGTAGCAGAGGTGATGTGAGTATGTGGCCAGGCTTCAGATTCAGAAGTCCAGGGGCAGCACTGTAGCAGAGGGTGATGTGAGTGGTGGCCAGGCTTCAGATTCAGAGTCCAGGCAGCACTGTAGCAGAGGTGATGTGAGTATGTGGCCAGGCTTCAGATTCAGAGTCCAGGGGCAGCACTGTAGCAGAGGGTGATGTGAGTATGTGGCCAGGCTTCAGATTCAGAGTCCAGGGGCAGCACTGTAGCAGAGGGTGATGTGAGTATGTGGCCAGGCTTCAGATTCAGAGTCCAGGGGCAGCACTGTAGCAGAGGGTGATGTGAGTATGTGGCCAGGCTGTGGAAGAAAGAATTTGCAGAGTCACATCGTGTGAGCTGTATAGAGTAAATTTGTTTACGACCTGGGGGGGAGGGGAGGGGCAGGCATGGGGCAGGCATATGGCACATGGCTTGAAAGCAAGCAGGAAATACATTTAGCAAGAAAAAAACAAACAGTCAAAATATTAATAGATAGGTGCAAGCATAAAATATTAACAGTACGATTACAGTCAAAATTGTGGTGTAGAATTGCAGAAGACATGTTGAATCGCCGGTACCTTCAGATTCAGAGTCCAGGGGCAGCACTGTAGCAGAGGGTGATGTGAGTATGTGGCCAGGCTGTGGAAGAAAGAATTTGCAGAGTCACATCGTGTGAGCTGTATAGAGTAAATTTGTTTACGACCTGGGGGGGGAGGGGAGGGGCAGGCATGGGGCAGGCATATGGCACATGGCTTGAAAGCAAGCAGGAAATACATTTAGCAAGAAAAAACCAAACAGTCAAAATATTAATAGATAGGTGCAAGCATAAAATATTAACAGTACGATTACAGTCAAAATTGTGGTGTAGAATTGCAGAAGACATGTTGAATCGCCGGTACCTTCAGATTCAGAGTCCAGAGGCAGCACTGTAGCAGAGGGTGATGTGAGTATGTGGCCAGGCTGTGGAAGAAAGAATTTGCAGAGTCACATCGTGTGAGCTGTATAGAGTAAATTTGTTTACGACCTGGGGGGGGAGGGGCAGGCATGGGGCAGGCATATGGCACATGGCTTGAAAGCAAGCAGGAAATACATTTAGCAAGAAAAAAACAAACAGTCAAAATATTAATAGATAGGTGCAAGCATAAAATATTAACAGTACGATTACAGTCAAAATTGTGGTGTAGAATTGCAGAAGACATGTTGAATCGCCGGTACCTTCAGATTCAGAGTCCAGGGGCAGCACTGTAGCAGAGGGTGATGTGAGTATGTGGCCAGGCTTCAGATTCAGAGTCCAGGGGCAGCACTGTAGCAGAGGGTGATGTGAGTATGTGGCCAGGCTTCAGATTCAGAGTCCAGGGGCAGCACTGTAGCAGAGGGTGATGTGAGTATGTGGCCAGGCTTCAGATTCAGAGTCCAGGGGCAGCACTGTAGCAGAGGGTGATGTGAGTATGTGGCCAGGCTTCAGATTCAGAGTCCAGGGGCAGCACTGTAGCAGAGGGTGATGTGAGTATGTGGCCAGGCTTCAGATTCAGAGTCCAGGGGCAGCACTGTAGCAGAGGGTGATGTGAGTATGTGGCCAGGCTTCAGATTCAGAGTCCAGGGGCAGCACTGTAGCAGAGGGTGATGTGAGTATGTGGCCAGGCTTCAGATTCAGAGTCCAGGGGCAGCACTGTAGCAGAGGGTGATGTGAGAAATGTGTCAAATCGAAATTTATTTTTGCTCTATTCATGATTTCGGTTCCATTCGTGATTTCTGTTCCATTTCGGTAATTCTGGACATCGTATATTTAACTATTATTGGTTATATCGCTGATTCTGTAAATTTTGTATTTGTAAATGCGTATCACTTGTTTCAGTTTAGCGTTTTTTAAATCGTTGTTTCATTTTTTTTGTTCCTTGGCTTTCATACCATTTTAATATGAATATACATTTCACAACTTTATTTAATCATAAGAAAAAAAGGATCTTTATTTAATAAAAAAAAAACACGATAGAATCGCCAGAATTATCGTATCGACAGAATGAATTATCGGATCCGTAAAACAAACCAAAAATTTATTATAACAAAATATATAAAGTATATAAAAAGTAAACCATAGTAGTTTACGTCAAAACGAATAGAGTTAGACACTTTGAAACGAGGAGAACAGACGTTCCGAAAAAACGAAAATTTCCGAAATCACGAAAAGTCGATACAAAAAACGAGCAAAGTGACCCGAAAACACGAAAAATGGTCGATATTCCGAAAAAAAAATGTACACGAAAAACGAACTGACCCGAATCGAAACAGAAATCAGTCGAAACGAGCCGAATCGAAAATTTTAAACATCCGAACAAATCGAACCGAACCGAAAAAAAAAAATCGGTGCACAAACCTAATGAAAATAGGGGGGCTTAATTTAAATGGGGGACCGGGTTGCTGCCTCATGGGCCTATGGGTTGTACATGCCCCCTGGGCCAAAAGTTGCAGTCAACCCCTGCCCATCATTCACAACATCCTTCTGCATTCACCCTGGTTAGTCACCATTACCACCCACCCTCCTCTACCCATATCCACCTGTTTATCTGTGCAGACCACTGCACGCTGGGCTCATATTCCCCTCACCCCCGGTGCCATCCCCAACCCTGACACTCCACTAGGTAATAAATAGAAAAGAAACAGAATGAAACCAATGTGGCTCTGTAGGAAGTTAAACAAGGAAATGAAAAATATAAATAAGGAATTTAAAACTTTTAAATCTGATAAATCTGAGGCATCCTATAAAGCATTTAAGGCAGCCAATAAAGCACGTATAAAAGCGATTAGATGGGCTAAAGTAGAAAATGAAAAAGGAATGGCCAAAGAGAGCAAGACAAACCCTAAAATATTCTTTAGGTACATAAATTCCAAAAAAAAAAAAAAAAAAAACAAGAGAGAAAATGTAGGTTCACTAAAATCTGAGACAGGGGTGTTATTAACAGAAGATCAATATGAGGCAGAAATTTTTAATTATTTTTTTTCAATATTTATCAAAGAGAAACCTGTAACAGGATACATGCAATTCATTGATAAAAACTTACCAATAAAAAGTGATTGGTTGACTCATGACAAAGTTTTGCAGCAATTAAACAAAGTGAATGTGAATAAAGCCCCAGGGCCGGACGGAATTCACCCTTGAGTATTGAGGGAGCTATGTGTTGAAATATGTAAACCACTGTTCTTAATCTTTCAAGATTCTTTGCTTTCAGGAATCGTACCAGAGGATTGGAGAAAAGCTGACGTGGACCCTATATTTAAGAAAGATTTAAAATGTGTGCTTGGGAATTATAGACCTGTGAGCTTAACATCTGTGGCTGGGAAAGTATTTGAGGGGTTACTAAGGGATAATATTCAGGAATTTATTGGGAGGTATAATGTAATTAGCAAAAGTCAGCATGGTTATATGAAACACAGATCATGTCAGACTAACCTATTTGCATTCTATGAGGATGTAGAAGTATAGATCAGAGGGTCCCAATGGATGTGATTTACTTGGATTTTGCCAAAGCTTTTGACACAGTTCCACACAAGAGGTTACTATTTAAATTTTAAAAAAATTGGTCTAGATGAAAATACTTGTTCTTGGATAGAAAACTGGATAAAAGATATGGTACAGTGAGTGGTCATAAATTTTCAAGATGGACATCAGTGTTGGGGAGGAGGAGGAGCAGGAAGAGGTGGGGAGGGTGAGAAGCAGAGTAGAAAACTAAGAAAAAAGGAGGGAAGTTTGAAAACATGTAAACAGACAAAAATTAATAAATGTAGAAATAAAATACAGTTGCAAGAATGGAGTTCTTTGGAGGATAGTGTTGGATGACATTCTGAGTCCTTGATACCTTTAGGCTGGTTCCGGGGTGCAGAGTGGAGAAAATTGTAGTCTATTAGTTTGAGTATGCTTTAGGCTGGTTCCAGGGTGCAGAGTGGGGAAAATTGTAGTCTGTTTGTTTGTTTGTTTTAGTATGCAAGAAGAGAGTATGGAGATATTGGTACGTGCACATTTTAAGAATCTACACCACAGGAGGGGGAGGAGGAGGAGCAGGAAGAGGTGGGGAGGGTGAGAAGCAGAGTAGAAAACTAAGAAAAAAGGAGGCGAGTTTGAAAACATGTAATCAGCCAGAAATTAATAATTGTAGAAATAAAACACAGCTGTAAGAATGGAGTTCTTTGGAGGATAGCATTGGATGGCATTCTGAGTCCTTGATACCTTTAGGCTGGTTCCAGGGTGCAGAGTGGAGAAAATTGTAGTCTGTTTCAGTATGCTTTAGGCTGGTTCCGGGGTGCAGAGTGGAGAAAATTTACTTCAAACTAAATAGCAATGCCAATTGTCAAACAGTAGCCGCCAAGGCCAGCAAGGTATTGGCATGTATTAAAATGGGAATTCAGTCTCGGGAGGAAAACATAATTTTGCCACTTTATAAATCAATGGTAAGCCCGCATCTTTAAAATGCCGTGCAATTTTGGGCACCTACTTAAGAAAGGATATTATAGCGCTAGAAAAGTGCAGAGACGGGCAACTAAATTAATAAGGGGAATGAAAAATTTAGGTTAGGAGGAAAGGCTCTAAACCTGTTTAGTTTAGAGAAACAGCATCTAAGAGGAGATCTGATAACTTTACATAAATATATACTGGGCTATTATAAACCATTGACTAGAAACCTATTCATTAATAGGATTATACACAGGACATAAGGTCACCCATTTAGACTGGACAAAAGGAAATTCAGCCTAAAGAATAGGAAGGGTTATTTTACGGTGAGAACAATAAAGCTGTGGAATTCTCTGCCTGTTGAGGTGGTTGGGTAAAAGACTGTACAGACTTTTAAAACATTGACTGGATGACTTCCTGCAAAAACATAATATTAATGGTCATAATATTTAATATGTGGGTAAAAGCTCCTTGATCCAAAGAGAAATCTGACTGCTATTCTTGGGTCAAGAAGAAATTCTTTCCAAGTATGTTGCATTATGGTGACCGCTTCAGACTGTGTTTTTTGCATTGTTTTGGATCAACAGCAGTAGTGATGTGTGAAAGGGTGAACCTGATGGATGCATGTCTTTTTTTCAGCCTATGTAACTATGTAACTATATGCACATGGGCGTCCGCAGCATGGGGAAAGGGGGGCACTCGCCCCCCCTGGATCAACAGGCTTAAATTAGGATAATTTATTCAGTGCAACGCTGTAGTTCCTGGGCTCTTCACTAGGCTGCACCAGCGTCACATCCCCACTCCACCTCCAAACCACCACGTGCTCCCACTCAATTTGCATGCTGGGAGAGGCAGGGCTGAGGTGCAGCTGCTCCTATGGACCACAGGCTGGGATGCTGGACACAGGATAAAAGGTAATGATTGTCAAATACATTTTTATTAAGCTTGATGCCAGTGTCTTTATTAATGAGATTCCCCTGATCTGAGGTCTAGTTTATCTGTCTGGGGAAGAGAGACACAAAATGATTAATAGTAATCTGGTGGGGGCCTGTGTTAAGCTCACAGAGCTTGCATGAGGTACAGACCAGGGCAATATTGGCAGTATACAGGCACTCTAGGCAGGGATTTGCCTGGGCAGTGGGGATGAGGACCCTGCTCCAGATCTTACAATCTAAGAGGAGAGGGGGCCCTGCTCCATAGTTTACAATCTAAGAGGAGAATGATTGTAAGCTTTGGAGCAGGGTCCTTTCTCCTCTTAGGACCCTGCTCCAGAGTTTACAATCTAAGAGGAGAGGCGACCCTGCTCCAGAGCTTACAATCTTAAGAGGCAAGGGGATCCTGCTCCAGAGCTTACAGTCTAAGAGGAGCGGGGACCCTGCTTCAGAGTTTACAGTCTAAGAGGAGAGGGGACCCTGCTCCTGAGCTAACAATCTAAGAGGAGAGGGTTGAGGATAGGAGATATGTGTGTGTGTATGCAGGGAAGGTGAGTGTGTATAAATATATGTGTATATATATATATTAGGGATGCACCGATACCACTTTTTTAAGACCGAGTACGAGTACCGATACTTTTTAAAAGTACTCACCGATACCAAGTACCGATACTTTTATTTAATGTCATGTGACCGCTTTCCAATAAGAACAGACCATATAAAAATGCCCCCCGCTCACATGTATATCCCCCCGATATATATTCATACTGCCCCAGCTCATGGATTTGCCCCAGCTCACTCATGGATTTGCCCCAGCTCACTCATGGATTTGCCCCCAGCTCACTCATGGATTTGCCCCAGCTCACTCATGGATTTGCCCCAGCACATGGATAATGCCCCAGCACACACATGGGTTATTATGCCCACACAGCTCACATGAGTATGCCCCCAGCTCATGGATATGCCCCACATGGATATTGCCTCCAGCTCATGGATATGCCCCACATGGATATGCCCCTCATGGATATTGCCTCCAGCTCATGGATATGCCCCCTCATGGATATTGCCTCCAGCTCATGGATATGCCCCCTCATGGATATTGCCTCCAGCTCATGGATATGCCCCTCATGGATATTGCCTCCAGCTCATGGATATGCCCCCTCATGGATATTGCCTCCAGCTCATGGATATGCCCCCTCATGGATATTGCCTCCAGCTCATGGATATGCCCCTCATGGATATTGCCTCCAGCTCATGGATATGCCCCCTCATGGATATTGCCTCCAGCTCATGGATATGCCCCCTCATGGATAATTGCCTCCAGCTCATGGATATGCCCCTCATGGATATTGCCTCCAGCTCATGGACCGCCCCCCCCCCGACGATACTTACCTTCCTGGGCGCCGCCGGGGAATGTCTCGCGCGCGCGCGCTCGTTGGAAGGACCCCAGCCGCGACACGTGATCCAGCTGGGGTCCTTCCAACGAGCGCGCGCGCGGAGACATTCCCCGGCGGCGCCCAGGAAGGTAAGTATCGTCGCGGAGAGCAGCTGCAGGGCCTGTCTGAATGCTCTATCAGCATTCAGACAGGCCCTGCAGCTGCTCAGTGTGTTTATACCTTACCTTCCTGGGCGCCGCCGGGGAATGTCTCCGCGCGCGCGCGTCGTTGGAAGGACCCCAGCTGGGATCACGTGGTCGCGCTGGGGTCCTTCCAAGAGCGCGCGCGCGAGACATTCCCCGGCGGCGCCCAGGAAGGTAAGTATTGCGGAGAGTGCGGGGCCGGCTGTCCGAATGCCGATAGAGCATTCGGACAGCCGCCGCAGCCCCTCGGATGCCGGAAGCCGGCTCAATGCCGGCTTCCGGTATCGGAAAAAATATCGGGGGTACTGCACGAGTACCAAGTACTCCTGCAGTCCCAGTATCGGCCCCGATACGATACTAGTATCGGTATCGGTGCACTTAAATAATATTATTATATATATGTGTAGAAGGTGGCTGGTGTGTGTATATATGTATGTGACTGTGTCAGAGGTATGGTTGTGGAAGGCAGGTATTTGGGACCTAGGATTCTGCATAGCCTGTATCCACTACATGGGTGAACTACATTTCCCAGCAGGCAGCTCTGCAGGTGTGGGATTACTCAAGCCACACTTAAGGTTAATTGAGGGAAAAAATGTTTTAAAAGTTCAGAGCAGGAACTGCTCATTGCCTTGGTCTTCCTGATGGTGAACAAGAGGGGACATAGCTTTCAAGGGGAAAAGACTGAAAGGTATATATATGTGTTTCCATGTGCTGAGTTTTGTTTTACTGGTAAATGGAGTTAGCCATCCAGTGTTAGTCAGGGATTGACTATGTTTAGTTATTGCTCTGGTGAGAGCGAGGATTTGTTTTCTGTTTAACTTTATTTTGAATTGCATGTGAGACAAATTTACCTGAACAAATAAAGTTGTCTTAAGTATTTCCAGTCTCTGTCAAACTTGCCCTAGAAGACTATGCAGACTGATCCCTAATTTGTGACGGTCACATATGGTGGAGAATGCGGGTAGTCTTGCACTACAGAGTCTGAGGGTTGAAGACAATGGAGGACGTGTTAAAGGCTTTGCTGCAGGCCACTGCAGCGCAACAGCAGAACAGGAGACCAACCGAACGCTGGCGGCAACAGAACTTTACACAGATACTCCAAAAGGAGGTGCAAGTTCTAACTGCGCGCAGCCAAATACAACAACGTACTCCACTACAAAGTTCCCATGAAACCAGTGGGATCAGAGCAAGTAATTTTCTTCAGAAAATGGCAGAATCTGATGATATAGAAGCATACCTCCTGGCATTTAAGAGGACTGCTGAAAGAGAACACTGGCCACCTGAACAATGGGCTGGCCTATTGGCACCATTCTTGAGTGGGGAGCCCCAGAAAGATATCTGGTGGCTGTTGATCTATCAGAAATGACTACCGCTGAGCGGATACAGAATGGAAAAACTAAAGAGGGCAACCGAACTGGTAAGACTGTTCCTGGTTTAAATGTTGTTGGGAAGTCCTTTACTATTGGAAAAAACTTTGGCCCTAATGACTATCCAAATAAAGGGAAATGGTCCCCAAGAGAACAGCAGTCTGGCACATAGCCTCAAAGACCATTAGAGAGTCACAGGGTAAATGTTATAGGTGCCAGGAATATGGTAATTTCATGAAGGACTGCCCACTGTCTACTGAACCTATGCAATGTAATATAGGAGAGAATACTAATGTGTATATGGTGTATTCTGATGCAAGGATGGCTCCCAGGTCAATGGGTCCTTCAATAGTCCCACATTTATGTTGGATAACAGTAGAGGGTAGAAAGGTTCAGGCTTTGCTTGACTCTGGGAGCATGGTTACTTTGGTTTCTAGATCTCTGATAAACCCTGATAAGATAGAGAAGTCTACAGTACTTGAAATAGTATGTGTTCATGGGGCTAAGCATCAGTATCCCACTACTGAAATGAGGTTTGAAATTGAAACTGGGACTGTTTTGCATAAAATGGGTGTAGTACCTCATATCACATATAATATTGTCCTAGGTAGGGATTTCCCACATTTCTTGGATCTGTGGAATGCCACCTATACTGGCACAAAAGCTACGTGTGAAGAATTGCATGAAATATTTCCATTTTCTGACTCTGTTTTTGAAGCGAAACCGTCATTTAAGAATGTAAAGTTAAATGAAAATGGTCCTTTTCAAGGGTAATGGTGGGAGACGAACCAGAGCCCGAGATGTTTCATGGTCTTGATTTGGGCAGTGGGAAGTTTGGGGCTGCACAGTGGGAGGACCCTACGCTGGCAGAAGCAAGGGGAAACATTGCAGTTTTAAACAAGCAGTAAATGGGTACAAGTAAATCAGCTATAACCTTACTTTCCCGTATTTAAGGTTGAAAACGAATTGCTCTATCGTGTTGAGAAAAAAGGTCCAGATTTGGTTGAGCAGCTATTGGTACCTCAAGAATTTCAGAATACTGTGTTACATCTCACTCATAGCCATGTTTTGGGTGCTCACCTTGGGGCTGACAAAACAAGAGATCAGTTAGTAAGGAGATTCTACTGGCCAGGAGTATATGCTGCGGTGAAGAACTATTGTTCCTCATGTCCTACATGTCAACTAACCTCTCCTACCAAAGCATTTCGCAGCCCACTTGTGCCATTACCTATAATTGATGTTCCCTTTAAAAAAGAATTGCCATGGACTTGGTGGGTCCAATAATAAAATCGACAAGAGGCCATCATCACATACTGGTAATAGTGGATTATGCCACCCGCTACCCAGAAGCCATACCCTTGAGAAACACTTCAGCTAAGTGTATTGCTAGAGAATTAATGCATTTGTTTAGCACAGTTGGGATCCCGGAAGAGATCCTTACAGATCAAGGTACCCCTTTCATGTCAAAAGTAACCCAGGAATTATGTAAGGTGCTTCAGATAAAAAACTTAAGAACCTCTGTGTACCACCCACCCACGTTCTGGTGGAACGTTTCAACAAAACTTTAAAGAGTATGTTACGGCGAGTGATAGACAAGGATGGGAAAAACTGGGATTTCCTCTTGCCTTATCTAATGTTTTCCATTAGAGAAGTCCCCCAGGCATCTACAGGGTACTCCCCATTTGAATTGTTATATGGCAGACACCCAAGGGGATTGCTAGATATCGCAAAGGAGACATGGGAAAAGGAGTCTACTCCATACCGGAGTGTGATTGAGCATGTTGCACAGATGCAGGAACGAATTGCAGCGGTTTTGCCGATAATGCAGGAACTTATGAGACAAGCCCAAGAGCGACAGAGACAACTATAACCGGAATTCCAGAATCCGCACTTTTAAGCCGGGGATAGAGTATTGGTTCTTGTCCCTACAGTAGAAAGTAAGTTCCTTGCAAAATGGCATGGCCCCTATGAAGTACTGGAAAAAATAGGGGAGGTAAATTACAAAATTAGGTCAACCAGGCAGAAGAAAACCAGAATAGATCTATCATGTGAATCTTTTAAAACCTTGGAAAGACCGAGAAGTTCTTTTGTCGGAGAAACCCTTAATATTACAGCCTCCTCCAAATAAAGAGGGGGTTAATATAGCTGAAACTCTCTCTGCACAACAGAGGCGTGAAGTTATTACATTTGTAGCTAATAACTCTGATGTATTTACTACAGTGCCAGGCAGAACAAATATAGTGAAACATGACATCTATACTGACCCAGGGAAGTGTGTTCGCCTGAAACCCTACCGAATTCCGGAGGCCAGAAGCAAAGCTGTTAATGCTGATTCAAAAGATGTTGCAATTGGGAGTAGTTGAAGAGTCACACAGTGACTGTAAGAGCCCAATTATGTTAGTTCCAAAACCAGATGGTTACATACGATTTTGTAATGACTATTGGAAACTAAATAGCATATCAAAATTTGACACATACCCCATGCCAAGGGTTGATGAACTAGTGGAAAGATTTGGTACGGCTCTGTACCTTACGACATTAGACTTTACTAAAGGTTATGGACAGGTGCCCCTTTCAGAAAGTGCTAAGGAAAAGACTGCCTTTTCCACACCTCAGGGACTCTTCCAATACAAAGTCCTACCCTTTGGATTACATGGAGCTCCAGCCACATTCCAACGAATGATGGACCGGATCTTGCGATCACATAAACAATATGCCACAGCATGTCTTGATGACATTGTGATCCATAGCACAAATTGGGCAACCAACCTTCCTAAGGTTCAGGCGGTGCTCAATTCTCTCCGTGCAGCAGGTCTTACTGCAAACCCTGCCAAATGTTCCATAGGCTTAGAGGAAGCAACTTGGGGTTCACTATTGGGAGAGGCGTGGTTAAACCACAAACATCTAAAGTCGAGGCGATACTGAACTGGCCACGCCCTGTTTCCAAGAAACAAGTTAGAGCATTTTTGGGGTTAACCAGGTATTACCGCAGGTTGATCCCTAACTTTGCGACAATTGCAGGTCCTTTAACGGATCTGACTAAAGCTAGAGGCCCTGTCATGGTAAAATGGAAACCTGAGGCAGAACAAGACTTTTGTAGCATTACAAGCCGCCCGATGTGCTGCCCCGGTACTGGCTACACCAGATTTCTCTAAACAGTTCGTTGTGCAAACTGAGGTGTCAGATGTTGGTGTAGGGGCTGTTTTATCTCAGAAAGTTAAAGGCGAAGAACATCCTGATATGTATTTGAGCAGGAAACTCAATACTCATTAGAAAAACTACTCCATAGTGGAGAAGGAATGTCTGGCCATCAAATGGGCACTGGAGTCCCTGAAGTATTATTTGTTAGGACGACCCTTTTAAGCTGCTCACTGATCATGCTCCTCTCACATGGATGAGCCGCAATAGGGAAACTAACGCTAGGGTGACCCGTTGGTTTCTTAGCCTGCAATCCTTCAATTTCTCGGTGGAACACAAGGCAGATTTTGCGCTGGGTAATGCAGATGGTCTTTCGAGGGCTCACTGTCTGTTGTCTACAGTCGCTCACCCCGGTTGGTTTCCAGTCTCTGTCAAACTTGCCCTAGAAGACTATGCAGACTGATCCCTAATTTGTGACGGTCAATCACAGTATAAATATTATATATATAGTAGACCGTGTTAGTCCAGATGCCAAAATCACGAGTATAGCAGTCCTTAGTGATACCTTTTTTTATTGGACTAACGTTACATTTAAAATACAAGCTTTCGAGAGTGATCTGATGTGAACTGGAAAACCAAAATAGCTGGGTGCACCAGGAGTACAAATATTCTAAACTCCCTACTGGGATTATCTCTAACACAAGTAGTTGAGGAGCCGACCCGTAAAGAGGCCATATTGGATTTAATACTCACAAATGGAGGTTTGGTATCAGACGTTGTTGTAGGTGAAAATTTGGGATCTAGTGATCACCAGTCAGTGTGGTTTAATATAAGAACAGGGATGGAGCCGCACCACATAAAAACAAAAGTTTTAGACTTTAAAAAAGATTTTTCTAAAATGAGATTTTGTGTGAATGAGTCATTATCAGACTGGAGGAGTTTAAAGGGAGTCCAGGAGAAATGGGATTATTTAAAGGAAGCATTATTGAAGGCCACAGGCAATTGCATTCGGCTTGTTAGCAAAAACAAAAAAAGGGAAGAAACGACTGTGGTACTCTGCAGAAGTGGCCAAAATAGTGAAGGACAAAAAGATAGCATTCAATAATTATAAAAAAACTCCGAGTGAAGAAGATAGGCAAACCTATAAAATTAGGCAGAAAGAGGTGTAGCGCTCACTCCCGGAGGAGCCGCTGAAAATGAACCACGGGTCAGTCTCCCCGCACTAGGGAATAAATATACTCCAACACGCTGTAAGTTTTACAAGTTAAAAGGTTTACTAAAAGGTTTGCAGCTCTTGAGACACGGTATATGCAGGAAAATTTACAGTACTTTCGTAACACGATAAACGCGTAGCGGTAAAAGAAACGAAAACACGAGGGCTTCGTATTTTCGGAAAAACCCCGACCGAGCAGAAAATTAAAAGATACGAAATTCGAGGAAAAACCGCGTAGCGGGACACAATAAAATACACAGTTCTCGTATCACGGTAAACGCGCAGCGGGAACAAAAAAGGGAAAATTGTTCAGAATGTAACTTTAACTTTGCCCCCTTGTATGGATTTGGAAAAGGAAACTGAGTCCTGCACAGGTTACGTCCCAGAACGTGAAGTGGTGTATATTCGTGTGTGTAGGGTACCCGGGTACTTGTCAACTGGCCAGTGAGTTTACTTTAATGATGTCTTCGACTAGTCAGTTGGGGCCCTGTGGGTTTTAGAAGGAAAACAGCAGCGTACGCTCTTATTTACATACGGCCTTGGGGGCCTCTCACCCATCCAGCGCAAGCTTGAGGTTCCGCTGACCCAGGACGTCTCTCCGCTCGATATTGACTGGGGACGCCGACCACCGGATGTGTTGTCTGGCCTTCTGTCTGTCAGCCGCGACTCAGCCAGCTTACCGCCTGCTCCCCGCTTCAATCGACCGCGGTACTCCTTACTCGAGGGGTCTTCTCTCCTCAGCACTGCACTCGGATAATATAGATGGTGATGTCTGTCTCCCGCAAGGCTGAGTGACCCAATCCTAAGGCCCGATCCACTCTGTCTGCGCTCCGGCCTATCTTTTTGGTCTCTCCTTCTTTGTGTGTGCATCCACTCTCCTCTGCTCCCTGGCGCGCTCTGCCTGTTCTCCACGAGGTGCAGGATGTACAGCGTCTCCACAAACCCACCCACTTCCTGTTTCTTCGCAAAGCATGCCGGGACATGTAGTTCGAGTGTCCAGAGTCTTTAATCGTGATTGTCTCCATCTTGTGGCTAAAAATGGGTACTGCCACAGTAAACTTTAACACATCGCTACAGAGGCAAAGCAATTTATAAGAACTTCCAAAGCACACGCAGAAGAGAAAATAGCTCAGTCAGTAAAAAAGGGGGACAAAACATTTTAAAGGAAAGGATTATTGAACATCTAAAAACACATAGATTACAGGATCAGAAACAACATGGGTTTACCTCAGGGAGATCATGCCAAACTAATCTTATTGATTTTTTTGATTGGGTAACAAAAATAATAGACACAGGTGGTGCAGTAGACATTGCTTATTTAGATTTCAGTAAGGCTTTTGATACTGTTCCGCATAGAAGGGTTATCAATAAATTGCAATCTTTGAGCTTGGATTCCAATATTGTTGAATGGATTAGGCAGTGGCTGAGTGACAGGCAACAGAGGGTTGGGATAAATGGAGTTTATTCGGCGCAAGGTCTTGTTACCAGTGGGGTACCTCAGGGGTCAGTACTTGGACCCATTCTCTTTAATATTTTTATTAGTGATATTGCAGAAGGTATTAATGGTAAAGTATGTCTTTTTGCTGATGACACAAAGATTTGCAACAGGGTTGACATTCCTGGAGGGATCAGCCAAATGACAAATGATGTAGGTAAACTAAAAAAGTGGTCAGAGCTGTGGCAATTGAGTTAATGTGGATAACGCACCTGGGACGTAAAAATCCAAGGGCTGAATATAGAATATTTGATACAGTCCTAACCTCAACATCCGAGGACAGGGATTTAGGGGTTATTATTTCAGAGGATCTAAGGGTAAGTAGTCAATGTAATAGAGCAGCAGGAAATGCTAGCAGAATGCTTGGTTATGTAGGGAGAGGTATTAGCAGTAGGAAAAGGGAAGTGCTCATGCCACTGTACAGAGCACTGGTGAGACCTCACTTGGAGTACTGTGTGCAGTACTGGAGACCGTATCTCCAGAAGGATATAGACATCTTAGAGAGAGTTCAGAGAATGGCTACTAAAATGGTGTACGGCTTGAAGGAGAAAAGTTACCAGGAAAGGCTTAATGATCTTAACATGTATAGCTTGGAAAAAAGACGAGACAGAGGAGATATGATAGAAACATTTAAATACGTAAAGGGAATCCACAAGGTAGAGGAAGGGAGTATATTTAAAAGGAAACAAAGTAGCAAAGCAAGAGGACAGAGTCTTAGATTAGAGGGGCAAAGGTTTAAAAGTAACATCAGGAAGCATTATTTTACTGAGAGGGTGGTGGATACATGGAACAGCCTTCCAGTTGAAGTGGTAGAGGCCAAAACAGTAATTGAATTTAAGCAGGCATGGGATAGGCATAAGGCTATCCTAAACAAAAGATAAATCCAGCTAAAGTATCCATGTAATTGGGCAGACTAGATGGGCCGAAAGGTTCTTATCTGCCGACATTTTTCTATGTTTCTATGATCCTCCCTTCGTCAGGTCTAGAAGCTTACTGATTAGAATAATAGAATTAAACATCGGGACAGTCATCGGGCGCACAGTTGGGGGTGTTAGATGTTGTACATCGCCAAATGGCATGGTCAGAGGGGGAAAGAAAAAAAAAACCAGCAAAAAGAACATTTAATTGTCTCAGGCATATAAGACAACAGTGATGAAATGTCCACGTCAAAGGGAATGTGAAAGGACAAAACAGTGAGTATGGGGAAGACACAGAAAGATAAGAAAAAAAAAAATCACAAAAATAAAAACCAGAGAGAAAACCAAGCCCCAACCAGAATTGTGAATATGTGACGTTATTATAGTGGGTTAAAAAACCCGAATCTACATTAAATCCTTGTTTTATATTGTTGAAATATGTGATAATTTTTGTCATGGAGCTGATGTAACGCTCCATGCTTCAAACCCCAAGAGACTTTATGTTCATTTATATCATGTGGTGTTAAATATTTTACATCGTTTGGTTTTAGTTTAATTTAGTTTAGTGTAAAATGGCATAGCTTTGGTTTTAAAAATACTTATATTCCTGTAGGTAAATGTGTTTTTGTGTATACAGTAAACAAGCTTAACTGCTGTGTAATTTATGCACCAGGGCTTTTCCCATTATCTAGCTGCATGTTTAATTCAAGGGATCTCTGATAGTGTGTGTTTAATCTGATATGTTAGAACAATGGATATACAAATGTTGTGTGAGCTGAAGGCTAAGAGAATGTAAAGAATGTTTATTGTAAATAACTGACTTAATGTAATTAGTATGGGTATGCAAATTATGACTGTTGGACTTCAGCATAAATGGTGGCGTTTGGTTCATTAAAAAGTCAGAGAACTCTCAGAGCTCAGAGAGAGAGGATCCTGTTTTAAAGCATACAGCCGCGCCTGGTGTCTTTATTACAAACTACGCTACACTCCACACTCACCCTCAGAAGGTACCGAGCGGCCTTCTGGAGATTCCTAACGGCTCCAGGGCAGAGGAACAGAAGCAGGCGGGTCAAGCTGCTCGAGGCGCTGAGGACAGCGCTCCCAGTAGCCGGGCTGACCGCAACGAAGGGGTGTCTGGAGAGCCAGGACAGACGGAAGGGAACGGTTCCTTCACAATTTTCATTTCATATGTTTTGCGTTCCCGGTGGTCTTTAAAATGGCCTTTTGAGGATTTTAATTCTGAGGTTTTGGATGGAGTGGCCTGCTAGGTTGAAGTGATGTCCCACCGGGGTACAATATGTATTTTCCTGGTGGTTCCTGATGGAGTGTCTGTGCTGGTTCATCCTGAGATTTAGTTTAAGGCTGGTTTCACCAATATAGCAGCCCTTATCACTAGCCATGCACGGGATCATATATACCACATTTGCCGACGTGCTATGGTATGAGCGCCCGATGAATGTCACAATGTTTAATTCTATTATTCTGATCAGTAAGCTTCTAGACCTGAGGAAGGGAGGATCACTCTCGAAATCTTGTATTTTTAAATGTAACGTTAGTCCAATAAAAAAGGTATCACTACAGACTGCCATACTCCTGATATATATACAGTGGCAAGAAAAAGTATGTGAACCTTTTGGGATTACGTGGAGTTTTGCATGAATTGGTCATAAAATGTGCTCTGATCTTCATCCAAGTCACAATAACAATTTGAAAAACACAGTCTGCTTAAAATAATACAACACAAACATTATATGTTTTCATGTTTTTATTGAACATAACATGTAAACATTCACAGTGCAGGGTGGAAAAAGTATGTGAACCTTTGGACTTAATAACTGGTTGACCCTCCTTTGGCAGCAATAACCTCAACCAAACGTTTCCTGTAGTTGCAGATCAGACCTGCATAACGATCTGGAGTAATTTTGGACCACTCCTCTTCACAAAACTGTTTCAGTGTAGCAATATTCTTGGGATGTCTGGTGTGAATCACTCTCTTAAGGTCATGCCACAGCATTTCAATCGGGTTGAGGTAAGGACTCTGACTGGGCCACTCCAGAAGGCGTGTTTTGTTTTGTTGAAGCCATTCTTTTGTTGAATTACTTGTATGCTTTGGGTCATTGTCCTGTTGCATCACCCATCCTCTGCGGAGCTTCAGTTTGCGGACAGATGGTCTTACGTTTTCCTGCAAAATGTCTTGATAAACTCTGGAATTAATTTTTCCATCAATGACAACAATCCGTCCAGGCCCTGAGGCAGCAAAGCAGCCCCAAACCATGATGCTCCCTCCGCCATGTTTTACCGTGGTTGATGAGGTTTTGATTTTGGTGTGCTGTGTCTTTTTTTCTCCACACATAGTGTTGTGTGTTTTTTCCAAACAACTCAATTATGGTTTCATCTGTCCACAGAATATTTTGCCAGTAGTGCTGTGGTGTCCTCCCATGTACTCCATTCTTGTTTAATGTTTTCCTTATTGTACAGTTGTGTTCAAAATTATTCAACCCCCACTGAAATTGAGTGTTTTGGCCAGTTTGACATTGATTTTGATCATTCAGTCATCTTGCTTACAATTAAATCAAAGAGGCACGTGTAGGTCAGACAAATATAACATAACATTTATAATGAAATAACCACAAATGTCTTTTCTGTGCTCACATCATTATCAGTTTTATTCAACCCCCAAGTGACATTCAATCTTAGTACTTAGTACAACATCCTTTTACAGTTATAACAGCTTTTAAACGTGAAGCATAGCTTGACACAAGTGTCTTGCAGCGATCTACGGGTATCTTTGCCCATTCGTCATGGGCAAAAGCCTCCAGTTCAGTCACATTCTTAGACTTGCGCACTGCAACTGCTTTCTTTAAGTCCCACCAGAGGTTCTCAATCGGATTTAAGTCAGGTGACTGCGATGACCACTCCAAAATGTTCCAGCCTTTAATCTGCAACCATGCTCTAGTGGACTTGGAGGTATGCTTGGGATCATTGTCCTGTTGAAAGGTCCAACGTCTCCCAAGCCTCAGGTTTGTGACGGACTGCATCGCATTGTCATCCAATATCTCCTGGTACTGAAGAGAATTCATGGTACCTTGCACACGCTGAAGCTTCCCTGTACCTGCAGAAGCAAAACAGCCCCAAAGCATGATTGACCCCCCGCCATGCTTCACAGTAGGCAAGGTGTTCTTTTCTTCATAGGCCTTGTTCTTCCTCCTCCAAACATAGCGTTGATCCATGAGCCCAAACAGTTCTAATTTTGTTTCATCAGTCCACAGAACACTTTCCCTAAACTTCTGTGGTTTGTCCACATGACTTTTGGCATACTGCAGTCGACTCTTCTTATTCTTTGGAGACAGCAAGCGGGTGCGCCTGGGAGTTCTGGCATGGAGGCCTTCATTACGCAGTGTGCGCCATATTGTCTGAGCTGAAACTTCAGTACCCACATCTGACAAATCTTTTCTCAGTTCCTCAGCAGTCACACGGGGACTTTTCTCCACTCTACGCTTCAGGTAGCGCACAGCAGTAGAAGTCAGCATCTTCTTTCTGCCACGACCAGGTAGCGTTTCAACAGTGCCCTTTTCCTTGAATTTGCGAATGATGCTTCCTATGGTCTCTCTTGGTATGTTTAACATCTTTGCAATCTTCTTATAGCCATTGCCCTTCCTGTGAAAAGTAATCACCTCTTCTCTTGTCTTCCTGGACCATTCTCTTGACTTCACCATGTTTGTAAGCACACCAGTAAATGTCTAGAAGGAGCTGAGTATCACAGTCATTTTAAAGCTGCCTAATTGGTGCTTATTATGCTTTATTGCTGCTCCGTGACATCAACAGGTGTTTTCAATACCTGATTGAAAACACTTGAATGAACCTCTGTTCTTCAGAGTGGTAGTCTTTAAGGGGTTGAATAATTGTATCAATGAAGAATTCACAAAAGAAACATTTACTACTGTATTACAAAACCAATTGATGTCATTTTAGTTGCATATGGTTCTTTAAAAAGTCCTTGTAGGATTTCATTCTGAATACAATTACAAATGTACACTAAATTCCCTAAAACCCTTTATAGCATTGGGGGTTGAATAATTTTGAACACAACTGTAGATGTGTCAACAAAAATGTTAGCATGTGCCAGAGATTTCTGTAAGTCTTTAGCTGACACTCTAGGATTCTTCTTTACCTCATTAAGCATTCTGCGCTGTGCTCTTGCAGTCATCTTTACAGGACGACCACGCCTAGGGAGAGTAGCAACAGTGCTGAACTTTCTCCATTTGTAGACAGTCTGTCTTACTGTGGACACATGAACATCAAGGCTTTTGGAGATACTTTTGTAACCCTTTCCAGCTTCATGCAAGTCAACAATTCTTGATCGTAGGTCTTCTGAGAGCGCTTTCTGCGAGGCATGGTTCACATCAGGCAGTGCTTCTTGAAACCAGTAAACCCAAAACTGGTTTGTGTTTTTAAAGGGCAGGACAGCTTTCAGCAACACATCCAATAATATCACACTGATTGGACTCAAGGTTGGCTCACACCTGGCTCCAATTAGCTCTTGGAGAAGTCATTAGGCTAGGGGTTCACATACTTTTTCCACCCTGCACTGTGAATGTTTACATGTTATGTTCAATAAACACATGAAAACATATAATGTTTGTGTTGTATTATTTTAAGCAGACTGTGTTTTTCAAATTGTTGTGACTTAGATGAAGATCAGAGCACATTTTATGACCAATTCATGCAAAACTCCACGTAATCTCAAAGGGTTCATACTTTTTCTTGCCACTGTATATATTTGGAGTGGGGGGCCTGTGTGTGTGTGCCAATATCTGGGGGGGGGGGTCATGGTTCGTGTATACAGAGATGGCCTTAAAAAAACCCACTTTCTTTAGTGTGGTGCATTGAATGGCGTTAACAGTCTAGAAAATGCAATACTCAGATCAGACACTTACGTACACCTTTATTCTTCTATTAGACTTGCATCATGTTTCGCAGCCTCCGTCTTACTACGCTTTTTTATGACTGTCCTCTTCATGACATTGCCAAAAGGCAGAACATGGATGCCATTAAAATTTCCCCCCCCCGAAAAATTTCTGTGGACGCCCATGGTAATAGGTATACCAGAGTCACTGCTCCATCGCCGCCTATCAAGTCCCAGGGTGAGGAGGAGTACGAGGTCCGTGCCATCTTGAGGTCCCGTGTGGTCAAACTTCAATACCTGGTAGATTGGGAAGGTTATGGGCCCGAGGATCGTTCCTGGCTGCCAGCCAGCGAAATCCATGCACCTCGTCTGGTTTGCCAATTTCATGTGGCCCATCCTTCAGTACCTGGAGGTCGTTCTGAGTCCGACCGTCGGGGGGGGGGTGCTGTTACATGCTCAACCCCTGCTGTGCTTCCTGGGGGGTCTTCCTGGTGCCAAGGGCTGGTCGATTGCCAGCACCTTGTACTGGCCAAGCGGCCTCTGAGGGGGTGGGGCCTGGCATGGTTACGAGGAGCCGCCGGGTTTAAAATAGGGTGTGAGGAGTTGCCTCGTCGCCCTGTCGTGGAGTTCTGTTCCCGCATCACTAAGCGGATTCTGTTGCCAACCTATTTCTGGATACGCTCCCTGCTCCTGATTTTTGACCCAGCTTGTTTTTGACCATTCTATTTGCTACTCTATTGCGATCGCCTGTGTTGTGCTTTGGTGGCTTAACCCCAGGTTTGCCGCTGGGGTGTTTACATGTTACGGGGGTGTTGTCCCTTCTTGTTTTGTGGTATCGTCTGTGACCGCATTAGGTTACTATACCCAACCCAGGGCTCATGTTTCTTTGTCACACACTTATGTGAAAACTGCGATCGAAAGATACTGTTTATATTCAGCCTATGTTCAGTGTGCGCAAACTGCCAAATATACTCTATACTGTACCAGCGATAGACCCCTATGTGTATCTGTTGCCTCTGAATATCATAAGGTACAGTTAACCTGCTCCAGATTATCAGAAAACGTTACATCTGCACATTTCCTGACTGCCCTGCAGTCCGTACAATTCACCAACTGAAGTATCTTTGTGTTTCTGAATGTGCTCTAAGTTGGCTATCGGTCTTGAAACCTTTAGTGCTTAGTAGCAACTCAGTCGTTCGCTCATCCTCCCTGCCGCGAGTGTATAAGTCTGTGTATACCAAGCACTGTGTAAACGTCAAGCAGATTTATCAGTCCTTAAAGATCTCGACTTTGCTACTCCTTAGTGGGCGCTACTACGCCCGTTACACTGGGAGACTCATAGTAGGGGGGGGACTTTAATGTGACGGCTGTACCTCCTCTGGACTGATCTGGGAAAAGCCTCTGGGATTGAATTTAAGCAAGCATGGGATAGGCATAAGGCTATCCTAAACAAAAGATAAATCCAGGTAAAGTATCCATGTAATTGGGCAGACTAGATGGGCCGAAAGGTTCTTATCTGCCGACATTTTTCTATGTTTTCTATGATTCCATTCTTCAAGACGGGACAGACTCTTTCACTCTTTTCTCACCAACAGTGGTTTGACGGATATTTGGTGGGCTCTTCACCCGACAGTACACGACTACACATTTTATTCGCATGTCCATCACACATATTCCAGGATTGATTGCTTTCTGGTCTCCTCTCAGTGTTTGCCGCTGTTTCCGGCAGCGGCTATTGGGACAACTACGTGGTCTGACCACTCCAATGTCTCTCTCAATCTCTATCTTCCTGTTCGGGCCACTCCATCCTGTTGGCACTTGGATCCTCTGCTCCTTAATAACAACCCCCTAAGGGAATTCGTTAGGGGGAACTTGAAGCGTATTTTCAATTAAATTTGTCCTCTGATACTTCCCCACAAACCCTTTGGGCTGCTCACAAGGCGGTTATTCGGGGAGTCTTTATACACCAGACCTCCTTTTATAAGAAGAGGAAGGCCAGTCAGGTTCAACCTCTCCTGGCTGGCCCTTGGAGACTGGAGTTTAAATATAAAACGGATGGCTCCCTGGAGACTTTGCAAGATGTTCGTCAGTCCCTCAATGACCTCGTGGTTCTAGATACTAGTCGTTCGATTTGTGGACGAAACAGAAGTTTTATGAAAAGGGGAACAAAATGAATACTCTTACAGCCAAATTACAATATACAGTTGTGTTCAAAATTATTCAACCCCCAATGCTGTAAAGGGTTTTAGGGAATTTAGTGTACATTTGTAATTGTATTCAGAATGAAATCCTACAAGGACTTTTTAAAGAACCATATGCAACTAAAATGACATCAATTGGTTTTGTAATACAGTAGTAAATGTTTCTTTTGTGAATTCTTCATTGACACAATTATTCAACCCCTTAAAGACTACCACTCTGAAGAACAGAGGTTCATTCAAGTGTTTTCAATCAGGTATTGAAAACACCTGTTGATGTCACGGAGCAGCAATAAAGCATAATAAGCACCAATTAGGCAGCTTTAAAATGACTGTGATACTCAGCTCCTTCTAGACATTTACTGGTGTGGTTACAAACATGGTGAAGTCAAGAGAATGGTCCAGGAAGACAAGAGAAGAGGTGATTACTCTTCACAGGAAGGGCAATGGCTATAAGAAGATTGCAAAGATGTTAAACATACCAAGAGAGACCATAGGAAGCATCATTCGCAAATTCAAGGCAAAGGGCACTGTTGAAACGCTACCTGGTCGTGGCAGAAAGAAGATGCTGACTTCGACTGCTGTGCGCTACCTGAAGCGTAGAGTGGAGAAAAGTCCCCGTGTGACTGCTGAGGAACTGAGAAAAGATTTGTCAGATGTGGGTACTGAAGTTTCAGCTCAGACAAGACGGCGCACACTGTGTAATGAAGGCCTCCATGCCAGAACTCCCAGGTGCACCCCCTTGCTGTCTCCAAAGAATAAGAAGAGTCTACTGCAGTATGCCAAAAGTCATGTGGACAAACCACAGAAGTTTTGGGATAGTGTTCTGTGGACTGATGAAACAAAATTAGAACTGTTTGGGCCCATGGATCAACGCTATGTTTGGAGGAGGAAGAACAAGGCCTATGAAGAAAAGAACACCTTGCCTACTGTGAAGCATGGCGGGGGTCAATCATGCTTTGGGGCTGTTTTGCTTCTGCAGGTACAGGGGAGCTTCAGCGTGTGCAACGTACCATGAATTCTCTTCAGTACCAGGAGATATTGGATGACAATGTGATGCAGTCCGTCACAAAGCTGAGGCTTGGGAGACGTTGGACCTTTCAACAGGACAATGATCCCAAGCATACCTCCAAGTCCACTAGAGCATGGTTGCAGATTAAAGGCTGGAACATTTTGGAGTGGCCATCGCAGTCACCTGACTTAAATCTGATTGAGAACCTCTGGTGGGACTTAAAGAAAGCAGTTGCAGTGCGTAAGCCTAAGAATGTGACTGAACTGGAGGCTTATGCCCATGACGAATGGGCGAAGATACCCATGGATCGCTGCAAGACACTTGTGTCAAGCTATGCTTCACGTTTAAAAGCTGTTATAACTGTAAAAGGATGTTGTACTAAGTACTAAGATTGAATGTCACTTGGGGGTTGAATAAAACTGATAATGATGTAAGCACAGAAAAGACATTTGTGGTTATTTCATTATAAATGTTATGTTATATTTGTCTGACCTACACGTGCCTCTTTGATTTAATTGTAAGCAAGATGACTGAATGATCAAAATCAATGTCAAACTGGCCAAAACACTCAATTTCAGTGGGGGTTGAATAATTTTGAACACAACTGTAGGTGCTAACGTTAATGCTCACCTGTGTGAGAATTAACGTTAGCCGCAGTGGCTACCGCATATTACAATCCAAACGCTAACAGGTTTAATAACCCGTTTGCATTTGATACCTTGCACTTTTCAGCGTGAGGTTACTGTACTTTGCACTCCCTATACTTAACATGGGGAGCGCAAAGTGTTAATCAGCGTTAGTATTACAATCTGCTAGTGCTGATTAACGTCCGGCCACAGTTAACTGAAAGTTAACCACAGCCAGGACTTGGTGTTAACGGATTCCGCTTCTGCCATCTGGTGGGAGCAGGGAGAGACTGGGAGAAAAAGTACCTCAGGTCTCCTCTGCGTATCACTACGCCGACTGGCTGGATCTCGCGAGGCGAGATCCGTCAGGTCATGTGACTGTCAGCGTCTGGCTCAATTGAGTCCTATGGACTCCATCGAGGTGATGCTCGCGGCGGTGCTCTGCGCCGCCGCGTGCATCCAGGGGCGTAGCGCACGGATTTTAAGCGCCTGCATTGTAATCCCACGTTAAAAAGGGGGCAGTAAGGAGAAAACTGCGGGCGCTGTTTTTCTCCCTACCGCTCCAGTTTTAACGTCAGGATCGTAATTTAGCCTCAATCCCCATGTACCCCTCTTGGATTGCCCGATTTGCGACGCCTGCAGACGGGCTTGTGACAGAAACGAAAGGGATTAGGGATGCACTGACTTCCTTTTTTCGGGCAATCTATAATCACTCGCTCTCTCACACGCCTGACAATCGTGATTTACTGCAGGCCATAGATTACTTCCCAATGCTACCCTTCTTGACGCTGAGATTAGTGGGAAGGAGATCAAGACGGTGGTGAAATCCCTCCCATCCTGGCCCGGATGAGCTTCCTGGAGCTTATTATAAAGATTATTTAACACTCCTCCTTTTGCCCCATTTGGTTTGCTTTTACGAGTCAATTATGCACAATGGTCCCATCCCGTCTGATTCCAGATTAGCCTCCCTCGTGCTCTTGCCGAAACCGGGTAAGGATCTGGAGGATCCCTCTAGTTACAGGCCGATCTCCCTCCTCAACTCGAACATAAAAATATTAGCGAAGATCCTCGCTACCTGCCTTAACAGGGTCATTCCCAGGCTGGTCCATGCGGACCAAGTGGGATTTATTCCCACCCGGCATGCCTATGATAATACTAGGAAGGCAGTGGATTTACTTTGGTATGCCTCTCACTCTAAGACTCAAGTCCTCTTCCTTTCCCTAGATGCAGAGAAGGCCTTTGACAGGGTGGAGTGGCCTATCTCTTTCTGGTTCTGTCCTTGGTGGAACTTCCTCCCTCTTTCATCTCTGTAGTACACAAATTATATGGCGCTCTGACTGCACAGGGTTTGGTTCCTGGGTCTGTCGCAACGCTTTTTGAGGTGACTAATGGCAGAAGACAGGGTTGCCCCCATCTCCCCTTCTGTTTGCGCTGGCGCTGGAACCTTTCCTGCAAGCTATACGTAGGGATCCTAAAGTCAAGGTTTAACATTAATACCCATGAATAAGTTGTTTCCGCTTATGCCTTATGAACCCCAGGAAGTCGGTCCCAAGTTTGTTATCCCTCCTGGGAGATTTTTCGACCATTGCAGAAAATAAAATAAACGTAACCAAATCCGAGTCTCTCCTTTTAAACCCTCCCTCTCAGGCTGAACTCTGGGTGGCCTCTCATGATTTTAGCCTTCTATTTCGTATTTGGGTGTCCACTTGCCCTGGGATGTGAATGATTTTTTTTTTTAAATATGAGATTTTATTGTCTTCAAGAAACCAAAGAAAAAATGCAAGAGAGGGTACAAAAAGGAAAAAAAAAAAAAAAAAAAGAGTACAAATCCTCATGACACAACATCCCCGAACAGAAGAAAAATCTGACACTTCAAAAGGTATCCTTCCCAAATAAACCAATGGTCTCTTTTAGAAGGGGACAGATTCCACGTGTTTTGCAGCATGCCCTGCAGACTTCTAATATCTGCCACACGTTTCTGAAACCCAGATATATCAGGAATATTCCTCGTTTTCCACTGCGCCGCCAAAAAAGTGACAGCCATTGTCAAAATGTGACAGAGGACAATTCCTTGTGACCTAGAAAAAGTGGGCTGGTAAATTTGCAGTAGGAGCAGCTTGGGCAGTGTGTCCACCTGGGAGCCCAAAACCTTGGTACAAAAACGTGCAACATCCTGCCAATAAGAGGTCACATTACAGCATGACCATCAAGTATGAACAAAGGAACCCAAATCATCCGAGCATCTCCAGCATGTGGGAGGAATGGCAGGATTAATACGGTGTTCCCTGTCAGCTGTAATGTACCACCTATATAATAGCTTTTTATGGGCCTCCAGCAGCACCGCTCTTCGAAAAGTATCTTGGTCTTTGAGGAATGAGGAGGACCATTGCGCATCAGTGACAGCCACCCCAAGGTCCCTCTCCCACAGCAAATGGAAAGACCACTTACCCTTCACATCCCTCATCAGCGAACCCTTATAACATAATGTTAGCAGTTTCGCAGAAAATCTCAGGTCCACGCAGTAGGATTCAAAGTCAGACAATTAAGGGGTAGGGAACACAGTCACCCATCATGCCATACTTGACCAGGAAGGATCGCAGTTGTAAATAGGACAAGCAATCACTGCCGTTGAATGACAACACGGTGCGTAAGTGGGAGACAGGTAACAAACCCATCAGGGGAATACAGTTGGTATCGAATAGACACCTGCTCCCAGCGAGAAGCATGGAAAGTGGGAATTACATGATGAAAAGCAGCTAACGGGGTGGTCATCGCCAGAGGATGATCATGGCAAAGGTGTGGGGCTGCAGTATTCCAAAGTCGAAGCAGCAAAGTTGAAAAGGGGAGTAAAGAAGGCCAACCGGGGCGAACAGCACGGGGGAACCAAATTAGTACACTAGGGTCACAGGGGACAAATTGAGGCCTGGTCACCCTATCCCATTGCGGGGAGTCCCATCCCGATTAAAAAGACCTCTACCGCCACTAGCACCACCACTCTATAGTACAAAAGCATATTGGCAAACCCAGATTCCCCTTGTGAAGAGGTTGGCACAGTATCGACACCTTCACCCTAGGTCTCCGACCTGCCCAAATAAAATTTGTTAGCAGTCACTGGGTCTGCGCAAAAAAAAACAGTGGAGAGGGTAGGGGCAAAGCCTGAAACACATATAAGAGTTTCGTCAGTAACATAATTTTGACCGCCACCATCCTACCCACCCACGAAAGCTCCACCTTAGACCAACAGTGACAGATAACCTTAGTGGACTCAATGAGAGGTCTATAGTTCAAATCCAACATCTCCGTTCTAGAGAAACTAATATTGACCCCAAAGTACCTCAAATGGGATGACCTCCAGTCGTATTGGGTGGATCCGATGAAGATCCTCAAACTCGACACGCAGGATTGCATATGGTAAAGCTTGGGACTTAGTTACATTAATCTTATGAAGAGACACTGAGCTATATTCCTTCAAAAACTTGTGAAGAGACGAGAGGGAGGAACTGGGATTAAGAACAAGAGGATGTCATCCACATACATGCTAAGTTAATACTCAGAGGGGCCCACAGGAACCCAGTCACCGCTGGGGCTTGATGAATGCTTGAGCCAAAGGTTCGAAGGCAAGGGCATAAAAAAGGAGATAAGGGACAGCGCTGCTGAGTCCCATTCATATTAGGGACAGGAGCAGAAAGGAGTCCAGCGTGCAAAACCCAAGCCGATGGGAGGAGTACAGGGTCATAGCTGTAACCAGGGCAGGATGGAAATTAAACTTAAGGAGAACATGGTAAAGTAAGAGTCAATGAAGGGGATCGAACGCCTTCTTGGCATCTAGGGAGAACAGAAGTGTGGGTCGGGAGTTCTGGGTGATCTCATCAATAAGAGTAATGAGCTTTATTGTATTACCAGTGCCCTGCCTAGTTAGAATAAACCCCACCTGGTCACCAGCATTCAAGAATGGGAGCAGCAGCGCCAGCCGGGGCACCACGATCTTTGCATACAATTTGGTGTCCACATTGAGAAGGGAGATCGGCCTGTAGTCTGGAGCTGGGGGGGGCGGATTTAGGGAGAGTAACAATGGTTGTCGCTAACCACTCAGAAGATTTTCAGAGGAAAACACAAAACGAAACATGGGCAACAGATATAGTGAAAGAAGGGTCTGAAAGGATTTATAATATTGGGCTGTAAAGCCATCCGGTCCCAGGGCCTTCCCTTTAGGCAATGCTCCGATGGCCTGATGAAGCTCTGACAGCGTAATGTCCCGACCCAACTCGTCGCATTGGGACTCCGTCAAAGAAGGAAGGTGTAAACGTTGCAAGTACTGGACAATAGCAATCAAAGTCGGTTGAAGGGTAGTGGAGTCAGTAGCCAGATTATAAAGCTGTGAATAATATTCCGGATGGTGATAGAAAGCGCCAGACCTGTCAACCATACCCATAATCCTAGACCGGGAGGCCCGCTGTCGGAGTAGGTTAGCTAACATATGGCTCCCGCTCCCCTGGTTACTAAAATGGTAAAACTAAACCCTCAGTCGTCCAGTTGTCCACACATACTGCTGTTTATCAAATTCCAAAAGTTTGGCTTTCAAATCACCTAGTTCCCGGGCAAGAACTGGGGTACGGTTCACTTTGTGGAAGAGGGAGCAGGAATCAAGACAGCAAAATGTCTAACATAGCCTTCTGAACCTGCTGCTTAAGGAAAGAGACCCATTTGATGCAAATACCTCTAACCACTGCTTTGTGCGTTTGCCAGAGCGTCAGGGGGGATATCTCAGGGGAAGAATTTTCCCTGAAAAAAATTCGTCAATTCAGTTCGCAGTTCCTCCATGACCTCCGGTCGAGCCAACAGCGATTTGTTAAGTCGCCAAGGTACCTTCCCATATGAGGTCCGAGAGTCAGCAAGGAACAACTCCACAGGGGCGTGGTCAGACCACGAGATGGTATTAATATCACATGTCAAAACCGGAGGCAGAACATCGCCCTGCAAAAAAATAATCCAAAAGAGAGTACATTTTATGCATTGCAGAATAAAAAGTATAATCTGTTTCTCCGGGAGGCAATAGACGCCATACATCTTACAATTGAAAAGCAGAGAGCAAATCACGACAATATTGGACCCGAGACCGGACGGCTTTGGGAAAAGCAGGGGACACGTCCAGGGAAATATTAAAATCCCCACATACAATCAAGCAACCCCATTTAGCCCGAAAAAGTCAGGGACTTCCGAAGGAACCAGTCCTGACCCTTATTGAGACAGTATGTGCAAAGGTCTTAAAATGCGTCTTCTGGAGACACATCACATCCGAAGTACTATGGCGCAGGTCCACGTAATTATTTATTTATAAAGGGCCCTATTACATTCTTCACGCAATTTGTAACGCGTGCGCAAAACCGCATTAACGAGAGGGGCAAAACCCTTTACGCAGAAAGTCGTATTACAATCCCAGCGCACAAAATGCGCGTTAACGTCTAACGCGGGTGAACCTGCGCGAATCCTCCGCGAGCGTAATGTACTGCGAACATCCTATACTTAACATTGTGAGCGCAAATGCGCTTGTGCGCTGGTACGTGGATGGTATTACAATCTATGCGCAGAATTTAACGGACAACGTTTGCGCGCATAATTTTAACATCTTTGAAAAGCTTATGGTAACGGCAAATCTGAACGTCCTGCCCAAAAAAAAATATGCAGCAACGTATAGTTACACATTCCACGCATATCCAAACAATAAATGGAGAAGTTGTGTGTTTTATTTTTTTATTGCTGCAGCATATATACACAGATATACTTTGACAGGCGCAAAGAATCAGGTGAAAAAAACAGTCCAGACTTCGCTGGTGTTGAACACTTGGCCCTTGCAACAGGGGGTGAAATTGCATCCACCTTCGATCATCCTGAATTGGTGAAGCTTGGAAGCTACAAATTGATCGAAGAAGTAATGGTTGGGGAGGATAAATTGATCCACTTCTCTGGTGTTGCGTTGCCATGGGTGAAGCTTGCACTGTTGTTCTTCGGGGTGCAACCCAACCGATTTTGGATGAAGCAGAATGGTCCTTGCATGATGCCCTGTGCGTGCTTTCTCAGACCGTGAAATATACAAGGACAGTTCATGGTGGAGGGTGTTCAGAAATGCTGATGGCACATGCAGCAGCAGAGCTTGCAACCAGGACCCCTGGTAAGGAGGCCGTAGCCATTGAATCCTTTGCCAAAGCACTGCAGATGCTGCCACTATCATAGCAGATAATGCTGGATATGACCGTGCTGACTTAGTAGCACAGCTTAGAGCAGCTCACAGCGAAGGAAAAAAATCGAGCTATGGTCTGGATATGACAAACGGCATCATCGGCGGCATGAACGAGCTGCGCATAACCGAAAGCTTCCAGGTGAAAAGACAGGTTTTGTTCAGCACGGCAGAAGCTGCTGAAGTGATACTGCGTGTGGACGATATCATCAAAGCAGCTACCAGGAAACGTGTCCCAGACCATCATCCCTGCTAAGCTCTCATAACCCTCGTAACATTGGTGGACCAGACTCCTGTGTGCTTGCATAGATGCCCAGAAGGTTTCCAGAGAACTTAGAATACTACATTATGTTCTCAGCTAGGCACTCGCAGATCTCCCTCACACTCACTGTACCGGAGTTTATTTATTTATTCCAGATGCTGTTTGTACACGACTGTGTTTATTTGTATCATCCTTTCATCCTGAGCACTGAAATAAAATGTTTTCCTTAAAAAAAAAAAACAGTCCGCACACTGATTTCTGTGCGCAACGTTACTGCGCGCATATTTCTCTGCGTTTTGTGCGTCTGTTTTACTTGCGTTATTTTTTGTCGGATGAAAAAAATGAGCGCGGATTGTAATACCAGCGTTGATTTACGTGCGTTAACGCTGTGCGCAAAAATTCACGCATTTACTGTGTGTTTTTGCGTTCAGAATGTAATAGGGCCCAAAGTATTTTACCAGGAAGGATACATTGAGATTTCTCTCGTTTTCAAGTATGGTGTATAGCGAGTGTCGTTTAAATGGGACATTAAGTTCCTTCACATTATGGGGCACAATCTTCATCAACACACAATAAGGGAGAGATATTCAGACCGGCAGTACCAATAGGCCCAAAGGAGGAAAAAAGGAAAATAAAAAAAACACTTTGCACCAGCGAGGCAGGGACAGAAAAAACATCAAGAACAATAAGAGGCATAAAGGAAATATATACACAAAAACCCCTCCTACGGCCGAAGGACACCTTCAGGTAAATCCCCAGGAACCAGAGGGATGGTAGGGGGGGGGGGGGAATGTCTGCCGCCAATTCCAGCGTCCAATCAGTAAGGCTCTGGAGTGAGAAACAAGGCTCACGCCAGAATGACGGTGGCGGTACCGCATCTGAGTAAAAAGAAATAAAATAAAAAAATTAGAAGAACAACAGTCCGGCGAGAACATCCAGGTCTAGAGTGTCACCAAACCCAAAAATTTGAAATCTAGACAGCCAAAGCATGGAAAAACAGGGAGTCACATGCAGGGCAGCCATCAGAAATGATGGGGCCCCTTACTAAACCTCACGATGGGGCCCCCCAGGGCCCCCCCCCTCAACCTCTAAGAGCTTTTCTCCCCCTTCAAAAAAAAAGACATAACATAGCACCACAGCAATAAAACTCCCAGTAATGTGCAGTGTGTATTAGCTTATCACAGTATCCACAGCAATAAAACTCACAGTAATGAGCGGTGTGTCTGAACATATCACAGAATCCACAGCAATAAATCTCACAGAAACGGGCTGTGTATGATGGCCTTTGGGTCTGGGCCTGGGCCCTGGGTCTGGTCCCTGGGACTGGGCCTTGGGGTCTTGTCCCTGGGGTCTAACCTGGGCCCTGGTCTCTGGGTCTGGTCCCTGGGCCTTGGGTCCTAGGGTCTGGGCCTTGGGGTCTGGGCCTTGGGGTCTGGGCCCTAGGGTCTGGGCCCTGAGGTCTGGTCCCTGGGGTCTGGTCCCTGAGGTCTGGTCCCTGGGGTCTAGCCTGGGCCCTGGTCTCTGGGTCTGGTCCCTGGGGTCTGGGTCCTAGGGTCTGGGCCCTGGGTCTGGGCCCTGGGGTCTGGGCCCTGGGTCTGGGCCCTGGGTATGGGGTCTGGACCCTAGGGTCTGGGCCCTGGGTCTGTATTTGGGTTTTGGGGTCTGGGCCCTGGGTTTGGGGTCTGGACCCTAGGGTCTGGGCCCTGGGTCTGTATTTGGGCTTTGGGGTCTGGGCCCTGGGTTTGGGCCCTGGGTCTGGGCCTAGGGGGTCTGGGCCTTGGGTCCTGGGTTTGGGTCCTGGGTTTGGGCCTAGGGGTCAGGGCCCTGGGTTTGGGCCTAGGGGGTCTGGGCCTTGGGGTCTGGGCCCTAGTGCATGGGTCTGGGCCTTGGGGTCTGGGCCCTGGGTTTGGGCCCTAGGGTCTGGGCCTAGGGGGTCTGGGCCCTGGGTCTGGGCCTTGGGGTCTGGGCCCTGGGTTTGGGCCAAGGGGTCTGGGTCTTAGGGCCTGGGCCCTAGGGTCTGAGCCCTGGGTTTGGGCCTTGGGTCTGGGCCCTGGGTCTTGGGGTCTGGGTTTGGGCCTAGGGGGTCTGGGCCCAGGGTCTGGGCCTTGGGTCCTGGGTTTGGGCCTAGGGGTCTGGGCCCTGGGTTTGGGCCTAGGGGGTCTGGGCCCTAGTGTCTGGGCCTTGGGTCCTGGGCCTTGGGGTCTGGGCCCTGGGTTTGGGCCTTGGGGTCTGGGCCCTAGTGTCTGGGCCTTGGGGTCTGGGTCCTGGGCCTTGGGGTCTGGGCTTAGGGGTCTGGGCCCTGGGTCTGTATTTGGGCTTTGGGGTCTGGGCCCTGGGTTTGGGCCCTGGGTCTGGGCCTAGGGGGTCTGGGCCCAGGGTCTGGGCCTTGGGTCCTGGGTTTGGGTCCTGGGTTTGGGCCTAGGGGTCAGGGCCCTGGGTTTGGGCCTAGGGGGTCTGGGCCTTGGGGTCTGGGCCCTAGTGCATGGGTCTGGGCCTTGGGGTCTGGGCCCTGGGTTTGGGCCCTAGGGTCTGGGCCTAGGGGGTCTGGGCCCTGGGTCTGGGCCTTGGGGTCTGGGCCCTGGGTTTGGGCCTAGGGGTCTGGGTCTTAGGGCCTGGGCCCTAGGGTCTGAGCCTGGGTTTGGGCCTTGGGTCTGGGCCCTGGGTCTTGGGGTCTGGGTTTGGGCCTAGGGGGTCTGGGCCCAGGGTCTGGGCCTTGGGTCCTGGGTTTGGGCCTAGGGGTCTGGGCCCTGGGTTTGGGCCTAGGGGGTCTGGGCCCTAGTGTCTGGGCCTTGGGTCTGGGTCCTGGGGTCTGGGCCCTGGGTTTGGGCCTTGGGGTCTGGGCCCTGGGGTCTGGGTCCTGGGCCTTGGGGTCTGGGCTTAGGGGTCTGGGCCCTGGGTCTGGGCCTAGGGGTCTGGGCCCTGGGTCTGGGCCTTGGGGTCTGGGCCCTGGGTTTGGGTCTAGGGGGTCTGGGCCCTGGGTCTGGGCCCTAGGGTCTGGGCCATGGGTTTGGGCCTAGGGGTCTGGACCCTGGGCCTTTGCCCTGGTTCTGGGCCATAGGGTCTGGGCCCTGGGTTTGGGTCTTGGGGTCTGGGCCTAGGGGTCTGGACCCTGGGCCCTAGGGTCTGGGCCTAGGGGTCTGGGCCTTGGGGTCTGGTCCCTGGGGTCTGGTCCCTGGGGTCTGGTCCCTGAGGTCTGGTCCCTGGGGTCTAGCCTGGGCCCTGGTCTCTGGGTCTGGTCCCTGGGGTCTGGGTCCTAGGGTCTGGGCCCTAGGGTCTGGGCCCTGGGTCTGGGCCCTGGGTCTGGGCCTTGGGGTCTGGGCCCTGGGTCTGGGCCCTGGGTATGGGGTCTGGACCCTAGGGTCTGGGCCCTGGGTCTGTATTTGGGCTTTGGGGTCTGGGCCCTGGGTTTGGGGTCTGGACCCTAGGGTCTGGGCCCTGGGTCTGTATTTGGGCTTTGGGGTCTGGGCCCTGGGTTTGGGCCTAGGGGTCTGGGCCCTGGGTCTGGGCCCTGGGTTTGGGCCTAGGGGTCAGGGCCCTGGGTTTGGGCCTAGGGGGTCTGGGCCTTGGGGTCTGGGCCCTAGTGCCTGGGTCTGGGCCTTGGGGTCTGGGCCCTGGGTTTGGGCCTAGGGGGTCTGGGCCCTAGGGTCTGGGCCTAGGGGGTCTGGGCCCTGGGTCTGGGCCTAGGGGTCTGGGTCTTAGGGCCTGGGCCCTAGGGTCTGAGCCCTGGGTTTGGGCCTTGGGTCTGGGCCTTGGGGTCTGGGCCCTGGGTTTGGGCCTAGGGGGTCTGGGCCCAGGGTCTGGGCCTTGGGTCCTGGGTTTGGGCCTAGGGGTCTGGGCCCTGGGTTTGGGCCTAGGGGGTCTGGGCCCTAGTGTCTGGGCCTTGGGTCTGGGTCCTGGGCCTTGGGGTCTGGGCCCTGGGTTTGGGCCTTGGGGTCTGGGCCCTAGTGTCTGGGCCTTGGGGTCTGGGTCCTGGGCCTTGGGGTCTGGGCTTAGGGGTCTGGGCCCTGGGTTTGGGTCTAGGGGGTCTGGGCCCTGGGTCTGGGCCCTGGGTCTGGGCCCTAGGGTCTGGGCCATGGGTTTGGGCCTAGGGGTCTGGACCCTGGGTCTGGGCCATAGGGTCTGGGCCCTGGGTTTGGGGTCTGGGCCCTGGGCCTAGGGGTCTGGACCCTGGGCCCTAGGGTCTGGGCCTTGGGGTCTGGGCCTAGGGGTCTGGGCCTAAGGGTCTGGGCCTAGGGGTCTGGGCCATGGGTTTGGGCCATAGGGTCTGGGCCCTGGGTTTGGGTCTTGGGGTCTGGGCCCTGGGCCTAGGGGTCTGGACCCTGGGCCCTAGGGTCTGGGCCTAGGGGTCTGGGCCCTGGGCCCTAGGGTCTGGGCCCTGGGTTTGGGTCTTGGGGTCTGGGTCTTGGGGTCTGGGCCCTGGGCCTAGAGGTCTGGGCCCTGGGTCTGAGCCTAGAGGTCTGGGCCTAGGGGTCTGGGCCTAGAGGTCTGGGTCCTGGGTCTGAGCCTAGAGGTTTGGGCCTAGGGGTCTGGGCCTTGGGGTCTGGGTCCTGGGCCTTGGGGTCTGGGCCTTAGGGTCTGGGCCCTGGCTCACCACTCGCTGTCTTCTATCTTCTTTTCTTCATCTTTTCTTTAATTTTCTTCTCTTCTTTTCTTCTGATCTTCCTGGTCCCTCCAGCTCCGCGCGCAGCTTCACTGAGTGGAGGGGCGGAGCCAAAGCAACGTGCTTGGGAGGCCCCTCACACGCTGCTTGGCCCCGCCCAGCCAGGAAGTGAAGCTGCCAGGAGCCGGAGGAGACACAGTGTCTCAGTCTCCTCCGGCTCCTGCAGCAGCAGCAGCAGCAGGGACACAGCTCCGGATTCGGACTCATCGAGTCCGATACCGGAGCTGTTAAAGGGCGACGCCGCTGCCGTCGGGGGCCCGGGATCCTCCCCCCAGGCCCCGGCGGCCCGGGCCCCCACCGGGCCCGGGCCCCTTACGGCAGTAATGGGCGTAATGCCCTGATGGCGGCCCTGGTCACATGCATCCAGCATCTCCCTCCACCTCCTTCGAGACACACTGCATCCACCCAGGGCCGTAGGAAGGGCGAGGCGAGTGAGGCACGTGCCTCGGGCACAGCTGTGAAGGGGCGCAGCTAGTGCCGCTGTTCTATCAGATTCATCAACTAGTGAGATTCCTCCCACTAGGGGGAGGAACTCATGGGGGAGTGTGGCTGAATTTGGATTTCCCCTGACTGCCCTGCCACAGTTTCATCAGCGCTGTGTCTACTCCCTGCACCCCCCTCCTTTCCACAACGTGTTGTGAGCCTGGAGACATGGACTTCGGCATCTGGCTCCTCCCCTACTCCCTGTCATCATCCTGTGCCAGGGCAGCATGTGCTTGCTGATGGAGAGGAGGCTGAGGAAAGAGGCTGAGACCCCCAGCATGGAGGTGCAGGTCTGGAAATGTGATTTTTTTTTAAAAAAGTATAAACTGTCTGACACACTGCACAGCTCTGGATGCTGCTAGGGAGGAGGGAGGGGGTGCTGCTCTTGAATATGGGGGGGGGGCTGCTCTGTATGCTACTGGAGGGGGGCTGCTCTGGATGCTGTGGGATTTCTGTCTTTCTCCTGTCTCTTCCCTAACATCCCTCACATTCTTCACTTTAACCCAGGGGCGGACTGACCACTTGGTCCATTCGGCACCATCCGAGGGCCCGAGAATGGCGGGGGGCCCGGGCTACACATGCGTTTCAGGGTCAGAATCGAATCCGGGGCATGTCTGAATGGGATAGAAGCCCCAGCGTAGCAGGGCGTGCCTCCCATTCACATTGCACGTGACCGGAAACTGCACGCTGCTAGGCACCGCCCCCTCCAACTTGTCTAGCGAGAAGAGCACACAGTAGAGGAGGCCAGACACGTGGGCAGCCCTGCGGGCAGGTGGGACTCCATCGGGACAGAGGAGCTGGCTGGCTGTGTCCATGCATTTCCTACTGCTAGCCTGAGCTCTGCCTCCTTTGTGCAATCACTCTGGGCAAGAGGATGATCATCGTGATTGCTTCATTCCTTGGGAGATTGAGAGGTAGGAGTTCTCTTACTAGGGGGATCTGAGGATGGGAGCCATGATTGCAAATCATTCACCAAATTCTCTTTCTCCATCCCTGTAGCAGTCTCATGCAATCCCCCTCCTCTCCATGCATCTTCACATTACACCCACTCAGAGCTGTGCCAGTGCTGCTCCATGCCACACAGGCAGTGCTCCCCTTTCAGCCAGGTGAAAAAGTAGACAGGAAGAGCTGGGGATATGCCTGCTGCAGTCTTGTCATACACTAAAAAAATTGCAACTCCTTTAGAAAGAGCCCGCAGAGCAGGAGAAGCAGAGGAAGCTCTCTAGCAACTCTGGCAGGGATGCCAAGGTGTGTGCCCTGCTGGGAGAGAGACCAAAGGGGTGCCCACTATCTGCACTGACCCACTCCATCTACCTTACCTTACTATAGCACTGCAAGCAGCACAGGAACAGGCAGCCCTCCCCCTCCTTCTTTCACACCAGACCTGCCCACCTCACAGACTGAGAAGCCATGAGATGGCATCCCACAAGGTCCAGTTCTTCAATGTGTCTCCTGGTGTCCAGATAAGGGGAAGTATCAAGCTGGCCAGTCAGTGTGATGCTGCTCTACATTAAAATGTTTGTAGGTGACATCATAAAGAGCTGACCTTAACACAGGCTTTACACTGTATCATTTTCCTGATGAACTCTAATACATGGAACTGGTGGGCATGGTAAGTTAGGTTATGGGTACCTGTGCCACCGTGACCTAACCCACCCCATTACCATGATACACACAGTTATTCTTATTCAGTCCTATTGATGACACAATGGCTTGATAATATATCAACTTCTTTTTTCAATATTTGTAAACAGTTTGGTTTGAAAGGTAGCCTTGTCCCAAATGTGTGACCTTTGCTCTGTTCTTTATTTAATAGGTGTATATCACCTAGAGATTACACGGTCACATTAAATCCCCTGCCTGTGCTTTTCCAGGTGATGGCTGGAGAGCACTTTCTTGAATTGTAATCTCAAATTTCTCTTGTCTGTATCTCTTTTACCAGGGTTTATGGACTGTGGAAATTGGAACTGCAGACGTTTATCAGTCTGATCAGCTGTAGATCCCATTTGAAATATTCTGAATTTCCACTGGCTGCTCCATGAGTATGGTTAATCGTTAATCTCAAACGTTAAGACTCAAGCAAGATGATCAGATCCCAATCAGAGGCGTGAGGGTGTGCTAGACCTCACCTATTCTGGCACTGTGACGATCATTTATGGTACAATAAACCTCTATTCCTCAGCGCTGAATGTGTTAAGGAATCAGTATATATGGTTTGTAAGAACCCTAATAACTAATGCAATGCCAGAGAGAGGATTATGTGGGTAGCATACATGTGCTGTATATAAATAGGGAAAAATATATGGGTTTCTATACAGTTTAATGCAATGCAGAATATATATATTGAAAATAAAAATATAAATCAATAATTTCAACTGACAGTATTTAGTTGTAATATACAGTGGGGCAAAAAAGTATTAAGTCAGCCACCAATTGTGCAGGTTCTCCCACTTAAAAAGATTAGAGAGGCCTGTAATTGTCATCATAGGTACACTTCAACTATGAGAGACAAAATGAGAAAAAAAAAATCCAGAAAATCACATTGTCTGATTTTTAAAGAATTTATTTGCAAATTATGGTGGAAAATAAGTACTTGGTCAATATCGAAAGTCCATGTCAATACTTTGTTATATATCCTTTGTTGGCAATGACAGAGGTCAAACGTTTTTTGTAAGTCTTCACAAGGTTTTCACACACTGTTGCTGGTATTTTTGCCCATTCCTCCATGCAGATCTCCTCTAGAGCAGTGATGTTTTGGGGCTGTCGCTGGGCAAGACAGACCTTCAACTCCCTCCAAAGTTTTTCTGTGGGGTTGAGATCTGGAGACTGGCTAGGCCACTCCAGGACCTTGATATGCTTCTTACGAAGCCACTCCTTCGTTCCCCGGGCGGTGTGTTTGGGATCATTGTCCTGCTGAAAGACCCAGCCACGTTTCATCTTCAATGCCCTTGCTGATGGAAGGAGGTTTTCACTCAAAATCTCACGATACATGGCCCCATTCATTCTTCCCTTTACACGATCAGTCGTCCTGGTCCCTTTTCAGAAAAACAGCCCCAAAGCATGATGTTTCCGCCACCATGCTTCACAGTAGGTATGGTGTTCTTTGGATGCAACTCAGCATTCTCTATCCTCCAAACACGACGAGTTGAGTTTTTACCAAAATGTTCTACTTTGGTTTCATCTGGCCATATGACATTCTCCCAATCCTCTTCTCGATCATCCAAATGCTCTCTAGCAAACTTCAGTCGGGCCCGGACATGTACTGGCTTAAGCAGGGGGACACGTCTGGCACTGCAGGATTTGAGTCCCTGGCGGCGTAGTGTGTTACTGATGGTAGCCTTTGTTACTTTGGTCCCAGTTCTCTGCAGGTCATTCACTAGGTCCCCCCGTGTGGTTTTGGGTTTTTTGCTCAGCGTTCTTGTGATCATTTTGACCCCACGGGGTGAGATTTTGCGTGGAGCCCCAGATCGATCGAGATTATCAGTGGTCTTGTATGTCTTCCATTTTCTAATGATTGCTCCCACAGTTGATTTCTTCACACCAAGCTGCTTGCCTATTGCAGATTCAGTCTTCCCAGCCTGGTGTAGGTCTACAATTTTGTTTCTGGTGTCCCCTCGACAGCTCTTTGGTCTTGACCATAGTGGAGTTTGGAGTGTGTCCGTTTGAGGTTGTGGACAGGTGTCTTTTATACTGATAACAAGTTCAAACAGGTGCCATTCATACAGGTAACGAGTGGAGGACAGAGGACTCTTAAAGAAGACGTAACAGGTCTGTGAGAGCCATAAATCTTGCTCGTTTGTACTGTAGGTGACCAAATACTTATTTTCCACCATAATTTGCAAATAAATTCTTTAAAAAAATCAGACAATGTGATTTTTGGGGATTTTGTTTCTCATTTTGTCTCTCATAGTCGAAGTGTACCTATGATATCAATTACAGGCTTCTCTCATCTTTTTAAGTGGGAGAACCTTCACAATTGGTGGCTGACTAAATACTTTTTTGCCCCACTGCATATAAAATTGGAATACAGCATATTATCAACAGACCGTAATAAATGGAAATATCTCTTGGTATTTATTAAAGTCTGTTGAGTGCTCCCTAGTTTTATATAAAATATATATATATATATATATATATACAATCCAACGGTGTGGCTATACCGTATAAACAGGAATCATGGAGGATGAATAGCGCACTCTGGAGACTTGATAATAAAGAGTAAATATTTATTTAAACAAGTTGACGTTTCAGTCCATCTGAACTTTTCTCAAGACCTGTGGAGCTCTGATACGCTCATTCACGCTGCACTTTACTGTGAGTTATATTGCTGTGGAGCTCTGTAATGTGCAGTTTATCAGTAATGTGCAGTATCTTTTAAATTAATCGGCAGTTTCCCTCGTTTGCCACAGCGACATTCTGTGCTGCGGTGCAGGCTTAGCTGTAATGAGTGAGTGATGGCTGCTGTGGCAGAGCACTGGCCATCTGTAAGTCTGGAGGGGGCGCAATGGATCCCCCAATGTGCTGCTGGGTCCAAATGGATGTTATTTATTTTTTACACAATTTTCAAAAAGATTATTTTAATGAGTTAAAAAATTAATTCTTTAGTACAATAATGTACATGTGGTTGTTGCGTTGTATGGGTGGGGTTTTGTGTTGGTGCGGCACAAGGGGGCCCCATGATCTCCAATTGTCCGGGGGCCCCATTAGTTGGCAGTCCGCCCCTGCTTTAACCCTCTCTCCCTCCTCCCTGTCAACTCACTGGTTTTCCCTCTTGTTTGCTTCCTCCTGGCCGCATTCCTCAGCCATTGCCACATTAAGCTGGAGGCTTCCTTCCTGATTGGCCCCCCTTCACTCATGTCTCCCATAATATTTTCTGGTGATCAAGGGTCACCACAAGCCTCACCTGCCCTCCACCTCTCACCTTCCATATCACCCTACTTCCATCAGTAAGCGTTATTTAATTATCAATATAATAGTTTTTTTTAAATATTATAAATATATTAATTTTATGCATTTTAATATTTAAAAGTATTTTTACTAGTTTTATGCATTCTAATCTCTAAATTTACTTTAATAATCTATTCTAATGAATAATTTACTTTAGCCTCCCTGGTGGTCTGATTATATGATTTTTTTTGTAGGTCAAAGCGGTACATTGTTTTAAATGTTTTTTTTAATCTCACGCTAATCCCGCCACTCTGCGTCGCGGTGCTCGCAGGGAAGGGAACCCGGAAACAGGACGCTGCGATCGGCCAGAGGAGACCGTGGGAGGACATCGAGGGAACGCAGGGACAAGGTATGTACCAGCCCGAGTGTGGCTCGGGGTTACCATTTTCAGTAGGGATGCACCGATACCACTTTTTTAAGACCGAGTACGAGTACTGATACTTTTCTTTAAGTACTCACCGATACCGAGTACCGATACTTTTTTTAAGTCATGTGAACGCTTTCCAATAAGAACAGACCTCATAAAAATGCCCCCAGCTCATGGAAATGCCTCAGCTCATGGATATTGCCCCAGCTCATGGATACTGCCCCAGCTCATGTATTGCCCCCAGTACATGGATATGCCCCCAGTTCATGAGATATGCCCCCAGCTCATGAGATATGCCCCCAGCTCATGGATATGCCCCAGCTAATGGATATGCCCCCCCTGCTCACCTGGAGCTCTCCGTGATGATACTTACTTTCCTAGGCGACGCCGGGAAAGTCTTTGCGCGTTGCGCTCATTGGAGGGACCCCAGCCGCGATCACATGGGACCACGTGATTGTGGCTGGGGTCCTTCCAATGAGCGCACGCGCGGAAACTTTCCCGGCGTCGCCCAGGAAGATAAGTATGATCGCGGAGAGCTCCAGGTGCCTGTCCGAATGCTCTATCGGCATTCGGACAGGCCCTGCAGCTGCTCACCGCATTGTTTCATGCTTACCTTCCTGGGCGACGCCGGGAAAGTTGCGCTCAAGGACCCCAGCCACGATCACGTGATCCCATGTGATCGCGGCTGGGGTCCTTCCAACGAGTGCACGCGCGAAGACTTTCCCGGCGTCGCCCAGCAAGGTAAGTATGAAACAATGCAGTGAGCAGCTGCAGGGCCTGTCCGAATGCCGATAGAGCATTCGGACAGGCACCTGGAGCTCTCCGCAATCATACTTACCTTCCTGCGCGACGCAGGGAAAGTTTCCGCGCGTGCGCTCGTTGGAAGGACCCCAGCCGCGATCACGTGGTCCCATGTGCTCAATGCCAGTTTCCGGTATCGGAAAAAAATATCGGGGGTACTGCACGAGTACCAAGTACTGCTGCAGTACCCGGTATCGGCACCGATATCGATACTAGTATCGTATCAGTGCAACCGTAGTTTTCAGGGCTGTAATTTAACCCCGAGCCACATTCGGGAATACCGCCAGGGAGGTTAATATTAAAATATACAGTGGCAAGAAAAAGTATGTGAACCCTTTGGGATTACGTGGAGTTTTGCATGAATTGGTCATAGATGAAGATCAGAGCACATTCTAAGTCACAACAATTTGAAACACAGTCTGCTTAAAATAATACAACACAAACATATGTTTTCATGCGTTTATTGAACAGAACATGTAAACATTCACAGTGCAGGGTGGAAAAAGTATGTAAACCCCTAGCCTAATGACTTCTCCAAGAGCTAATTGGAGCCAGGAGTGAGCCAACCTTGAGTCCAATCAGTGTGATATTATTGGATGTGTTGCTGAAAGCTGTCCTGCCCTTTAAAAACACACACCAGTTTTGGGTTTACTGGTTTCAAGAAGCACTGCTTGATGTGAACCATGCCTCGCAGAAAACTACCATCAAGAATTGTTGACTTGCATGAAGCTGGAAAGGGTTACAAAAGTATCTCCAAAAGCCTTGATGTTCATGTGTCCACAGTAAGACAGACTGTCTACAAATGGAGAAAGTTCAGCACTGTTGCTACTCTCCCTAGTCGTGGTCGTCCTGTAAAGATGACTGCAAGAGCACAGCCCAGAATGCTTAATGAGGTAAATAAGAATCCTAGAGTGTCAGCTAAAGACTTACAGAAATCTCTAGCACATGCTAACATTTTTGTTGACACATCTACAATAAGGAAAACAAGAATGAAGTACATGGGAGGACACCACGGAGGAAGCCATTGCTGTCCAAAAAGAATATTGCAGCACGTTTGAAGTTTGCAAAAGAGCACCTGGATGTTCCACAGCACTACTGGCAAAATATTCTGTGGACAAATGAAACCAAAATTGAGTTGTTTGGAAAAAACACAACACTATGTGTGGAGAAAAAAGGCACAGCACACCAACATCAAAACCAAATCCCCACTGTAAAACATGGCGGAGGGAGCATCATGGTTTGGGGCTGCTTTGCTGGACGGATTGTTGTCATTGATGGAAAAATGAATTCCAGAGTTTAGCAAGACATTTTGCAGGAAAACGTAAGACCATCTGTCTGCCAACTGAAGCTCCGCAGAGGATGGGTGTTGCAACAGGACAATGACCCAAAGCATACAAGTGTAACGTTGGGGGCTTCCAGCCCTACCTGTGTGCTTGAGGACAGCAAGTCTGATGCTGCTCGCTGACCACTGCCCGGTTTAAATGGAGACATGCAGGGAGGTGATTGCATGAGATGTGGCTTGAGTGGGGGGCGTGGTCTGGTGAAGGTCTTTCAAAAACCCTCAGTATAGTTTCAGAAGTTGCCAGATCGTGGTTATCCATACCTGAGCTCCTTGTACCTGACTGCTATATTGATTTTACCTGTTATTGACCTCTGCTTGTGTTCTGACCATTCTGCCTTCTGTTGCCCTAGACTATTTTCTTGTACTACGCTACTGCTCTGATACCGACCCGGCTATTCCATTTGACCATTCTGAACTCTGTATTCCTGATTCTGGCTCGGCTGACTCCTCTCCGTATTGTTAACCCTTTTCTGTCTAGCTAGTTTACCTGGCCAATTCTAAGGACCAGACAGATAGGGATCATTCACAGCTACACTGTTGGTAGCTTCTGGGTTTTGTGGAGTGTTGGGGGTTAAGTACTGCGTGGTGGGATCTGGGAACCGTGACAACAAGTAATTCAACAAAAGAATGGCTTCAACAAAACAAAATACGCCTTCTGGAGTGGCCCAGTCAGAGTCCGGACCTCAACCCGATTGAAATGCTGGCATGACCTTAAGAGAGCGATTCACACCAGACATCCCAAGAATATTGCTACACTGAAACAGTTTTGTGAAGAGGAGTGGTCCAAAATTACTCGAGATCGTTGTGCAGGTCTGATCTGCAACTACAGGAAACGTTTGGTTGAGGTTATTGCTGCCAAAGGAGGGTCAACCAGTTATTAAGTCCAAAGGTTCACATACTTTTTCCACCCTCCACTGTGAATGTTTACATGTTATGTTCAATAAACACATGAAAACATATGTTTGTGTTGTATTATTTTAAGCAGACTGTGTTTTTCAAATTGTTGTGACTTAGATGAAGATCAGAGCACATTTTATCACCAATTCATGCAAAACTCCACGTAATCCCAAAGGGTTCACATACTTTTTCTTGCCACTGTATAAATTTATTTCAATGTATTTAAATATGTAATTTATCTATAATTTCTTAATTTTATTGCTGTGGAGCTCTGTGATAAGTTCATACACACCGCATATTGCTGTGAGTTTTATTGCTGCGGAGGTCTGTGATACGCTCATACAGGGCCGGCCCAAGCCACTGTGCTGCCTGGAGCGAGAAATTGAAATGCTGTCCCCCCCAAAAAAGAAAAAAACGTGACATGTATGAGCATATCAGAGCTCCACAGCAATAAAACTCACAGTAATGTGCAGTGTGTATGAACGTATCCCAGAGCACTATAGCAATAAAACTCATACAGTCACACACACCCACAGTCACACCAGTGACCTACGGTGAGGTCAGTGGCTGGTGAGGCACTGGCTAGTATCAGAGCCAGATATACAAATGCAAAACAGCCAGAAAACCTCCTAGCTCCTGTAGCGCTGGTTTACAACACTGTTGCTGTATTGCTCGGGTTTGGCCACCAGAGGGAGACAAGCGCAATGTAAGAAACACTGCACGCAATGGGACTACGTTTTCCAGCATGCTTTGCGGCAGGAACAAGAAGTGGGTGGGGAGAAACGACAGACATCCGCAGCCTCGCGCCGAGGGGTGAATAGAGCAAGACGCACGTGAGACAGTGAGCGATTGTGACCAGGCCGGAGAGCAGGCGCTGCCTTGCAGACGCTGGGTATCGATTCAGTGACTTGCCAGAGACCTAGTAATCCACCGCTGAGAGGTTTGCACAGACACAGTTTCCAGACTGGACCCCGAGTAAGGAGACCGCGATGATCCACTGGGAGAGCAGGCGGTAGGCCATAAATCTTGTGGTGAAGACTGACAAGCAGGAGGAACGGACCCGGTGGCCCAGTGTTCCAGTGAGATTCGGCGGAGAGACATCCTTTATCGGGCAGCGGAACAGATTGTCTGGCGGATGGGTGAGAGGCCTTCCAGGCCACAGTAAAGTTAACAAAGCACGCTGCAGTATTGCTTAAATCTACAGGGCCCCAACGTGACTAGTCGAAGATACACTAAATCCATTCACTGGCCAGTCGAATACAGTACCCGGGTACCTGAATACACACACACACCTTCTTGGGACATAACGAGTTAATTTTCCTATTTTTCCCGCTGCGCATTTCTCGCATTACAAAATCCTGTAAAATATATATATATATATATATATATATATATACACACACACACCGTGCTTGCTTTATATACGCCACTTTATTTGAGACCAGTAAACTATATAATTTATAAAATCCACAACAGTGCTGGTGTATATTTATTCCCTAGTGCGGGGAGACTAACCCAAGGTTAAACTCAGCGGCTCCTCCGGGAGTGAGCGCTACACGTGGGGGCTCGTTCCGGGATTCAGTCTCTGGAAAAACCGCATTTAAAGGGTTAAATATGGATCCAGGGCGTGGCTTGGTGCCTGGAGAGAGCAGTCGCATGCCTGAGCAGCTCCTGCTGAATTACCCTGATATCAAATTTTACACGCTGCCTTCTGACTACCCCTGCCTGCTTTTCATACTGCGACCTGCCCGGGACCGGGTGACCCTTAATTGTTGCCGTGGAACTTTCACACGCTCGCCTGACTGACCTGCTAGTTTTCGGGCCTAGTGTGGAGAGATGCTGATCGCCATTTTGCTACCTCGTGCTCTTTCTTTCTACACAATCCCTGTGCACCACCCAGCAATGGGCAAGCGGGATAAGAAGTCCGAAGCAGTGGAGTGCCCAGGTCTTCCGGATATTCGGGTCGCGCTTGCGGGCCCGAGGGACGTGAGTACACTGCCCTGACCCCCGGTGGAGGTTGTCACCTGCGAGGTGGGCCCTGATATCTCCCCGCGAGCAGCACATCTTACCCGACAGGACTCGGAGGACTTCCCGGTGATGAAACGGGACATTCGAGCCCTTCTGGCTGACGCCCGCGCCTCGTGGGCTACGGAGATTGCGGAGGTGCGCTCTGATCTCTCCACCCTCCGCGAGGAGGTGGTGGAGCTTGACACCCGTACCTGCACCTTGGCGGCGACGCAAGTTGAGGCCTCTTCCCAAGTTCGTGCACTCCATGCCCTATGACCCAGACTAACCTCTGAGACACGACTGCCCTCCACTCCCACCCAGCCGAGATCGGCGCTGGTCATTCTCCGGCCCTCGCTATAACCAGATCTGCTGACGACTTCATGCTCCCCTTCCTTCCTTCCTTCCTTTCTTTCAACCCACTCTCTCCTATCCCCCCTCTCCTACCCACTTTTTCTTCCCTCTCCCCCCCCCCTATTATTAATTTTTTTATTTTTTTTTATTTATTATTATTTATCTATTTTTCCTTTCTTTTTTGGGTTGGAGGTATGGTTTTGCTGAGGGCGAGCCATAGGGCAGTCACCTAGGCTCTCACTGCCCCCTTGGCCCCTCAGTGACCTTTGCCCTGTGGTTCCCTCTGTGGCCCTCTGTTTCCCAGTGGGGTCTCAGAGGCGTGCTGCTGAGCACCACCTTTGATATGGGCTGCCTTTCCCATCTTCTCTGTCTTACCAGGGATTTTTTTTTTTTATTAATTAATTAAGTTATTTATTTATTTATTTATTTATTTTTCTCTATCTTTCTCCTCTCTATTCCATCTCTTCTCTCCCCTTCACTTATCCTTCCCTGACTCCCTTCCCCTTTTTATGCCCTGCGATCGCCTACAACTTTTGTTACCCTGTTTATGTTGGTGGTACTTGCTTACCTCTCTTGTTGTATTTCCCTGTACTTAATTAATGGCTTGTTTCCTCGCAAAATATAATCTAGCTGTGGCCCTGTGTGGCTTTCGCTTTCCTGGCCTTACTGCTTTTATTTGTGATATGCATAATCTTAAATAAAGAATTTAAAAGAAAAAAAAAGAAAAATATATGGATCCAGACACTGCTGCCAAATGGTGTGAGGAGCAAAGTAGTCAGAATTATGCATAGTCATGGATATTCCTGCAGACACATGGGCCGAAGATCAGATTCGCCAGGCCGTGGCCGCGCTGACACCAGATCATCGGGGGTTAATCCTAGACATTAAAGCTAACCCAGATACCTCTCACATGTATGTTCTTTTTGAGTGGAGAAAGGGTGTTCCAGTGTGTTTTCAGGGCGCGAGCGTGAAGCTGACCGATGAGGTGGAAGTTCAACTGATTCAGCCAAGTGCGCCACGTGGCGATCCCGCGAGTGTTCCCGCGCCCAGTCCGCTGGCCATGATCGGGCCTGATTTTATAGTGGCTATTGGAGATTTGCTGGCTAAATGTCAAAGAACAAGCCCTCCACACACTAACTTTGGTTATCGACGGTTGAGAAATTTTAAAGGAAACGTACCAACTCCGGCGGGAGAAGAAACCTTCGAAGAATGGGTAGAACAAGCGATGCAGGCTCTGGATGAGTGGGACGTCCCTGAAGCGCAGAAGAAGCAAAGAATTACTGAGAGCTTAAAGGGACCTGCGTCAGAGGCTGTCAGAAACCTAAAATTGAGTAAGCAAGACTGCACTGCTTTAGATTATCTAAACGTATTACAGGAAGTCTTTGGGCGAACGGAAAAGGCTGAGGAGCTCGTGTACCAGTATGAACATACTTACCAGCGGAAAGGTGAGAAGATGACTGAATATATGAGGCGCCTAGATAAGATTCTGCACCAGATACTTCTTAAGAAATAGATAAAATCCGAATACAGCAGATCCTGAGGGGCGCTCAACCTCTAGATCCTGTGATGCTACAGCTGAGAACCAGAGAAGGTAACCGAGAATTGAAATACCTGGAACTGATCCGAGCTGTCAGAGAGGAAGAGGCTCTACTTGAAGAAAAATCCTTTAGGAGAGGAGAAAGAGCTTACGCACAACCCGTAAGGCATAACGAATGTTTGCAAGCTGAAGATGATTCGTTAGACACCTATGGATCCGAAGTGGACGAACAAGAGTATCTGGTTGTTCCTAAATCCACAGAATGCTGCAAAAGAGCCAATCATTCCTACATACAGTGAAATCCACAAAACTGTTAAGAAGGTGCAAGAACCTCAAGCTGAATTGCAACAGGCACACACGGACCTGTGCCGAGTACTTTTGAAGGTGGCAGAGACACAGACCAATATGCAGAAGTTCCTTACTGATATGCGGACAACTGGAGTTGCTGTGGTGTCTGGCCAAAGTCCTTCAACCGAATCACCACAAGCAAGTGCATCTCCGTCTTCAAAGAAGAGATGTCTGTTCCAGTTGTGGACGAAAGAACTGAACCCGTACCTGTAGTACTTCCACCTGAAGAGGAACTGATTGACCCAGAACCAAAACGCTCTATCCGACCGCCCCAGAGACTCACCTACGACTCACCAGGACATAGCACTGAAGAGGCTGTCACCACAGTGTGAAGAATGCCCGAAGTGTCTGCTATGTTAGCTGAGGTAGTCAGGAGCATGAGTCAACTTGAGGATGTGCATCTGACCCATTGTATGCTTGCTGCTGAGCCTGTATATGTTGCCTAGTGTAATGTTGAAATGTAATGCAACTGTTATACCTCCTTGGAGAGACCCAAGAGTTCTAGGAGGGGGAGAGTGTAGCGCTGGTTTAAAACACTGTTGCTGTATTGCTCGGGTTTGGCCACCAGACGGAGACAAGCGCAATGTAAGAGACACTGGACGCAATGGGACTACGTTTTCCAGCATGCTTTGCGGCGGGAACAGGAAGTGGGTGGAGAGAAACGACAGACATCCGCAGCCTCGTGCAGAGGAGAGCCAGTGCACGCCGAAGGGTGAACAGAGCAAGACGCACGTGAGACAGTGAGCGATTGTGACCAGGTCGGAGAGCAGGCGCTGCCTTGCGGACGCTGGGTATCGATTCAGTGACTTGCCAGAGACCTAGTAATCCACCGCTGAGAGGCTGCACAGACACAGAGTTTCCAGATTTGACCCCGAGTAAGGAGACCGCGATGATCCACTGGGAGAGCAGACGGTAGGTCGTAAATCTTGTGGTGAAGACTGACAAGCAGGAGGAACGGACCTGGTGGCCCAGAGTTCCAGTGAGATTCGGCGGAGAGACATCCTTTATCGGGCAGCGGAACAGATTGTCTGGCGGATGGGTGAGAGGCCTTCCAGGCCACAGTCAAAGTTAACAAAGCACGCTGCAGTATTGCTTAAATCTACAGGGCCCCAACGTGACTATTCCAAGATACACTAAATCCATTCACTGGCCAGTCGAATACAGTACCCGGGTACCTGAATACACACACACACACACACACACACACACCTTCTTGGGACATAACCTGTACGGGACTTACACTCCGATAACGAAGGGGCTAATTTTCCTATTTTTCCCGCTGCGCATTTCTCGCATTACGAAATCCTGTAAAATATATATATATATATACACACCGTGCTTGCTTTATATATGCCACTTTGAGACCTGGAAACTATATAATTTATAAAATCCACAACAGTGCTGGTGTATATTTATTCCCTAGTGCGGGGAGACTAACCCGAGGTTAAATTCAGCGGCTCCTCCAGGAGTGAGCGCTACACTCCCAAGGAGGAGGCTTCAGGCATTTAGTACATCAGAAGGGCAGACACTGCGAGTAAGGACTGACTGGAAGCCGATTCTGTTCCCAGACCTATCGCTCCTTTATACAGAACAATTATTTAACAATATGCCTTCTAAAATGCATTGACAAAGACATCTTAAATGAAGAATCTACAGTCCTGGGTCCTTGTACCTAGACTTGTTTTCATACAGGGTTATTCATTCAGAGAGAGGTGAAAAGCAGGAGAATGACTGGAGAATGAAAAATTCTAGGTCAAAATAGCCAAACCACAAAAATTCTCCCATTCATCTCCCTTTCCAAATCTGCTATTTTGACCTAGAATTTTCTATTCTCCAGTCATTCTCTTGCTTTTTACCGCTCTCTGAATAACCCCGATACAGGGCTATTCAGAAAGAGGTGACAACTTTGAGAATGAGTGGAGAATTGAATTCTAAGTCAAAATAGTCAAACCAGAAAAATTCTCCCATTTATCTCACTTTCCAAATTGGCTATTTGTTCATTCTCCTGCCAATTCTCAAAGTTTTTCACCTCTCTCTGAATATCCCTGATAGTATTATTGACTCATTGTGCTGGCTCACTATAGCTTAACCTTTTATGAGCCTGAAATACTGAAGAGAGTGTAAGCTATAGTGAGCCAGCACAATGATTCAATAATACTATCAGGGTTATTGAGAGAGAGGTGAAAACCTTGAGAATTGGCAGGAGAATGAACAATCTAGACCAGGGTTTCTCAACTCCAATCCTCAGGACCCACTGCAGGCCAGATTTTAAGGATCACCTTGGGGAAATGCAGACTGAATACTGCAATCACTGATCAGCAAATCATATCACCTGTGCTGTGCTTCAGATATCCTGCAAACCAGGCCCGTTAGTGGCTCCTGAGGATACGAGTTGAGAAACACTGATTCTAGACCAAATAGCCAATTGAACAATCTAGACCAAATAGCCAATTTGGAAAGTGAGATAAATGGGAGAATTTTTCTGGTTTGACTATTTTGACCTAGAATTTTCACTTCTCCAGTCATTCTCAAGGTTTTCACCTCTTTCTGAATAGCCCTGTATCAGGGTTATTCAGAGAGCGGGAAAAGCAGAAGAATGACTGGAGAATGGAAAATTCTAGGTCAAAATAGTCAAACCAGAAAAATTCTCCCATTTATCTCAAATTGGCTGTTCATTCTCCTGCCAATTCTGAAGGTTTTCACCTCTCTCTGAATAACCCTGATAGTATTATTGAATCATTGTGCTGGCTCACTATAGCTTACACTCTCTTCAGTATTTCAGGCTCATAAAAAGGTTAACCCAACGCTTGCCCCTGGCAAAACACACACACAAACAGATTTGAGATATAAATATACATACACACAGCATGTGAAGGAAAGGGTGTGTGTAGAGACTGGCACTGTAAGAACACACACACACTCTCTATATGCTGCCCCTATAACAAAGTATTATTAAGAGGAGCCTGGCCACATCCATTAGGTTTCCTTAAAGCACATATACATTTTGCGTCATTCATATTATACTGAAGGGAACGCAAGCCACTGACCCAACTGGAAAACTGACCCAACATGACTTCTGCACACTGCAGGGCAGCACTTTCAGGCACTGACCAGGGAGCAAAATGGAGATCTGACACCCCAGCCCCAAGCCAGTGACCCATGAAGCACACGCTGATCTGACAACCCTGGTAGAAGATGAGTTGAGAGAGTCTTGCTGGCAACTTTGCATCTGCTGAGTCCCCCGCCTGTCCTGTCCCTCCCCAGGCAGCCTGGCTAGAGGTACAATACATCATACAGATTGGCAGCTAAGCACTATCTGAACATCAGGAAATCAGCACAGAGGAAAGCCATGGCCTCTCCCTCCCCATCATTAACCCTGTCTCCCCCCGTGAGGTCACTTACCTTGCAGCTGGGCAAAGAGGGCTTCCTGCTGCTGCTTGAATTTCAAAGCTTGCACCTCTGACTCCTTGGTTTTCTGGACCATGTAAGAGGAAAGCTCCACTTGCCAGCACCATCATTGCTATGAGACAGAAGGGTCTGCTCCAGACTATCTCCTATCTTCTGTTGCAGAACCCTGTGCCCATGATCCCTGCAAAGTCAAACCTATGCCCTCCTTCTCAGTGTCAGCTCTTATTCCAGCATGGGCACCTGGCAGAGGGGGAGGCTGCTGCACCCCCTCAGATCCTTCCTGGGGGGCAGATGTGTTGAGCATTCTTCCAGCCCCAGTTAGCAGACAATAACCAGCCTGGGGTATAAATGGGCATCTCCAGCTGATGCAGACCTGAGTGGCAGAGCAGGGCACCCCAGTGCCAGGCTCCTGGACTGCAGCTCCCCCTGCAGCCAGTCAGGGGTTGTCCATCATGCAATCTTTTCACAAACTGCATTCAAGGGCTGCCTGGCCTATCATTGAGAGGAAGGGGTATGTCTAACTGCTAGATGTGCCCCTTCCTGTCAATCAGAGGCAGTCCTCTAATGCAGGCGTTTTTTGGGAATGGCTTGGACCAATGGTGCTTTCCCATTGGTCCAAGCTTTTCCAATGCTATATCAGTGCCTGTCAGTCTCTGCGGCACTAATGAGCAGTGATCAGGAAATAGGCAGCACTTGTCTCTGACGTGTGCTGCACACATCTTGAGCAGTTTATACAATTAGTGCAGCGGAGGAAACATCCTGCTATGCAAATTGCGTAGGCTGGGAAAACTAATGCCTGCAGAGGCAGAGGATGGAGCTGACAGCGGGGGAGCAGATGAGTTTGTTTTTAGTTAACTTATCACTTAATGGCAGGTGCAGCTCTGCCTCCCCTGACAGCACATCCCTGAGTCACACACACCCACACCTACAGTCACACATCCACACATACAGTCACACACCCACACAGTCACACACCCAGCATCGGCGCTAATGTAAGGCAGCTCAGGCGGCTGCCTTACTGTCCTGGCCTGGTGCCAAACTAGGGGGCACCACAATCTAGTTCCCTGGCCACTGCTGGCCGGGGGTTTCTAGTAAGGCCATTAGGAAAAGTATCCTCCTCCTCCTTGTGACTGGAGCAGCTCCTTTACTTCCGGGCTGATGAGGGGGAGGGCGCTCCCGAGATGCAGCAGAGCTGTGGGCCAAGTGCTGCCTCGTGCTGCTCCTCTTCCAGCTGACAAGTGAGGAGGTGTGACCAGCCCTGCTCTGCAGCAGAGATCCCCCCAGGGCAGGAGGTGAGTGATCCCACTTCCTGCTCTACCTCCCTCTGCCCCGAGATTGTGGCACTCCCCCTCCTCTATACACACACACAATTTCTCCTGCTGTGAAGGAGAAGCTTGTGTTTTTAATTCATGTTGGACCAGGTATCTGAGCTGAGCACCACACTGCAATGTGCTTCAGCTGTGCTTTTTAATGTGGAGCTCAAATACCTGGTCCAGCAATAGTTAAAAACACAACTTCTCCTTCACAGCAGGGGAGATCTGTCTTATATCATTATTACTGCCCCCACTGGGAGGCTATTCCATGTAACAGTAATATTGAAAGGGCAGTATATAGATGGAATAGCCTCCCAGTGGGGGCAGTAACAATGATATAGAAAGGGTAGTAGATACATGGAATAGCCTCCCAGTGGGGGCAGTAACAGTGATGGAGGCTATTCCATGTATCTACTACCCTTTCTATATCACTGTTACTGCCCCCACTGGGAGGATATTCCATGTAACAGTAATATTGAAAGGGCAGTATATAGATGGAATAGCCTCCCAGTGGGGGCAGTAACAATGATATAGAAAGGGTAGTAGATACTGCCCCCACTGGGAGGCTATTCCATGTAACAGTGATGGAGGCTATTCCATGTATCTACTACCCTTTCTATATCACTGTTACTGCCCCACTGGGAGGCTATTCCATGTATCTACTACCCTTTCTATATCACTGTTACATGGAATAGCCTCCCAGTGGAGCAGTAACAGTAATATAGAAAGGGTAGTAGATACATGGAATAGCCTCCCAGTGGGGGCAGTAACAGTGATATAGAAAGGGTAGTAGATACATGGAATAGCCTCCCAGTGGGAGCAGTATCTACTACCCTTTCTATATCACTGTTACTGCTCCCACTGGGAGGCTATTCCATGTATCTACTACCCTTTCTATATCACTGTTACTGCCCCACTGGGAGGCTATTCCATGTAACAGTGATATAGAAAGGGTAGTAGATACATGGAATAGCCTCCCAGTGGGGGCAGTAATAGTGATATAGAAAGGTAGTAGATACATGGAATAGCCTCCCAGTGGGAGCAGTATCTACTACCCTTTCTATATCACTGTTACTGCTCCCACTGGGAGGTTATTCCATGTAACAGTGATATAGAAAGGGTAGTAGATACATGGAATAGCTCCCAGTGGGAGCAGTATCTACTACCCTTTCTATATCACTGTTACATGGAATAACCTCCCAGTGGGAGCAGTAACAGTGATATAGAAAGGGTAGTTGATACTGCTCCCACTGGGAGGCTATTCCATGTATCTACTACCCTTTCTATATCACTATTACTGCCCCCACTGGGAGTTTATTCCAAGTATCTACTACCCTTTCTATATCACTGTTACATGGAATAACCTCCCAGTGGGAGCAGTAACAGCGATATAGAAAGGGTAGTAGATACTGCTCCCACTGGGAGGTTATTCCATGTATCTACTACCCTTTCTATATCGCTGTTACTGCTCCCACTGGGAGTTTATTCCAAGTATCTACTACCCTTTCTATATCACTGTTAAATAGAATAGTCTCCAGTGGGAGCAGTATCTACAGACTGACACCCTGAGGAGGACCCTGCTGGACAGTGGACTGTACGTCAGTGACCCGAATGAGAAAGGCAGCCACAGGCCCACCACAGAAAGTGGTAAGGTACGGAAGCTGCGACACTGGTATTATATTGTGGGTATTGGCAATGTGGCACAGAAGCGGCACCACCAGGCACAGCATAGTTTTGGTGACACTCCTGTGCCACAGTGCCAATCAATTAGTGACTCAGACCACTGCTAGAGGTTGTCCTTGCAAGAGCAACATTCAGCGTCCTTTACTTGCGGTGAGAAGACACTAAATACTGCTGATAGAGACTATTATGCATCTCTATGCCGATATTGGATATTGGAGGGGGGGGGCACCAAGACGCACCTTCGCCTGAGTAGACAAAAATGCTTGCACCGGCCCTGCACACACCCACACATACAGTCACACCCACACCCACATGCACACACAGTCACACCCACCCACACATACAGTCACACACACCCACACATACAGTCTCACACACCCACACATACAGTCTCACACACATCCGCGCAGACACACACACATACATAGTCACACACACACACACACACACACACACACACACCCCCATACCGTCAAACACACATACAGTCACACACACACACACACAGGTCATCCGCGAGGGCTGAATCAGTGACTCGCGGTGGCACCTGGCGGCAAGGCGTACAAGTACACCTCACGGGCTTTAACCCCCTCCTGACGGGTGACACCCGCTTGTCGGCAAGGGGTTAAATATTTGGTACATTTAAAAAAAGTGTGTTTGTAGGTTTCTTTTACTCACCACTTCTACCAGTTCGCAGTAGAATCCCAGGTCTGGCACAGGAAGCTCCCCAGCAGACAGCCTGTCTTCGTGGTATTTTCTCAAACGTGGCAAGCTGCTGCATCTCCTCTCAGCACAGGAAAAAAAAAGGGACACCAATCCACAGCTCCCACCTAAAAAAATAAAATAAATAAATGGCTCCGAGGCCACCAGATCCACCCCCCCAAATAAATATAAAAAATAACTCACAAAGAAATACTCCCAGCTTGGAGTCCCAGGCCACTCCTCCCCCCAATATAATTAAATACTCCAAGCCAGGAATCCCAGGCCACCCCTCCCCCAATATAAATAAATACTCCCAGCCTGGAATTCCAGGCCAACCCTCCCCCAATATAAATAAATACTACCTGCCTGGAATCCCAGGCCACCCCTCCCCCCAATATAAATAAATACTCCCAGCCTGGAATCCCAGGCACCCCCTCCCCCCAATATAATTAAATACTCCCAGCCTGGAATCCCAGGCACCCCCTCCCCCCAATATAATTAAATACTCCCAGCCTGGAATTCCAGGCCACCCCTCCCCCCAATATAAATAAATACTCCCAGCCTGGAATCTCAGGCCACCCCTCCCCCAATATAAATAAATACTCCCAGCCTGGAATCCCAGGCACCCCCTCCCCCAATATAAATAAATATTCCCAGCCTGGAATCCCAGCCCCCCCCCCAATATAAATAAATACTCCCAGCCTGGAATCCCAGGCCACCCCTCCACCAATATAAATAAATACTCCCAGCCTGGAATTCCAGGCCAACCCTCCCCCAATATAAATAAATACTCCCTGCCTGGAATCCCAGGCCACCTCCCCCCAATATAAATAAATACTCCCAGCCTGGAATCCCAGGCACCCCCTCCCCCCAATATAATTAAATACTCCCAGCCTGGAATCCCAGGCACCCCCTCCCCCCAATATAAATAAATACTCCCAGCCAGGACCAGCAAGAAACTCTTCTTCTGCAGTGTTTGTTGCCTCATCCGTAGAGAGTTTGCTGAAGGTGGTGTGATGGAGCGCTTCTTCTCTGTGCATGTCCGACTGGCAGACACGGAGGAGGGTCACAGCAGCCCATTGGCCACCTGACCATCGTCTATCACACTGGCAGCCACGTCATCACTGAGTGCCTGGCCTTCGATCGCCACTACAGTCAGTGAGGAAGAGCCTCAATTACACGAGCAATTGGCAGTCACTCACCCATTACAGCATTTTTGCCGCGGCCGGCATCTTCACATCGCGGTTGGCCCTACGTAGCAGCTGGCCACGCGTATGATGCCTCGAGCAGCCTGAGACTGCTCCTTGAAATAAGTCTGGGCCTGCCTGGCATCGGGGCTGGCACCTGACCTGGCTTCAGACTGCCGTTGGAGGTCCTGCTGAAAATGGCGGGCTCCGCCCCGCTTCAGGGAAGTGCGCACGTGTGAAGGGGGCGGGCGCAGTTCCGGCTGTTTGAAGAGGACGGATGCCGCTCCTCTCGTGTGATGAGTGCGGGCGGCCCGCCGACAGGGGCGGGCGCAGCCTGACTTCGCAGGATGCAGCGCCGTGCCTTGTCCAGGACGAGTGCTCCTTGCCGGGGCCCTTGACAGGGCGATTTTGCCGCACCTGAAAAGGGCCGCCTGGAGCCGCTGCTCCACCCTGCTCCATGGACGGGCCGGCCCTGCGCTCATACACACTGCACATTACTGTGAGTTTTACTGCTGTGGAGCTCTGTGATGTGCTCATACACACCGCGCATTACTGTGAGTTTTATTGCTGTGGATTCTGTGATACGCTCATACATACCGCACATTACTGTGAATTTTATTGCTGTTGAGCTGTGACACACTCATACACACTGCACATTACTATGAGTTTTATTGCTGTTGAGCTCTGTAATATGTGGTAACGTGCAGTGTGTATGAGCGTATCACAGAGCTCCACAGCAATAAAACTCACAGTAATGTGCACTGTTTATGAGCCTGAATTTTATTGCCGTGGAGCTCTGTAATACGCTCATACACACTGCACATTACATATACTATTGTCTGACACTTCCAGCATACTGTCTACAACTCCAATCACTCTCAGGCACCCCTAGAGTATATGGAGGACTGCCTGAGGGTGATAGGAGTTGAAGGCAGTGTGCTACAAGTGTCAGCCCATGTAACTCCATTTATATTATCTGATATGTTTTATTTTGAATGCGATATGGCCCTTAAAGAAGGGTCTCACTAACAAGAGATGCTCCTAAAAGACAGTGTAAAACATTGAGCGCCTCTGTTAGTGAGACCCCCCTCTAGGATCCATTATACTAGTCTATAATGGGGCCTGGAGAGGTCTCTTAGTCATAGAGACCAATTTTTTTCCTAGCACAGGACCCTCATATTACAATCCGAACAGTAACTGGTTAAAAAATCCAAGAGATTGTGCTTTTCAGTGCGAGGTTACTGTACTTTGCACTCGCTATGCTTAACATGGGGAGCGAAAAGAGTAATTAGCGTTGGGATTGCAAAATCCTAATGCTAATTACACCCCATTATGGCTACTTAAAAGTTACCCACAGCTAGACGCTGGAGCTAACTGATGCTTCTTCTGCAGAATCAGTCAGCACCAGCTGGAACCCCCCCAAAAATCAGATAATTGCCTATCATCCCACAGCGCAAAAAGTGGCCCGATCCACTGCTTCTGGTCGCGGGGAGCTTTAGGAGCTTAGCACTGCGCCACTGGTCAGAGACTGATTTTTAAAATTATGTGGGGGGCACAATTTTCTGGTTTTGCCTCGGGTGCAAAAGGAGCTAGCTACAGCTCTGCATCAGCCTATTCTCTCCCCTGGCTCTCAGGCTGGCAGTCATCTACCGCCCACCGGGACCAACCTCCCAGTTCTTTGACCACTTTGCTACCTGGCTTTCTCACTTCCTGTCTTCTAATCTTCCATGCCTAGTACTCGGGGACTTCAACATTCCCATTGATGATCCTTCTGCCCCTGCTGCCTCCAAACTTCTTTCACTCATGTCCTCCTTTGGACTCACACAATCCTTCCTCCTCCCTACCCACCACGATGGTCACGCTATTGACCTTGTCTTTTCCAACCTCTGCTCCGTTTCTGAGTTCACCTGTCGCCCTTTCCCCATCTCTATCTGGACTTCCTAAACACCCTGCTCCCCCACCCCGCACACACACTCGCAGAAATCTAAATGCCGTGGATCCCCATCAATTCTCCAATCTACTTCATCATCTCCCTCACACCTCAACCTTCATCTGCCATGATGCTGCCTCTAACCACTACAGCGCCACACTTACAGTTGCGTTCAAAATTATTCAACCCCCACTGAAATTGAGTGTTTTGGCCAGTTTGACATTGATTTTGATCATTCAGTCATCTTGCTTACAATTAAATCAAAGAGGCACGTGTAGGTCAGACAAATATAACATAACATTTATAATGAAATAACCACAAATGTCTTTTCTGTGCTCACATCATTATCAGTTTTATTCAACCCCCAAGTGACATTCAATCTTAGTACTTAGTACAACATCCTTTTACAGTTATAACAGCTTTTAAACGTGAAGCATAGCTTGACACAAGTGTCTTGCAGCGATCTACGGGTATCTTCGCCCATTCGTCATGGGCAAAAGCCTCCGGTTCAGCCACACATTCTTAGGCTTGCGCACTGCAACTGCTTTCTTTAAGTCCCAGAGGTTCTCAATCGTTTTTTAAGTCAGGTGACTGCGATGGCCACTCCAAAATGTTCCAGCCTTTAATCTGCAACCATGCTCTAGTGGACTTGGAGGTATGCTTGGGATCATTGTCCTGTTGAAAGGTCCAACGTCTCCCAAGCCTCAGGTTTGTGACGGACTGCATCACATTGTCATCCAATATCTCCTGGTACTGAAGAGAATTCATGGTACCTTGCACACGCTGAAGCTTCCCTGTACCTGCAGAAGCAAAACAGCCCCAAAGCATGATTGACCCCCCGACATGCTTCACAGTAGGCAAGGTGTTCTTTTCTTCATAGGCCTTGTTCTTCCTCCTCCAAACATAGCGTTGATCCATGGGCCCAAACAGTTCTAATTTTGTTTCATCAGTCCACAGAACACTATCCCCAAACTTCTGTGGCTTGTCCACATGACTTTTGGCATACTGCAGTCGACTCTTCTTATTCTTTGGAGACAGCAAGGGGGTGCGCCTGGGAGTTCTGGCATGGAGGCCTTCATTACGCAGTGTGCGCCATATTGTCTGAGCTGAAAATTCAGTACCCACATCTGACAAATCTTTTCTCAGTTCCTCAGCAGTCACACGGGGACTTTTCTCCACTCTACGCTTCAGGTAGCGCACAGCAGTCGAAGTCAGCATCTTCTTTCTGCCACGACCAGGTAGCGTTTCAACAGTGCCCTTTGCCTTGAATTTGCGAATGATGCTTCCTATGGTCTCTCTTGGTATGTTTAACATCTTTGCATTCTTCTTATAGCCATTGCCCTTCCTGTGAAGAGTAATCACCTCTTCTCTTGTCTTCCTGGACCATTCTCTTGACTTCACCATGTTTGTAACCACACCAGTAAATGTCTAGAAGGAGCTGAGTATCACAGTCATTTTAAAGCTGCCTAATTGGTGCTTATTATGCTTTATTGCTGCTCCGTGACATCCACAGGTGTTTTAAATACCTGATTGCAAACACTTGAATGAACCTGTGTTCTTCAGAGTGGTAGTCTTTAAGGGGTTGAATAATTGTGTCAATGAAGAATTCACAAAAGAAACATTTACTACTGTATTACAAAACCAATTGATGTCATTTTAGTTGCATATGGTTCTTTAAAAAGTCCTTGTAGGATTTCATTCTGAATACAATTACAAATGTACACTAAATTCCCTAAAACCCTTTACAGCATTGGGGGTTGAATAATTTTGAACACAACTGTATCTCTGCTCTAGACACGCTTGCTCCTCTTCGACTGTTCTAGACACAGATGCTCCCGCACTGCAGCGCGTGCCTAGAGGAAATCCCACTCTGAAGCTGATTTTGTTCAAGTTTATTCTCCAGTCTTACACATCTGCCCTTCACTTGGCCAAACAATCCTTCTGCTCAGCTCTTAGGGTTGGAGGACAGAGTGGATACTCTGTCCTCCAACCCTAAACAACTCTGGTCCACCTTCAACACCCTCCTCTACCCACCCGCACCTCCCCCCTCGGCTGCCTTCAGCGCTCAGGACCTGGCAGATTTCTTCCTCAATAAAACTCTATCAGAAGCAACATCCCAACACAAGATAGTAAACCGCCACCTCCACTCCCAGAATTCCCCTCTGCCACCTTCTGCCGCTTCCTCCCAGACACTGAGGAGGAAGTCAATTCCTTACTGTCCTCACATCTCACCACGTGCCTGCTAGACCCCATTCCCTCACATCTAATTCCTCTCCTCCTCCCTCACCCCTGCTCTCACACACATCTTCAACCTATCTCTCTCCACCGGCTCCTTCCCATCTGCCTTCAAACACACGCTAGTTACCCCATTACTAAAGAAACCATCCCTCGATCCCAACTCTCCATCCAACTACCGCCCTGTATCCCTGCTTCCCTTCACATCTAAGCTTTAAGAAAAACTAGTTTACAACCGCCTCTCCCTCTTCCTGTCCTCCAATTCTCTACTCCTCGACCCACTGCAATCTGGTTTCTGTCCCCTACACTCAACTGAAGTTGCCCTCACCAAGTCACCAACGACCTCCTAACTGCTGAAAAAAACACAACCACTATTCTTTTCTCATCCTGCTTGACTTCTCGGCTGCTTTTGACACTGTTGACCACCCCCTCCTCCTACAGACTCTCAGCTCTCTTGGTCTCTGTGACACTGCACTCGCTTGGGTTGACTCCTTTCTATCCAACAGGTCCTTTTTCTGTGTCCTTTGCTGGTAACTCCTCCTCTTCATTGCCTTTATCTGTTGGTGTAACTCAAGGCTCTGTCCTTGGTCCTCTGCTCTTTTCCATCTACACCTCCACCCTGGGCAAAATCATTAATAGCTGGCTTTAATTACCACCTCTATGCTGATGACACTCAGATATACCTCTCTACCCCTGATCTCTCTCCTCCTGTCCTTTCCAAGGTCAGGGACTGTTTATCTGGCATCTCCTCCTGGATGGCCTCTCACCACCTAAAGATCAACATGTCTATGACTGAGCTCCTTCTAATGCCTCCCCACCTCCTGACTTCTCTATCACGGTGGAGGGTATCGCTATCTCCCCATCAAACCAGGTTCGCTGTCTTGGAGTTACACTTGACTCCGCTATTTCCTTTATCTCCCACATCCAGTCTCTTTCCTCCTCCTGCCGCAACCAACTACTAAATATTTCCAGAATTCGGCCATTTCTTACCGCTGACACCACAAAACAACTTATCCACACCCTGGTAATTTCCCGACTGGACTATTGCAATAATCTCTTATCTGGCCTCCCCCTCTCCTGCCTCTCCCTCCTACAATCCATCCTGAATGCCTCCACCAGGCTAATCCACCTCACCCGTCGCTCTGTCTCTGCCGCACCCCTATGCGAGTCCCTTCACTGGCTCCCCATCCACTACAGAAGTCAATTCAAAATCCTTACCCTGACCTACAAAGCTCTCACTAACTCAGCTCCCCACTACCTGTCCTCACTAATCACCAAATACACCCCAGCCCGATCCCTAAGATCAAACAGCGACCTGCGCCTTGCTTCTCCCCGCTTCACCTCTTCCCATGATAGACTGCAGGACTTCTCATGTGCAGTCCCCAATCTCTGGAACACTCTCCCTTGTACGGTCAGACTTTCTCCTAATTTCTCTTCCTTCAAACGCTCCCTTAAAACGTTCCTATTTAGGGAAGCCTACCACCCGACTCACTGATGCAACCAGCCAACCATCAAGCACTCTCACCTTGCAGTCCTCTCCTCCTGTTTCCAACCCCAACCCTTCTAGATTGTCAGTTCCTACGGGAATAGGGCCCTCATCTCCTCCTGTACTATTTGTCAAATGTTGTTCAATGTATTGTAACCCTGTCTATACTGTGCCTATTGTACAGCGCTGCGGAATATGCCCGCGCTTTATAAATAAACAACAATAATAATAATAATAATAATAATCCAGATCCGTCAATGCTCGAAACAGGCAGACAAGGAGTTGTACCACTATGCTCATGGACAGGCCCAGAGACATCAATACCAACGACCGTAGGCGGCTTAATTTCAGGGTATTAACCCTATGCCACTCCTTAGCGTGTGAAGCAGAGCAGGACTGCTTAGGAGGGATATAATCACCCAGTAGTTGCCAGTCTGAGAAGGCACAGACGATCCGTGACCAAAGAAATCACATGGAGGACATCTTGTCACCAGAGAAGGAGCTTCGTGGGGTAACCCGATCTGTAGGGTAGTTTATGGTTCCATAGAATCTTGGTAATCGGCAAGAATTCCTTGCGCCTGGACGTTGTGTGCAATGATAAATCGGGAAAGAGCTGCATCTTGGACTAAGGGTCAGGAAACGTCGATGTCGCCCGGGACAGTGCCACCAGGTCTTCCTTACCGCGATAAAAGTGGACACGTACCAGTACATTATGCTGAACATTGGAGGAGATGGTCTTCAGCTTAGGCAGCCGGTGGGTAGGGATGGGCTGGCGGTTCGATTCGAACATGAGATTGATTCTAACATTGGCTGTGCGGCCATTCGTCGAACAGCGAACATTTCCGCGTGTTCGCCGCGTGTTTGCCCACAATGCACTACAATGGACCACAATGCACTTTTCCACTGACCTGAAGCTTGTAATTGACTACAGCCTTGCACCTGACCACAGGTCAGGTGCAAGACAGGTGCAAGACTATGCCGATCACCGCTCAGAGTCCTGATTGGGCAAATTTTGACCAATCATGGGCTCACAGAGCTAAGTCCTGCAGCACACTATATAAGGCTTCCCTGCAGCCCCAGCGTGTGTTTGTTGCTGGAGTGAATCAGAGAGGAGATTGTTGCATATCAGGCTGTATCACTGACTTATACCAGAGTTCTGGAAATTGGAATCTGTGTGTTGGCACTGCCAGCTATCAGGGTCAGGCTGTATCACTGAGTTATATCTGATTTCTGTAAATTGGAATCTGTGTGTTTGCACTGACAGCTATCAGGAACAGGCTGTGTATCACTGACTTATACCAGAGTTCTGGGAATTTTAATCTGTGTGTTGGCACTGCCAGCTGCTGCCAGGCTATCAGGGTGTATCACTGACTTATACCAGAGTTCTGGAAATTTGAATCTCTGTCTTGGCACTGCCAGCTATCAGGGACAGGGTGTATCACTGATTTACAGCATTGTTCTGGAAAATCGGTATACCTTTAATCTAATTCTAGATACCATACAATAACACAGTTTAATCAGAGTTCATCTGTTTATCTATTGAGAGTTGAATCTGTGTCTTGCCAGGTATCAGGGTGTTGCAGCCTGCAGGAGAGAAAGTGAATCAGAGAGAAAGTAGAGGACATTGGCAGCCTTGCAGAGAAAATATCAGTAAAATCGCTGACTTATAGCAGAGTTCTGCATGTTTCCAATCTTTATACCAGAGTTGAATCAGAGTTCTGCATATCTTTAATCTATATATCACTCACCATGTCAGAAAGACCAAAAAGGACAGGCAGACGCTCCCAGACACAGATAGGAAGGCTGTGCAACTGTTCGTCGTGGACATGGTGCATCCTGTGCAGGGGCACGCTTGTCCTTTCTAACTGGTGCTGGCCGTCTTAAGCAGCAGCAACATACAGAGGATTTGCAGGATTGGCTAACCAGGCCATCCTCATCCTCCAAGTCCTCTGCCAGCCAGGCTTGTGGTTTACAGTCCACCTCAGCTGCCAAAACTTCTAATTCAGCCTCCATGTCCACAGCTACTCCTACCGTAGCCTCACCATCATACACGGAGGAGTCAGCTGAATTGTTAAACTACAATGACAGTGACATGCTGCTTGAGGAGGCGCAGCAACTCCAGTGCTCTGATTAAAACTTTGAGGTTGAGGAAGGGAGTAAAATCAGCCTAGAGGGAGGGTGTGCCAGTGACATACAAAGAACTGGCACTCATGTTCCCCCAGCAGCTGCAGCATATTGCCAGGTTGGCTCCAGTGACGAAGAGATAGGGGGGGATGACAATGATGATGAGGTCACTGACTCCACCTGGGTGCCAGATCGAACAGAGGAGTCAAGTCAGGAGGAGGCCCAACAAAAACGAGGCACAACGTCCTCTATGACCAACCGTAGCCAGTCCAAGGCATCAGAAGTCAGAGCTCCTCAGGTGCAGAGCGCTGTTATCTCAAAGCACACGTGCAGGAACTCTGCTGTCTGGGAGTTTTTCACAAAATGTGCAGCAGACTGCAGCGTTGCCATTTGTAAGCTATGTCTGAAGAGGATCAAGCGTGGGAAAAACATCACACACTTGGGTACCACGTGCTTGAGGCGACATATGACCACCTGCCACGTATCCCGTTGGCACAACACTTTGCATAGGTCCTCATCCATCTCTACCCCCACTATATGTCCTGCCATGTCATTGCCTACAATCTCCACTGAAGGGATGATGCTACAGTAATAGGTGTACCAGGTCCTTCCTCAGAATGTGACAGCATCCCATCAGCAGCAGATTTACGCAGTCAGATTTCATTACCCGAGCTGCTGCATCCCAACCCAACCATCCCCTTGCACAGCGTCTAAATGCCAGCTTGGCAAAATTAGTCGCATTACAGCTGCTGATTTTCCAGCTGGTGGACTCTGTCTCCTTCTTTGAATTTGCCGAATGTGCTGTACCACAGTGGCAGGTTCCCAAACGCCAGTTCTTTTCACAGAAGGCCATTCCAGCACTATACCAGCACGTGGAAGACAATGTTATGGAGTCATTGGGAAAGGCAGTCAGCAGCAAGATGCACATGACTTTAGACACGTGGTCCAGCAAGCATGGACAGGGCCATTACATTTCCTTCACGGCACACTGGGTAACTCTGCTTGCAGCTGGGAGGGATCCAGGACGGGGCTCTGTGGTGGAGCTTGTTCATCCACCACGCCTCCAGAAAGCTGCTTATATGAGGTCTGTCTGCTCCACCACATCTTCCTCCTCCTTCTCTGTCTCTGGCGAAGTGGCAGTTAAACTGACACGGGCAGGGGCTACGCAATGGCTCAAGCAAAAAGATGCCATACTGTGCTTGAGCTGGTTTGTTTAGGGGACAGGAGCCACACCGGGCCAGAAATTCTGTCAGCTCTGCAGGGGCAGGCGCAGAGATGGTTAACACCACGCCAGCTTGAGCTGGGAATGGTCGTCTGTGATAATGGCAGCAACCTTCTCTCTGCCCTACACCTGGGAAAGTTGACGCATGTACCATGCCTAGCACACGTCCTAAATCTGGTGGTACAGCGTTTCCTAACCAGGTACCCAGGGCTGGCAGAGCTTCTCAGCCAGACCAGAAAAGTCTGCAGCCACTTCAGACGGTCATTCCCAGCAAGTGTTCGCCTAGCAGAAATTCAAAGAGCATTCCACCTTCCCACAAACCGTCTTATCTGTGACATTCCTTCATATCATTGTAAAATTTGACTGCAGGGTCCACCCCTGCACTCTTCCACAATACCTCAGAAGGGTTACCGTGTGAAGGCACTAGCTGGCACCAAAGGCCCAATATTTGGGTGCACTGCCTCTGACGCGTGTACCAGATTCATATCATTTTAATATTTGAATGCAGAGTCCACCCCTGCACTCTTCCACAATACCTCAGAGGGGTTACGGTGTGAAGGCACTAGCTGGCACCAAAGGTCAAATTTTAATGCACCTGTTGTTACTTTCATCCAAAGCCTGCATAAATTTCACCATAATTTAGCCAAAAAATCACTAAACTTGTTCTGTGTGTCTTAAAACGTCTCCTCTTTTCATACAGGCTGCCGCCCCAAGCAGTTGTTTAATAATAGATTAAAGGAAAAACATTTACCGTCATTTGAAATGTAATTTTTTTCTTTTTAAATGTTTCTATACATCCTACAAATCTGCCACTTCTCGGGCAGGTTATGGGGATCTCATAGGCATGATATTTGAAGGAATTTTTCGTTTTTATTCTTAACCTTTATTTCATGGAAAAATCACTGTTCCTTTAAAAACGTATTTTTTAAAAACTTTTTTCCCTTGCTTCCTGTCCCCCCAGGGCACTACCTGGACCCCCATACACCTTTTATGGCCAATATCTTGCATATATGCCCTCTTGGAGGGCACTCTAAAAATCGAACGTTCGAGTCCCATTGACCTGCATTGAGTTTGAATCATGTACGCGTTCGAATTCTAACTTTTTCAAATGTTCGTGTTCGAATGCGAACCGAACACGGGGGTGTTCGGCCCATCACTACCGTTGGGCCCTATTCAGCTGGAGGGGACTCCAGTGGTTGCTGAGGCAGCAGCTTCCGGAACATTTCTGAAACAAAATCCATCAAGGCCTCTGGTTTCACAGACTCAGGGATACTGCGGACTCTGAAGTTATTACGCCATGACCAGTCCTCCAGGTCAGCCACTTTGGTGTGGAGTGCCACGTTGGAAGATTTTAATTCCTGAAATGCGTCAACAAGCTCATTATGGGCCAGGCAAAGCTCATACGTGTAGGTTTCTAGATTGTCAGTTCCGTCACCCAGGTCCCTGAGCTCCCAGTAGATTTCTGCAGTGATGGCATGAAAATCCGCCTGCAAGGTCGCCCTTAGCTCACCCAGCATAGTCTGGAGCTGCTGCATGGAGGCTGGAGGAGATCCAGAGAGAATCCAGAGATATCAAGCAGGCTGGGATCCCTATGTCCGTTACTGAATAGAGGTAAGTCGGCACCCTGCGATCCATGCGGGCCGCCATCTTGGCACTCCTACGGCTGGACTTTGCGGGCCGAACTTGCTGAATACGGGGCCCTCTGAGCCTTCAGAGGGGTCATGGAGGACGCCTTTATGTTCCCCTACCGAACCACTGCAGTTATGGAGAGGTATGCCACTGTGGGAGCCTCGAAAATCTCAAAACGGCTGGTGCTGATTGGGAGCTCTCCTCACATTGGGAGCGGCCTCTCAATATGGCGCCCGGACACGCCCCCACTCCATGTGAATGATCTTTATTCTGCTAACTACCCTCACTTGTGTTCACAGATTACTGCAGATTTGGCCAGGTGGGATAAACTGGCGAAATATTGCGGAGGGGGAGGGCAAATTCACACAATTAAAATTAATGTGTTGCCTAGGCTCTTCTATGTCTTTCAGAATCTCCCGGTCAGTTTGGACGACCTTGCTTTTATATGTATTACTGTGAGCCTCTACAGTTGTGTTCAAAATTATTCAACCCCCAATGCTGTAAAGGGTTTTAGGGAATTTAGTGTACATTTGTAATTATATTCAGAATGAAATCCTACAAGGACTTTTTAAAGAACCATATGCAACTAAAATGACATCAATTGATTTTGTAATACAGTACAGTAGTAAATGTTTCTTTTGTGAATTCTTCATTGACACAATTATTTAACCCCCTTAAAGACCACCACTCTGAAGAACAGAGGTTCATTCAAGTGTTTTCAACCAGGTATTGAAAACACCTGTGGATGTTACGGAGCAGCAATAAAGCATAATAAGCACCAATTAGGCAGCTTTAAAATGACTGTGATACTCAGCTCCTTCTCGACATTTACTGGTGTGGTTACAAACATGGTGAAGTCAAGAGAATGGTCCAGGAAGACAAGAGAAGAGGTGATTACTCTTCACAGGAAGGGCAATGGCTATAAGAAGATTGCAAAGATGTTAAACATACCAAGAGATCATAGGAAGCATCATTCGCAAATTCAAGGCAAAGGGCACTGTTGAAACGCTACCTGGTCGTGGTAGAAAGAAGATGCTGACTTCGACTGCTGTGCGCTACCTGAAGCGTAGAGTGGAGAAAAGTCCCCATGTGACTGCTGAGGAACTGAGAAAAGATTTGTCAGATGTGGGTACTGAAGTTTCAGCTCAGACAATACGGCGCACACTGCGTAATGAAGGCCTCCATGCCAGAACTCTCAGGTGCACCCCCTTGCTGTCTCCAAAGAATAAGAAGAGTCGACTGCAGTATGCCAAAAGTCATGTGGACAAACCACAGAAGTTTTGGGATAGTGTTCTGTGGACTGATGAAACAAAATTAGAACTGTTTGGGCCCATGGATCAACGCTATGTTTGGAGGAGGAAGAACAAGGCCTATGAAGAAAAGAACACCTTGCCTACTGTGAAGCATGGCGGGGGGTCAATCATGCTTTGGAGCCGTTTTGCTTCTGCAGGTACAGGGAAGCTTCAGCGTGTGCAAGGTACCATGAATTCTCTTCAGTACCAGGAGATATTGGATGACAATGTGATGCAGTCCGTCACAAACCTGAGGCTTGGGAGACGTTGGACCTTTCAACAGGACAATGATCCCAAGCATACCTCCAAGTCCACTAGAGCATGGTTGCAGATTAAAGGCTGGAACATTTTGAAGTGGCCATCGCAGTCACCAGACTTAAATCCGATTGAGAACCTCTGGTGGGACTTAAAGAAAGCAGATGCAGTGCGCAAGCCTAAGAATGTGACTGAACTGGAGGCTTTTGCCCATGACGAATGGGCGAAGATACCCGTAGATCGCTGCAAGACACTTGTGTCAAGCTATGCTTCACGTTTAAAAGCTGTTATAACTGTAAAAGGATGTTGTACTAAGTACTAAGATTGAATGTCACTTGGGGGTTGAATAAAACTGATAATGATGTGAGCACAGAAAAGACATTTGTGGTTATTTCATTATAAATGTTATGTTATATTTGTCTGACCTACACGTGCCACTTTGATTTAATTGTAAGCAAGATGACTGAATGATCAAAATCAATGTCAAACTGGCCAAAACACTCAATTTCAGTGGGGGTTGAATAATTTTGAACACAACTGTATATGTATTATTATGCATCTCAACTTTCCCAGGTATTGGCTTGGCACTCACCACTACGCACCCGTTGATGGGTGGACTTGGAGACGGATCTGATGTCCCCCGATGCCCCGAGGGAGGGGGCAAACGTGTCCAGATTTGTTGATGGGAGGGGATTCCTTGGTGTTTTACAGGACTGTGGTACTCTCTATTCTTTTACCTTTTTCCCCTTATCCTCGCTCTCTCCTCTCTCTGTCCCTGCTTTCTCTTTCTTGAGGTGGCTGTGTTGCCTTGTTCTTTTTCTTCCCTACCCTCTTCCGGTGTCTCAGATAAAAGAGAGCTCCGTTGCAAATGGTAGTCGGTTTAATTGATATCATGTAGTCTTGCTGGTATAGTTTGTTGTGATGCTCCTGCATATCAATTGTTATGTTTTTATCTATGCTTGTGCTCCACCAATAAAGAACTTTGATTAAAAAAAACACAATCCTCTGAAAATAACTGCAAAATTTTGCTTGTGTTTTAGTTAAAATTGCATATTCTCTCAGAACATGAAGTAACGGGCTGCCATTTAAAAATTTTTCTTAACAAGAGTGCACCATCTCTATATATAAAAAAGTTTTCTCCGTCGCCGTGGCTGGATGCGTACGCGCCTATTAGAGCTGTGATCATGGGTGTCCGCAGAAATTTTTCCAGAGGGGGGCAGAATTTAAATGGCATCCATATTCTGCCCTTTTGACAATGTCAAGAAGGGAACAGTCATAAAATAAAGCGTAGTAATACAGAGGCTGCGAAACATGATGTAAGTGTCTGATGTGAGTGTTGTATATTCTAGTCTGTTAACGCTATTCAATGCACCACACTAGTCATACACCCATGATTAAGGCACTAAAGTAAAGGTTTTTTTAAGGCCATCTCTGTATACACAAACCATGACCCCCCCCCCCAGTTACTGGCACACACATCAGGCACCCCCACTCAAGGAAGGAAAGATAAGCAGGAAAGATCTGAATTTTTTAATTTAAAATTTACATACATTTTGAGGACATTACAGCAGATATAGATACCAGGGCGATGTACACAAAGCATCAAGAGTAAGGAAAGAAGAGGTTGGCTTTGGGAAGAATTCATATTAAAGAATGTGTTCCTATCAGAGTGTTTTTCAGAGAGAGGTGAAAACCTTGAGAATTGCCAGGAGAATGAACAATCTATGCCAAATAGCCAATTTGGAAAGTGAAATAAATGGGAGAATTTTTCTGGTTTGACCATTTTGACCTAGAATTTTCAATTCTCCAGTCATTGTCAAGGTTTTCACCTCTTTCTGAATTGCCCTGTTAGTGGTAGGGATGTGCGTTTCGGGTTTCGGAATTTCGGAATTCTCCCGAAATTTCCCGATTCGTTTTTTCGGATACGGCCGATTTTCCGAAAATTTTTAGATCCGAAAATGGCAGATCCGAAAGGTTTTCCGAGCCGAAACGAAATATTTTTGGAATTTTAGAATGTCCTTGAAATGTGTCAAATCGAAATTTATTGCTTTGAAACGAGGAGAACAGACGTTCCGAAAAAACGAAAATTTTCGAAAATACGAAGTCGATACAAAAAACGAGCTATGTGACACGAAAATACGAAAAATGGTCGATATTCCGAAACCATTTACAATTCCGAAAAACGAAAATTTCCGAAAATACGAAAAGTCGATACAAAAAACGAGCTAAGTGACACGAAAATACGAAAAATGGTCGAAATTCCGAAAAAAAATGTACACGAAAAACGAGTCGAGCCGAACCGAATCGAAACAGAAATCGGTCGAAACGAGCCGAATCGAAAAGTTTAAAAATCCGAAAAATCGAATCGAACCGAAAAAAAAATCGGTGCACAAGCCTAGTTAGTGGATGATCTCTGGCTCAATGGCACAAACAAAAGCCAAATATGCCAGCCCCCATGAGACAGCAGGAGGGGGGAGTGCTGCCAGCGCGTGTGAGCCAGCCCGAAAAAGTGTGGGGTGGCCGGAGCAGGGTACCCCCCTCTCCTCTTAGATTGTAAACTCTGGAGCAGGGTCCCTTGGATTATAAAATCTGGAGCAGGATCCCCTCTCCTCTTAGATTGTAAGCTCTTGAGCAGGGTCCTCTCTCTTAGATTGTAAGCTCTGGAGCAGGGTCCTCTCTCTTAGATTGTAAACTCTGGAGCAGGCTCCACTCTCCTCTTAGATTGTAAACTCTGGAGCAGGCTCCACTCTCCTCTTAGATTGCAAACTCTGGAGCAGGCTTCCCTCTCCTCTTGGATTGTAAACTCTGGAGCAGGGTCCCCTCTCCTCTTGGATTGTAACCGATGGAGCAGGCACCCCTCTCCTTTTAGATTGCAAGCTCTGGAGCGGGGTCCTCTCTCATAGATTGTAAACTCTGGAGCAGGGTCCCCTCTCCTCTTAAGATTGTAAGATCTGGAGCAGGGTCCTCATCCCCACTGCCCAGGCAAGACCCTGCCTAGAGCGCCTGTATACTGCCAATATTGCCCTGGCCTGTACCTCATGCAAGCTCTGTGAGCTTAACACAGGCCCCCCACCAGATTGCTATTAATCATTTTTGTCCCTCCTCCCCAGACAGACAAACTAGACCTCAGTTCAGGGGCCTCTCATTAATAAAGACAGTGGCATCATGCTTAATAAAAATGTATTTATTTGAAAATCATCACCTTTTTTCTTGTGTCCAGCATCCCAGCCTGTGGCCCATAGGAGCAGCTGCCCCTGCATTTCAGCCCTGCCTCTCCCAGCCTGACAAGTGAGTGGGAGCACGTGGTGGTTTGGAGGTGGCGTGGGGAGGTGACGCTCAGCAGCCTAGTGGAGAGCCCAGGAACTGCAGCAGTGCAGTGAATAAATTATCAAGCCTGCTGATCCAGGGGGGCAAGTGCCCCCCTTTGCCCTATCCTGCGGATGCCCACGGCTGTGAGAGGTGTGCGCGCAGTCCGTGACAGACACGTTACAGAAGTGAATCGAATACATGCATATATACGTGTGTGTGAGAGAGGGGGGTCACAGATGTGTGTGTGTGTGAGAGGGGGGGTCACAGATGTGTGTGTGTGAGAGAGGGGGGCCCCACAGATGTGTGTGAGGGGGCCCACAGATGTGTGTGTGATAGAGGGGGGCCCACAGATGTGTGTGTGAGGGGGGGGTCACAGATGTGTGTGTGAGAGAGGGGGGTCACAGATGTGTGTGTGTGTGTGAGAGAGGGGGGTTACAGATGTGTGTGTGTGAGAGAGGGGGGTCACAGATGTGTGTGTGTGAGAGAGGGGGGTCACAGATGTGTGTGTGTGAGAGGGGGGGTCACAGATGTGTGTGTGTGAGAGAGGGGGGCCCCACAGATGTGTGTGAGAGAGGGGGCCCACAGATGTGTGTGTGATAGAGGGGGGCCCACAGATGTGTGTGTGTGGGGGGGTCACAGATGTGTGTGTGTGTGTGAGAGAGGGGGGTCACAGATGTGTGTGCGTGTGAGAGAGGGGGTCACAGATGTGTGTGTGAGAGAGAGGGGGGTCACAGATGTGTGTGAGAGAGGGGGCCCACAGATGTGTGTGTGTGTGTGTGAGAGAGGGGGTCACAGATGTGTGTTTGTGAGAGGGGTGTGTGAGGTCAAAGATGTGTGTGAGAGAGGGGGGCACAGAGAAGACATCAGAGGGGATCACATGGTGTCACAGAGAGGAAGGGGTCACAGGGTGTCACAGAGAGGGTCACTGAGTGTCACAGGGCTTCAGAGAGAAAGTGAAGTCACATTGAGAGAGGGGGTCACGGAGAAAGAGAGGATGTCAGTGGGGGAGGGGTGACAGAGAAAATGAGGAAGAGTGTGGGATTGCAGAGACACCACAAAGAGGGGGTCACAAAGAGGGGATCACAGAAGCAGAGAGATTGTCACAGAGAGCGAGAGACTACTCATACACTCCACACATTACTGAGAGTTTTATTGCTGTGGAGCTCTGTGATATGCTCATACACACTTCACGTTACTGTGAATTTATCTTAAGCTCCAGAGCAATAAATCGCACAGTAATGGGCAGTGTGTATGAACACAGCACAACACAGCCCTGGTGTTTCCTGAAATTGCTTTAAACTATAATGAGAAGCTTTGAGAATTTTCTTCTCTTTCTTAGGTCTGGAACAATACATGAGAAAGGAAGACTCTGGAAATCTTGTCTTTTAAGTATCATTGCATCACATTACTCTGGTATTTTTAGAATCTTATTTCCCAGTGGTTTAATTAGTGGTGAATATTAATAGTACCCCCCCCCCCGGTTTTGACTGTCATATCTTATGTGCCCCCCATATGTTGTTCCTAGAGTCGCCACTGCTGCCAGCAAACCAACCAGACCAGCGCCCACCAGCACACCAGTACCAGCAAGACCAGCACCCGCCAGCACACCAGTGCCAGCAAGACCAGCGCCCGCCAGCACACCAGTGCCAGCAAGACCAGCGCCCACCAGCACACCAGTGCCAGCAAGACCAGCGCCAGTCAGCCTTGCACAAAGTTAAGGTAAGCTTGGTGGAGCCAATTTTGGGCTATATTACCTAGATGTCAATAAGCAAACTACAGGACACCTTACACATAACGTCTCCTGTAGTTATTTTAGCGACAGGAAAAGCCATTCTATTCGAGCTGCAAGCGGAGTTTGTGGCTCAAATGTAGAGTTTACCTGCGCGAGGCTAGTGTACATTAACGCCTCCTATATTTATTATGGGAGATGTTAATTGTAACCTGTAAGTGCAGATTATTCCAAAGTAGCCTGCACTTCCATGCGGGAGACTGTATTTCACTGTGAAATAACGTCTCCTCAAAGCTGATTTTACATTCTCCTAACTGCCCCCCCCCCATTAAATCTCAAAGTCACCTATTATCCTGCTGTCAAAAAGGCAGTGCGATCTGCCGCGTCTTCTCTCCGGGAGCAGAGTGAGCCTGGGAACAAATAGTTTCTAGTCTCCAGGGGTCAAGTCTTAAAAAAATAAGTGTGGGAACTCACCTACATTCAACTACTTTTCTACCTCTTGAATTGTTCTTGCAGCACGGCCTCCAGCTCCGGGAGATTTGGTTTGCTGGTGTAGATTATTACGGTGTCGTCTGCGTACATGTGTACAGTTGAGGCTTTGCAGATGTCAGGCAGATCATTTATGAATATTGTAAATAGCAGGGGGCCGAGTTGAGCCTTGGGGTATACCACAAGTGACTGGGAGGGGAAGGGAAGAGCTGCCAGAAATGGACACATATTGCGATCGGTCAGATACATATGATTGAAACCAGGTTAGTGTGTGATCACCAATACCAGAGTTTTTAAGTTTTTTTTTTAACAAGATGCCATGGTCTACTGTGTCAAAGGCCTTGGCAAAATCAAGGAAGATGGCTCCAGTTAGGCTTCCTTGTTCCATCCCAGCTTGGATATCATTGCAGACTTTTAAAAGGGAGGCTGTAGTTGAGTGATTTGAACGATTGGGAAGACGTAGCACACAGATCTACGTGCACTCTTCTCCTTATGAAGCCAGGTGGGATGCGGCGAAGCCCCCCCCCATGAATGGCCGAAAACGAAACTAACATGTGCGTGGAAGTGAAGTAGCTCCGCCCACAGATCCACTCAACACCATGGGGAAGTAAAGCATTTTGCCTGACAGGGCACTGGAGAGAAGGCAACTACACTGACAAGGGGGGGAGTGTGTACTGGCTTCATATCATAGCCAGCCTCTGTGTGTTTTGTTTAACCCTTTCACTGCTGAGGCATTTCACCGCTGTGTGTTGAGCTAATTTTTACCTCTTTCACACCTAATGTTTAAACGCGATTTGAAGCCACATTTTATTATACGACCCAGACATATTATATATCGTTCTTTCCGACAGACTCGGCAGATTCATAATATATCATTTTTATATGTATACATCATGTCCTGCCTGTATATTATAAAAAAAATGCAATAAAATTAGAATTTTTAATCATCTGCAGCGTGTAAAGTGTTTTTTTTCACCTTTTATCACATGGACATTTGTGGTTATATTTTCTATGGGGTGCGATTGAGGACTCGTTATATTTTTTGGGTGGAATTACGTGATTTTTAGCAAACGCACCCCATAGAAAAAAATCATTAGTGCAGCATCATTGTTCACATTATAATTGAAATATGAACAATATTGCTGCATTAATAAAAACAACACACAAAAAAAATTTTTTTTTTTTTTAAATTATTATTATTTTTTTTTAACTTTATACCTGGTCATGTTGGGTATCATGCTCAGGCCTTTCGAATGACACCCTCCATGACCCCCTATCTGGCACGGTTCTGGAGATATCGGGGTTCAAAGGAACCCCCTATCTCCACCAGGGGATTTCCTTGGGAAATCCCCAGGCAGCTAGGGGTTCCCCGGCTATCTGACGTCATCACGGTATGCGCAAGTCAGTCAGTCAGCGAGGCGCTGAAGTGCGACCCGGTGCCTAAGGGGTTGAAGCCAGGCACCACTTAAAAGGGGAGACTCTCCCCTTTTAAGCAGTGCCTGGCTTGTAGCACTGCTCCTTCCCGATCGGGAGGGAGAGGGATCCGAACGGGTCCCCCCTCCCTTCCAGGCGATCTCCCGCCATTGCCGGGGGGGTCGCCTAAGAAATGATGTCATCGCTTATGGCGCGATGACGTCATTTATGTCGGGAGGGGCTTAACTTCAGCATCTGAGGATGCTGAGGCCAGACCGCCACGGGACCCCGGACAGAGAGGTGAGTATCTCCGCCGGGGCTCCCGCAAAACTGATGACGTGTGGGGCACGTCCTCAGCATATAGCGGGAGTAAATGAGGACGTGTCCCACACGTTGTCAGCAGTGAAGGGGTTAAGCAGAGAACGGGGCACTGTCCCATGGAGGCTTGGTGACAAGTCTGGGGAGTGCTTTGAAGATTTTTCATGGTTCTGAAGATGAGGTCCCTGTAGCAGCTCCATAAACAGACACACAGGAAGCTGTGAGGCCTGTATACATGAGCTGTGTGAGAGAGGGGGGGCAATAGATATATACATTATAGCATTGTATACTCTGTGTATACTTCCAATGACAATGGCCTCTTCCTTAGGACATGATTTGACAGCCCACAGTCTTAGTTTAAATTAAAGACGTGTACACTTAATCCCACCAAATCTGCTAGACACTGATACTCTAATTTAAAGTGTGTGTGTGTATGTACAGTATGTGGGTGTGTATGTAGGTGTGTGTATATATGTATATGTGTGTCTATGTGTGTGTGCATGTATATGTGTGAGTGTGTGTATATGTGGGCGTATGTATATGTGTGCATGTATATGTATTAGACATGTGCACAGCACAAAATTTCGTTTTGAACTAATGAATTAGTCCTAAAATGCAATTTATTTAGTTGCTAAAGAATTTCGTTTTCAGTATTTTCGTTTTCAGTAGTTTTCGTTTTCAGTAGTTTTCGTTTTTAGTATGAAAACTAATTTCATTCATCCAAAAAACAGTGGATACAATTACTATTGTAGTGGCTCCTCAGAGGGCTGAGATCGCTGCTTGTTACAGTATCTCTCATTCTCAGCACAATGTGTCAGTCAAAGCTGTTACAGTAACTGACTGCTGCTCATCACAGCGCTCAGAGTTTCAGTAAAACTAGTAAATAATATTTTTATAGATAAGAGGTTAGAACAATATTATTTCCTTGTTTTACTGAAACTCTGAGCGCTGTTAGTCAGTTACTGTAACAGCTGAGCCTGATGCATTGTCTGAGAGATAATATAACAAGCAGCAGATCGCTCACAGCCACTGGATTTAAAGGGCTATAAAAAAGAGGCTCCTCTCTGTATAATGTATAGAACATCCTCCTGCATTAATTAATACCCCTCTCTGTATAGAACATCCTCCTCAATTTATACCTTTCTCTGTATAATATATATAACATCCTCCTGCATTAATACCCCTCTCTGTATACTGTATACAACATCCACCTGCATTATTTAATACCTGTCTCTGTATAATGTATAGAACATCCTCCTGAATTAATTAATGCCCCTCTCTGTATAGAACATCCTCCTCAATTTATACCTTTCTCTGTATAATATATATAACATCCTCCTGCATTAATACCCCTCTCTGTATACTGTATACAACATCCACCTGCATTATTTAATACCCGTCTCTGTATAATGTATAGAACATCCTCCTGAATTAATTAATGCCCTCTCTGTATAGAACATCCTACTGCTTTGGCATGTGGAGGGTGCAGAACTTCGGAATGCAATGCTTATCCAGCACAGGAGAGGGAACTTTTTCTTAAACTTTCTATCTCTGTGGGGGAGACACAGGATTATAAAAGCCGGGGAGAGGGAAAATATTAACGTAAATCGGTCTGAAAGCTCAGAGAAGAGATGACTGGTGCAAATTTATTTTTATAATAAAATAAAGCAGGGAAAGCATTCAAATAAATCACACTGAAGGTTCATAATGACAGAGTAACTGTAAGAGCTGGATACTAAATGTATCAGATGTAAAAAAAAAAACTTTATAACAAGCAGCACTGGGAGAGGAGAGGGACTTTATATAAAATGTGTATTATAGATGAGGAAAGGGGATAGTGCTCCTGGATAATATAAAATGTATCAGACCTAAGCCCCTATTATGCAGAGCGGGAGGGGATATAACACACATTTTATAAAGTCCCTCTCTTCTTCCAGCGCTGCTTGTTATAAAGGGTTTTTTACTATCCAGCCCTCCTCTGTCATTAGCTTTCAGTGTGATTTATTTGAATGTTTTCCATCTCCAGCTGCTTTTATCATCTTGTCTGCCTCATAGACATACAAGGCTTAAGTAAAGGTGTCCTCTCCTGTGCTGGCTGTCTGTGCTGCGAGTGATTATTCTGGAGCTTTATCACGGTCAGATTTTCGGGTAGGGGTCAGGAAGGATTACACATACAAACCTTTTCTGTAGCTTTGCAATGTTGCGCTCTTCATTTCTGGTCCCCTTCACTCATCAATGTAATATCATAAAAAGGACTGAAACTAAAATGTAGTGCATTTTATTTTAGTTTCTTTCGTTTTCTGTACTGAGCAGTTTCGTATCTCTTGAGTCATACGAAAACTAAATTTTCCCAAAATTCGGACTAAATCGTTTTAGTACTAAAACTAATGCACATGTCTAATATGTATGTATGTATATGTGTGTGTGTGTGTATATATGAATATGTGTATGTACATGCGTGTGTGTATGTACATATATGCATGTGTGGGTATGTGTGTGTGCGTCTGCATGTGTGTGCGGGTATGTGTGTATATGTATATATATGTGTGTGTGTGTATGTATAGGTGTGTGTGTATGTATACAGTCAGGTCAAGAAATATTGGGACATCGACACAATTCTACCTGACTGTATGTGTATGTGTGTATGTATGTATGTGTATACATTTTATTCACAGAGATGCTGGCTATGATATGTAATATTTTTAAAGTTTTAGGCTAATGTCAGACAAACACAGTCTGAGCGCACTCTGCGTGCGTGCACAACGGACGGACGTTCTGACGGAAGATACTGTAGACACCACGCGGTCCGTTTTTTATAACGGACGTAGAAAAAAAAGGAAATATGGGAAACAAAATTAATATGAAAAAGAATATGCAAAGCCATTTTGTGCGTCAAGGTGCTGGACGTCACAAATGTGCTGCGTCCGATGTTTCCTCATCACGCACACCAGGGCCGGATTAAGAGCATCATGGGCCTGGTGCTGAAGATTTCGGTGGGCCTTTTTATAAATACTGAGGCACGCACACACTCCGCTATAATACAGAGCACACATACACACACACACTCCATTATATACAGAGCACACATACACACACACACTCCATTATATACAGAGCACACATACACACACACACTCCATTATATACAGAGCACACATACACACACACTCCATTATATACAGAGCACACATACACACACACTCCATTATATAAAGAGCACACATACACACACACTCTGCTATATACAGAGCACACATACACACACACTCTGCTATATACAGAGCACACATACACTCTGCTATATACAGAGCACACATACACTCTGCTATATACAGAGCACACATACACTCTGCTATATACAGAGCACACATACACACACATTCAGCTATATACACACACAGCTATATACACAGACACACAGCTATATACACACACACTCAGCTACACACACTCACTCAGCTATATACACACACACTCAGCTACACACACACACACACAGCTATATACACACACTCTCACCTATATGCACACACACAGCTATACACAAACACACACTCCGCTACACACACACACACTCAGCTATATACACACACACTCAGCTATATACACACACATGGCTATATACACAAACACAGCTATACACACACAGCTATATACACACACACTCTCAGCTATATACACACACACACAGCTATACACACACACACGGCAATATACACAAACACACACTCCGCTACACACACACACACTCAGCTATATACACAAACACAAGCACAGCTATATACACACGCACAGCTATATACACACTCTCAGCTATATACACACACACTCTCAGCTATATACACACACACAGGACACAGCTACACACACACACTCAGCTACACACACACACACTCAGCTACACACACACACTCAGCCATATACACACACACACTCAGCTATATACACACACACACTCAGCTATATACACACACACTCAGCTATATATACACACACACTCAGCTATATACACACACACACACTCAGCTATATACACACACACTCAGCTATATACACACACACAGCTATATATATACACACACACACACTCAGCTATATACACACACACACTCAGCTATATACACACACACTCAGCTATATACACACACACACTCCGCTATATACACACACACACACAGCTATATATACACACACACACACAGCTATATATACACACACACACACACACTCAGCTATATACACACACACACACTCAGCTATATACACACACACACTCAGCTATATACATGGCACACACTTGCACATATATACACCAGAGTGACATATGTATAATATTAATACACACCACACATATACACCAGAGTGACACATGTATACACCCCACACACACACAAAATTATTACTATATCAGAGCAGCAGCAGAAGTGGTAAAATTCAACTAAAGCAGTGTTTACACCTAATCAGGCTGCTTTGCAGCTTAAGTTGAAGCTGCTATCTCTAAGCAACCTGAATGCCTGTTAGGTAGGGCCCCCCCCCCCTCCCATGTCATCCTGGAACTAGTGGGCCAGTGTTTAAATAAGAGGGAGGAAATATTTACAAATCAGTGTGTCCTTATCTTCTCTCCCGAGCCGGATCTTCATCACCTTCACGCTGTGCAGGGAAAGGGGCAGCACGTGGCTTCATAGAACAGCTCCGCCTCTCAGCCTCTGCCCAAAGGAAATGCTGCGTTTCTATTATCTAAGCGCCGGGTTCTGCTGCTGGGCTGATCAAAGGCCTGGGCTGGGTGCACTCGGCACTCACTATCAGCTGGCCGGCTGTGGGCCTATTTTTAGAAGGGGGCCTGGAGCGACCGCTCCATCCGCCCCTATGTTAATCCGGCCATGACGCACACAGAATGCTACGCAGATGTGGTGGACGTGGCGCACTCTGCGCGTCAGTCTTAGCGGTTTTACGCTCTTGCCTAACTTGCGTCCGTTTGCCACGTGCGTTGTGCGTGCGCACTTCGGTGCGCACGTACTTCATGTGTGGGCTCTATTGATCACTATTCTATGCTACGATGGACGTTAAACTGTGTGGCAACACGGGCGTGATCACTGCGTTCCTCGGACACCGGCCTTATATCTCCTGGGAGGGTGTAAGTTGGTTGTTGCCATAAGAGCAGGAGGATAGGACCGGCCAGAATGGGGTACATTTTACATATATACCGTATCTCTATATATAAATGTGTTTCTAACGCGGCTGCGCACGCACCCATCACAGCTGCTTACTCAGCCCTCCCACTGCGGACGGGACGGCGATGGACACATAAAAAATGCATTTATATAGAGAGCTACTCTCGGATATGACATTGAAAATCAAACATGTGAACACAGATTCTGGTCTGGCAACAACAACAATAGACTGCCCTCTGAGCAGGCTTAACACCTAGAAGAATATAAATTCACAAAGTTTTGGATGATAAAATAGGAAAAATAATTTTTCATGCTTTAAATTACTAAAATCTGAATTAAAACGTAATTTTTTGGACATTTTTCGTTATACCATTCTGAAGCAACATGAAGTATACACATAATAAGGATATTTTTTAACTCTGACAAGTCTGCTGAAAAAAAGGATATACAATTTGTCTGGGTTTTATAATAAAAGCTGACTTCAAAACACATTTAAATATGATGAGCACAAAACGGTCAAAAGTAGATCAGCACACAGGGAGTGAAATGGTTCAGCAGTGAAGGGGTTAAGTAGTAATTTTAATTTTTCTAGCTGTTAATGTCACCACTACTGTCATTACATTCAGTTTTATATGGGACTTCCGATTTAAGGGTTACAGTAGTTTAGAAAAAAAGTAGTAAAACTTGGGGGAGGGGGGGATGACAGCACTGGGTGACACCAACGGACTAGGTATTTGCAGGAGTGGTGTGTGTGTGTGACTAACTGAATTTTTAATGGTATGGCCTCTTACAAGGCACAAAGGGGTGGGCCATTCTGGAGATGAGAATAAATGATATGCTGCAGATCTCATATTTGTCCTGACCAGGACACCTGCTGTATGTGGCCCTGATTATACTGTACATCTTTATGGTTTTTACCACAAGACATTTTCATTTACTCTTATGATATGGACAATGGATCTGGCACCATTATTTTTGGCTAAATTAATAATATGTAATAATTGTACATTTAATTTTTATCTACCACCGTACACTTTATATTAAAACAAGCTACATTTGCAAACATTTTATTCACCATTTTATTTTGGATTCAAAGTGAACATGATGGCACTTCAATAAAATACAAAGATTCACAATTACTTCATAATTAGATAAACATGTATTTACTATTCCATACTGTTTAACTTTACTAGTATCCTGCAGCATATATCTATTGAAGAACTCCCGTTATAGCTCATAATTGCCAAATTCCTAAAACGATGCTCAGTCCCATAAACCATACAACTACATGAGCTATGATATTTGTACAGCCCTGTTTTTCCCTTCTCTGGCTTATATGTAAGGCCCGGTACAATACAAAAGAATCAAGATTTTTAGTTCTTGGATAGTTTTTCTGAAATAATACCCTCTGAAAATTTAAATGCTTGAGATATCTTGTTTGACAGTAGATTAACACTAGAAGACCAAAAAATGTCCTTTCACAAAATATTTGAACAAGATATTTAAGATATACACAAATTAGAGTCCACTAATATATGCCACAATTTTGTTCTCTGGCAAACTTAGTTAAAATGTCACTTTTAAAGAAGATTCTACAACATATAGTAGCATATTATATATGTGGTCAAAAACGCATTTCCAATAACATTTTTATAATATAATGCACGGCTTGACAAATTAATATCAACTTTGGAAACCAGAAATAGCTTAGTGGCCAACTACTCCTTTTTAGGAACTAGCTATTTTATGAAGAGATGTATGGAATAATCAATATTCTCAAGAGTCAGAGATAAAATTCTAGGTACCGGTGTACACCTGGTTCCTGGATTTGTCAAACATCATCTGATAATGTACATGCTGGAAGACAAGGCAAAAACAGTATAACGAATAGTCTCTGTGGGTTGATATACTATAGTTTGGCTCTTCTATGCCTACATACATTGCCGGTCTTCAGGAGTGCTCAACATTTTATAACTGCGCTCAAAATTAGATGCATTTTGCATACTCAATCTTTTGTAGTTTTTGCATGTTTTATAGTTTTGTTTTTTGAGGTTGAAGAATTCGACATCAGCTTAGCAGTCCATGTTTCAAAGACTAATGCTTACAGCTCAGGTACTTACAGCACCGGCTCAATCAAGCAAAGGAAGATTTACCAAAGCATTTTACATTATAACTGAGATTTATTTCTGTCCACATGTCCAACCATCTAGGGTAGAGGTTTTCAGGTCTCATTCCACAGGTGATCTTTTCTGACTGCACACTATGACAGCATAGTGATGATGCATGAAATGCACACAATGCTCAGAGTGAAACAATCACTTTGTCTGGAGTTCGGTTACGCACAAAACCTGAAAATTTAGTGCAAATGTATTTAATAGATATTTTTTTTTTTTATTGTACTTTCATGTCTCTCAATGAATGTGCTTTGTTATTAAACTGCGTAGTGGACATTGGTTAATATATTGGGTTGGACACAAAATCAAACTATCAAGGTTTATTGCGAACACTTGACAATGCTTTGTTTCCAAGGATAGTACTTAGTGTTGATATGCAGCAAGGTTTAAAATGGGTCCTTAGCTGATACTTTCTTTTTTCTTTCTGTTAGAAAGTTACTCTATTTAGATCAGGGACAACTGATGGAAGCTGCAACAATTGTATAATGGAAAGATTCATTTTTATTTAAAAAGTCTATTGTTGATGCATATATTCTCCCTTAAAATAATTGCCAAGGATAAGGGAGTAAGACAGATAGCAGAAAAGGAGTACTCAGTAAACCCAAGCTACTGGTACCCATTGTGGTGAGGTACAGGCTACATTGAAAGCACAAAGAATGTCATGTACTGCATTTTCCACACCATTATTAACAACAATCAGGTCAAAATGCTGTGCATAGCGAGAACGAAGTAGCTCTGAATCTTCTCGGAGCTTTTGAAGACCATCAGACTAAAAGAAAGAAAAAAAAGTTAATTTAATAGATAAAACACCAGAACATGGCAGACACTTTCCCTTTAATAAATGGAACACAGAAATATACAAAATAGTGAAGTATATTCAGTAGGATTTAAAATCATATAAAAAATATTAAACCTCTTTGAGGAAAATGATTTTAGAAACACATTCAAATTTTCAAAATAGCATTTATTCCAAACTCATTACATACAGGGTTATTCAAAGAGATCCGAATGGCTGGAGAAAGGTAACCGAACGCTGAAAATCAGCGTTCGGGTTACCTTTCTTGGCCATTCGGCTATCCAGAGAGCAGGCAATTCGCCAAATCCTGGCAAATTGCCTGCACATTTGGTGCCTGTTCGAGGGCAGTGAAATCCCCATAAAAAAGCACTGCTTCGGCTATTCAGAGAACACAAACCAGCAGTGAAAGGTTCCCAAAATGCCCTGCCATTCGGTGGTTTAATTTGGCAAGTTTATTCAGGAGAATCCCATAGGCTTCAATGTTAAAAAATATTCCCGTTTTAATTCAATATCTAATAAACCGTTCATTATAAAATTCTGCAGTAAAGAGTCTCTTTATTTCTAGATTTATTAGGATATTTTAAGCATTTTTCTGGATTTTATTTTTTTTAACTTATTTTTTCTGTAACAGCCCTTTTTATTATCATTCCCTGGACCTCATATGTAAATTTCAGACATTTTCACTAAGTAGTTTCTTTGCAAACAGCGTTTCACTTTTCAATCATTCATGCAAACTGTTTTCCTAACTTATTCACTGCCTTTTCTGCGGTCTCGGCTTTCTCTGGCGGCTTCGCTGCGTGTGATCGGCACCTGCTCAGGTTTTTCCGGCGTTTTCGACGGGTTAATCCAGATGTTTTTGCGGGTTTTCGGCGAGCATTCACCGGGTTTTGCGGTTAGTTTTCGTCGGGTTTGCGAATCCAAAAGATGGCAAAAAACAGTCTGAAGCGCCATCAAATATGCAACATACTATATAAATTGCTTCTTGACCCCAGATGGCAGTAATATTTCTCCACGAATCAAACAGCTTTTACCCACATATTAAAAAGTATAACCCTTAATATGTTTTTGCAAGAAGTCATCCAGTCGTTTAATATTCTGTACAGACTCTGACCCCACCACCTCAACAGGCAGAGAATTTCACAGTTTTATCGTTCTCACTGTAAGAAAAACGCTCCTATGCTTTAGGCTAAATGGATGACCTACTGTCCTACGTAGAGTCCTATTAATAAATAGGTTTGCAGACAATGGTTTATAATGGCCCCGTGCACAGGGGTGGACTGACAACTAATGGAGCCCCCAGGCAATTGGAGATCATGGGGCCCCTTTGTGCCGCACCCACACAAATCCCCACGCATACAACGTAACATCCACATGTACATTATTGTTCTAAAGAATTTATTTCTTAACTCATTAAAATAATCTTTTTGAATATTTTGTAAAAAAATTCCATTTGGACCCAGCCGCAAATTGGGGAATCCATTGTGCACCCTCCAGATTTACAGATGGCCAGCGCTCTGCCACAGTAACATCACTCACTCATTGTAGCTAAGCCTGCACCACAGCACAGAACGTCCCTGTGACAAACGAGGGAAACTGACGATCACTTTAAAAGATTCTGTACATTACTGACACACTGCACATTGCAGAACTCAACAGCAATAAACCTCACAGTAATGTGCGGTGTGTATGAGTGTATCACAGAGCTCCACAGCAATAAAACTCACAGTAATGTGCAGTGTGTATGAACGTATCACAGAGCTCCACAGCAATAAAACTCACAGAAATGTGCGTTGTGTATAAGCATATCACAGAGCTCCACAGACTTTTTGACACCACCGGCCAATCCCATTCTACATTACACCCCCCCATGGCCCCCTTTTTTCTAGGCAGGTCCTGTTTTTGTTTCTAGCCAGGACCCCTTTCTTTTCTAGGCACGTGTCCCCTTTTTTTTCTAGGCAGGTGCCCCCTTTTTTTTCTAGGCAGACGTCCCTTTTTATCTAGGCAAGTCCTGTTTTTTGTTTCTAGTCAGGTCCCCTTTCTTTTCTAGGCAGGTGTCCCCTTTTTTTTCTAGGCAGGTGCCCCCTTTTTTTTCTAGGCAGACGTCCCTTTTTATCTAGGCAAGTCCTGTTTTTTGTTTCTAGTCAGGTCCCCTTTCTTTTCTAGGCAGGTGTCCCCTTTTTTTTCTAGGCAGGTGTCCCCTTTTTTTTCTAGGCAGACATCTCTTTTTTTCTAGGCAGGTGCCCCTTTTTTATCTAAGCAAGTCCTGTTTTTTGTTTCTAGTCAGGTCCCTTTTTTTTCTAGGCAGGTGTCCCATTTCTTTTCTAGGCAGATCCCTTTTTTTTTCTTTATATTTTAAATATTTTTATTGGTTTTCAATATTCAGCAGGTTTAACCCTTTCGCTGCTGAGGTCATTTTTACAGATTTTGCTCATCATGTTTAAACGTGTTTTGAAGGCTTATTTTAGTATATGACCCAGACATATTATATACCGTTCTTTCCGTCAGACTCGGCAGATTCATAATATGTCATTATTATATGTATACGTCATGACCTGTCTGTATATTATAACAAAAAATGCAATAAAATATGAATTTTCAATAATTTACAAAGTGTAAAGTGTTTTTTTTTCACATTTTAACATGCGAGCAATTGCGGTTATATTTTGTATGGGGTGCGCTTGTTAAAAAAATTAGAAATGGGGTCTCGTTACATTTTCTTTTGGGGAAAATTATGTGATTTTTAACAAACGCACCACATACAAAAATCGTTAGTGCAGCATCATTGTTCACATTATAATTGAAATGGGAACAATATTGCTGCATTAACGAACCAAAAAAAAAGAAAAAAAAAATTGTTTATTTTTTTTTTAAATATTTTTTTATTTTTTTTAAAAAACTTTTTTCACACTCATGTTTGGTATCGTTGGAACAGCCATGCTCTGGCCGATCCAACAATATCAAACATTAACCCCTAACTGCCACGGATCGGGAGATAGGGGGTTCATTGGAACCCCCTATCTCCACCATTGGTGGCAGTTAGGGGTTAACTCCAGGACTGGCGTCATCGTGCTATGCACATGCGGGGGGGGGGGTCTGAATTAGATGTCATCGCGCCGCCGCGATGACATCCAATTAGGCCGGCGGCAGTTCCGGGTGCTGGGCTGACATCGAGGATGTCAGCCCGCACCGGGGGGCACAGCGATTGGCCGGAACCCAGCCGATCGCTGGCCCCAAAGGGAGGACGCGCTCAGCGCGTCCTCCGCAAGGAACCCTAGCTGCGGGTGGATGCGCTGAGCGCGTCCTCCGCAGCAAACGGGTTAAACAAAAACACACTCACATGGGGGGAAGGGGGTTGCAGCCGGGAACACATATTACAGTCTGAAATGTAGCTATAGTCCACATGCTTTGTAAATTTTGTGTATGTCCCAAAGTTTCCAAGGATCCGATGTAGGAGGACGTATCTCCTCAAAATGATCTTAGATTCAAATCTACGGTATTGGTCTAACAAATCGATGACTTTCTTCTTAGTGGGAACCACTGTGGACTTCCAGTTTCGTGCCAACAATAGAGATGTTGTATAAGTGAGGATAAATAACATTCGTCGGTGTGGGTTTGGGAGTTTGATCATGCCCAACAGCAGGACTTCTGGACTGTGTGGGATTTTCTCAGATCTTTTTCCCAGCTTTTTTGAAATGTCCAAGTGATAGGTCGTTGCGGGGTATTGAGTATTCTATAAAACAGTGAGATCGGCTTGTTAGTGGAGTGAGGATCTAAACAAAACAGCTCCGCTTCAGATAATATTGGTAAAGCGGCAGACAACGTAGAGAAAACTTTTTGCGTTTTGAGGTAAGAGTGTATTTGCATGTAGGATAAAAACATAGCATCAGGAACTTTAAATTTAGTGCGTAAGGTCTCAAAGGGCAGGATGGACGCCGCTTCAAATAGATGGTGTAAGTTCCGAACTCCATAATGAGTCCATTTACAACAACTTCCATGTGGGAGCATATACCGAAAAGATTCCATAGGTGTGGCCATAGAAATTGGATGGTGTTTCGTGAAGTGCAGGAGCAGCTGATCCCAAACCTTAAGATGTAGTGTCGTGTTAGCAAGTGGGGAACATGACCGCTGTCTATCTATTGGAGGAACCCATAGGAGGTTTACAAGGTAATGTCCCCCTAAGTGCGCTGCCTCAATGGTGAGCCATTGCGGCATGGGATGTATTCGAAAAACTTCAGTTAAGGAGGCCAGGCATGAGGCCCAGAAATGGTGTTGCGTATGGATCAGATTTAATCCTCCGTCTCTGTCGCGGTACTCTGGGTTTTTGTTGTTCCAAACATAAGAGACCAAAATAGATTGTACTTTAGCTAAATAGGCTTGGGGCAATTTAAGGGGTAAGGCACGGAACACATATAATAATTTTGGCAATAGTACCATCTTAGCAGCCGCCATCCTGCCCATCCATCCACAGATGAACCAAGTCTCTAATCTCAGACAGTATCCGCTCATAATTGTATAGATAAAGACTAGGGATGAGCCGAACACCCCCGTGTTCGGTTCGAAATCGAACAATTTCAAAAGTTCGAAGGAGAACACGAACCGAATGCAATGCAAGTCAATGGGACTCAAAAGTTCAATTTTTAGAGTGTCCTCCAAGAGGGCTTTTATGCAAGATATTTGCCATAAAAAGGTGTATGGGGGTCCAGGTAGTGCCCTGGGGGACAGGAAACAAGGATAAAAAGTTTTAAAAAAAATGTTTTTAAAGGAACAGTGAGTTTTCCATGAAATAAGGGTTAAAGATAAAAACGAAAAATTCCTTCAAATATCATGCCTAGGAGGTCCCCATAACCTGCCCGTGAAGTGGTGGATTTGTAGGATGTATAGAAACATCGCCATCAGAGACCCACACACGACACCTAGCCACCCTTAAGGGGTTAAAATGCACAGGGACTGGCTCAGGGGCGGATCCAGAGACTAGTCTCGGGAGGAGCACTGACAGAAAATAAGGTGTTTTATAGCAGAGAGCCCGGCTCACGAGAATTTACAGAGGGCCCAGCTCACAGGAGTTTACAATCTAGAGGAGCAGAGGGCCTGGCTCACAGGAGCTTACAATATAGAGGAGCAGAGGGTCCGGCTCACAGGAGCTTACAATCTAGAGGAGCAGAGAGTCAGGCTCACAGGAGTTTACAATCTAGAGGAGCAGAGGGCACACAGGAGTTTACAATCTAGAGGAGGAGCAGAGGGCACAATGGAGTTTACAATCTAGAGGAGCAGTTACAGACTCATATCTGAGAGCTTTGTTACTGTGCAGCTCTAGGTTTCTTATACAGGAAGGATCAAACTCTCAGGGACCCATTACTTACCTCCCTGGTGTCCCTGCACAGAGGCTCCAGCCCCTCTCTCCTCTGATCCTGTTGCACAGTGCAGCCTCAGATCAACCCCTTTCCTGTGACTGTCAGGCAGGCATGGAAGGAGACAGGCTCTGCCACATGGTCACTGGGAAAAGGATCACCACGTGACACACCACTGACACATGACTGGGAGGGGAAATCCACAGTGCTTCTGTGCAGTGTGTGCCTCTGCAAATTGCGTTGTGTGCTTTCACTGCACACATCGCGATTTGAGTTCTGGAGGTCAGCCTGGCAACTGCACTGCTCGGGGGGGGGGCAATTGCCCCGTTGCCCCCCCCTGGACTGGCTACTATCCTGTTAGATGAGGGAATGTATTATATGTATAAAGCAAGGTATATAGGACAATGGATAGTCAGAGACTCTAGGGACTCAGCTTGTACGCTTTATGATAAACATTTTCATGTTGTGTTGTGTTACTAATGCAGAAGCAGCAAGCCCTTCCACAACGCTTGCACCAAAACTATAGATCTAACACAATAATAATTGTATGCTCACATAGGCCCTTCGGGAGAGGTACATGACATACAAATACTGGAATATTACGTTTAAATCTAAGGAGTGTGATAAAGATTTTATTAAGCCCTTGATGACAAATGACGTAACATCTACATCATTAATGATTGGCTTTACAGAGCCCTGGTCCTTAAGGGGTTAAACAGCATATTAGAGGAACATGTAGTAGAAATGAAAAATTCTATGCAAGCCTCATGCACTCTAAGCACATGTAATTTTGAGGTGTGAAAGTTTCAGAAAAATGTACACGTGTGCAAATATTTTAAATAAAGCCAGAATAATTTTATGACAGTCACATTTGTCTGACAAACAGATAATACATTACGCTGCAGCATGTGTTGACATATGTTGGTAGATGTATGTAATGTGTGTTATGTGTATGTAACATGTTTATCCTATTATACATACCGCTTCTTGACGACGTACACAGTCCGTCCATTGCTAATCATCGCCCACATGCGTGCCTTCTTGCCCTGGGTAGTTTTTTAATTCAATATCTAATAAACCGTTGCTTATAATATTCTGCAGTAAAGAGTCTCTTTTTTTTTCTAGATTTTTTTAGTATTTAAGCATTTTTTATACTTTTTTCAATTTTATTTTTCTAACTCTAACCGAACACGCCAAAAAGTTCAAAGTTCGCGAACTTTCGAACTGACAATGTTCGAGTCGAACTCCGAACTGATCGAACCGAACAGCTCATCCCTAATAAAGACCTTCAGGATGTCCTGTAATTCTAAGCGATAGACCAAATAAGTAGAGCGCCAGTCAAATTTGTAGTGCATTTTAAGAGTGTCTAGTAGGGGGTGGGGAATATTAATCGGGAGAGCTTGAGTCTTGAGCAAGTTAACTACGTGATAGGATATGCCACTATGTTCGTCAAGTTCTTGGTATAGGGCCGGTAAGGAGGTTGTCGGGTCAGTTAGTGTTAGGAGTATGTCATCCGTGTAGAGATTAGGGATGAGCTGTTCGGTTCGATCAGTTCGGAGTTCGATTCGAACTTTGGCCATTTGCAAGTTTGCGAACTTCGAACTTTTTGGCGTGTTCGGTTTGAGTTCGCAAAAAAAAACATTTTGAAAAAGTATAAAAAATGCTTAAAAAATCTAGAAATAAAGAGACTCTTTACTGGAGAATATTATAAGCAACGGTTTATTAGATATTGATTTAAAAACTAATGTGTACGTGCAAAGATTCTAACCTCTAAATGACCTGTGTTTTCAAACGGCGTAAACAACAGGTGTTTTTAGTCTGGTCTAATCAATTTGATACATTTTTTTTGAGAAAGGATTTTACCAGGAAGGATACATTGAGATTTCTCTCGTTTTCAAGTATGTTACCTTTACCTTATTAAAAGATTGCACGGACGATCAACGCAGATACAATGCACCTCGCAGTAATGAAGTAGCTATTATTTTTCAAAATGATGATGGAGAGCCTCCTCTCGAAAGATATATATATAATCAAAGGCAGTAACTCACCACAAATTGATTAACCCTTCAAGGGAAAAATATTGTATATTGTATATACATACATTGTATGTATGTAGACTATACTGAGGGTGTGGTGTCTCCAGATGTATCAAACAACACCTGTGCTTCTGAGAGGTGTTCATATCTCTACTAAATCTTCCTCTGATATGCTGTTTAACCCCTTAACCCTGCATTTCACTGCTGTGTGCTCAGCTCATTTTTACCGCTTTCGCTCATCATGTTTAAACGCGATTTGAAGCCACATTTTATTAAATGACCCAGACCTATTAGATATCGCTCTTTCCAGCAGACTCCGCAGATTCATAATAGATAATTTTTATATGTATACGTCATGTCCTGCCTGTATATTATGAGAAAAAATGCAATAAATATCGAATTTTTAATCATCTGCAGTGTGTAAAGTGTTTTTTTTCACATTTTAGCACATGAGCGTTTGCGGTTATGTTTTCTATGGGGTGCGCTTGTACAAAAATTAGAAATGGGGACTTGTTATATTTTGTGGGGGGAATTACGTGATTTATAGCAAACGCACCCCATATAAAAAAATCATTAGTGCAGCATCATTGTTCACATTATAATTGAAATGTGAACAATATTTTGATTGACACCCTCCATGCGTATTTTCTTAATGTGTTTTGTTTGTTACTGAGAGATTAATAAAGTTAATTTTATTCTATAGGAGTGCATTACCTTATTTGATTATGTTCATTGTTTGAGGTTTTGGGAAGCCTTTTTTGGAGATTGCACCTGTTCTATATTCAGTGTGCAGACTACTGCTTTGTTGGTACTATACCACCAACTGTCACCTTGGCGATATTAAAAGATTGCACGGACGATCAACGCAGATACAATGCACCTCGCAGTAATGAAGTAGCTATTATTTTTCAAAATGATGATGGAGAGCCTCCTCTCGAAAGATATATATATATAATCAAAGGCAGTAACTGAAGGAAAAGGAATCCTCAGACCACCATCTGCTAACCTACAAGAAGGACCCTATAAATAGTTAAATAACACCCCATGAATTATAATATTAATAGATAAATTAAGGTTAAAATATAAGAAATAGTTTTAAGATAAATTGATAATCAGCAGTATTATAGGATTAAGTTTCACTTCTCAATATGTTTGTAAATGTCTCTGGAATGAAGAAATGTTGATGTCTCAAGAAATGCTGATGTCTCAAGAAGTGCTGATGGCTAGCATGTCTCAAGAAATCACATGTCTCAAGAAATCACATGTCTCGGGCCACGGGACTGTCCAGAAATGTGTCACCAGACCTGTATTGAAACTGGCCAATGAACTATGTTATGTTTTGAAATGTTAACCAATGAAATAAAGAGACAACGCCTTGTCACAAGCATAAATATGTGTCAAAAAACGTTGAAAGGCAGAGAGAAATTGCCAGACTAGCGGTGCACTCGCTCCCCGCCCGCCGGAGTCACCGGAAGCGGAGGGAGCCGGGCGGACAGGAGCGGAGAGCCGGTGACAGCGAGGCACCTGAGCTTGTTGTAGTCCCTAGCTCCCTCCGAGGCGCTCTCGTTTTCCGTCACAGGCCCGCGACAACCCGTGTCCTCCCGGCGGCTCTCCACCCAGCCCCCCTCCTCCCAGTCACGTCCCATTGGGCAGCGGTGCCCGGCGCCCCCACAAGTCACCCAGCTCCCTCCTTACCCCCCCTCCCCTCTGCTCACCCCGGCGCCGCTTCACACGCTCTCACCGCGCCTCTCCCCCAGGTGTAACACCCCCTCCATCTCCCCGGGCTGCCTCACACCCCCTCCCCTCTTACCGCTCAGACATGTCCAAGAACACCCACTCCTCGCGATTTCGAAGGGTGGACATTGATGAATTCGACGAGAACAAGTTCGTGGTCGATCAGCTGCAGGAGGAGCCGGCGGAGCACCAGGGACCTGACGAGGGAGAGGTGGACAGTCTGATCAGACAAGGGGACATGCTTCGTGCTTTCCACGCCGCCTTCCGGAACTCTCCAGTCAACTCGAAAAATCAACTAGTGAAGGAACGAACCCAGGGAATTGTACTCAAGGTGCTGACATCATTCAAAAGTAACGAGATCGAACAGGCAGTGAAAACAATGGACCAAGATGGAATCGACCTGCTTATGAAATACATCTACAAGGGTTTTGAGAAACCCACAGAGAATAGCAGTGCCGTATTGCTACAGTGGCACGAAAAGGCATTAGTAAGAGGAGGCGTTGGTTCCATAGTTCGGGTTCTCACTGCTCGAAAATCTGTGTAAAAGACTGTATTAGCTCAATCCAGAAGTTTGTGTTCCAGGCTCCAGCGCTGTGAAGGAAGAGTGGATGCAGAGCCGCCCATCTGCAGAGTGCTATCTATTAAACGGTTTTGGAAAACTCACTTGGGAAAGCTTCTTATTACGACTGTGGACAAGACATGAATGTATGTTTGTTTAACGGGGTATATTTTGTTCCAGGCACCAGTCCTCTCGAGCAGGAAAAACGCTGTGTTTAACCGTTTTGTGAGGAGGGATTTTTTTTTTCTTTTCTTTTTAAGAAAGGGGGAGCAGAGAATTCATCGCAAACGCCAAGGAACAATCAACCGTCACGCTCCAGTGCATTAGAGGCTAGTGCATTGCAGAAATGGCCGCAGTCATTGCCATATTTAATAATCCCAAAGCTAAATTCGCGCACCCCCCCTCTCCCCCCCCTTCCTCTACGTGCGAAAAGAATCCGATGGAAAGGATGAAAGTAACCACAAATTACAGTTTGGAAATAAAGACGGCGGGCTGGTGGCTTTTATTTAACATGTATATACAGGATTTTAGGAGTTCCCCCGATTCGGTCTTACTTGAAGTATCTGTTTAACCCTTTCCTCTGCTAGGGAGGCCATTAATGCATTGTAGTGTTATAGTGTACGTCTGGCCTCTGCAGCAGAGAAAGGAGGGGTGCGTACAGCGGTTGGGGGGAGTACGGTATGTGTTTGTGGTGTCCAGCATTTGTTTGTAAGTTAAACATGGAGTGTCACTGGGGTAGCTTGGTCCGTCATCCACGAAGAAATACAGCCATGCCCCTGCGGTGCCCACTGCTGAAATGATACCTGTAAACTTTATTAAATTACAGCTTCCATGAGTGAAGTGATGAAATGAAAAAAAAAAAAATTGCCAGACTAAAAATACATGCCTCGTGTGTTTTCTTTGAAGGATTTTCTCTCTCCCTGCGCAGAAGGAGAGTTAACTCAAGGTGTGCCTAAAACAGGGTCTTAGGGGTTAAAGGACCTACAATTGGAGGCGATTATTCTCTTTAATCTGGAGGCACTGCCGACATGAACGGTCACCCCTCGTCCTGGTGAGTATATTGTCTTGTCTGGACGAGGGCAATGACAACGTTTATCTCGAACTAAAATTAGTTGTCCATGTCCTATAGTGTATCAGGGATACAAATTAAAAGGAAACGTTGCCAGGGGCTGTTTATTTAAAGGAGTAGGTCAGGGACCACACTCATAAAAGGGACATTATATGTCCAATTGATCACACCTTGCGTTATACTCTAATATTCTTATATGAGGGTTAAGAATATTAGAGTGTTAAGATTCACTGTTGAACGATCTGTAAGGTAAGACAGACGTCCCTCAGTTGTGATAATAGAGTAAATTATATAAGTTCTTTCTTTCTTGTCCTACTCTTAAGGCAGAATTGGTCATGGCTGCCTGAAATCAGTTAACCCGTAGACGCCCGGGTCAGTGACTTTCTCACGTTTTGGGAAGACGCATGGATTAATCCGTGGCAGTCGAGCACTGTGAGAAAACTATCCCTTTATATTTCTTTCCTCTTGATACTAACATATTGTAATAGATTATTTGTTTTCTGATATTGAAATTTGTACTAGAAACAATGGGTACACAGAGCAGTAAGATAAAAGAATACCCCCTTCCTTTGGTGGGAGAAACATGCAAGGAATATGTAGCAAGGGTAGGAGGAACAGATTACTATCTTGTTAACCCTTGGGTGAATAATATGGCAGTTTGGACAGAGGCAGTTGGGAGCTGTGACCCATTTCCCAGACAGGGAGACCACAGCCCATTCTATATGGATATAGTGAAAGGATTATGTCTCGATGACACCGAAGCATGGCCCTATTATCAGGGAGGCCCTCAGTGGGACATGCAGTATATGAAATTGGGGAGGGGGGGACAATGGTTGATGGTGACAGAATGCTAGTTTAACAGGCAAAGTAAACAATGTAGAAGAGGGACCCCATTGTCCTCTGTCAGCGCCAGACTGCATAAAATAGAACAGAGTATACCACGGAATAAACAAGAAATACCCCGTGCCAGCTGGGAACCACGACCCCCTCCGTTTTATAGACAATCCATATATCCGTCCCTTTACTGATACAGAGGTCTTGGGTGCGGTGGGGGCAATGGAGGATTTGAAACCTTCGGCCCCATCCACATCCAAAGACGAAAAAAAAAAAGAGGAAGTAAAAGAGAAAAAAAAAAAAAAAGCAGAAGAATTTATACTGGCTTTCGTTATTATGGCCACTCGCACATAACAAAGGATCGCCATTAATAAGCCCTAAGATATGAGAATAACACCAACAAAACCCATTTTCCGTTTATGACAGTAGGAGATAAATTGCTCAAAAAGGCTATAGAAATAGAAGATATTAATAGAATTTTTAAACATTGTCCAAAGAAAAAGGAGGACGGACTACGTCCTATGATTGACCAGTTTCTACAGGATGGCATCCTGGAACCTGTAGTCTCCCCCTTCAGTACCCCAATTAACCCTGTACGCAAACCAGATGCTACAGTGCGGTTTGTACAAGATCTACGTGCCATTAACTCCCTTGTCATCCCCATTGCACCAATAGTCCTGGACATTACAACATTACTCTCATCCATTCCAGCGACACATACACATTTTTCTGTAATTGACCTGAATAATGCATTTTTTAGCATCCCTGTACATCCGGAAACGGCATTACTGTTCGCATTCACATTTGAAGGCACCCAATTTACATGGAAAAGGTTATCTCAGGGGTACGTTGACGCCCCGGTGGTCTACAGTATTGTACAGCAGGCCACTCTGAAATCCTGGCACCCCAGCCATGGTTCTGTCCTGCTGCAATACGTGGATGATCTCCTCGTATGCAGTCCATCAGAGGAGGCCTGCAGGGAGGATGGTAAATCACTTCTTAGGTGGTTACAGGAATGTGGGCACAAGGTTTCCCTTAAAAAAATGCAGTGGTGTCAAACGCAAGTTGAATATTTAGGGTTTGTTCTCAGACAGGGGGAACGTTGCATCAGTCAGAAGAGAGTCCAGTCTGTCACGGGCCTGGTCAATCCGAAAACTAAGAAGGACATGCTGTCATTCTTAGGCATGATAAACTATTGCAGACAGTGGATCCCTGACTGCTCCTACTACGATAACATTCTGAGACAAGCCACCCTGTTGGGTCAATCCAATATGATAACGTGGTCTAATGAAATGTTAAATGCTTTTAAGGTTCTCAGGAATGCAATGATGACAAGCCCCGCGCTTGGCCTCCCTGATTATGTACTTTCATTTCATCTGTTTGCAAGGGACAACCATGGCCGGGGTACTGACGCAAGAACATGGGGGCCGGTTGCGCCCCGTAGCATTTTTTTTCAAAGATTCTGCCAGTAACGGTACAAGGGATGCCGGCCTGTTTGCGTGCCCTGGCAGCATGTGCAATGGCCGTTAGTATGGCAAGCCAATACACATTAGGGTACGAAACTCACCTACACACAACCCATGATGTTTTATTTTTACTTAAGGGTATATATACACAGCACATGTCATCACAGTGCTTTAGTGGATATGAAGTCACACTGCTAAGCAACCCTGCACTGCACATAGAATACAGTTCAAGTGTCTCTGGTCCAGCACCAATCCTAAACGCTTTACTGGGTCTTAAGAATCCCTCAGATACCATCCCACTCGAACATGACTGTGCTCTCTCCATTGAGTCTGAAACTGCACCCCGCCCTGATCTCATGTCAACACCTGTTCCGGACGCAGATGTCGTCTTTGTTGACGGCTCCTGTACCCGCCCCAATGACAACACTTATTATGCAGGCTATGCAGTGGTTCAACTCCCTGACACTGTTCTAGAGTCAGGGCCTGTACCCTACCAGTCTGCCCAGGCAGCAGAACTGATTGCATTAACACGAGCATGCAGGCTCTATGCGAGTAGACCTGTCACGATATACACTGACTCCAAATATGCTTATGGTGTGGTCCATGACCATGGGACGATATGGGAAAAGAGGGGATTTGTGGCCGCAGATGGCAAGAAGATTTCCCATTCGACCCTGGTCACGGACCTCCTAGCAAGCATTCTTATGCCCTCTCAGATAGCGGTGTTACATTGTAGAGCACACACCAGAGCCTCAGATCCTATTGCAAAAGGGAATCATCTGGCTGACCAAGCAGCTAAACGAGCAGCACAACAGGACATAGCTAAACTAGTAATGCTGGGTTTTGCGACCTCCCACAATGGATGGGGACCAATTATTTTGTACCTTACAAAAATATGCAACCACAGAAGAGCTAAAGAATTGGAAATTGGTACTCCCCATCATTCTGGCTGAAATCAGAATGGCGGTTAATAGGAACACAGGCTACTCCCCCTTCGAGATACTTATGGGCAGACCCTTTCCAACAGTGGAGACAGGGGACTTAGAGCAGATAAGAGATGAATATGTTAGGCAGCTGATCTCAACCCTCGAGACAACCAGAGACGAAGTTATATTTAAGTCCCCCTTTCTTTCAGACAAACCTACCCACCCATTTAATCCAGGAGACAAGGTGCTGGTAAAGCGGCTACAGAAAGGAAAAAGACCAAAGGATTTCGCCTATGGACCAGAGACCACGGTGGTAGCCGTAACCCGCACAGCTATACTGACAGAGGACAGCCCGGTCTGGATCCACGCCTCCAGGATCAAGAGAATCCCGCAAGGGGCACTAACGGGGGCAGCTAATAGCCTTGGCCTCCATCAGGAAGAGGACCCGGACCAAGAGACACTCACGAGGGCAGATAGCCCTGGCTTCCAACAAGGAGAAGATGACAACCAAGGATCCTTTTCGAAGAGTATGGAGACGCATGTGGGGGAAGAAAAAGACTGAAATAATATGTTTCCCCCCCTTCGGAACATATGTCACAACCCCTATTGTCCACACCCCCTACCAGAAAGAACCCCAACCCAAACCATCACTGTCTGGCCACTGTTGTTTTTTTATTGTCCACCATTACTGGAGTATCTGCTTCCCCAGATGTAGGCATGACTATGGATAACGGGGTCACGACTTTCTGGTTCAATTCCTCCAGCACAACTGTAGCCACTTATGGTTTTGATTATTGCACCATAGGCTCATTCTGTGACAAAGGATCAGGTGACTGCAGTATGATACTGTACAAGGCAACTGTATATATATGTGTAACCGATGAGTACTGGGGACATAATTGTGATTATTGGGGCGCAGTGGGGTGGGACACGGGCAATATGGGATATGGTACCTCTGATGCAGTAGTTAACAGATGGGGATATAAACCAGATAGCGCCGCACGACGACGCAGTTCCGAGGGACAAAGCCTATTAAATCGTATGACTTTGATTGGGAGAGGTGGGTGGCGGTGCTCAATCAGAAGCGGAGCTCAGACAGTACAATTGACGCTGACTATAGAACACCCTTCCCAGGCCGACACGGGTGTCTATATAATGGTAATATACGCAACTGCCACAATCAAATTCCCTCGATACAAGTTCAAACTCCAAGATATGGCCATTTATAAGAAGGAAGAGAACCCATTCCTACCCAGGAAATATGGAGAGGTAGTGAGACCTCCTCCTCTCCTACCTAACACCAAATCAATAGCCAATCCCACCTATGAAGACAGCATAGTAATGGAAACAGGATTTTCAGATGTAAATGTTTGGCTAGAATGGGTAAAATTTAGTGCCCTAAACAATAACCGTACAAATTGTTATGTGTGTGGTGCTGCTAGGCCGCATCTAGGCACCGTACCTTTTAATATTCCGCAAGATGTAGAAGAATGTTTTCTTAGTTTATATACTAACACCACTGATAGCCAGAGTTTATGTGAATATTGGAAGAATAGCTACCCCATACTAACACGCCTCCCACAACCAGGAGAAGGGATACAGGTTTACCCAGGGAACTATACCTGCTATAGGTCAGCAGAAAAAGGTAGGAACCTCACCTTCTTCCCCGAGGGTTATTGTGCCAATTATAGCAATATCAACAGTACTAAGTTACAGAATCAAGTTTTTCTGATTGGGGATCTCTACTGGATATGTGGAGACCTCAAGATTAGGGCGCGTCTGCCCCTTCAATGGTCAGGTGAATGTGCCCTAGCTAAGGCCATAATGGGATTTCATATTGTTTCGGATCCTGAGGAAATTCCAAATATTAGCTCACGTCGCAGGAAAAGGGAAGTCCCAAGCCCACAAGGTAGTCTTGATCCGCATGTCTATATTGATGCTATAGGGGTACCAAGAGGGGTCCCTGATGAATTTAAAGCAAGGGATCAGGTAAAGGCAGGGTTTGAGTCATTCCTAGCACCTCTTGTTACTATTAATAAGAATGTAGATTGGATTAACTATTTATATTATAACCAGCAGAGATTTGTTAATTATACTCGCGAAGCTTTACAGGGCCTCGCTGACCAACTACAATCCACATCCATTATGACGTTCCAGAACCGAATGGCTCTGGACATGATATTGGCTGAAAAAGGAGGTGTATGCAAAATGATAGAGGGGACAGGTACATGCTGTACCTACATCCCTGATAATGTAGGCCCAAATGGAAAGGTGACCCGCGCCATAAAAGAACTAACTGAGCTCTCCGAAGAAATGAAACGTAACTCTGGTATAGATAACCCTTGGGATCAATACTTCGGGTGGTTTAAAGGGTGGAGACAGGCCCTGATACAACTAGGCATTATACTATTGTTAATTGTTTTTTGTATTGCAGTAATAGTCTAGTGCCTTATGCCCTGTCTGAAACGAATGATGGCCAAGGGTAACCCCACCACCATGATGTACAGTACACCTCTACCGTCCACTCCAAATGATTATGCAGAATATGTCCAACTCCGCCGAATAGCTAATCGGAAGTAAAATATACTGTAGGTTAGGAAGATAAATCAGCAGTATTATAGGATTAAGTTTCACTTCTCAATATGTTTGTAAATGTCTCTGGAATGAAGAAATGTTGATGTCTCAAGAAATGCTGATGTCTCAAGAAGTGCTGATGGCTAGCATGTCTCAAGAAATCACATGTCTCGGGCCACGGGACTGTCCAGAAATGTGTCACCAGACCTGTATTGAAACTGGCCAATGAACTATGTTATGTTTTGAAATGTTAACCAATGAAATAAAGAGACAACGCCTTGTCACAAGCATAAATATGTGTCAAAAAACGTTGAAAGGCAGAGAGAAATTGCCAGACTAAAAATACATGCCTCGTGTGTTTTCTTTGAAGGATTTTCTCTCTCCCTGCGCAGAAGGAGAGTTAACTCAAGGTGTGCCTAAGACAGGGTCTTAGGGGTTAAAGGACGGACAATTGGAGGCGATTATTCTCTTCAGTAACTCACCACAAATTGATTAACCCTTCAAGGGAAAAATATTAAAGATAATAAATCCAATAGCATAAATTACCTGGCACTTGGGAAAGTGTAAACAGGAGAGCAGAGTCAAGGATCCCAACGTTTCGACGATAAACGTAGAAACCCTAATGTGTACCCTAATGCTTTGCTCATACAATCGGTTGGTTGTTGGTTTCGTTTCATTGCCGATATTTTCTTTCTTTGAACAGGGGACCTTGGGACCCTTTTGGAATTCCATCATGGTCTTAATGAATGTTTACCTACAATCAACTTTTGTTTGGAATATGACACTCACAAGATCCATTGTTTGGATGTTTCTGTTGAGGTAAGAGGTTCCACTTTGATTTTTGATTTGTATACTAAACCAACTGATAAAACAGCATATTTACATGCTGACTCTTTTCATCCTCCACATTTACTTAGAAATTGACCCTTTGGACAATTTCTCCGCATTAGATGGAATACCACCTTGATAGAGGATTTTAATCGCCAAGCGGACCGATTGATATATAATTTTGTACAGCGAGGTTATCCTCAGAATGAATTGATTGAATTTAAGGAAAGGGCACGTCAATATAAACAGAGTGACCTGTTGCGTCCTAAGCAACGAGAGCAACAAAACAGATAATAGTGACGGCGTTTAACACTAATTCATCTAGAGTTAGACAAATTATCTACAAACACTGGCACATTTTGCGTGCCGATCGTAGACTTTCTACATTATTTCAGGAGAAACTCTTGATGGCTTACAAGCGATCGAATGATCTAGGGGACCATCTCATCAGGAATTTTAATGTCACTGGAACTACCAAAGTAATGAGAAATGTATTATGGACTGCTACTCCAGGTATGTACAGATGTGGACGATGTACGCATTGCAATGGGGTCCTAAATGGGCCAAAATTCACGCACCCGAGATCGGGTAAAGAATACTGGATTAAAGGTCGAGTAGATTGTCAATCCGATTTTGTGGTTTATATGTTGAGATGTCCATGTGGCCTTGGGTATGTTGACCAGACCCATGGGGCTTTCACAGTGAGGATTCGAGAACACAAAAGTAATATCCGTACCAAACGGATACAATCCCCGGTTGCGAGGCATTTTGTTGAATTTGGCCACATGGCGGCACAATTGCGGTACACTGTGATTGAGAGAGTATTTACCCCTGAGAGTGGGGGGGAATAGGCTAGCCCTTCTCAAACAACGTGAACTTCATTGGATGTACGAATTACAAACTTTGGCTCCTTCTGGACTTAATGAAGACAGGGACTTGAGCCCTTTTCTATGAAGTGATAGTTTCCTTTCAGCCTGTTTCTTTTTATAATTTATTTAACTTTTTTATATTGTAGCGCTGTTTTAAGTCTGTTGCCTGTAATCGCTTGAGTTTGGCCACCAGAGGGAGACAAGCACAATGTAAGAGATACTGGACAGGAAGAAAAAATAATACAATACCAGCGCTGCTTGAATAGGGTCCACTAGTGACACCCAATTTAATTCCAGTGAGGACAGGAAAATACACAGACGTTTCGGGGTCGCAGCCCCTTCCTCAGTGCGTAGTGCCCTAACCCTTAACAGACAAAACCCATATATATATACAAACACATAACAGGTAGGACAGCCAGACCTCCCCTCAGCAGGTGAAGTAAATCTCCACAGATAATTAGATAAAGTGGTTCCACGACATTCTTACCAGCTTTCCATATGTATAGGCATTAAGACCGGCGATAGCGGGCGCCATTGCGCATGCGCAAAGCAACCAGGTTAACACGCAGGACCGGAAGAGCCTGCGGTGGGCTGGCAGGAAGTTATTAAGATCAGGAGGAAGAAATGGCCACAAAACGGCCATGTTTGTAGTTTTTCTATTTATGATGATCACAGGGCGGAATACACTCCAACATTCCATCCTGGTCATACTGATAACGCTGACAGGGTTACAAGGCTACAGATAGCCAGGTCTGGAAGATACAAAAATAAGCCACACAGATATGTTTGCTTTTTTGCAAACTTTTTTAAGAGATACTGGACAATGGGACTACGTTTTCCAGCATGCTTTGCGGCGGGAACAGGAAGTTTGTGGAGAAAAACGAGAGACATCCGCAGCCTCGTCGGAGGAGAGCCAGTGCGCGCCGAGGGGTGAACAGAGCAAGACGCACGTGAGACAGTGAGCGATTGTGACCAGGCCGGAGAGCAGGCGCTGCCTTGCGGACGCTGGAGATCGGTTTCAGTGACTTGCCAGAGACCTAGTAATCCACCGCTGAGAGGTTTGCACAGACACAGAGCTGCAGATTGGACCCCGAGTTAGGAGACCGCGATGATCCAATGGGAGTGCAGCTGGCAAGTTGAAAATCTTGTTGCAAAGACGGAGAAGCAAGAAAAGCGGATCCGGTGGCACAGAGTCCCAGCATAATAAAGCGGAGAGACGTCCTTGGTCGGGCAGCGGAGCAGATTGTCTGGCGGATGGGTGAGAGGCCTTCCAGGCCACAGTAAAGTTAACAAAGCACGCTGCAGTTTGCTTAAATCTACAGGGCCCCAACGTGACTAGGCGAAGATAAACTGAATCCATTCACTGGCCAGTCGAATCTAGTACCCGGGTACCAACACACACATACACACACACCTTCTTGGGACACAACCTGTATGGGACTCACACTCCGGCAATGAAGGGGTTAAAATTTCCTTTTTTACCGCTGCGCGTTTCTCGCATTACGAATTCCTGTAAAATATTTATATATATATATATATATATATATATAATCGTGCTTGCTTTATATATGCCAGTTTATTTGAGACCAGTAAACTATATAATTTATAAAATCCACAACAGTGCTGGTGTATATTTATTCCCTAGTGCGGGGAGACTGACCCGAGGTTAAATTCAGCGGCTCCTCCGGGAGTGAGCGCTACAATATATTTTAGGATTCGTGCCCTGATCGGGAGAACCATATACCTCAGAAAATGTATCTACATGAAGAATATTCCACTTGAGATTATAATACTTATATAAATTTAATATTTACTGACCATTTAAGATCCTTATATTTATACTATGGGTATTGATCATTTAGTTGAGTACATTATTCATATATTCTTTATATTTGTTTTATACTTGGTCATATACACATTTGATTTTTTTAAGTGTTATTTTTTTATATATAGAAAATATATTGTTTGTATATATTTGTTTGATTAGTCCTGAATCATGACACATCGTAATTGTGGAGATTATTTAATCCCTGTAGAATTGATTACTGTGATGTGATTATTTATTCTATTCGAATGATTGATGTATAAATTGTGAGATACTATTTGATTATTGGTGTACAAGGTGGAAAGCCTGCCCAGAGGGCAGTCTATTGTGGATATACTGCCCCTGCTCATGGATATATGCCCCAGCTCATGGATATTGCCGCAGCACGTGGATACTGCCCCAGCTCGTGGATATTGCCCCAGCACGTGGATACTGCCCCAGCTCGTGGATACTGCCCCAGCTCGTGGACATTGCCCCAGCTCGTGGATATTGCCCCAGCACGTGGATACTGCCCCAGCACGTGGATACTGCCCCAGCTCGTGGACATTGCCCCAGCACGTGGATACTGCCCCAGCATGTGGATACTGCCCCAGCTCGTGGATATTGCCCCAGCACGTGTATATTGCCCCAGCACGTGGATATTGCCCCAGCACGTGGATACTGCCCCAGCTCGTGGATATTGCCCCAGCATGTGGATATTGCCCCAGCACGTGGATACTGCCCCAGCTCCTGGATATTGGCCCAGCTCATGGATATTGGCCCAGCTCCTGGATATTGCCCCAAGCTCCTGGATATTGTCCCCCAGCTCATGGATACTGGCCCCCAGCTTGTGGATATTGGCCCCCAGCTCGTGGATACTGCCCCCCAGCTTATGGATATTGGCCCCCAGCTCGTGGATATTGACCCCCAGCTCATGGATACTGCCCCCCAGCTCATGGATATTGCTCCCCAGCTTATGGATATTGGCCCCCAGCTCGTGGATATTGCCCCCCAGCTCATGGATACTGCCCCCAGCTCATGGATATTGCCCCCCAGCTCATGGATACTGCCCCCCAGCTCGTGGATATTGACTCCCAGCTCATGGATACTGCCCCCAGCTCGTGGATATTGACCCCCAGCTCATGGATATTGCCCCCCAGCTTATGGATACTGCCCCCCAGCTCATGGATATTGCCCCCCCAGCTTATGGATATTGGCCCCCAGCTCGTGGATATTGACCCCCAGCTCGTGGATATTGACCCCCGGCTCGTGGATATTGCCCCCCCCAAGCTCTCATGGATATATACCCCAGATCAGACCCCAGACCAGACATGGGGCGGCTGTTCGAATGCTCTATCGGCATTCGGACAGCCGCCCCATGAGCTCCGCCGTCCGCGCCATACTTACCTTTCCGAGCGGCGCCGAGGAAGTGAAAGTTTCCCCGCTTCCGGTCTTTGAAGGACCCAAGCCGCGGTCACGTGACCGGGGCTTGGGTCCTTCAAAGAGCGGAAGCGAGGGAACTTTCCCTTCGCCGCTCGGGGGACGGGTTGGATGCACACAGCAGCCGGGTAGAGGCTGCGCTCTACCCGGCTGCTGTGTGCATCTTGTAACCGCCGCGGCGAGCCGGCAGCCGGCTCGTGCCGCGGCGGTTGCATGCGCGCGCAACCAACCGCCGCTGGTTGCGCGCGCATGCGCAGAGTAAGGCTTGGCGACGGACACGCCGAGCCTTACTCAATTATATTATAGATAAACAGTCTGGTACTCTGCATCTTATAATGATGTGATAATGGATCTATTTGTATTAGTGATATACTATCACGTTATATATTCTTCCTTTTTTTCTCTTGCTTCTTATGTGAATCATCATGGAGGTACATATGATTTTGGACTTAAGAGCATTATCGTTCTATGAGTGCTTATCCCGCATGCGCTGAACATTTATTATGTTCGCTGATACATACAGGGTTATCCAAAGAGATTCGAAAAGTCACCGCACGTTCGGTGACTTTTCGTTCTCTTCAATTCGGTTCCTTTTGCCGATTGCATTTCGATGACCCTGCGGTGTATTCAGCAAGCACCACAGGGTCCCCGAATTGCAGGGAAAAGCTGCCGCAAACCTGACGAAAACTAACCGAATGCACGCTGAAAACAAGCAAAAACATCTGGATTAACCTTCGAAAAACCTGAACAGGAGCCGAACAGGAGCCGAATCACACAGAGCAGAAGCAGCTGTGATTTAGAGGAGGCAGTGAATAAATTAGCAAAACCATTTGTATGAATCTGGGAAAATGAAACGCTGTTTGCAAAGAAACTACTGAGCGAAAGTGTCTGAAATTTTCACAGGAGGTCCAGGGAATCATAATAAAGAGGGCTATTACAAAAAAAATAAGTAAACTGAAAAAAGAAATAAAAAAAAAAATTAACAAAAATGCTTAAAGTATCCTAAAAAATCTATAAATAAAGAGACTTTTTGCTGCAGAATTTTATAATGAACGGTTTATTAGATATTGAATTAAAACGGGAATATTTTTAACATTGAAGCCTATAGGATTCTCCTGAATAAACTTGCCGAATTAAACCACCGAATGGCAGGGCATTAGGGGAACCTTTCACTGCTGGTTTGTGTTCTCTGAATAGCCGAAGCAGTGCTTCTCTATGGGGATTTCACTGCCCTCGAACAGGCACCGAACAGGCACCGTATGTGCAGGCAATTCGCCAGGATTTATTATTATTATTATTATTTATTTATAAAGCGCCAGCATATTCCGCAGCGCTGTACAATAAGCACAGTACAGACAGGGTTACAATACATTGAACAACATTTGACAAACAGTACAGGAGGAGATGAGGCCCTATTCCCGTAGGAACTCACAATCTAGGAGGGTTGGGGTTGGAAACAGGAGGGGAGGACTGTAAGGTGAGAGTGATTGATGGTTGCGTCAGTGAGTTGGGTGGTAGGCTTCCCTAAATAGGAATGTTTTCAGGGAGCGTTTGAAGGAAGAGAAGTTAGGGGAAAGTCTGACAGTACGAGGGAGAGCGTTCCAGAGAGTGGGGGCTGCGCGTGAGAAATCCTGCAGTCTATCATGGGAAGAGGTGATGCGGGGAGAAGCTAGGCGCAGGTCACTGTTTGATCCTTAGGGAGCGGGCTGGGGTGTATTTGGTGATTAGTGAGGACAGGTAGTGGGGCGCTGAGTTAGTGAGGGTTTTGTAGGTAAGGATAAGGATTTTGAACTTAATTCTGCAGTGGATGGGGAGCCAGTGAAGGGACTCGCAGAGGGGAGCGGCAGAGACAGAGCGGCGGTGAGGTGAATTAGCCTGGCGGAGGCGTTCAGGATGGATTGTAGGGGGAGAGGCGGGACAGAGGGAGGCCAGATAAGAGATTATTGCAATAGTCGAGTCGGGAGATTACCAGGGCGTGTATGAGTTGTTTTGTGGTGACAGCGGTAAGAAATGGCCGAATTCTGGAAATATTACGCAGTTGGTATCGGCAGGAGGAGGAAAGAGACTTGATGTGGGGGATGAAGGAAAGAGCAGAGTCCAGTGTAACTCCAAGACAGCGAACTTGGTTTGATGGGGAGATGGTGATACCCTCCACCGTGATAGAGAAGTCAGGAGGTGGGGAGGCATTAGAGGGAGGAATAAATAGGAGCTCAGTCTTTGACATGTTGATCTTTAGGTGGTGGGAGGCCATCCAGGAGGAGATGCCAGATAAACAGTCACTGACTTTTGAAAGGACAGGGGGAGAGAGATCAGGGGTAGAGAGGTAGATCTGAGTGTCATCAGCGTAGAGGTGGTAATTAAAGCCAAAGCTGTTGATGATTTTGCCCAGGGAGGAGGTGTAGATGGAAAAGAGCAGAGGACCAAGGACAGAGCCTTGAGGTACACCAACAGATAGAGGCAATGAAGAGGAGGAGTTACCAGCAAAGGACACACAGAAGGACCTGTTGGATAAATAGGAGTCAACCCAAGCAAGTGCAGTGTCACCGAGACCCAGAGAGTTGAGGGTCTGTAGAAGGAGGGGGTGATCAACAGTGTCAAAAGCAGCCGAGAGGTCAAGCAGGATGAGAATAGAATAGTGGCCGTGTTTTTTAGCAGTTAGGAGGTCGTTGGTGACTTTGGTGAGGGCAGTTTCAGTTGAGTGTAGCGGACGGAAGCCAGATTGCAGGGGGTCAAGTAGGGAATTGGAGTACAGGAAGAGGGAGAGGCGGTTGAAGACTAGTTTTTCTAAGAGCTTTGATGTGAAGAGGAAGCAGGGATACAGGGCGGTAGTAGTTGGAGAGTTGGTGTCTAGGGATGGTTTCTTAGTAAAGGGGTAACTAGCGCGTGTTTGAAGGCGGATGGAAAGGAGCCAGTGGAGAGAGATAGGTTGAAGATGTGTGTGAGAGCAGGGGTGAGGGAGGAGGAGAGGGGAGGAATTAGATGTGAGGGAATGGGGTCGAGCGGGCACGTGGTGAGATGTGAGGAGGACAATAAGGAATTGACTTCCTCCTCAGTGGTTGGGAGGAAGCGGCAGAGGGTGGCAGAGGGGACCTGTGGGAGTGGAGGTGGCAGATAACTATCTTGTGTTGGGATGTTGCTTCTGATAGTAGAGTTTTACTGAGGAAGTAGTCTGCCAGGTCTTGAGCGCTGAAGGCAGCTGGGGGGAGGTGCAGGTGGGTGGAGGAGGGTGTTGAAGGTGGACCAGAGCCGTTTAGGGTTGGAGGACAGCGTAGATATAAGAGATGAGAAGAAGGATTGTTTGGCCAAGTGGAGGGCAGAGGTGTATGACCGGAGAATAAACTTGAAGTGAACAAAATCAGCTTCAGAGCGGGATTTCCTCCAGGCACGCTCTGCGGCGCGGGAGCATCTTTGCAGGTAGCGAGTCTGGAGGGTGTGCCAGGGCTGAAGCTGGCGGCGTGGGGCCTTGCAGAGTCGAAGAGGAGCAAGAGTGTCTAGAGCAGAGATAAGCGTAGTGTTGTAGTGATCAGTGGCAGCATCAGGGCAGGTGAAGGATGAGGTATGAGGGAGGTGGTGAAGTAGGTTGGAGAATTGATGGGGGTCCACAGCATGTAGATTTCTGCGAGTGTGTGTGCGGGGTGGGGGAGCAGGGTGTTTAGGAAGTCCAGATAGGTTGAAAGAGAGAAGGTGGTGGTCAGAGATGGGGAAAGGGCGACATTTGAACTAAGAAATGGAGCAGAGGTTGGAAAAGACCAGGTCAATAACGTGACCATCACGGTGGGTAGGGAGGAGGGAGGATTGTGTGAGTCCAAGGGAGGACGTGAGTGAAAGAAGTTTGGAGGCAGCAGGAGCGGAAGGATCGTCAATGGGAATGTTGAAGTCCCCGAGAATTAGGCATGGAAGATTAGAAGACAGGAAGTGAGAAAGCCAGGTAGCAAAGTGGTCAAAGAACTGGGAGGTTGGCATATTGCCTGCTCTCTGGATAGCCGAATGGCCAGGAAAGGTAACCGAACGCTGATTTTCAGCGTTCGGTTACCTTTCACAAGCAATTCGGATCTCTTTGAATAACCCTGATAGCGTTCATTAGGATTTTTGTTCCTCAATACGGATCCATTGCGCATGCGCCGACTAGTTCGGTCGCGTACACTTGGTTCCCATGCTGACGCTCATGATTTGTATCACATGCGAGGTCAGGCGCCGGCCACGGCGGCCGCCGGCATCTGATTAAGGTGCGTTCAAATGAATTAAATATGGGATTGGTTCTTCCCGATTAGGTTGAGGTGTGTGTGTATATATATCAGGTATGCATTCTCTTTTTTTCTATCCCTTGACAAAGACGTTTATCGTCGAAACGTTGGGATCCTTGACTCTGCTCTCTTGTTTACACTTTCCCAAGTGCCGGGTAATTTATGCTATTGGATTTATTATCTTTAATGTTTTTCCCTTGAAGGGTTAATCAATTTGTGGTGAGTTACTGCCTTTGTATGTATATATATATATATATATACACACGTATTTTCTTAATGTGTTTTGTTTGTTACTGAGAGATTAATAAAGTTCATTTTATTCTATATGAGTGCATTTCCTTATTTGATTATGTTCATTAGTTGGTGGTATAGTGCCATTAGGTATAGCCTGTTGTAAGGATTCTTGTTCTACTTCATATAACATTTGCAGGCTTCTGCAAATGGATTGTTTTTATCCATAAATTAACTTAACTCTGTCATGAGTTCAGGGTTGCACTTTGAATTTTCATTAATAATGAGGCGTTGTTTAGTGGCCTCGTCGGGATCAAGGATATATAGTTGTGCAAACTTTCAGTTATCCTCATTGTGAGGATGAAGAGATGCAGTTCGGCGTTAAATCTGGCCATTAATTCTAAAGCAGTAAGGTCCATAACCGGGAGGAGGAGTAATGTTTGCCCCCATTGATGCAAACGCTAATGAGCTATTGATGGATCGAATGTTTTCTTTGAAATTGTTGGAATGCTTATGAGTGCCTGTCATTAGACTTTCTATCAAAGGAGCAACTTTAATGGGCTCCATGTATACTTTTCCTTTGTTGGATGGCTGGTGTGTATTAAAAAGGAGTGCATTGCAGTTGGTGCACAGAACATCGAGTTTTCCACAATAATGTTGAACTGAATCACCCTCTTCATTGTTAACCTGTTAACGCCGCAGGACATTCCATGACGTCCTGGCGGCGGGCGGGCTTTGAAGACACGGGGCGTACATATACGCCCCGCTGTCTTCAATGGGACCGCCTCGGCCCCTCCCCGAAGCCTGCGCGCGCTGACAAGTGGTGCGCGTCATTGGCTGCAGAGGGACGGCCTGAAATCAAGCCGTCCCCTGCTGCCAATGACGTGCACTGCACGCCGGCTGCAGGGAGGGCTCAAAATCAGTGCCGGCGACGGCACCTGTCAGCGAGGCGTACCTGTACGCCTCGCCGGCGAAATCAATCCCTTAAGGGCGCCACCCCTGCGTCCTTAAGGGGTTAATGTTTTTATTTTGTTTTGTTTGTGCACGCGGCACTTTGTGTGCCAATGTGTTTTTGATTCTTTCTTGACATTGTGCATTTTCATCCATATTAGCCCTTTCCTTTCTTTTCTGTTGTGTTTTTTTATTTCTGAAATTTTGTTGTTGCTCGTTCGGCATGTCATTTGTGTTAGATTCTGTGTGATTTTCTCTCCTTTTAGAGACAGATTGTAGTTGTAGATCCAGCTTTCTTTTGGGAGGCATTTTTTTTGTGCATGTGAATTTTTCTTGGTTCTCTATTTACAGGGTTGAGTGCTTTGGGGGCTCTCTGGAGGGGGGCACTGTTTTTTGTTAGGTCCTCAGAGGTGATTTTTGTTTTAATTTTTGGTAGTGTTAGTGCGGCTGTGAGTTATTTTTAAAAATGTAACTTGGTTTTATTTTTTCTGTGATTTCTTTTTGTTGGTGGGTGCTCAGTGGTGTGGGGGCACTGGTTGTTGGGGGGGCACTGTTTTTTTGTATGCTCTCAGAGCTCTGTGTGCTCGGTTTTGGAGTTGGCCAGAGATTTTGGGGGGGTGCACAATGTTTTTTTTTTCTGGCCTGGTGCTGCTCGGTTCAATGGTGGAGGTGCGGAGGTTTTTTGTGGACGTGTTTTTTGCGGTGTATGGTGGTGGCAGTTGGGCTGGGGGCTCAGTGTGCCGTTTTTTCCTTTACCTGCTCTGCTCCGCTGTCTGAGGCATTTTCGCGCGCCTCATGTTATATATATGGACGCTGTGCGCATGCTGCAGCGGTTGGCTGCGTGCGCCCCCTCTTGCGCGCGCATCCAACCGACCAAGCACGCTGTGGGCGTGCTGCGGCGGGTGGCTGCGTGCGCACGCGGCTGCGCGCGCATCGAACCTCTGCAGCACGCTGTGGGGGTGCTGCGGCGGTTGGCTGCGTGCGCACCCAACCACCGCAGCACGCCCACACCATGCGCATGCGCAGTAGAGGCTTGGCGACGGACACGCCAAGCCTTACTGCATTATAGTATAGACTAGGTATAAAGCCTGCCCGTAGGGCAGTCTATTGTTGTAGAGCATATGGCTGTCCAGTGCTCCCAATGATGTGGCTGTTTATCGCACCCAGTTTCTGACCCCCAGCTCACATGGATATATATATTGCCCCCAGCACATGGATATATATACCCCCAGCTCACATGGATCTATATATTGGCCCCAACTCACATGGGTATATACAGTTGTGTTCAAAATTATTCAACCCCCACTGAAATTGAGTGTTTTGGCCAGTTTGACATTGATTTTGATCATTCAGTCATCTTGCTTACAATTAAATCAAAGAGGCACGTGTAGGTCAGACAAATATAACATAACATTTATAATGAAATAACCACAAATGTCTTTTCTGTGCTCACATCATTATCAGTTTTATTCAACCCCCAAGTGACATTCAATCTTAGTACTTAGTACAACATCCTTTTACAGTTATAACAGCTTTTAAACGTGAAGCATAGCTTGACACAAGTGTCTTGCAGCGATCTACGGGTATCTTCGTCCATTCGTCATGGGCAAAAGCCTCCAGTTCAGTCACATTCTTAGGCTTGCGCACTGCAACTGCTTTCTTTAAGTCCCACCAGAGGTTCTCAATCGGATTTAAGTCTGGTGACTGCGATGGCCACTCCAAAATGTTCCAGCCTTTAATCTGCAACCATGCTCTAGTGGATTTGGAGGTATGCTTGGGATCATTGTCCTGTTGAAAGGTCCAACGTCTCCCAAGCCTCAGGTTTGTGACGGACTGCATCACATTGTCATCCAATATCTCCTGGTACTGAAGAGAATTCATGGTACCTTGCACACGCTGAAGCTTCCCTGTACCTGCAGAAGCAAAACAGCCCCAAAGCATGATTGACCCCCCCCCCGCCATGCTTCACAGTAGGCAAGGTGTTCTTTTCTTCATAGGCCATGTTCTTCCTCCTCCAAACATAGCGTTGATCCATGGGCCCAAACAGTTCTAATTTTGTTTCATCAGTCCACAGAACACTATCCCAAAACTTCTGTGGTTTGTCCACATGACTTTTGGCATACTGCAGTCGACTCTTCTTATTCTTTGGAGACAGCAAGGGGGTGCGCCTGGGAGTTCTGGCATGGAGGCCTTCATTACGCAGTGTGCGCCGTATTGTCTGAGCTGAAACTTCAGTACCCACATCTGACAAATCTTTTCTCAGTTCCTCAGCAGTCACACGGGGACTTTTCTCCACTCTACGCCTCAGGTAGAGCACAGCAGTTGAAGTCAGCATCTTCTTTCTGCCACGACCAGGTAGCGTTTCAACAGTGCCCTTTGCCTTGAATTTGCGAATGATGCTTCCTATGGTCTCTCTTGGTATGTTTAACATCGTTGCAATCTTCTTATAGCCATTGCCCTTCCTGTGAAGAGTAATCACCTCTTCTCTTGTCTTCCTGGACCATTCTCTTGACTTCACCATGTTTGTAATCACACCAGTAAATGTCTAGAAGGAGCTGAGTATCACAGTCATTTTAAAGCTGCCTAATTGGTGCTTATTATGCTTTATTGCTGCTCCGTGACATCCACAGGTGTTTTCAATACCTGATTGAAAACACTTGAATTTATTTATTATTATTTATAAAGGATTTTACCAGGAAGGATACATTGAGATTTCTCTCGTTTTCAAGTATGTCCTGGGTTCAAGTACATTGAAGTGTTACATTTACAGAAATACAAAGTAATACAATGTAAGATATTAACAACACAAATATACAGATTAACAGAAAATAAATATGTAGGAAATATAGTCACTAGGTTACATGTTTACAGGTGCATTCTGTATTGAGGTATGTTAACAGGGAAATTTTGAGTGACTTTGAGAGATTTGATGGTGTCTGGGAGGTTATTCCATAATTGTGGTGCTCTGTAGGAAAATGAGGACCGAGCCACTGTCTTTTTGTATTGTGGTATTGCAAGTAAGGTGCTGGTCCTGGATCGGAGGTTATAGGATGAGGGAGCTGCTGGGGGAAGCAGTCTATTCAGGTAGGGTGGCAGCTTCCCAGAGATGCTCTTAAACACCAGGCTGGAAAGGTGAAGGGTGCGTCTGGATTCTAGCGATGGCCAGTTTAGCTGTTTTAACATGTCACAATGGTGGGTCATGTAGTTACATTGTAGCGCAAAGCGGCAGAATGAGTTATACAGTGTAGTAAGTTTATGAAGGTGTGTTTGCGGGGCGGCTGCATACACTACATCTCCGTAATCAATAGCCGGCATAAGCATTTGCTGTACAATCTGCTTTCTTACCGCGGGACTCAGGCAGGATTTGTTTCTGTACAGGGCACCTAGTTTGGGGTAAAGTTTAGATGAGAGTTTTTCGATGTGGGGGCCAAAGGATAGATTAGGGTCCAACCACATACCTAGATATTTGAGAGAAGTGACTGTGGTCAGTGTGCCATTTGATATTGTCCCAACACATAGATGGGGATTTTGCAATTTGTGTAGTTTAGGTGCTGTTCCAAAGAGCATCGTTACAGTTTTGTCAGTATTTAAAAAAAGTTTGTTGTTTTTGATCCACTTTTCTACCTCTGTGAATTGTTCTTGCAGCACGGCCTCCAGCTGCGGGAGATTTGGTTTGCTGGTATAGATCACAGTGTCGTCTGCGTACATATGTACAGTTGAGGCTTTGCAGACGTTGGGCAGATCATTTATGAATATTGTGAATAGCAGGGGGCCTAGTACTGAGCCTTGGGGTACACCGCAAGTGACTGGGAGCGGGAGGGAGGAGCTGCCAGAAATTGACACATATTGTGATCGGTCGGATACATATGATTGAAACCAGGTTAGCGTGCGATCACCAATGCCAGAGTTTTTAAGTTTTTCTAACAAGATGCCATGGTCTACCGTGTCAAAGGCCTTGGCAAAATCAAGGAAGATGGCTCCAGTTAGGTTTCCTTGTTCCATCCCAGCTTGGATATCATTGCAGACTTTTAAAAGGGCGGTTGTGGTTGAGTGATTTGGTCGAAAGCCTGATTGATCCGGGGTTAAGTAGTTCCAATATTGATAATAATCACGTAATTGTGTGTAGACACATTTTTCCAAGACTTTTGACATTACAGGGAGCAACGATATCGGACGGTAGTTGGATACCAAAGTACTGTCCCCACTTTTATGGATAGGTACCACTCTTGCAGTCTTCCAGAGCTTGGGTATGTAACCAGTTGCCAGTGACTCATTTATTAGGGTTGCGACTGGATTTGCAATTGCTGGCGCACTGATTTTCAGCAGCATTGCTGGTATTTGATCAGGTCCAGACTGGTATTTCATTTTTTGCTTACGGAGAAGTTTAGTAACGACACTGACAGGCACTGGTCTAAAACTGAATTCCTGTGTGATACAGGGACTTTGCACAGTTGTTGGGGCCTGACCTGCATGAGGCCTCTCTGATTGCATGTCATTTCCTAGCTTGGCAATCAAAGTGGTGGCACATCCAACAAAATAATCATTAAAGGCATTTGCTACATCTAGCGGGTGTTGCAGGGTTTGGTTGTTTACTTTGACAGCAGCTGGCTGGGAGTGGACTGGGGGTGCTTGTATGTTACTTATGGTTCTCCAAAAGTTTCTAGGGTTTGAGATGTTATTGTTTAGATTTTCATTGAAGTAATGGGCTTTGGCCATTTTTGTTTGTTTTGTGCATTCATTCCGACATTTTCGGTATTCGTAGTGATCGTTCATGGAACCAGTACTCTTGAAATTTGACCACCGTGAATCTCTAAGCTGGTACATTAGTGTAAGATCAGCTGTAACCCAGGGGAGATGAGTCCCTTTTACTCGCACTTTACGCAGCGGGGCATGGGAATTCCAGACTTGCAGGAGCTCAGACTGAAAGTATTCAACTGCACAGTCTAGGTCTGGGATTAGGTTTAGCCTGTACCAGGGGAGCTGTTTGAGATCACTTAGGAAGGATTCAAGAATAAATTTCTTGAAAGACCTGGTGGTTATTACCTTTGGGGAAGATTTCAAGGCCTTAATTTTGCGCACGCAGTACACTAGACAATGGTCACTAAAGCTATTAGCAAGCACGCCTGCCTCCTGTATTCTATCAGGAGATGAGGAGAGAATCCAGTCCAACAAGGTATGGTTGGGGCTTTTCATATTAATGCGAGTGGGGGAGGAGATTAATTGAGTTAGCTGCAAAGTTTTAAACAGCGAGCAGTGTTTATTGTTTTTAGGATTTAGCCAATCTGTATTAAAATCGCCAAGGACCAGCAGTTCACTTTTTTGGTTTTGGGCAAGTAGGTTATTAAGGATTTGAGATATGTCAGAGAGGGAGTGCACTGGAGAGCTCGGTGGGCGATAGAACCCAGCAACAATGATTGATTTACTGAATGGGATCTCAATTATACCAGAGAAGAAATCAAAGGTGACAGGAGAGCTAGAAGTCTGTAAGGGGGTGAACTTTATGGACTCCTCAACATAAATAACAATTCCCCCTCCTCTCTTTGCTCTGTCTTTTCTAAAACATGAATACCCCTGTATTGATATGGCAGAGTCTGGTACTTTTGGGGTTAACCATGACTCTGTGAGCACAATGATTTTGGGTTTGTAATAACAACACCAAGCCTGAAGCTCATCCAATTTAGGGAGTAAACTGCGGATGTTACAGTGCACAAATGAGAGGCCTTTTTTAGTGGGGAGACTAAAGGTTGTGTCACCTATAGGACCAGGGTTAGTTTCCACATCGTTTGCCAGGGAAAGTAGCAGAATAAATAGGAATTTGGACAGTGTTTTCTTTTGATAATGTGGTTGCAGAGTTTTAAATCTTTGTGTGGGGGTAGGAGGGCTGGATTTTAACACTCTCCACCAGCACTCAGCTGATAGGTTAAAAGAACTGAGCAGGCTGTGGTGTATTGGCACTGGTTTTCCATCCTGGGGCAATTGGAAAGGTGTATAGAAGGAGAGAGTAGCTTTAGAGAGAAGGGATGATAAAGAAAAGAGAAGCAATAGTGGGATAAACATTATAGTGAAAGGTGTTGGAGGTGAGTAAACAGGAAATAGAGAGGTAAATGGTGTAGGTTGCTGCGATATCACATGATCAATTAGTTGGGTATATATCAAATGAAAACCTTGGGGTGGGTGGGTGAGGGGAGGGTGGGCGGGAGCAAAGTCCAGCTGGATGAGGGTACTGAGTTGTTCTGTGCAAGGGCCTGGTGCAAGCACTGAGTGAGGTTGGGGTGTGTGCTGAAAAAAAAAAATCAAGATTGCAAATAGCATCACATTGGGTTGAAACTGTCGACGAACTTAGGGGGGAGTTTGTAGGGGGCAATAAAAGGTAAGGTTCGTTGAACAGGGCATTTGGCAGAATTGCAGATTTAGAACAAATGGGTAGAAAATGTAGAATTCAGATAGCATTGCAACAATTCAAATACATATAAAGATACACTTGTGTGCCATACATATATATATATATATATATATATATATATACATACATACACACACACATATATATATATGTATCACACACATACAAACACATACAGTGATATTACAGAGTTAACATAATATACATCAAAAACAAAATGCATTAAGCTATGTGAGACGTAGAAATGTAAGATCACCTTCAGTGAATGGAGCCTCTACACAAGATGCCTCATTGTGGAAAGTCCAGCTGGATGAGGGTACTGAGTTGTTCTGTGCAAGGGCCTGGTGCAAGCACTGAGTGAGGTTGGGGTGTGTGCTTCAGTGAATGGAGCCTCTACACAAGATGCCTCATTGTGGAAAGTCCAGCTGGATGAGGGTACTGAGTTGTTCTGTGCAAGGGCCTGGTGCAAGCACTGAGTGAGGTTGGGGTGTGTGCTTCAGTGAATGGAGCCTCTACACAAGATGCCTCATTGTGGAAAGTCCAGCTGGATGAGGGTACTGAGTTGTTCTGTGCAAGGGCCTGGTGCAAGCACTGAGTGAGGTTGGGGTGTGTGCTTCAGTGAATGGAGCCTCTACACAAGATGCCTCATTGTGGAAAGTCCAGCTGGATGAGGGTACTGAGTTGTTCTGTGCAAGGGCCTGGTGCAAGCACTGAGTGAGGTTGGGGTGTGTGCTTCAGTGAATGGAGCCTCTACACAAGATGCCTCATTGTGGAAAGTCCAGCTGGATGAGGGTACTGAGTTGTTCTGTGCAAGGGCCTGGTGCAAGCCTGCTTCTCACGGAGCAAGTATAGTTGAGGAATCTAGGGGTGTGGGAGGAGTGGAGTTAACCGGGGAACAGGTTGGTAGCTGGGTGTCAGTGACACGTGGTAGCAGGGGGGAGGGAAGAGGAAAAGGTTGGCTAGTCCTGATCTTGCGCACACAAGCAGATTTGCCCCTTTGAGCGAAGATGTTGGGTGCATCAGCTCAGGTGTAGCAGTACTGGAGGAGGCTGCTCCCTCTAACAGCCGGGGGATCAGCCCACCAAGTAAAGGAGGGATAAAGGGGGCAAGTAAGCCTAGACAGGTTGTGGTGGTAGGGGACTCTATTATTAAGAGAGTAGACAGGGTAATCTGTCGCGCTGATCGCCTTAACCGGGTGCCAGTGTTAGGCATGTGGTTGACAGAGTTGATAGATTATTGGGAGGGGCTGGAGATGACCCAGCTGTCATGGTCCATATTGGTACCAATGACAAAGTAAGAGGAAGATGGAAGGACCTGAAGAATGATTTCAGGGAATTAGGAAGTAAACTGAAGAAGAGGTCCTCCAAGGTAGTATTTTCTGAGATCCTACCTGTGCCACGTGCTACAGTGGAAAGGCAGCGGGAGATCAGGGAGGTCAATGCGTGGCTTAAAGCTTGGTGCAGGAAGGAGGGCTTTGGGTTTTTCGAGCACTGGGCTCATTTTGCACTGGGGTACAATCTGTATAGTCGTGATAGATTGCACCTGAATGGAAGAGGGTCTGCTGTGCTAGGGGAGAGGATGGTTAAAAGGTTGGAGGAGACTTTAAACTAGTGGAAGGGGGGGAGGGATACAGTATCTTACAAAATGGAGACAGAGCAGATAGCAGAAGGGTTTCAGTTCAGACTAAGGGGGGTGGAGCCGGGGGGATGGGTAATGTCAGAACAGTGGAGGCATGTAATGTAAAGTCGCATTCAGCATGTGTGGGTAGAGACAACATTAAATGTATGCTTGCTAATGCAAGGAGCCTTAATAACAAGATGGGGGAACTAGAGGTAATAGCATACACTAAGCAATACGACATTATAGGAATAACAGAAACATGGTGGGACGAAACGCATGACTGGGCTGTAAACTTAAATGGTTATACATTGTTTAGAAAGGATAGGAAACATAAGAAAGGGGTGGAGTGTGTTTATATGTAAATCAGGATTTAAAGCCTAATATTACACAATTGGTAAGTGATGAGGGAAATGTGGAATCCTTATGGGTAAATATCTCGTTGGGGAATAAACAGGGAAGTCAACTATTGGTTGGCATATGCTATAAACCACCTAATATAGATAATGATGAGGAAGAACAACTGTTAGAGCAAATTAGGAAGGCTGCACATCATGGTCAGCACTTTAATTATTGGAGATTTTAATTACCCGGACATTAATTGGGATAGTGGGACTAGTAATTCAGCAAAGGGAATCCGGTTTCTGAACATTTTATATGATACCTTCATGTCACAACTGGTAGAAACACCAACTAGAGAGGATAACTGTCTGGACCTGGTTATAACAAATAATGTGGATCTTTTCTCAAATATAATGTAAAGGAACAGTTGGGAAACAGTGACCATAATATGGTGACTTTTGAAATTAACTCAAAAAAACACATTCAAGGGGCATGCTAAAACATATAATTTTAAAAAGGCCAACTTTATTAAAATAAAGGAAGCTCTCAATGTCATTGACTGGCAGAAACTCTTTCACGGGAAAAACACGGAGGATAAGTGGAATATCTTTAAACTAACACTAGAAAAGTACACGTCACAATATATTTCACTGGTTAATAAATATAAAAGAAATAGACTGAAACCAATGTGGCTTAGTAGGAAGGTAACCAAGGAATGAAAAATAAAAAAGAAGCATTTAAAGCTTTTAAATTTGATAAATCTGAGGCATCCTATAAAGCATATATAGGGCAGCCAATAAAGCATGTAAAAATGCGATTAGATGGGCTAAACTAGAAAATGAAAAAGAAATAGCCAAAGAGAGCAAGACCAACCCTAAAAGATTCTTTAGGTACATAAATTCTAAAAAACCCAAGAGTGAAAATGTAGGTTCACTAAAATCTGAGTCAGGGTTATTGTTAACAGAAGATCAGGATAAGGCAGAAATTTTAAATGACAATCCTTATTGTCCTCCTCACATCTCACCACGTGCCCGCTCGACCCATTCCCTCACATCTAATTCCCCCTCTCCTCCTCCCTCACCCCTGCTCTCACACACATCTTCAACCTATCTCTCTCCACTGACTCCTTTCCATCCGCCTTCAAACACGCGCTAGTTACCCCTTTACTAAAGAAACCATCCCTAGATCCCAACTCTCCATCCAACTACCGTCCTGTATCCCTGCTTCCCTTTACCTCTAAGCTCTTAGAAAAACTAGTCTTCAACCGCCTCTCCCTCTTCCTGTCCTCCAATTCACTACTTGACCCCCTGCAATCTGGCTTCCGTCCCCTACACTCAACTGAAACTGCCCTCACCAAAGTCACCAACGACCTCCTAACTGCTAAAAAACAGGCCACTATTCTATTCTCATCCTGCTTGACTTCTCGGCTGCTTTTGACACTGTTGACCACCCCCTCCTTCTACAGACCTCAACTCTCTGGGTCTCGGTGACACTGCACTTGCTTGGATTGACTCCTATTTATCCAACAGGTCCTTCTGTGTGTCCTTTGCTGGTAACTCCTCCTCCTCATTGCCTCTATCTGTTGGTGTACCTCAAGGCTCTGTCCTTGGTCCTCTGCTCTTTTCCATCTACACCTCCTCCCTGGGCAAAATCATCAACAGCTTTGGCTTTAATTACCACCTCTACGCTGATGACACTCAGATCTACCTCTCTACCCCTGATCTCTCTCCCCCTGTCCTTTCCAAAGTCAGTGACTGTTTATCTGGCATCTCCTCCTGGATGGCCTCCCACCACCTAAAGATCAACATGTCAAAGACTGAGCTCCTACTTATTCCTCCCTCTAATGCCGCCCCACCTCCTGACTTCTCGATCACGGTGGAGGGTATCACCATCTCCCCATCAAACCAAGTTCGCTGTCTTGGAGTTACACTTGACTCTGCTCTTTCCTTCATCCCCCACATCAAGTCTCTTTCCTCCTCCTGCCGATATCAACTGCGTAATATTTACAGAATTCGGCCATTTCTTACCGCTGTCGCCACAAAACAACTCATACACGCCCTGGTAATCTCCCGACTCGACTATTGCAATAATCTCTTATCTGGCCTCCCTCTGTCCCCCTCTCCCCCCTACAATCCATCCTGAACGCCTCCGCCAGGCTAATTCACCTCACCCGCCGCTCTGTCTCTGCCGCTCCCCTCTGCGAGTCCCTTCACTGGCTCCCCATCCACTGCAGAATTAAGTTCAAAATCCTTATCCTTACCTACAAAACCCTCACTAACTCAGCTCCCCACTACCTGTCCTCACTAATCACCAAATACACCCAGCCCGCTCCCTAAGGTCAAACAGTGACCTGCGCCTAGCTTCTCCCCGCATCACCTCTTCCCATGATAGACTGCAGGATTTCTCACGCGCAGCCCCCACTCTCTGGAACGCTCTCCCTCGTACTGTCAGACTTTCCCCTAACTTCTCTTCCTTCAAACGCTCCCTGAAAACATTCCTATTTAGGGAAGCCTACCACCCAACTCACTGACGCAACCATCAATCACTCTCACCTTACAGTCCTCTCCTCCTGTTTCCAACCCCAACCCTCCCAGATTGTGAGTTCCTACGGGAATAGGGCCCTCATCTCCTCCTGTACTGTTTGTCAAATGTTGTTCAATGTATTGTAACCCTGTCTATACTGTGCTTATTGTACAGCGCTGCGGAATATGCTGGCGCTTTATAAATAAAGAATAATAATAATAATAATGATTATTTTTCTTCAGTATTTATCAAAGAGAAACCTATAACAGGAGACATGAAATTCATTAATAAAAACTTACTAATACAAAGTGACTGGTTGACTCAGGACAAGGTTTTGCAGAAATTAAACAATGTGAATGTGAATAAAGCCTCAGGGCCAGATGGAATTCACCCACGAGTACTGAGAGAGCTATGTGTTGAAATATGTAAACCTCGTTCTTAATCTTTCAAGATTCTTTTCTTTCAGGAATAGTACCAGAGGATTGGAGAAAAGCTGACGTGGTCCCTATATTTAAGAAAGGTTTAAAATTTGTGCCTGGGAATTATAGACCTGTGAGCTTAACATCTGTGCCTGGGAAAGTATTTGAGGGGTTACTAAGGGATAATATTCAGGAATTTATTGGGAGGTATAATGTAATTGGCAAAAATCAGCATGGTTTCATGAAACACAGATCATGTCAGACTAACCTAATTACGTTCTATGAGGAAGTAAGTAGAAGTATAGATCAGGGGGTCACTGGTGGATGTTATTTACTTAGATTTTGCCAAAGCTTGCGACACAGTTCCACACAAAAGGTTACTATTTAAATTGATAAAAAATGGTCTAGATGAAAATACTTGTTCTTGGATAGAAAACTGGCTAAAAGATAGGGTACAGAGAGTGGTCATAAATGGTACATTTTCAAGATGGACACCAGTGATAAGTGGTGTCCCTCAGGGGTCTGTTATAGGACCAATACTATTCAATTTATTTATAAATGACCTTGAGATATGCATTGAAAGCCATGTATCAGTGTTTGCAGATGACACAAAACTAGGAAAAGTAATACAATGTGAGCAGGATGTTACTTCGCTGCAGAGGGATTTAGATAAATTGGGGGACTGGGCACTTAAATGGCAGATGAGATTTAATCTAGATAAATGCAAAATTATGCACTTTGGAGTGAAGAACACGCAAGTAATTTATAGCCTAAATGGTACGGAGTTAGGGAAATCCAAGCAGGAGAAGGATTTGGGAATAATAATAGACTTCAAACTAAGTAACAATGTGCAATGTCAAACAGCAGCCGCCAAGGCCAGCAAAGTATTGGCATGCATTAAAAGGGGAGTTCACTCACGGGATGAAAACATAATTTTGCCTCTGTATAAATCAATGGTCAGGATGCACCTTGAATATGCCGTGCAATTTTGGGCACCGGTCTTAAAAAAAGATATTATAGCGCTAGAAAAAGTGCAGAGACGGGCAACTAAATTAATAAGGGGAATGGAAGGGTTAAGTTATGAGGAAAGACTAACAAGCTTAAACCTGTTTAGTTTAGAGAAACGGCGCCTTAGAGGGGATCTGATAACCTTATATAAATATATACGGGGCCATTATCAACCATTGTCTGATAACCTATTCATTAACAGGTCTATACATAGGACAAGGGGTCATCCATTTAGACTGGAAGAAAGAAAATTTAGCTTAATGCATAGGAAGGGTTATTTTACGGTGAGAACAATAAAGCTGTGGAATTCTCTGCCTGTTAAGGTGGTTGGGTCAGAGTCTGTACAGACTTTTAAAAAACGACTGGATGACTTCCTGCAGACACAGAATATTAAGGGTTATAATATTTAATATGTGGGTAAAAGCTTCTTGATCCAAGGAGAAATCTGACTGCCATTCTGGGGTCAAGAAGGAATTTTTTCCCGGTATGTTGCATATTTGAGACTGGTTTCTTTTGCCTTTTTTTGGATCAACAGCAGTAGGTTATGTGGGAGAGGCTGAACCCGATGGACGCATGTCTTTTTTCAGCCTATATAAACTAGGTAACTATGTAATTTATTCTGCCACACTTAGGCCCATCCACATATTACCACTTATGACACATAATACCTATAGATCAAGATCAATATTTACAGGGTAATTCAAAGAGATCCGAATTGCTTGAGAAAGGTAACCGAACGCTGATTTTCAGTGTTTGGTTACCTTTCTTGGCCATTCGGCTATCCAGAGAGCAGGTAGTTTCTGGATTTTATTTTTTTTAACTTATTTTTTCTGTAACAGCCCTTTTTATTATCATTCCCTGAACCGCATATGTAAATCTCAGACATTTTCGCTCAGTAGTTTCTTTGCAAACAATGTTTCACTTTTCAAACATTCATGCAAAATGTTTTTCTAATTTATTCACTGCCTTCTTCTGCAGTGCCGGCTTTTTCCGGTGGCTTCGCTGCGTGTGATCGGCTCCTGATCGTGTTTTTCCGTGGTTTTCGGCAGGTTAATCCAGATGTATTTGCGGGTTTTCGGCGTGCATTCGCCGGGTTTTGCGGCAGCTTTTCCCTGCAATTCGGGGACCATGTGGTGCTTGCTGAATACACCGCAGGGTCACCAACATAGGATCGGCAAAAGGAACCGAATTGAAGAGAACGAAAAGTCACCAAACGTGCGGTGACTTTTCGAATCTCTTTGAATTACCCTGTTAGTAACAGATTATTGTATATTACCGGATTCATAGTATCCATCAATAATAATACCATTCACCAGTATACATGAACATGTATATATATCAATTTAATTGATATTCTGGATAATACGAGACGTCTTGGGTTTTCATTAATAGGTTTATTAACAAGCATAACAGCAACTGGCTGCGTTACTAGTCAGTCTCAACTGGCAGACAAAATGGACGGCCAACTGTCAACAGCCAAAAGAAACACCCAACTCCCCCCCATTGGCAGCCAGCGCAACTACACCACACCTCCTCCCTTTTCTTAAAAGAAAAAAAACTAACAAAAACACACAAAACAAAGCAAAAATGTCCAGTACAAGTCTATGTATCTTCCAGACCCTCCTGACTTCCATCCTGTAATCTGTGCTTTCGGGTCACATAGCATCTGTGGTTCCGTAAGCTTTTACTCCTCCGATGGAAATCCCTCAATGGGTCTGGAGCTTGCCAGCGTTCTGGAGGATACCGGACTCTTTGATTCCGAGCTAAACTGACATTTCCAGCCAGATCATGTGAAGTGGAATCTGCTTCACTGAGACCATCACTTCACTGATCACCATCTATTTCTTCCCTCGAAAGGGCACAATCCTCTTCTTGTGAAAATACATCTCCATTATCATGCCAGACCCCCATCCATATATCCGTGTCTGTCGACTCTTCAGCCTAGTCATTCAGTTGTTTGTCAATAATAGATCTGGGCCGTAACTGGGCTGAATGTCTTAGTGTGCAGACCATTGGACATGCTAACCTCATAGGTGAGGAATCCCAAAACCTTGGAAATAACTGCCGGAGACCAACGGTTTGTCCCTCTATACATCCGCATCCAGACTGGATCCCCTATATTGTATGTGCGTGAACTCTTTCCATGTTTAATCTTTTCCTGCCGTTTCTGTACATGACGTTGTTCCTGTGAGATGTCCGTTTGACCCTCCTTGTCCGGTTGCAATAAGTCTAACTTCGTCCTGAGTGGTCTGCCAAACATCAGAACTGCTGGTAGCTGGCCGGTGGTTGGGTGAGTAGTGTTCCTGTACTGCAACAAGAATTGCTGGAGTAGTTGAGGTAAGCTTTTGCGGTCTGTCACAGTACTCCTTAAAAATTCTTTCAGAGTCTGGACAAATCTTTCAGCTAGACCATTGGTAGCCAGATGATACGGAGCTGTACGGAGATGTTGAATACCATGATCCTTAACGAAACTTTGAAATTTCTGAGCTAATAACTGTGGCCCATTATCAGATACTAGCATCTTAGGCAATCCGAATGTGGCAAACAGCTTCTCCAGGGCCTCAATGGTGGCATCAGTTGTAGTCTGAGGCAGTAATATCACTTCAGGCCATTTGGAATGTGCATCCACCACAATCAAGAACACCTGTCCATTCACTGGTCCTGCAAAGTCAATATGAATTCTCTCCCAAGGGTTAAGAGGCCAAAGCCAGGGCTGAACGGCACCTCTAGGATAGCATCTCTGAGCCTGGGCACATCCTGAACAGGCTGCAACGTAGTTGCCTATATCCTCATCCAAAGTTGGCCACCATACAGGACCCCTGGCTTTTTGTTTCATCCGGACTATTCCTGGATGCCTTTCATGCAAAATTTGTAACGTGGGTTTCTGCTAGGCTGGAGGAACAATTACCCGCTCTCCCCATAGCAAGCATCCCTCTCTGACTGACAGCTCAAGATTCCTGGAGTGAAAAGGTCGGAGACGTGGAGAGGTTTGAAGTGGCCAACCATGTTGTACATAAGACAAGACTTCTTGAAGATCAGCATCCTTACTGGTCTCTTGGGCTATTTCAACAGCAGTAAGTGTTTTGCTAAAGTAAATGGAAGGTGGTGAATCCCGAACATAATTGGTGGAGAGTGGAAGAGGAAGGCGTGGAAACGCATCTGCATTTGTATGTTTATCATGAGGCCTGTATCAGATTTCATACTGATAAGCCCCCAGCAGTAAGGCATACCTTTTGGAGACGAGCGGCGGTGGTGTGAGAAATACTCTTTGTAGGATTGAATATTGCCAATAGCGGCTTATGAACGGTCAACAGTGTAAAAGAACGGCCATAAATATAAAAGTGAAACTTCTTCAGTTCCCAGATTATCGCTAAAGCCTCCTTGTCAATTTGTGAATAATTGCGCTCACCTGGGTGAGGGAGCGAGAAGCAAAAGCTACAGGTCGATCTGTATCAGGCATGGAATGGGACAGCACAGCCCCCAGCCCATAAGGAGAAGCATCACAGGCAATACTCAATGGTTTAGACAAATCATAGTGAACCAAGACTTGGGAGCTGAGTATTAGTTCCTTTGAAGCTTTAAAAGCAGCCGAGCAGGACTCTGTCCATTTCCATTTTTGTTGCTTTTCCAAAAGCCTATGCAGCGGAAACAAGGTATGGGCTAAATTGGGCAAAATTTTATTGTAATAGTTCAACAGCCCTAAATATGAGCGCAGCTGCGTTACATTCCTTGGTATGGGCGCCTCTATCAATGCTTTCACTTTCTCATCAGTGGTGTGAAGTCCAGTTTTATCAATAACGTGACCACAAAATTCCAGGTGATCTTTCAAGAACGCACAATTCTTTGAGTCCATTATCCATTAGTATCTGGAGCATGTTTTGTACATTCTGCCAGTGCTCCCTCTCCATTCGGCCAGTGATCAGCATGTCATCCAGCAGACATTGTGTCCCCGGCACTCCAGCAAGCAATTCATCCATTGTACGCTGCCAAATTGCTGGTGCTGGTGCTATCCCAAATACCATTCTTAGTTAGATGGTGAGGTAAGGCCTGGATTCTGGATGCACTGGTAACTGTAGGTATGCATGTTTGAGATCCAGCTTGGTGAACTGCTGTCCCCCGGCCAAAGTTGCAAAAATGTCCTCAATCTTTGGAAGTGGATATTTATCCACAGCAAGTTGAGAATTAACGGCCATTCGGAAATCCCCACATATCCGAATGTCTCCATTCTTTTTATGCACAGGCACAATCGGGGAGGCCCATTCACTACAGCGCACTCTGGAAATGATCCCAAGGTTCTCTAAATGCATCAATTCCGCTTCAACACCAGTTTTAAGTGCAAAAGGTACAGTCCGTGCCTTAAATAATTTTGGAACCGCATTTTCCCTCATATTTAGGGACATTTGTCGTCCCTTAACAGTCCCCAAAGTATCATCAAAAACCGGGGCAAACTTCCTCGGCAAGTCCTATATCCAAGCTGAAGTCGCAGGTAATGTCTGTAAGGTGTGGCAAGCATTATACTTTATATCTGGCATTCCCAATTTATGAATCCATTCTCTTCCAAATAGTGGAGGACCCCCAGACTTCATAATATAGAACGTCAGCTTCTCCGAGCGTCCATTTAACTGCACTCTCACATGTACACTGCCCAGAGGGGTTAATACTTCCTTTGAATAAGTCTGTAGACGAACAGCTGTCTTAATCACTGGAACATTTACTTTTAATCTCCGCCAGTCTTGCTCAGTAATCACAGAAACAGCCGCCCCCTAGTCCAGGTCCATGATCAAATATTTCCCTTCAATCTTCACTGGAACAGAAATGGCTGAATAAGCCGAATCCATCTTATAAAGTTTCACTGTTTGAATGGGAATGTAGCCGTCTGAGTCATCTGAGGAGTCTTGGAGCTGGATTTGATATGCTCTCTTCTGAAGCAATTTATGCGGCTTCCCTTAATGCACAGTCCCTTTCTTACAGACCCTTTTAATATGCCCTTTATTACCACAGGAGTGACAGACGGCATTCCGGAAAAGACATCAATAACTTCCATTTTGGGGCTCTCCATGCACCGTCCTTTGACGTAAGGAATTGTACTGTTTATTCCGCTTGTACTGCTCCCTGGTATCTGTATGGAATATTTCCGCCTTTTGCTCAGTCTTTTGCTACCTATGCAAAACATCAGCTTCTTTGGTGACTTGTTCCATGATGCTAGCGATATCCATAGCTTTGTGTAAGGTCAGCTCTTTCTCGGTAAGAAGTCTCTTAATCATAGCTTCACACTGTAACCCCATCACAAACTGGTCTCTGAGGGCTGTGACTCCCCAAACTGACAGGTACTTGCCAACTTCCTGAGAGCGGAGACAAAGGAGGAGAAACTTTCTCCAGGTTTCTGATGTCTTTTATAAAACTTCCATCTTTCAGCAATTTCAATAGGCTGTGGCTGATAGTGGGCCCGCAGTAAAGCAACTAACACGGCTTGCTTGCAGGTTTCTCTGGATACAGGAGATCTCTGAGCGGATCGTACACCTTCGCTCCAATCGCTGTGAGGAACACTGCTACCTGTTTTGTCTCCAAAATGCCATTAGCAGTGAGATACTATAAAAGGGACTAAGGTCAGAGGATGACCGCCATCTCGAGCCAGGCGGCCATCTTGTTCAGAACATTGGTTTGCGTGAATGTAGATAGTAAATATTAGCTCGATTTAGGATTTAGCTTGCATAGATTCCTAGGAACATGTTAAACTAACGAGATCCGGGCAGATGCTGGCACGAAATGACAGGATGAGAAAGTAGTTACTTCGAGGTCAGAAAGCTAGGGCTTGAACAAAGAGGGATGTGAAAACCAGACGAGGCCTTATCTAGAATAAACAATAAACAGGCCCAGGGGAGGTAGGCACGAGCAGGATCCCAAAGAGTGGTAAATTCTCAGGTTGTCGAAAGTACCGTGAAAGTTGCCAATTTATGACCAATGTGTGGAATGTCTTTGTATTCAGTTAAGGGAGGTACGGACCCACGTGGGGTGGGATAGTGTCACCATGGGGTGGGCTAATTGGGATGTACCTAATTATCTACAGTTGTGTTCAAAATTATTCAACCCCCAATGCTGTAAAGGGTTTTAGGGAATTTAGTGTACATTTGTAATTGTATTCAGAATGAAATCCTACAAGGACTTGTTAAAAGAACCATATGCAACTAAAATGACATCAATTGGTTTTGTAATACAGTAGTAAATGTTTCTTTTGTGAATTCTTCATTGACACAATTATTCAACCCCTTAAAGACCACCACTCTGAAAACACTTGAATGAACCTCTGTTCTTCAATCAGGTATTGAAAACACCTGTGGATGTCACGGAGCAGCAATAAAGCATAATAAGCACCAATTAGGCAGCTTTAAAATGACTGTGATACTCAGCTCCTTCTAGACATTTACTGGTGTGGTTACAAACATGGTGAAGTCAAGAGAATGGTCCAGGAAGACAAGAGAAGAGGTGATTACTCTTCACAGGAAGGGCAATGGCTATAAGAAGATTGCAAAGATGTTAAACATACCAAGAGAGACCATAGGAAGCATCATTCGCAAATTCAAGGCAAAGGGCACTGTTGAAATGCTACCTGGTCGTGGCAGAAAGAAGATGCTGACTTCGACTGCTGTGCGCTACCTGAAGCGTAGAGTGGAGAAAAGTCCCCGTGTGACTGCTGAGGAACGGAGAAAAGATTTGTCAGATGTGGGTACTGAAGTTTCAGCTCCGACAATACGGCGCACAATGCGTAATGAAGGCCTCCATGCCAGAACTCCCATGCGCACCCCCTTGCGGTCTCCAAAGAATAAGAAGAGTCGAGTGCAGTATGCCAAAAGTCATGTGGACAAACCACAGAAGTTTTGGGATAGTGTTCTGTGGGCTGATGAAACAAAATTAGAACTGTTTGGGCCCATGGATCAACGCTATGTTTGGAGGAGGAAGAACAAGGCCTATGAAGAAAAGAACACCTTGCTTACTGTGAAGCATGGCGGGGGGGGTCAATCATGCTTTGGGGCTGTTTTGCTTCTGCAGGTACAGGGAAGCTTCAGCGTGTGCAAGGTACCATGAATTCTCTTCAGTACCAGGAGATATTGGATGACAATGTGATGCAGTCCGTCACAAACCTGAGGCTTGGGAGACGTTGGACCTTTCAAAAGGACAATGATCCCAAGCATACCTCCAAGTCCACTAGAGCATGGTTGCAGATTAAAGGCTGGAACATTTTAGAGTGGCCATCTAAATCCGATTGAGAACCTCTGGTGGGACTTAAAGAAAGCAGTTGCAGTGCGCAAGCCTAAGAATGTGACTGAACTGGAGGCTTTTGACCATGACGAATGGGCGAAGATACCCGTAGATCGCTGCAAGACACTTGTGTCAAGCTATGCTTCACGTTTAAAAGCTGTTATAACTGTAAAAGGATGTTGTACTAAGTACTAAGATTGAATGTCACTTGGGGGTTGAATAAAACTGATAATGATGTGAGCACAGAAAAGACATTTGTGGTTATTTCATTATAAATGTTATGTTATATTTGTCTGACCTACACGTGCCTCTTTGATTTAATTGTAAGCAAGATGACTGAATGATCAAAATCAATGTCAAACTGGCCAAAACACTCAATTTCAGTGGGGGTTGAATAATTTTGAACACAACTGTATTCCTGGTATAAAACACGATGTCTGTATGCAATCGGGACTCAGCCTTAGCGATTCAATCCTGACTGAGTGGTGCCGTCATAATAACATTTGCCTTTCCTGAAGAGACTCGTGTCCAAGCAGTCATTGTCCGTGCCGGTCCGACTTTACTCCCGAGAGAACCAGGTGGATTCCGGTAACAATACTGTTCAAACCTTTCCACCCAAGAGTCAGTGTCTGTATTAAAATCATGCAGAGTGCCAATCAGCGCCATCATGCAGATCCAACAGCCTCATTGCCACTGTAGTGTTCTGGATAATACGAGATGTTTTGGGTTTTCATTAATAGGTTTATTAACAACTAAGCATACAGGTTTCCTATAACAGCAACTGGCTGTGTCACTAGTCAGTCTCAACTAGCAGACAAAATGGACGACCAACTGTCAACAGCCAACTGCCAAAAGAAACACCCAACTCCCCCCCATTGGCAGCCAGCACAACTACACCACAGTAATCATAGTAATTTTATTTAGAAATAGAACACTTATCACTTTTGCAATTTAAATTTGTGCAATAGATAAACACAGTTATGTAAACAATAGCACTTTTATCATTATTTTTCAGGTAATCAGTGTTTCTCCATTGTGTGGCAACTAAACAGTGGATAGCTTGCTAATTTAGCGGCATGTTGTACTAAATTATGTAACCTCTTTCTGTAGTGCAACGTATTGCCCACATAAATTTTGGCAGTGTATGGACGGCAGTTTGTTGTGGGATAAGTGGATGCGCAATGCCGGAAATGTGAATAGCACTAAAGACCGGCAAAGTCAAACAATGCTCTGTGGAATGCGGAAGACAACAGTGCGCTTGCGCAAGACGGTGGCGCCCGCGGAAACACGAACGTTCCCAAACAGAGGTGTGAAACGCACGCTATCAATTAGGGACATGTGGGGACATTCATTTTAGATTATGCCGACTATAAATGGATGTAAAAGGGTATTAGCCTGTATGCCAGCTGATGAAGCTGCTTACCGCAGCAAAACGCGTTCTGGACATCCGTTCAGCTTTTTAAATTTCTTTTAATAAATCTTTTCAAGATTCCCTGCTTCCGTGGTGTTTTTTTTGGATTTCACCCATTCAACAAATCCATAGGCGTTCCACCCCGAACTGGCTAAGCTCGACCAATAGTGAGGTCAAAATTGTCTTAAAGATTGCTGTCACATTGTATAAATTGGACCCACACAATGAGATTTTCTTTCCACCTTTCTTTTATATCTAATGCCGCAGCGAGATATCATTTCAATAAGGTGTGGGTTACCTTGGAAGAGTCCTGAAATCTACCCAGATGCGCTGATCCACTCAGAGCCAGTGATAGGGCTCTAGACTTGTGAGTGGAACAAATACACATTATTTAGAATTAACACATTGATTGTGACTTGCTGCACCATTATGTCTTTTTGCTTCTTTATATATATATCCATGTGGACTGTGTTATTTATGGGAGTCATCTGAACCCTGAGGGCGATTCAATTTGCGCTGACCAGATACGTATACCCAATGACAGATAAGCTACATCTCTACGCAGATGACTTACTCCTAACGCTGACTGAACCTGATGTGTCCCTACCGGCCTTGTATGAGGAACTCACTGCATAAGACCGCACCTCTTTTCACCTAGTAAATATACCCTCCTGCTCAACATGCCCCGCCAATGGCTAAAAACCCCTAGACTACATTATTTTTTTTTACAAGCGCAGATAACAGGAACAAGCGCAGATGACATCCTTTTTTTCTTGTTATGTTTTATACATGTTATTGGGCTGGATACACTTGGTGGTTGCAGCCGCCCCATCGGGGAATAGGCGCGTCCCCGCTCCTCCTGTACTATATGTTTGTTTGTACCTCCAGCCAGGTCATCATTGTAGCATGCTCTGTTCCGTGTCTTTGTTTTTGATCCCAAGGTGGATTTGTTTCTGGGAGGGCATAAATAAAGGTCCACCAGCCTACCTCATGACTGAAAAGCAGCATGAGCAGTTATGGTTTGCTACACAGCAGCCTGTCGTTTCATTTTTGGATAGGACTCACCTTCACTAGAGGTGCCTTGACGTTCGGCAGGTGAGCTTACTCCTCTTAGTGGCCATTATCAGAAACCAAAGCCTCTAATTGTGTTTTGTTTCACGCTGTAACAGGAACAAGCGCAGATGACTTATTTTTTTACTTGTTATGTTTTATACATGTTGTTTGGCTGGATACACTTGGTGGTTGCAGCCACCCCATCGGGGAATAGGTACGACCCAGCTTCTCCTGTACTATACATTATGATTTTGACTGGCGCTCTACGTATCTAGTATACTTGGAACTCCAGATCTCCAGTGATTCCGACGGCATGTATAGACACAACTACAAACGCATACTCTCTGAAACAAGGTCACTGATTCATCAATGGAGATCCAAGGAGGTTTCATGGATGGCAGTGGTGTAGATGAGAATACTGCCGAAAATACTGTATGTATTTTGCACCCTCCCACTCAAATTACCTAGGTCTTACTTAGACATGTTACAGTCCAGCCTAGTGTCTTACATATGGAATAATAAATGACCGAGTACCGCACAAACGTCTATGCTATAGGCACAGAGATGGGGTGCTGAACATGATTCATATCCATAATTATTTCTGGGCATCCTGCCTGGCCTCTTTGGCTGAGATATTTCATGTACACCCCCTACCGCAATGGCTGACTATTGAAGCAGCCCAAATGGACGGTCACAATTTAACCAAATTGCTGTGGGTACCCCTCAAAGATAGGTCAGAAAAGCCTGCCATCGCCGCAAGAGATCCTGAGGTACCAAACTTGTATATTTGTTTTATATGTATTCAGGGCTTTCTCTTTTCCCAGGTTACAACCATCCAGTCAATCGCTCCATCCCAGTTCTCCAGCTCCTGTTGCATCCACTGTTTCCTCCAAGGACTAATTAGTTCCCTATGTAAGGGAACCAGACCCAGGGCCGCCATCAGGGCATTACGCCCCATGCAGCGGTAAGGGGCCCGGGCCCTTTTGCTTTGCAGGTGATGGCAGCCGCTGCGGCGTACTGTGGCTGCACCACTCATCGGACTGGCCGGGGGGGCCAATCAGCATGCGTTTGCTTCCAAAGCACGTTGCTTTGGTCCCGCCCCCAGTCACGTGTGACGGCGCACACAGTGTGACACGTCACACAACGATGGGCGCTGTGCGGAGAGAAGATGTCGAGAAGAAGCTGGAGAGGTGAGTATATGGTACCAGGGCCCGGGCCCAGACCGTATCCCCAGACAGGGTCCAGGTCCAGACCCTGGGCCCAACCAGGGCCCAGGCCCAAACAGGGACCAGGTCAAGACCCCAGACCCAGCCAGGGGCCCAGACCCAGTCAGGGCCCTGGCCCAGCAAGGGCCCAGGTCAAGACCCCAGACCCAGCCAGGGCCCAGATCGCATCCCCAGCCAGGGCCCAGGTCCAGACCCCAGGCTCAGCGTGTCCACCTGTAGGTAGGGTTCCATGCGGAGGACGGCCAGCGATCGGCCGATCGCTGTGCCCCCCGGTGCGGGCTGACATCCTCGATTTCAGCCCAGCAGCCGGAACCGCCACCAGCACAATTAGATGTCATCGCGGCGGCGCGATGACATCTGATTCAGATGCCCCCCCCCCCGCGTGTGCGGAGGAGGCGCCTGAAAGGGAGGGGGGGGGGAGGTCCTTCTGACCTCTCTCCCTCCCGATCGCCGGGGTGCAGAGGGTAATCCAGGCACAGTTTGGAAGGGCACAGCCTGCCCTTCCTAAATGGTACCTGGCATTAACCCCATGGGGGCCGGATCACGAATCGGTACCGAAAAGCGCCGGTTCGTGATCCTTTCCCGGAGGTGGCCGACATCTTGGATGTCGGCCAAGCCTCCGGGAACTCCCCCTGAGGACTGGCGTCATCGTGTATAGCACGATGACGCCAGTCCTGGAGTTAACCCCTAACTGCCACCAATAGTGGAGATAGGGGGTTCATTGGAACCCCCTATCTCCCGATCCGTGATAGCTAGGGGTTAAGGGTTGGTACTGTTGGATCGGCCAGAGCATGGCCGTTCCAACGATACCAAACATGACCATGAAAAGAGTTTAAAAGAAAATATTAAAAATAAAAAAATATTTTAAAAAAAATATAAAAAAATTAAACAAGTTTTTCTTTTTTTTGGTTTGTTAATGCAGCAATATTGTTCCCATTTCAATTATATTGTGAACAATGATGCTGCACTAACGATTTTTGTATGCGGTGCGTTTGTTAAAAATCGTGTAATTTTCGTCCCAAAAAAAAGTAACGAGACCCCATTTCTAATTTTTTAACAAGCGCACCCCATACAAAATATAACCGCAATTGCTCGCATGTTAAAATGTGAAAAAAAACCACTTTACACGTTGTAAATTATTGAAAATTCATATTTTATTGCATTTTTTGTTATAATAATATACAGACAGGACATGACGTATACATATAATAATGACATATTATGAATCTGCCGAGTCTGACAGAAAGAACGATATATAATATGTCTGGGTCATATACTAAAATAAGCCTTCAAAACACGTTTAAACAAGATGAGCGAAACAGGTAAAAATGAGCTCAGCACAGAGGCGTGAAACGCCTCAGCAGCGAAAGGGTTAATAGATCGCAATTCTTACATAACATCTACACAATTGTGGCAATGCATATTGGTGACTGACAATGTACTTAGGAAATAACGATTATAGGTGTTTGTTCTACATAAGAATTTATTTTTCTCACAGGACATTTCTTGCTAGGTCAGAAGTTATTGTCCATGAAATCATATTTTCTACATTTCCAGTAATGTATTATTAGGGGTTTTAACATATATATATTTGCAAAGCGATGATTACTTCTTCACTGGTGTTGGCACCTGCAATACAAGAGAGTGTTTGTGGATATTTTGGGGATACGTTCAATCCATCCGCTCACAGGCGACTGTCATCATATTTTAGGTTTGTGACTGATGGAATCTATATCTATGTCAAAATAATATTTACATTATCCTGTTTTTGGTGTCACGTTGACAAACTTCAAGGTCTTCAACTGTACATATGTTTTTCAATAAGTATTATTTTTGTTATGAATAAGAAGTCTCCATGATTCTGTCCAGTAACAACATAGCACACAGGACACACAGAACACTTAACATCTGGGGTTCATTAGATGATGAAAGCATGGAGCAATTCTATGTACATTTTGTGTCGGCTTGCTCACTGCATCAGCTCATTCTCCGTCAGGATCTACAGGGTTACATATACATTAGTCACACATCCATGACTGCACATATATTTAACACACAATACAGAGCCACTGTTATCAAATGCTATATAGTGTGGATGAATGGGGCCACACATGGGCACAGTATGACTGCAAGGAAGCATTAGACTTGTTGGTGGCATCATAGAGTTAACGAGGGGGGGATGCATTTAGCATTACACACATGTATCTACTTGATACCTATGATTAGCTAAGCTGGTGATCGTCACAAAAATTTCTGACATGAGATTTAATTTGCTGGTAGTGCCAAGGTCTATTTCTACGTGTTTATTATTTTGTATGAAGGGTAGGCAGGGCTCGAGTCTTGCAGGAATGCGAGGAAACGGCGTTCCTGCACTTTTCTTGGTCTTTGATAACAGACCCAGCCGGGGCAGACTGCGAGATGCGCTGCAGCTGAGCTCCCATGTGATCGCAGCCTGTTGCGGCCAACACACTGGCATCTGCCAGCCGCAGGCACGTGCGCTCTGTGTGTTAGGTCACACAGAGTGACTCTGTACAGGAGGAGGATCCCACCCCTTTCACTTATCATGATCCTGCTAGTGGAGGAACACCAGCTCACCAAAGGCATCGCTACAGGGGAGCAAGGTGTCCATGAGTGGTCCTGCCCTTTGCATGTTACAGGCAGACATGTCTTCATACAGGAGCACATGTAGAAGCAGGAGTCCAATGAGAGAAGAGCTGTCGGGTCCAGCCTATCTGTTGGGGGGGCTCATTCATGCTGAGGGTGGGCGCTGGCTCTGTACATGCAGAGATTAACAGATCCCAGGCCACCCTCGCTGCCTCTGGGGCACAAGTGAAGGAGGCTGCATGAGGACACTGGGACCTCCCGAAAACTTACCTGTCAGCTCAATGTTTGGAGTGCAGGGCACTCTGGGAAGAGCAGGACCTGCTGTGACATACAAAGCCCTGGGAGCTGGGATGTATCCATTGAGGTACTGGGTGAGGTATATTATAGTTTTGGATTCCATAGTGGCAGATTAGAGGTAAGGGGGACAGGCCAGAGACTGGGGGGAGGGGGTTCCTTTAAAATGCTGGATCTTCAAGCATTGTCCCAGTCATGTGCATTCATTGCCCTTGGGAATACATTTGTGTACATGCACGCATGTGGTATCAGCAAACACAGTCATTGCAAATCAATTTAACAGTTGCGTACATGTGCCTGTGAACGGAGACACCTTTGAAGGGGATGAGGAACAAAACCTTTTCATATATCTATTAAAACCTTGTTATCTCTGCAGACCTACAAACTGTAAGGACTTATGAGGTATAAATGGAATGGTCCTAGTCTAGACATTCTATCACTAACAAATATGAGCAGGTCATCAAATTAGGACACGAGGTTAACCACTCTGTCACTAGCAAAGGCATGCAGTTCAGTGATGTGCAGTGAGGTCAGTGGCTGGTGAGGCACTGGCTAGTATCAGAGCCAGATATACACAGGTTTACGCAGTCACAATTTACGCATTTGATTATTGTTATATAGGAGAATAAAGTTTCACTATTTATACTCATGTTTACCATTAAAAATATATATTGCATGCCTACATTACTTGTCCATTGTAAACAAAACCACTTTATGAAACGCATGCTGCTGTTTTTATCCTTTGTTTAAAGTAATTGCATGTAAAAAGGAAAAAAAGTTAGAATTTTATCTGTTTCCATTTTGTGGATTTTTCTCGTGATGCAACATTTACCAAAATCTGTGCAAAGGTTTTACTTTGAGGCTGTGCTTCCTCCTATACAGTATTTAACAGCTAATGAGGTGGAGGTGGGACTGTTTAGACAAGACAGCAGGGGGTGTATTGTATTCTGCATGATAATCCAGATAAGAACTGGCAGCTGAATGAGATAAAACATGGATTTTAACAGCCTTCTAATCTACCCCGGTGATGTCCTTTGAATACGTCCCACACAATACAATGCTATGAGTCGGTGACTCATTCACTCCATTCTATGGCCATTCACTCCATTCTATGGCCAAAGCCACACAGTGAGGAGCAAGAGATGGAAAGATACTGGAGGGGGGCAGGTCACACAGTGGATGCACCCAGTGGCACATATAAAATATTTTCTTAACTGAACATACAAGAGAAAAACAAAACACATGTATAAGGACATATCATTTTTTGCGGTAGCGGCCCTTTAATCAGGTCACATGGCTGCTTTAGAGAAATAACCTTTTTAATATGTATATAGAATGCAACAAGGAAAAAAAAACTTTTTTAAAAAAATATCTTGGGCTGAACATTTTGGACCAAAATTGCCAAATTGTCAGGTCCTTATTTAGTGACTGTGCCTATTGCTTAAGCCCAGAGAGAGACCAGAAGCATCTACCTGTCAGAATCCCTGATACCACTGTCTCCATTCCATTAGAATGTGCAGAGGGTTCTTGCAGAATTCAAAGGATAATTTTAATCATTCATGCCCCCCCCCAGTGCTCCCACACCATGTTTTTTTTTAATGGATGGATGGGGAGCTGGTACACACATGCAGTTAAATGGATAGAAGAGGAGCTGCAGATAACAGGCAGGTGCTTTGATTCACTAGCAGGCAGGTGTATTTTTGGGGAGGTGGGAATCACCTGGATTCAGGTAGGTAGGAGTTGGATGGAGGGGTAGCTGGGCTAGACAGGCAGGTAATGGGGAGCTGACATTCACCTGTATGTGAGCAGTTGGGTGCTTGCAGAGGAGCTAGAACTCACCTGGATTCAGGTAGGTAGAGGATGGATGGGAGGGGTAGACAGACAGGCAGGTGATGGGGAGCTGGGAGACCCCATAAAGCTGTCACCATCTATGCTCCCAGCAATGAGCATCCCTGCAACTAGCTGAGAATAAAACTTCCCTGCCTTCCTGATGAGCATGCCCGGAAGCCAATCAGTGAAAGGCTTCTCAGTATCACACAGCCTAACTGATAATGAGGTGACAGGGGCGGGGCCAGTCGGCAGTTCGGCTCACATTGCCTGGTTGCCATGGCAACAACAGCGAGTGATCCCAGCACACACGTGCTGAGCTCTGCCCCTCTCGCAGAAATGCCCTATGATTGACGAGGCTAGTCACATGACTGTCCTGCGTCAATCAATCCATAAGGAGCTCTGCCTCCCATGGGGCGTTTTTTGTAAATAAAAATAAAAAAAGGAATGGCTTGATTAATGGAGCTTTGCCACTGGCTCAAGCCATTCAATTGCTCTCAGTGCTCTGAGGCACTGAAGGCATGATTCAGGAAGTAGGCCAGCTTGAGCTACACAAGTAGCGTAGCGTTCAGCTGCGCTCAGTGCTGCCCCTGCTGTGTGTGTGATGAATCACACACACACAGCTGCCGGCAAACAAAGAAAAGAAAAAAAAGCGGACAGAGAAGGGCAGCGAGGGAGCGTGGAGCAGGTGAGTAAGGAACTTTTATTCAATCTAAAATTTTATTTTAGTGTAGCGCTCACTCCCGGAGGAGCCGCTGAAATTGAACCTCGGGTCAGTCTCCCCGCACTAGGGAATAAATATACTCCAGCACCGTTGTGGATTTTATAAATTATATAGTTTACTAGAATAAATGGCATATAATGAATAACACGGTGTTCGTAGATATATTTACAGTACTTCGTAATGCGGGAAACGCGCAGCGGAAAAGAAATACGATGCTTCGTATTTCGAGGAAACGCGCAGCGGAAAATAAATACGATGTTTCGTAATTCGAGAAACGCGCAGCGGAAAGAAAACACAATGCTTCGTATTTCGAGGAAACGCGCAGCGGAAAGAAATGGAAAATTATCTTTAACCCCTTTGTGATTGGGGAGTGAGTCCCGCACAGGTTGTGTCCCGGAATGTAAGTGTGTGTGTGTGTTATGGTACCCGGGTACACTATTCAACTGGCCAGTGAATTGCTCAAGATGTATCTTCGACTAGTCAAGTTGGGGCCCTGTGGGTTTTGGAAACAAACAGCAGCGTGCTTTCTTGGTTTTTTACAATGGCCTAGATGGCCTCTCACCCATCCGCCAGATACTTGAGGCTCCGCTGGACCCAGGACGTCTCTCCGCTCGATATTGACTGGGCTCTCTTGGCTTCTGGATCCGCTGTCTGGCTTTCTGCTCCTGCCGCGACTTGTCCAGCTTACCGCCTGCTCTCCCAGTCCGATCGACCTGCGGTACTCCTTACTCGGGGTCTTCTGGCTTCCTCAATAGCAGCTTGGGTAATCTTGTGGATCACTGGGTCTCCCTTTGGTAAGGCTGAGTAACCCGATCTGTGACTCCGTTAGGCCACACCTGCGCTCCGGCCTGGACACTCTTACGTTCTGCAGCACTGTGTCTTGTCGCTCTCACTCCCTGGCGCGCTCTGCCAGCTCTCTCCACGAGGCTCAGGATGTAAGTCTCTCTGTCCCACCCACTTCCTGTGTCCGTTCCCAAAGCATGCCGGGAAATGTAGTCCCAATGTAATATTCAGTGTCTCACATTGCGCTTGTCTCCCTCCGGTGGGCAAAAATAGGTACTGCCACAATAAGGAATTAAACACAGCGCTACATTAGTATAGATGCACAGCTGAGCACACTGACAATGGCAGGGGAGGTCCCTGATGCAGTTTAATTAAATGAATGTGACAGAGGAGAATGACTGGAGCAGTGGAAATTGGAGATGAAGAGACCCACACCAGAGTTATTCTCCGGTTCATCTCACTTTCCAGACCAGCTATTTGGTCTCGATAGTGCTCTTCTCCTGCCAGTTTTCCTGATTGTCACCTTTGTCTGAATGAGCCAGGTGATGTTCTTTTTCAGCTTACCTGCGAAGTACTGCCGGTTGATGCGCTGTCTGACGTCAGTACCCACATCTTCTACAGCAGCTAGGGCCTGTATTGGGACGACATCCGGATCCACAGAAGGCTCAAGATCTTCATCCGTGGCGGTACCGTCCTCAATCGCCATGTTGTGCAGCATGCAGCATGCCAAGACTATCAAGGCCACTTTGGGGGACTGGTACTGCAAGGCCCCACCAGAACGGTCAATGCAGCAGAATCGCATTTTGAGAAGGCCGAAGGTCCTCTCAATGGCGCTGCGGGATCTCTGGTTTGCAGTGTTGTAGGCCTCCTGCTCAGGCATTTGCGGTCTCCTGATGGGGTTCATCAACGATGGCCTGAGCAGATATCCAGCATCACCTAATACATGACACACAGTGATATTCTGTTAGATGAGGCTATACATTAAGGGACATAAATAGTTTATGCAGCAGATATGTGCACTCACCAATTAGTCAGCCATCAGGGAACAGCCCGTCCTGGAAGTCCTGTGCCACTGAGGAGGTGCACAGTATATATGAATCGTGGGTACTCCCAGGGAAGGAGGCATATAAATGCATTATGCGCATGTTGGCATCGCACACCATCTGCACATTTATGGAGTGGTACAGCTTCCTGTTAATGTACACAGCAGGGTCCACCCAAGGTGCACGGATTGCTATGTGGGTGCAGTCAACAGCCCCCAGGACATTCGGGAATCCACCGAGGGTATAGAATCCCTGTTTGACCCTTTGGAATCCCTCCTGGGTGGTAGGAAATCCAATGTAGTGTCACCAGTTGCGCTTCAAGGAAGCGATGGAGCACAATGGAGAAGGTGCTCTGGCTGACATCACCTAGTTCTGCTAGAGACTGCTGGAAGGTGCCAGTGGCGAGGAACATCAGTGAACACAGCAACTTCGTCATCCCTGGGACAGATATCCGTGTCTCTGACCTGGACTCCAGATGGGACCGAAGTTGCAGGTAGAGCCGGTTTATCTGGGCCCAGGTCAGACGGTAGCAGAGACGGCACTCTGCATCAGTGAGATGCTCCAATCTCAATCGTGTCTTTAGAACATGATGTGCCCGTGGCACAGCACGCTGCCTCTCCCACTCTTGCTGCCATTGGAGACGCACTCTCTCACGCAATATCAGCATATATGCTGCAGCAATAATCAGAGCACACACAACTTCATCCATTGTAATCGTTTGGTATGAGTTGAATGGGCAACTGTGCTTTGGTGCGTTCCTTTTTATGGGCTTGGATATTTGGGGCTAGTCAGGTTGTTCAGATTTTCCACTACCACCAGCTTTTAACAGTTGCTAAAATTATGCGCGTAAAGGCTATGCGGTAATTACCGCGAATAGATTGTAATACCATCCGCGTACCGGCGCACATTCGAATTTGCGCTCAAAATGTTAAGTATAGGATTCGCGCAGTACAATACGCTCGCAAAGTGTTCATGCAGGTTCACCCACGGTAGACGCTTGTGCGCAGTTGTTGCGCTATGTAATATGGCATTCGGTGCAAAGGGTTTTACCCCTCGCGTTAACTTTTTTTGCGCCGGCGCAAACATTTGCGCGAAGAGTGTAATTTAGCCCATAATGTGTAGGACACGTCCTTAGCAGTCAAGGTGTTAAGAAGCAGCAGAGGGCTGCCGGACAGTTGCTGACGGTGACTTACAGCACTCCCATGGAGTCCTCATCATATTTTTGGATAGCGTCCAATTAGCTGATCAGGTTTTTTGTTAACTTTTCCTCGCAGAAGTAGAGGAGATAATAAGGGAAGATGCTTAAAAGGTATACTATATAACACATTTTATCAATCAGAGGCAAGTTAAATGGTACAAAGAAACAAGAGAAAAAAAAAAAAAACTACAGTATATAATTCTTTATTATTGCAAAGAAAAAAAATTGGTCAGGCACTGTCGCAACTGTCCCTAGAGAAATCTCCACTACTCAAATATGCACACACACAAGCATTTTAAACATAAAAGGACACGCTGAACCATTAACAAAAAATATAAGGTAACATGCAGGTAAATATCAAAACTGGTGATGATATCGCAAGGAACCAGAGGTCAAGTCGAGCAGGAAAACCTGGGAATGAAGTTCCTCCACTATTATAGCAGGAGGGGACTTCCTGTTCCAATTTGACTGACATATAGGATAGCTGTAACACCTTTCTATTTCGACAATTTTACATCTAGGACTATATTTAAGGGTGGTGTTTCCATGGCTTGAGAACATTGTAAAACTGCCCAGAGAATTTGTCATTCAAAGTTGGTGCTAACTTATCCAGGACTGTTGTAAACTTAGCAACTCCATAGACTATAATGGCTTTGGCACCAGCTTTGAAATACTGTCGTATAATGGCTCTGGAAAGTTTACAACAGCTCTGGTTAAGTTAGCACAAACTTTGTAATATGGCCCTCTGTATTTTCAATAGGAACTACATTCTCATATATAAAGAGGAGCTGAAGTTCCTGCTACAGCTTCTGTCTATGTTTGTTTTTTGAAAGGAATCATGTAAGAACAAGATGTCTTTTGTGAATTCTCTCACTTATTTTTAATTTAAGACTTGGCCCCTGCAAATAACCTTCTATTGATGGATGAATTGTTACAGCATTTTACAAAACCATTCCTAATCATAAACTTGTATTTCTATTACAGGCGTGGACTCACCTCCTCTTTGTCAGTGGGCCATATAAACACAATGAAAGGTGCAAGTTCTGCTGTACGGACCATCTTCAGAGCCTGCAAAACAATTAATTTTGAATATAAATTTTACAACGAAAAATGTAATTTAAAGCATAATGCCTGGGGAAGGGGGGCCAAGTAAAGCAAAAACGCATGGGGATGCAATTCTCCCACTATCTTTACAGTGGGAACAGACTTCATTTCGCCCACACCCTATGAAACTAGGAGATTCAGGTTTTCCTTGTTAATTATAATAAATATCATTATGTTTATTGTTGCTTATCATAAAAACAGGACAACAGTTGTATAGTCCTCCCCTCACTGCAGCCAATCCAAAGGGTCACCTCAAACCCCTCAACTGTACAAGTTCACTGAAAAAATAGGATGGCGCATCCGTAGTGTTGTATCAAACGGGGATACCCAGAACAGATATTCCAGTATTCAACCCCAATCACTTCCACATCCACTTTAAATTTTGAAGAGCACATAAACATATGCGCATTGGTCACAAAGACCCAGACCTCCCGATCAAGTTCCCAAATGGTCCACAAACCGCCCTCCGGTAGATGTAGGCCAACCGAGTAGATCCGGTATGAGGTCCCCTGGTCCAAATTCGTGACCCTCCACACAGCAGCTCAACGCGTTTTGTGAGTGTAAGTCTCACTTCCTCAGGAGAAATCTTACAACGGATATTGACCTTTCTTTTATAATCCTTAAGACTCCAAAAAAACATTAAAATCACCTACAACAGCTGCTCATACTTTAAATTTCCACCAATCACGATCCCGCCGGTTCATTACGTTGTATCTTTCCTTCACGCATGTGCACCTCGAGGGTTAGATTTCCTCTCCTTTGGATCACGTTTCCCCTCCATAGCACATGCGTGAAGGATCATTCGCTATTCATATCAATGAATGTTTGAATCAATAAATTCATTTCAAACAAATGTTTACCTAAAACATCACCTGTATTAAGAGTGCATATATTGATCAGCCACACCATTAAAACCATTGACAGGTGAAGGGAATAACACTGATTATTTAGGTAAAATGGCAACCAAAGGGTGGGATATAGTGACCCCTTAATGCAAACGAAATGAGGGTGTAGCCCGGCAGGAGGGGTTAATGACGGTGGGACGTACTAGTACGCCCCACCACCAGGTTCTACGGGGGGGGGGGGGCGCAGCTTTAGCCCGCCCATGCAGCTGATGTGTGCCGCACATCAGTGGCTGCAGGGGGACGGCCTGAGCTCAGGTTGTCTTGCAGCAGCCAAAGGTAAGCGGCGCGCGCCGGCTGTGGGGAGCGACCAAGGTGGCCCATAGATGTAAACGGGGCATACTAGTACTCTCAGTGTCTTCTAAGCACACCTGCCGCAGGGACGACATAGTATGCTGGAAAGCATCTCCAAAATGGCAAGTCTTTTGGGGTGTTCAGGTATGCAGTGGTGAGTATCTACCAAAGGCAGTGCAAAGAGGAGAACCTGTGAACCGGTGTCAGGGTCATAGGCACCCAAGGCTCATTGATGCATGCAGGAAGCAAAGGCTAGCCCTTCTGGTTAGAACGCCTAGAAATGCTACTGCAGCTCAAATTGCTGAATATATTTACAGCTGAATATGTACCACACAGGAAAGAGAGGGAACAGGAGAAATAATGGGACATCACATACACAGGGGATGGACAGCTTAACAAAGGTAAAACATGCACCGGCCGTAACATAGCTGAATAGCCTTCTCACACCCAAAACACACATGACTTTGTGTAACAGACAACAGAGAGAAAGTTGCAGTGCCAGAGCTGGTGTGCTTCAGTTCCTAGGGGTAGGCCTGCTTATTTGGATTCCAAAAGTTCCTGTGGGAGGGGGCAGTAGGCATGAGCAAAGGGTGTGCTCAGTGTGCCTGGGCACAACCTAATGTGGACTCGAGGCACACCTTAATGCGGGTCCACGGCACACTCTGGGTCCCAGCTGGCTGCATCCCATGGATAGCCACCGTGACCCTTTACCTCTGCAGGGCTGGCGGCAGCCTCTGCATCCCTGGTGGTCCGGGTGGTTGTGGGGTGCTGCACTTCAATAATGTGTGGTATGTGTGTGAGCATATCACAGAACCACAGCACTAAAACTCACAGGCGGCAGCCTCTTCATCCCTGGTGGTCTAGGTTGTTGTGGGGTACTGCACTGCCGATCTGTGCTTTGCGCACAGTCTGCAGAGCACATCCCACACTGACTGGACACGAGTGCCGACGATCGCTGATGACCTGTCAGTGTCACCTGACCGCCGGCGCTCACTGGCTTTGTCAGAGAGTGCAGGCAGCCAGGTGACAGGTCCTCAGCGATCGCCTGCGCTAGTGTCCAGTCAGTGTGGGACGTACTCTGCAGCCTGTGCACAAAGCACAGATCGGCAGTGCAGTACCCCACAACAACCCGGACCACCAGGGATGCAGAGGCTGCCGCCTGTGAGTTTTAGTGCTGTGGATTCTGTGATATGCTTACACACATACCACACATTACTGGGAGTTTTATTGCTATGGAGCTCTGATACGCTCATACACACTGCACATTTGTCATGCCAGCTCTAGGAGCCTGCCTGTATACACGATATTGCTGTTGCTCCTGTCTGCATCCACTCGGGTTAAGTGCCAGCTCCTGAGTGGGTGTGCACAGGGCCGCCATCAGGGCATTACGCCCCAATGCTGCCGTAGGGGGCCGGGGCCCGGGGGGGCCTGTCGGCAGCGGCGGCGCCCTTTTACAGCTCCGGTATCGGACTCTATGAGTCCTAATCCGGAGCTGATTGTCTCTGCTGCAGAAGTCGGAGGACACACTGTGTCTCCTCCGGCTCCTGGCAGCTTCGCTGGCTGGCTGAGTGGGGCCAAGCAGCGTGCGGGGGCCTCCCAAGCACGCTGCTTTGGCTCCGCCCCCTCCAGTCAGTGAAGCTGCACACCTGAGACGGAGGGCCCGGGCCAAAAAGCAGAAGAGATAAGAAAAGAAGAGCAGAAGAAAAGAAGAGCTGAAGGAAGGGGGACAGGGAAGGAAGACGGCGGAGTGGTGAGCCAGGGCCCAGCCTAGACCCAAGGCCCAGACCGCAGGGCCCAGGCCAGACTCAGGGCCCAGACCCCAAGCCAGACCCAGGGACCAGACCCCAAGGCCCAGCCCCAAGGCCCAGACCCCAGGCCAGACTCAGGGCCCAGACCCCAAGGCCTAGACCCAGACACCAAGGCCCAGACCCAGGGACCAGAGCCCAGACTCAGGGCCCACACCAGACCCCAGGGACCAGCCCAGAGCACAGACCCCAAGGCCCAAACCAGGGACCAGGCCCAGACCCCAAGGCCATCATATACAGCCCGTTACTGTGAGATTTATTGCTGTGGATTCTGTGATATGTTCATACACACCGCACATTACTGTGAGTTTTATTGCTGTAGATTCTGTGATACACTCATACACACTGCACATTACTGTGAGAATTATTGCTGTGGTGCTATGTTATGTCCTTTTTTTTTTTTGACAGGGGAAAAAAGCGGTTAGAGGTTGAAGGAGTGCCGGGGGGGCCATAGTGAGGTTCAGTAAGGGGCCTCATTTCTGATGGCTGCCCTGGGTGTGCATATAACCTGGACACACCCTTCCTTCTATGCTCTGTCATTTTCCTTGATTCCCTGCCCATGTGAGGTTCTGAGAGCTCCCTCATCGTATGCTATGTCAGTATTACCCATCATCCTCTGTATCAGCTTTTCTGCCAGCATTGCAGATTGTACCTTTGCGAAGAGCTCCTGGTTCCAGCCCAGTGGATCCTTTCTGCAGTGGAAACTGCATAGCCCACTATCCTGTGGGCCTAAGAGACTGCACCTGTGGCTACCTGTGTTCATAGGCGTCCGCAGCATGGGGCAAGGGGGGGTACTTGCCCCCCCGGATCAACAGGCTTAAATTAGGATAATTTATTCACTGCAATGCTGCAGTTCCTGGGCACTCCACTAGGCTGCACCAACGTCACATCCCCACTCCACCTCCAAACCACCATGTGCTCCCACTCACTTTGCATGCTGGGAGAGGCAGAGCTGAGGTGCAGCTGCTCCTATGGGTCACAGGCTGGGATGCTGGACACAGAAAAAAAGTAATGATTGTCAAATAAATACATTTTTATTAAGCTTGATGCCAGTGTCTCTATTAATGAGATTCCCCTGATCTGAGGTCTAGTTTATCTGTCTGGGGAAGAGAGACACAAAATGATTAATAGTAGAGCTTGCATGAGGTACAGACCAAGGCAATATTGGCAGTATACACGCACTCTAGGCAGGGATTTGCCTGGCCAATGGGGATGAGGACCCTGCTCCAGATTTTACAATCTAAGAGGAGAGGGGACCCTGCTCCAGAGCTTACAATCTAAGGAGAGGGGACCCTGCTCCATAGTTTACAATCTAAGAGGAGAGGGGACCCTGCTCCAAAATTTACAATCTAAGAAGAGAGGGTTGAGGAGAGGAGATATGTGTGCGTGTATGCAGGGAAGGTAAGTGTGTATATATGTATATATATATATATAATCACTTGAGTCTCTTGCTTTAGGTGTATATAATGATGTTTACTGCATGTTGTTTTTATCTTGAAAAAGGCCTTTAGGGGCTGAAACGTCGATTTTTATGACAATCCAATAAAGTTTATTTCTTTACTGATTCAAGTCCTCATGTGCCTCCCTATATCTGTATTTTTTTGAATATTTTCCTTAAGGGAGCTAAGCACTGAGGCTAACATATATCTACTCTTCTGGTGGGTCTCCTAGGAGTCAGCCACCTGGGAAACGAGTGCCCGGTTGATCCATTTTTTTACATACATACATATATATATGTAAGGGGGCTGGTGTGTATATATAAATATATAATTTGGAGTGGGGGGCCTGGTGTGTGTGCCAGTATCGGGGGGGGGGTCATGGTTTGTGTATACAGAGATGGCCTTAAAAAAACACGTTAGTGCCTTGATCCTGGGTGTATGACTATTGTGGTGCATTGAATGGCGTTAACAGACTAGAAAATGCAACACTCAGATCAGACACTTGCATCATGTTTCGCAGCCTCCGTATTCCTACGCTTTATGACTGTCCTCTTCATGACATTGTCAAAAGGGCAGAATATGGATGCCATTAAAATCCCCCCCCCCCGAAAAATTTCTGCGGACGCCCATGCCTGTGTTCTAGCTTTATTCCACCTTCCTGCTACCAAGGTACCTGTGCCAAGAGCTCCTGGTTCCAGCGCAGAGGATCCTGTCTTCAGTGGGCCCACAATCCCTGGTAAATAGACACTACCTGCACGCAGAGTGACTTATCCTGTTGTATCCAGTGCTCTGTTATTCTGTATCAGACTTGTTGCGGTGTGTTCTGAATATACACTTATTTACCAGCATAAGTTCATGTGTCTGCTTCATCTGCTCTCCCCCAGCGCTTGGGATATTATTTGATATTAAGACCCTGCCATGGTTCCATCATGGCTCGAGCCTGACAACATTACTGTGTGTTTTATTGCTGTGGAGCTTTGTGATGGGCTCATATACACCGCACATTACTTTGAGTTTTATTGCTGTGAATCTCTGTGATACGCTCATACACACATCACAATACTTTGAGTTTTATTGCTACATACTCCCGGGGTGTAGGGGATATATGCAGGGCCGGATTAAAATCGGGTCTGATAGAGCAGCAGCTCCAGAATAGGCCCAGAGAAAGGATAACTATTTCTGCATTGATGGACCCCTATATCTCCAACTACATAGGAGCTACAGGGTCAGGTTAGGCATCACTGGAAAGGCCAGAGCATGAGCTTGCCAATGATATCAAACATGACCAGGTTTTAAGTAACAATAAAATAAATAATATTTATTTTTTCTTTCTAACACAGCAATATTTTTCAATTATAGTGAACAATGATGCTGCACTAACTCACCATCTCATTTCTCATGTCACCAACAAGTGTGGAGGTGATGGCACAATTCACTATTACGAATTGTTACATCAAAAACCTAAATGCCGCACTGCAGCGAAGAGCACTGGGGGGACTTTGGAACCCTGTGTCTCTAATCTTTACACTATGACCTCACAAGGTAAAGTGAGGTGTCATTGGTCACTGATATCAAAAGGTGACCATGTAAAATCTAAAAAGAAAAGATATACACGTATCTGCACTATTAAATAACCTAAAAATCGGGTTTCATTTCACTAAATTAAAAAAAAAAGCCCCCAAAATCCTCAGCTCCAGGCCCATAGAGATCTTAATCCGGCCCTGGATATATGGTTATGTATGTGAATGTTTGGCTGGGTGTGTAAATGCATATATTTGTCTTTAAACAGGCTGCTGTGCGTAAACTTTTGCGCCTGTGTTCTTGTCGCAGTCTGATATTGCCGCTAGCCCTGCACCCAAAAGGATGGTATTGCTCCTAGAATTGTCACAATATCTGCTGCCTGTAATTCAAAAAGTAAGAATGACAGTGGGTGTCTTGGCAGCATTGTGAGGTATGCCCCTGGGTGCACTTAGGCTAGGGTCAAACGAAAGCATTTTTACACGCGAACGTAAAAAAGTGCGTCCGAACGAATTGACGTATTTTTTCACGGAATGCGCGAAAACGGTCATACGATGCGCATTTTTCGTGCGTGATTTCTTTCGGATCGTCAATAAAACTCTTTTTGCGTCTGGACGTTATGTAGGCTGGACATTAGCAGTGTCTGACATCTCCTAATCACGCAAACACGCCGCTATGCCGCAGCTGCGCACTCAGTACGTCAGTACTAGCGGTTCAGCGTTCTCAGAAAAATGCGTTCGTTTTCCACTTGCGTTGCGCGGCCGGACTTTCGTGCGACCGTACTTCGTATATTGGCCGTCATTCCCCTTCATTTGCTGCTAGTGCGGCCGTGATTAAGTGCGCCAGAACGCACGTTAAAAGTGCGCTGGTCTGACCCCAGCCTTAATATGAAAGAGGCAAAGTATGGTTGAACATGCAAATAACTGAAATTCTACTTTTAGAAGTGTACTTGTAAAATTGCCCCTGTCCTTAAAGGGTTAATAAAGGAGTATTTATTAGGGCATGAAAAATAGTCACAATAATCCGTTTTTTACTGGGCCTGAGAGTACCCCCACCTATTTTTCCAGAAAAAAAGCACTGATCATAGTTAGGTTGTTGCCCTGCTGTAATAAGGTGTGTGGGTTGGGTGAATTGTAATTTGTTTATTAAAATTAATTGTGGATTTAATCTTCCATGTACATTGCTGTCTTTTCCTGCAATAAATTGTTTGCAAAAGTGGACAAACCCATAAATCATTGTTTGGGTTAACACACTCAAGTGTGGGTCACAATAATGTCTCCTCTAATTATCTTATTGCTGGGGATCACTGAATCATTGAGAAATACAGTCTCTTCAAAGCTGGTATAGATATTGGAATACACTCACAAACAATCAAATCTCATAACACTTATCAGTACAGAAACACAGCACTTTCATCTGGCTCACTGCCTCTTCGAAAACTGCACACAAGCCGTAGAAGATCTGGACAGGAAGTGGTCAGAGGATCCCAGGAATGGTAAAATATAATTTATAATAGGTCCAAGCCAATAGATAAAAATAACCATACCATAGTCTGCACGATAACATTGATCTGTGCTTTCAAGGTTGAGTTTATTCCCTCTTCCCCTTTTACCAGTAACTGTAAAATGTAAACATTTAGCCTACTTCTGTGCATGCTATTTATCTTTCCTGTCATGTGGTTCAGTTTCCATTTCTATTATTTTCTTACCTGTGGTTCAATATCCAGAATGGCTACCTTTCCCTTCACGTGAATCTCTTTCACCGTCTGAATCTTTGTCCCAAATATATATCCACTGAAGCTCCCGAATTCCAGAAATAGATTTTCTGAGATGGCTTGAGTCATCTCATCTGCAGAAACAAAGTAGTAAGAGCCCTCTTCTTCCTCTCCACGTTTGGGAGGACGAGAAGTATCTGCAAGTAAGGAATATTTATAGAAAATTCATATTATGCTCAAGAGAAGATATTTTGGGATGAAAAGTAACAGGTAATCATGGTTTTAAAGAAGTAAGGGAGCAATAGTTGAAGAGGGAAATTAATATAGACTTTTAAAATTACTTCTAATAATCAGAAGAATCTGCATAGAATGCGAAAGACTGCTGGATTGCTATTAATACATACATTTGAAAGAGTTAAAAATTGCTTTGTACTGGGTGGGCGGAGCCAAGCCAGCGATGTGAGCAGTCGCTCGTCACTAGCGCTCCCGTGACACTGCCCTGTTAATTATGCAAAAAGACACCCAAAATTACAAATTTCCCAATTGTGGAGGGTCTGGGATCATCCAGCTGGACCATGAAGATGCCAAAAAAGAAAAAGACGGACAGCGCGGCGGTCATGCTGATTTTCGTTCCTAAGCCCCGATTAATTGGTGGGCTGCAAGATGGCGGCAACTCATGTGATGGCTGGATGAATCCTTCCCCTGGTCTGGGAGCCTCGGCAGCTGATGTGGAGATAAGCCCCGTGACCTGGCTTGATATACAGCGCCTGCAATTTTTCATCGCAACTGAGCTGGCCTGCACTGCAAAATCATTCCCGATGGAACACTTCTGGTACTGGCAGGAAGTACTGAGGGCCATGAGGTATCGTGGCACCAGTGGCGTCCCAATGGTGGGGCAGGGGGCCCGCACCGGGTGACACCTCCCCCTAGGGTGAGACACTAAAAATAAAGATATATATATTTTTTACTTTTACAAAGTATTTTACCGGGAAGGATGCACTGAGATTTGGAAAAATGGCGCTTTAGAGATTCACTATATGCTTTCCCAAATATGCTGCTTCCCGCCACCCAAGAGAACACAGCAAGGTGATCACACAATTACATATATAAAACAAAAAGGAGGGAGGCAGCGCTTCATATAACCCGTGTGTAACACGATATAATGGAGAAACAGGAACGAGCTCACGCTTGAAGGATTGTGAGTTTCAGTTTTTCTTAACAAATATGTTTTGGTTCTTCAATGGAAGGTATTGTCCTTTGAGTCTTTCCACCAGCAACAAGGATACTCCACACATAAATTAAGAGTAGGAAATACAAAAGTCCAGGCAATGCCTGGCTTATAGGAGTTTATCTTTGAAAAAAGAATTTATAGAAGGTTTTAATTTTAAAGGAGGTTTTAAATTGCAACAAATTTTAACCTCTCATGCAAAAAATTTGATATATGCACTTATATGCCCATGTCAACAGATTTATAAAAGGTAGAACAACTAGAGCATTGCATGTCCGTGTTATGGAGCACGTTAGGAACATACAGCGAGGATTCCTTAACCCCTTCGCTGCGGTGGAGGCGCTCAGCGCGTCCACCCGCAGGTAGCGTTCCTTGCGGAGGACGCGCTGAGCGCGTCCTCCCTTTGGGGCCAGCGATCGGCCGGGTTCCGATGCCACGATGACGCCAGTCCTGGAGTTAACCCCTAACTGCCACCAATGGTCGAGATAGGGGGTTCCAATGAACCCCCTATCTCCCGATCCATGGCAGTTAGGGGTTAATGTTTGATATTGTTGGATCAGCCAGAGCATGGCCGTTCCAACAATACCAAACATGACTATGAAAAAAGTTGTAAAAAACAAAAAATAAAAAAAAATAAAAAAAAAATGAACAAGTTTTTTTTTCTTTTTTTTGGTTCGTTAATGCAGCAATATTGTTCCCATTTCAATTATAATGTGAACAATGATGCTGCACTAACGATTTTTGTATGCGGTGCGTTTGTTAAAAATTGCGTAATTTTCCCCCAAAAAAAAAATGTAACGAGACCCCATCTCTAATTTTTTTAACAAGCGCACCCCATACAAAATATAACCGCAATTGCTCGCATGTTAAAATGTGAAAAAACCACTTTACACGTTGTAAATTATTGAAAATTCATATTTTATTGCATTTTTTGTTATAATATACAGACAGGTCATGACGTATACATATAATAATGACATATTATGAATCTGCCGAGTCTGACGGAAAGAACAATATAATATGTCTGGGTCATATACTAAACTAAGCCTTCAAAACACGTTTAAACATGATGAGCAAAACCGGTAAAAATGACCTCAGCACAGAGGCGGGAAATGCCTCAGCAGCGAAAGGGTTAATCATTCAGTTTTGGCTCATGTTCAAGAAAAACATGATTGTTCCCCTAAAGCAGTGTTTCCCAAACCTGTCCTCCGGACCCTCCGCCTTGCCAGGTTTGCAGGATATCTGAAGCACAGCACAGGTGATATGACTTGCTGCTCAGTTATTGCAGGATTCACTCTGCATTTCCCTAAGGAGATCTGCAAAATCTGGCCTGGTTGGGGGTCCCGAGGAGAGGTTTGGGAAGCATTGCCCTAAAAGGGTTAATTTTTCTGCCACTCAAAAAGATTAAGGAATATTGGAGAGGGGCTGGATTTTTTAAAGAAATTTAACCAGGAAGAGATATTTTTCATTATTTTTCATTTTGATTATTTAACCCTTTAGGGATTAAAGTAAGATTTCGAATTGTGTCATTTTCTATAGCTTTTAAATATTATTTTAAGATATTAATTATTTTTCTTTTCAATATATGCTTATGGTTTCAATGAGGTGATATTGTTTTCTGTGTGGTAGGGAGACGATGGATTTCCCCTCGATAATGTTACAATCAAAGACTCTAAGGCTAGGGTCAGACGAGCGTGATTTCTATGGACTGTGCGTCCGTGCACACGGACGTACGTCAGTACGGAAGTCACAGTAGTGGCCACACAGTCTGTGATCACGTCAGTGATCACGTCCGTGATTAGTGACGGATCAATATAAAAAGTGAAATGTGAGAAACCAAATTAATTGCAGATGAAAAAACCAAGGGAAGGGGTATAAAAAGCCATTTTGGGGAATGTGGGGTTTTCCACAGATGGATGCAGTCCAAGTATTTGTGTTTGCTGCAACGGGGTACCTGTACCTCAAGAACAAGCGAAAACGGCGATCATGGGTTCATCCCATAAACGCTGCCAGATGCACGCATGGCCACTTTGTCACGCTGTACAGGCTACTGCGAGAGAGGGACCCGACGAAGTTCTTCAACTACCTGCGGATGTCCATCCCCTCCTTCGACGAACTGTTGAAGGTACGTGAGCCGTTGATGAAGAGGTACACCAACATGAGGGACGCCATTCCAGGCGAGGAGATGCTGGTCATCACGTTGCGGTAAGTAACAGCAAACACCACCATTCATATTTTCGGTGCCAGCCAGCAGAGATTTGCTCGATGTCCAAAGCCCCCATTTTCGGTGTGTTGTGATATGCCCACCAGCCCATTTGCACAAGCATACCCACACACATACTCAATAATGAATGACACAGACAGTGACAGCAACATAAATCTTTTATCCACAAGAAATGGTAATACTAAACAAAATGACATTAACACACCATATGTTGCTGAACATAACATAAATCAGACATAAAATAAAGAGTACACGAACATGTGGCAAACAACAATGCAGAGCATTGAAAAAGGGCATGAGCACGAAACTAACTACAAATCCTCATAATGAGGAGCATCCTCATCATAGGGAATCGGGCATGTAACCTTGGTTGTATGCAGCCTGATGGGTTGGTGTGGAGGCTCCGGCCATCGGTAATAACCACCAGCATATTGTGCACTGGGAGGCACAGGCGGTACTGGAGGCTGGCTCAAGATGCTGTGGATGGTGTCCAATGTCCTTCGTCGGTACTACATCTTCTGAGCCAAGCTCATCTGGTGCAACATGGGGAGACACGAATGATGGAACGACATGTCATCGTCATCCCAGAATCTGCAGCGTGGAGGTGGTGGTGGCGGTGGATGGTGAGCATCCATGAATGTCACCATGGCATGCTCAAATTCAGCACCCGGTGCCCTTCTCCTTTTGTGGGCCGGCCTGGTGGTGTCAGCCCTTGCAGTAGGCAGCTCCTGGGCAGCGGTCTCCTCCTCCGACTGCGAGTCTGCTCCGGCCTCTTCCGTCTGTTCTGAGCAGGTGGCACTAGCACATGGCTGCATGTGTTGGTGTGCCCTGGATGTGGATGGGAGATCCATGCTGCCCACCATAGGTCTTGGTTCCAGGGTCCGTCGCAGGAATGACAGCTGCTCAGCATAAATAGAACTGCTGCCCCTCCTCGCCGCTGATCCTGAGCGTGCCGCTTCCGCATCTTTTTTGAGGACCCTGGTGTAGTTGTCCCTGACTGTCCTCCATTTCGCTATGACTTCATGTGCTGCAAAACAGAAGAATGATATTAGGTGCGGCTCACGGAATCTGATCATAACACACATTTATTTCTCCTTTTTTGATAGGTATCTTGCCAGTGGATGCAGTCTGCAGGACCTGCATTATAATTACCGCGTTGGCAGATCTACAGCTGGGGAGATCGTCCGCAAGGTGTGCCAGACAATTTGGGACACGATGAGGGAAGAATGTTTGACAACACCCACAGACGAGGCATGGGCACAAATTGCTGCAACGTTTTTGGAGCGAGCAAACTTTCCGAATTGCCTGGGAGCTGTGGATGGCAAACATGTCCGCATAGTGAAGCCACTGCAGAGTGGCTCACTGTATCACAATTATAAAACAATATTTTTTCATTGGCCTCCTGGCAGTGGCAGATGGCAACTATAATTTTGTCTGTGTGGATGTGGGGTCATACGGGAAAGATTCAGACTCCACACTGTTCAGGAACTCCACACTGTGGAATGCAATAGAAAGTGGGACACTGCACATCCCCAGACCCGCATCTTTGCCTGGCACAGACGTGGGAGTCCCCTACGCCTTTGTGGGGGACGAGGCTTTCGGACTTTCCACACATCTTCTGCGGCCATACTCTGGGACACACCTGACTGTGAAAAAGCGGGTGTTCAATTATAGGCTGTCGCGTGCGAGACGGTATGTCGAGTGTACCTTTGGCATACTGAGCAACAAGTGGAGGATTTCCATAGGCCGCTAGATGTGCACGTCGATTTTTGTGTAGATATAGTGAAATGCTGTTGTGTGTTGCATAATTTTGTTCGTGCGCGGGATGGTTTTAATTTTGATGACTCCTTGTCTGTTTGTGGTTTGGAGGAATTTATTAATGATGATGTTATGCCTGTGAAGCGACACAGCAACAGGCATCGTGATGCGCTGGCAAACTATTTCACTAGCGAAGCAGGACAGGTGCCCTGGCAGATGGGGAGCATTTGACATGTGACGTTCATGAATTTGTTAGCCATTTACATTTTGTTTGGATTAATAATGTGCATTTCATTATGAATATAATAATCATGTACTCACTCTGCACTTTCTGTTCATGCTCAGACCATGTGTCATATGCAGGGTACACCGCTCTTGTCACATCAGCCCATGCATTCGCCTTGCTGATCTTGTCCTTATATTGTTGGCTGGCTGTGTCCCACAATTCGGGGTGCTCCCCCACTTCGGTGATCAGCCTCTCGACGTCCATGTCACCTGCAGCGTCCACTCTCCAGTGTCCAGGATACACTCTCCAGCCCCCAGAATATACTCCAGCCACGCCAGGACTGTTCTGGAGTCTGGACGTGATATAGGCCGCAGAACAGGTGCGTCTGACGTCTCCACCTCACATACACAGGCCGCTAGCCGGCCACAGTGCACTCTGTGTGGCCGTTCTAGGGGTTGTACGTTCTTGCCGGCCTTGCGTCCGTGGGCCGCGGCTGTTGTGCGTCCGCAGTTCAGTGCGGACGTACTTTGTGTAACGGGCTCCGATGGGCTTTCCGTCATGCTATCATGGACGTACTTTTAGGCGCAATCACGGACGTGAACAGTACGCTCGTCTGACCCCAGCCTAAATGTTGTGAGAATATTGGACTATGTTGGTATTCGGATCTCCATTCATCTTAGTGGATGGATGCCAAAGAAGATATCTTCTTTCGGGACGTGCAGGAGCCGTCTTGGTAAAACTACAGAATGACGCCATCTACAAGAGCCGTTCCAACGAGACTACAGAGTGATGTCATCTAAGAGCGACGACTGAAATCTGACCATGTGGTCACGCCGGTCCTTTAGCTTCGGCTATTTAGTCACACCCGAGTGAAGGCTAAATATGCCTCATATTTTTATGAATTAGATTTTCTCTGCTTGTTTCTGCCACTGAAGAAGCACCCGAGTGGTGCGAAACGCGTTTGGCTTATTCATTTGCTTTTAATTGTTATTTTAATAAAGTGATATGTATATCCTCTTTTAACCTCTCTGTGTCCGAGTTATATCCAGTGAAAGTCCCCATAGAGAAGTAATGGTTAATCTGTTCAGAGAACACCGAGCAGCAGAGAAATGTCCTCATGTCTGGTGGTTTCATTCGGCAGGTTTATTCAGGCGATCACCATAGGTGTCAATGTTAAAAATATTCCCTTTTTTATAAAATATCTAATAAACCATTTATTCCTTTAATCTGTAGTAAAAAGTCTCTTAATTTATTGATTTTTTGAGTATCTTTTAGGCATTTTTTTTCTTCTAATAATATCCTTTTTTCCTGTAACAGACCTTTTTATTATCATTCATAGGACCTTATATTCCAGACATTTTCATTCAGTAGTTTTTTTGAAAACAGCAGACGACCGGTATGCGGAGGCATTCGGTGACTGATACCCTGCACTTCAGGGCCCCTGGGAAATTTGATTCCCCAAAGTGCGGGGAACAACAGAACACTGAAATGTCTGCGTCATTTCAGTTCTCTGAATATCCCCTTTAGTGGTTTTAAGGCCACCCCCTGGAAAGGGCCAGGACATACTTTGAAATGAGACAAATCTCAATGTATCCTTCCTGGTAAAATATTTGTGTAAATTTTTTTAAAATTTATTTTAGGGTGCCACCCCCTGGTGCGGGCCGCACCCTACGCCCCCCATTGTGACGCCAGTGAGAGGGAGTCTTAAAAAAATAGAATAGTAAAGAAAAAAGACCATAGCAGCATCTCATGCCTGCAAAACAAACACCCATTCTCTGCTCAGCAGCTCCAATCCACAAAACCAGCACACACACACATCTCCCATTACACAACACCAGCCACCCACACACACATATCCCATCACACAAAATCAGCCACCCACACAACTCCGATCACAAAACCAGCCAACCACACAACTCCCATCACATAAAACCAGCCACATATACAACTCCATCACACAAACCAACACACAACTCCGATCGCACAAAACCAGCCACCCCAACACACACAACTCCCATAAGAAAAAACAGCCACATGTGTACTTTTGTTCATAGCATGAGGATGGTTATGTTGTGAGTTTGCAAAATCACTTAAAAATAACAATTATTTAAAAAGAATCTACAGTCGGCAGTTTCATAATATATCATTATATTATGTCATGTCCTGCCACAAATGCTATAACTAAAAATATTTTTGAAAACATTAAAAAAAGTATGTGTGATTTTTTTTTTTAAAAAAAATTAAGTTGGGGGGGGGGTGCCAAATATAGGATCTGCCCCAGGTGCCAAATGTTCTAGCTACGCCCCTGCTTGGCACTCAGTACAAAAATTATAGAGTGATCAGATGGTGTGCTGGGTGCCTCGAGGGATCTAGGCACCCAGCAGACTGTAAAGTGTAAAGAAAGTTTTTTAAAAAAAATCAATTAAAAAATGAATAAAATGTGACAGCCAAGATGGTGCTGCCCTTCTAGGGGCAGGGTCATCATGGGGCTTTTGGGGATGTTCCTAGCCTGCCTCAGAGAGGCAGGTAAACAACATCTAATCAGAAATTCCCATAAATATAAATAAAGTTTATAATTTGTCTGGTCAGGTCAATATTTGTAAATAAAAAATGTGGGTACCCCTTCGTGCGGCGCTACAAGCAAATATATCTATTTGAAGGAGCAATAGGATCAAGTATGCTCCTTAATAGTGTTCAGTATCCTGATATTAGCATGAACAAATAAAATTAAACAATAGAAATATATAACCAATCAATCCTTATTGCAATTGGATGCAACATAATATACTTCTATACAAAATGGTATCTGAAACAGTCTGTCATGCTAGGTTTATCCTTATTTGATGCAAGTGGGCCACCTAGTGTCCAAATGGTGGAATTGATCTGGTAATATTAAGTCTAATACTCGTCAGTCTTGGCGGTGAGGAAAAAGATTTTTCTTAAAATGGTCAGCGTAATTTCTTTTGTTCAAAGTTGATAGCCTCCGCTCCTCTAGTCCCTTCAATATTCCTCCAAGAGAAAGAGTGGGGGTTAGGGGTGCGTCCGGGTCTGTCAGATAATGTCGTTATAGAGAATGGAAACTGATGCACTTACGTTAGTAATTGATAAATGCTGCTTGGCAAGAACCTTCCCAAAATCCTGGCAAACCTATGCATGGGGGGCATGTGTGTACTCCGGATTCCTTGCAGAAAACAACCTTGAGCGTGTTCATGCAGTAACTGACAACAGTGTCTCCTAAATCACAGTCCAAAAATAATGTGGGTGTAAAAATGAAAATTTACCAGCAAACACTATCCAATTTGTTTGTGTTAAATGGTTGCATCCATGGCATCAAAACACTCCATTTACAATACCCTGGGTTGTCAGCTTACCAAATATATGCACGTTCATGGCAGTAAAAAAAAAAAAATTGGGGTATGTAAAAAGGCCCCCAAAAAGAAGATAGGCAAAGACGATATGTCAAATTAGAAAAATGACAAGCACATGTCAGAAGATTGGCGTAGCACCCCAAAAACAACCCAAACCTATGTATGGGTGGTATCACTTTACTCAGAAGATATTGAACACAATTCAGGGGGATTTTTGGCAGTAACCCATAACTGGATTTTACAATTCTTGCCTAAAGAACAATGTGTGTGGGAAAAAATATTAAAAAAGTGACTACCTGGAAGTTTGACGTCAGACCTCGGAGGCTGGCGCGGCTCCGGCGTCCCTCCCTGCGGTCTGAGTCTTCCCCGCAGTACTTCCTCGCGCCCTATGCGCACGTGTCGCTGGCCTCAACGGCTTTAAGCTACTGCCGGTGGCGCGCCGCGTGTGACGTCATCACGCCTCCACCGTGGGTCTCCCTGCACCATGTGACCCTGATGGCCAATCAGATTGCAGGGCGCGATATTTAAACTTGCTTTTTGCCTTTTCTCATTGCCCTTTCGTGGTTTTGCTTGTCTAACCTTAAGTGCTTGCTTCTATAACCTCTGATTTTCTGTGTATGACCTGGCTTTTGGATATTGACCTGTACCTTATATATCCCTTTGACTCGGCTTTTGGATTTTGACTTTGTATACTGCTGTTTTCCTATGACCTAGGATTGTGTTAGACCCCTCTGGTACCCTGTACTGTCTGTTTACCACTTCCAATTTTTCCGTACTTTCCGGTCTCCATACCAGCCACACTAAGGACTGGTTTCTGTCCTCCTTGCTTCCTATCCCTGCCTTATAGGTTCACCTCTCGCTATTGCGAAATCCAGCCACCTCAAGGACTGGTATCGCACCTGGGTTAGGGTTACCTACTGTTGTTACGTATAGGGCTGACCCGAAGCACGCCCCAGGGTAAACGTGTGCCTGCCTGACATCACGAAAGGGCCATGGACCTAGCAGACACTGCCCAGCAATTCTCAGGTTTAGAGAGTCGTTTGGAGGATCAAGATCATCGACTTTGTTAACTCGTACTGCACCTACCCAATTAGAGGTTTCCCCTCCTGTTAATCCGCCCCCTTCTGAACCTTTTACTACACGGAACCCATGCCCTAACCTACTACCACCGGTACGTTATGGGGGCGATCCTATTGCCTGTAGAGGATTCATAAACCAGATCTCTATCCACTTTGAGCTAACCCCGTGGTCTTACCCTACAGATCGTGCTAAGGTAGCCTTTGTTATCAATCACCTTACCGATAAAGCGTTGTGTTGGGCTAACCCTCTCTGGGATACTGACAAACCCATTGTTTATAACTATCGGGAATTTATAACCGCTTTCCGTAGAGTGTTTGACCCCCCTGGTCGTAAAACTAATGCCGCCAAATCCTTGTTAAGCCTGCGCCAGGGTACTAAATCCCTGGGTGATTACACACTGGAGTTTAGATCCTTGGCTTCTGAGTTGAACTGGAATAATGGGTTTGAATGATGAGCTCCAGGACGAAGTAGCAGCCAGAGATCTTCCGGAAGATCTGATCACCTACTTGTCCTTTATAGATGAACGCATTCGCCATCATAAGAATACCAAAGATAGAGCTAATAGACTGCCTCTTAGGATGCCTCCCCGGTTCCCTTTAACTGCATGGGCTCAGGAGGAGAAGGTGGCTCTGGGAGCGCAGGTAGACAGCACTAAACTCCCTGAAGCTGAAAGGCAACGTCGCCGACGTGAGGGATTGTGTTTGTATTGTGGGTTAGGGGGTCATTTGCTTAAGGGGTGTCCCAAACGCCCTCAGGGTCCTTCGGGAAACTCACATGCCTAAGTGCCCCTTGGGGACAGCTCTTAGGCTCCGGGTACTCTCTATTGGGAGAATTCCTGTAGCCCGGTGAATCTCTATGCCCTGGTTGACTCCGGTGCTGCCGATAACTTTATTGATCTTGTTTTTGCTCGCAAACATGCAATTCCTCTTGTTGAGAAAGAAACACCTTTACTTGTACAAGCCATAGATGGCAGACCACTTGAAACCCCTTTTGTCCTTTTCGAAACTCAGGATAGGACTAATATGTCATAAAGAAAAAATGTTTTTCCATGCCATTTCTTCGCCTTCCCATCCCATTGTACTTGGGTACCCGTGGTTAACACGTCACAACCCTGTAATCGATTGGCGAGCTCGTCAAATCGCTAAGTGGGATAAAGATTGCATGCTCTCTTGTATTGAGGTCCCCTTGTCCGTCAACACCTTAAATGTACCCACGGCTCCTCCTCTGACCACGACTATACCTCCTCCATACTCAGATTTGGCCGTGTTTGATAAGAAAGAGGCCGATAAATTACCCCCACATCGTCCGTATGATTGCGCTATCGACCTTCTCTCAGGTACCATTCCTCCCCGAGGGGCAGTCTATCTATTATCTGAGAAGGAGCATAGAGTATTGGAGGAGTATATCACTGATTCCCTTAACAAAGGGTTTATTCGCCCCTCTTCCTCTCCGGCAGGAGCAGGATTCTTCTTTGTTCAGAAGAAAGAGGGAGACCTCAGACCTTGCAAAGGATTTTCGTGGGTTAAACAAAATAACCATAAAAAATGCCTACCCTTTCCCCACTCATCCCTGAGTGGTTTGATCGCCTGAAATATTCCAAAATGTTCTCCAAGTTGGACCTCAGAGGGGCCTATAACTTGATTCGAATCAGACAAGGGTATGAGTGGAAAACTGTGTTCAATACTAGATTAGGGCACTATGAATACCTGGTTATACCTTTAGACTATGCATTGCTCCAGCAGTTTTCCAGGCGTTCATTAATTATGTTTTACGGGAATACACTCCTTGTTTTGTTGTTGTGAATCTTGATACATTCTCCTGACCTGAAAACCCACCAACATGTACGACTTGTCTTGTCTAAACTGTTGTCCAACAACAGTATTGCAAACTTGATAAAGGTTTGTTTTTGACGTACAACAAGTAAAATTTTTAGGCTATGTGATCTCCTCTTCCGGCTTTATGATGGATCCAAAGAAACTAGACGCAATCGTTCATTGGCTCTTCCCAAGGCCAAAGATTTATAGGCTTCTCTATTATAGAAGGTTTATCAAGGGTTTCTCGTCCATCATGGCACCTAGTACAGCTTTGACTAAAAAGGGAACTGACACACAGAATTGGCCTTCCAATGCATTAGAGGCTTTTAGAAAATTAAAAGCAGCATTTTCCACCGCACGCATCCTTCATCACCCTGATCCAACCAGACCCTTCGGATTAGAAGTGGATGCCTCAGAGACTGGGGTGGGAGCTGTGTTGTCCCAACGTCCAGCTGACGACAAACCTATGCAACCTTGCGGTTTCTTCTCTAGAAAGTTGTCACTTACTGAGACCCGCTATGACATTGGAGACTGGGAATTTTTGGCAATCATACTTGCCCTGAAGGAGTGGCGTCACCTCTTAGAGGGTTCCAATTGTCCGTTCTCTATACTCACAGACCATAAGAATTTGGCCTACCTGTCTGAAGCAAAGAGATTGAACCCCAGACAAGCTTGGTGGGCTCTCTTTCTTACCCAATTTGATTTTGTCATTTCATACAGACCCGGGTCAAAAAATATTAAGGCTGATGCACTCTCCAGACAGCACGAACCTCTGTCTACTCAAATTCCGGTACCAGTTCCCATTGTACCCGAGGAGAAAATCCTAGCCTCTGAGTACTCAGATCGATTCACTACTATGGAATCTGTTAGTCTCTAGCACCTCCGTCTAAACCACCCGATAAACTATTTGTTCCTCCTGAAGAGGTTCTCAGTCTTACGACTGTTTCATGAATCTAGATTTGCTGGTCATTTTGGAGTAGAGAAGACTCTAACTCTAATTAAAAAGAAACCTTTGGTGGTCTACGCTTGCTAAAGATGTAAAGATGTAAAAGTTACTACCTGTTCAGTTTGTACCCGTTCTAAGTCTTCCCGTCTTAGACCTACTGGTCTTCTCCAGCCCATATATATGTTCCTGAACGTCCCTGGTCCCATTTAGCAATGGACTTCTTGGTGGAACTACCCCCTTCGTTTGGCCATACGGTCATTTTTGATCGTTGGTCCATCGTTTCTCCAAAATGGCACATTTTATTCCGTTAAAGAAACTCCCCTCCTTTAACGAGCTGGTACACATCTTTACTAAAGAGATATTTAGACTACATGGTGTCCCAAATGTTATTGTCTCAGATCGTGGTTCCCAATTTATATCTAAATTTTGGAGAGTTTCTGTCAACAATTAGGTGTCAAGCTTTCCTTTTCTTCCGCTTATCACCCACAGACGAACGGATTAGCTGAAAGAACAAATCAGACACTTGAGACTTATTTAAAATGTTTTATTTCTGATGCACAGGATGATTGGGTCACTATATTGCCATGGGCGGAGTTTGCATACAATAATGCCACGTCTCAGGCGACTAAATAGTCGCCATTTGAAGTAGTCACTGGTATGTACCCCACCATTTTCCCATCCTCGTTTGTGCCTCAGGATATTCCAGCCTTAGAGGACCACCTCTGTGATCTGCGTTTGATTTGGGAGAAGACCAAATCGAATCTCGAATCCGCTTCTTTGTCTCAGAAGCGTTCTGCAGACCTCAGACGCAGACCTCCACTGGTTTATCATGTAGGGGACAAAGTGTGGCTCAGCACACGTCACATCAGGTTGAAGGTCCCTTCTATGAAATTTGCGCCCCGGTTCATAGGACCTTATAAGATTCTTTAGGTGTATTAATCCCGTCTCGTACGCTCTGCAGTTGCCTACATCCCTTCGTATCCCTAACACCTTTCATGTGTCCTTACCTGAAACCCCTCCTGTGCAATCGTATTACCCGTCCCGACTCTCTCCCCCTCCTCCTGTTTTAGTAGACGGGAACCGCAAATTTGAAGTGGAGTCCATTCTAGATTCCCGTCGTTCTCGGGGCAGGTTGCAGTATCTGGTTCATTGGAAGGGTTATGGTCCCGAGGATCGTACGTCGGTCTCCCTTCACAACATTCATGCTCCTCGTTTGTTGTCTGCTTTTCATCGCCGTTTTCCTGCCAAGCCGGCTCCTAACCGCCCGGTGGGCATTCGAGTAGGGGGTGCTGTCAGACATCGGAGGCTGGCGTGGCTCCGGCATCCCTCCTTACGGCCTCGGGGTCTGCGTCTTCCCCGCAGCCCTTCCTGTCAGAAGATTGGCGTAGCACCCCAAAAACAACCCAAACCTATTGTCACGGTGGCTCAGGGGATGGGGCGCCTGGCAGCAGCTTCCTCGCTGCTCGCTGGCCAGGCGCCGAATGTAAGCGCTTCCGGGCCCGCTCACGTGGGACGCCGAGGGGCGGGGCCTGGTGCTGTGACGCGGACCCGCCGGGTTTAAAACCCAGTCTCTCCCATACACCGGTGCCCTGACGTGGTATTCACCTCCCGCAGAGCTCTTGTGATTTTTGGCTATCTCCTGTGTATGATCCTTGGCATTGGCAAACGAATCCTCTTGTGTATGACCCTTGGCATTGGCAAACGAACCCTCTTGTGTATAACCCTTGGCATTGGCAAACGAACCCTCCTGTGTATGACCCTTGGCATTGGCAAACGAACCCTCCTGTGTATGACCCTTGGCATTGGCAAACGAACCCTCCTGTGTATGACCCTTGGCATTGGCAAACGAACCCTCCTGTGTATGACTCCTGGTATTGGCAAACGAACCCTCCTGTGTATGACTCCTGGTATTGGCAAACAAACCCTCCTGTGTATGACCCCTGGTATTGGCATTTACTCTGCTCTAGGTTCTGCCCTTAACGTTGGTACTGAGGTCAGTCTATGTGGCATCCTAAGCACGCATCAGATTACCTCTGCTATTACTAAAGTCCTAGGGAGGACTTGTGATCTGTTCTGTACCCCTGTCTGGTATTTCCCTTTCTTTATCTGTTACCTGCTTCATTGTCTACATAGCTTTGCCGACCATTCAAGGATCGGAAGAGTAGAAAGGGAGCTACAGAAAGAGATATATATCTTGGTAGTCAGAAGGATTCGTGACGATACTCTATTCCATACCTCTGTCTGGTGTTACCCCTTGTCTATCTATTGTCTGGTTAATTGTCTTTCTAGTTTCGCCGACCATTCAAGGATCGGAAGGGTAGAGAGCGGTCTGCGTAAAGGACCACACTTTTGGTAATCAGAGGGATCCGTGACACCTATGTATGGGTGGTATCACTTTACTCAGAAGATGTTGAACACAATTCAGGGGGATTTTTGGCAGTAACCCATAACTGGATTTTACAATTCTTGCCTAAAGAACAATGTGTGTGGAAAAAAAAAATATTAAAAAAGTGACTACCTGGAAGTTTGACTGTCAGACCTCAGAGGCTGGCGCGGCTCCGGCGTCCCTCCCTGCGGCCCCGGGGTCTGAGTCTTCCCCGCACCCTATGCGCACGTGTCGCTGGCCTCAACGGCTTTAAGCTACTGCCGGTGGCGCACCGCGTGTGACGTCATCACGCCTCCACCGTGGGTCTCCCTGCACCATGTGACCCTGATGGCCAATCAGATTGCAGGGCGCGATATTTAAACTTGCTTTTTGCCTTTTCTCATTGCCTTTTCGTGGTTTTGCTTGTCTAACCCTAAGTGCTTGCTTCTATAACCTCTGATTTTCTGTGTATGACCTGGCTTTTGGATATTGACCTGTGTACCTCTATACTCCTTTGACTTGGCTTTTGGATTTTGACTTTGTATACTGCTGTTTTCCTATGACCTAGGATTGTGTTAGACCCTTCTGGTACCCGTACAGTCTCTGTTTACCACTTCCCATTTTTCCGTACTTTCCGGTCTCCATACCAGCCACACTAAGGACTGGTTTCTGTCCTCCTTGCTTCCTATCCCTGCCTTATAGGTTCACCTCTCGCTATTGCGAAATCCAGCCACCTCAAGGACTGGTAACGCACCTGGGTTAAGGGTTACCTACTGTTACGTATAGGGCTGACCCGAAGCACGCCCCAGGGTAAACGTGTGCCTGCCTGACATTAACAAAGACTGTGGTAGAACTAGTGCATGGAAAGTGTTAAAATACAAAACTATTTGAACTACCCTAGGGTGTGTACTTACTAGAATTATATGGTTTGATGGGGGTAAATTACTTTGTCCGGCTTCAAAAATGTCCCAAATAGGACATGGATGCATGATGACCAAATGTGAAAATTCCAAGTTGGAAAACAGAAATGCACACCCACCAAATAAGGCCTTTTAGCCCCCAAATAACCCAACATACCTATACATGGGTGGTATCACTTTACTCAGAAGATGAACATATTTTGTGGTGTTTTTTGGCAGTAACCCTTAAGGTTCTCAGTACATGTATTCTTAAATTGCACTCTATGTAAAAAAAATCCCCAACAACGTTTCTCAAAATTTGGCATAGATTTGTGATAAAATGGTTGCATGGAAAGAGTCAAAATTTTCCAAGTTTAATACCTTGGGTTGTGCACAAATCTGTACATGTGGAGGGCTATTTAGGTGTCAGTGACAGATTTCAGTGTTACAATGTCACTATCACTAATTTTGAAAATAAACCCTTTGGAAATGGCAAAGTGCTACTTGCACTTATTGTCATATAAGATGGGGAAAAAAGTAAAGAATATGTAAACATTGGGTATTGCTAAACTCTGAACAAAATTTAGAAACTATTATGCATCTACAACCGTCAAAAAAACTCTGCTTAAGAGATTTGGGGGGGTTAAAGTTTGAAAAAGTGGTGTTTTTTAAATTTCTCATATTTCACAATTTCTTTATAGTAAATTATATGAAAGAAAAAAAAGGTATCTTTAAAAAGTCCATTTAATGACAAGAAAAACAGTATATGTGTGGGTACAGTAAACCAGTAAGAGGGAAGATTTGACCAAAATACAAATAGCGCAGAGACGGAAAACAGCAGCGAGCATTTTCGAACAGACTTTCGTAAAACCGCCCAGTTACTGAGGGGTTAATAAATTTCACATAAAATTCTACATTGACACTAGTATCCAGCACATTTCGTCTTATTGAAAAGACATCATCAGGGATATTGTGCGGATAGTGTAAGAGACGTCAACTCTTTTGAGACCTTAAGCAGAAATCAGTAGCTATTGCCCTTTTGCAGGAGACTAGGAGTTCCTTGTTAGCAGCTTTCCGACTTGCAGATCCATCCGACTCCAAAGTGTTCACCTCTTGTGCAGTCCCCAAAAGAGATGGCACCGCTATTCTGATTCACAAGTCCTGTCCTCTCCAAATTGTAAATGTACATGCAGATACTGTGGAGCGATATGTCTTGGTGCAAGGTACTTTTTCCTCACAATGGTACACCTTGGTGATGGTTTATTCGCCCAATTTCCTGAACTCGAGGTTCTGGACAGACCTTTCCGCTTTTGTTTCCCTCCATGGATGGGTTATACTGGGCAGGGACTTTAACGCGACCCTCTGCCCAACGCTGGACCGCTCCCCTAGCTCCCAGCGCTGCCTTGATATTCCCACTTTGTCTACCTAAGATAGATGGTTCCCGCGTTTGTCCATTCCCAGGGCCTACTGTATATATATATGGAGGGTTCAGAACCCCACTGTTAAGGATTATTCCTCAATAAACTCAATTTACTCTTGATTAGATTATTTCCTAATATTTCCTGTGTCCCTATTGTCTCTATAACGTGGTTAGACCACGTGGATCTTCATTTACCTTTGTTTTGGTCTAGCCATTTTCCTGTCCAACCCAGCCACCTCCCAGATTTCAGTTCTGTGTTCTATATCGATTTAGAGCTTGTGTTTCCCAATAAACCTTGTTTTCTGAGCCCTGGAACATGTCTGGCCTTCCTCTGTATTGCCTCAAACATACCTCAAGTGGTTTCTAAAAAAAAAAAACACTACTATATACATATTGTGCCTTCTTTATTCTTTACCCAGGTGGGTTTTATACCGGTCGACAGGCATATGATAATACCTGCAGGGTGGCAGATCTTATCTGGCTGGCCCACATTTTGATAGGACAGAGTGACCCTTTCTATGTACTTCATTGGCGCATATGGGTTTCCCTCTCTCTTTTCTATCGCTCGTCTCGGCACTTAATACCGGTGGTGGACCAGGTCAGGTCCCCTTTTGGGTTTGGAATATGACTCGTCAGGGCTGCCCACCATCTCTGGCCCTGTTCACTCTTTTTCTGGAACCCCTCTCGCAAACGATTAGAGCTGACACAAATATAACTGCCTTTCAAGTAGGGGACCTGTAATTTAAAGTGTCGGCTTACGCGGACAACGTCTTTCCCTTCCTGATGAGTCCTTTGGTCTCCCTGCCCCAGTTGCTTGACCAGCTCCACAACTTCTCTGGGCTAAGTCGGAGGTCTTTCCGGTGGTGCTGCCAGCATCCGTCCTGCATGACATGGATTTGGAAATTACTTACCATCCTGCCCTACTCCACTTTATAGGGCAAATTATCCTCATCTTATAGCGATAATTAAAGGGGATTTAGCAACCTGGGATAAATATGTTATCTTGTGGATAGGCAAGATTAATTACATTAAAATGAATGAGTTACTGACTTATTTTTTTCAGTCCTTGCCCACCTCATTGGCAGCCACTGACATTTTCTCCTTGCAGCGTGTGATTGAGCTGTTTATATGGGCAGGGAAGCACCACCAGGTGGGAAGACATGCTCTCTCCCCCCGAGAACATTGGGAGTATTGGGTCTGCCTTTGCTCCAATCATATTATTAAGCCGCTCAATTGGCCCAAACTGTAACATGTCACTCACCGAGTGGCTCCCGTAGATTGACGGTCCTGGGGGCAGGTCTCATGAGACCCAATATGTTATATTTGGTTATGCAGGGAACATCGCCCTCTGTTGACTACCGCTTGCCCTGCCCTGCAATTCTGAATTCTACTTGAATTGGCACAAGCTGGAAGTGAAGTGGGACTTCCCTTCTTTCCCCATGACCCACAATTTTTGGTAACAGGGACTTCGTACCAGGACTCGCTGCTGGTACTCTTCTACGCCTCCTGAATTCCAGTGTGTGCTGGTTGTACCATCTATAGAAAAAATAAACAGAAGCAACAACCAGGGTGAAGGCACCTTGGTCAACAATCACTTATCCCCCACCAAAGTTTAAACTTTGAGGATAACGATCCCTGAAAAGGACTAAACCTAATATTGTGATAGTAACCAACAAAACATATATTCTACAGAAGACTGGCCACCATGGGACAGTCATTGATTTATCTGGGAGCGGCAGCAAACAATGGCACAATGCCTTTAATTAATCCACAAAGACACCCCCAAATACCAACTTAAAAACAACATTTACACACCAGCAGTGTGAGGAAATTGGACATATATGGTGAGAGACCTATTGGCTATTGCAGCAGTACTGGACTATGATTGCTCAATGCTAACAATTGTAGCTAGAATACAACCACCAATTAAGGTGGAAAGTTTGCCGTGCCTAGAATACACGATCCAATAAATTGGTGCAACCAGACACCAAAAAATTAGACATATAATATTGTTGATTGCTAGCCACTGGCCCTCATAATTATCAGATTCTAATCTTGCCCTCACAACTGCCAAAACAAGACACAGTTTAAAACCACATCGGTTAAACACTCAGCTCAACATATGTTTCGTCGGTAGCGACCGGCTTCATCTGGAGCGAACATTGAATGGCTAATCGTAAGTGTTACCCTCCCTCCTTAAAAGATGTTTGGTCCACTGAAATTGACCAATGAAAAAATGAATATGTCCCACATGTCCTAAATAGCTTACAGCTGATGTTAATATAAGTGACTTGATGCTGATTATTAAGATAAAGTTGTAATATATGATCATGTGTCATTATTTAACCATTGAAAGAATGAAATATCTATTCACTTAGGTGATATTACTAAACGAGAAAACGATAAATGCATTCCCTACTCAGCATTTATATTCGGTACCATACTATTTATAGCGTTTATACTCGGTACATAGATAACGGAGTTGAAAGATTCCAAAGTAATACCAATCGATTTGGCCCAGGTGAAAGCGATATCTACGTGGTAATATGCCCAAAGAATGTACATTATAAGGTCTATGCCATTCTGCACAGAGTTGTTACGTGGCCAATCGAATGAGATACCATGTGACCCTATTCTACCAATGACCAGGCGCCTAATATTGTTAGCCTTCTGTATCTAGAAGTAAAACGTCTAATAGGTTCCCATATGATGCCAATTATTATGGGCATTGTGGATATCATTATGCGTTAAATATTGCGGGCCTTAATGAAGGAGATGATCTTACACTTGAAAAAGGAAAAGACGAAAACGGTTCCAATGGCCTCTAAGAACTAATGTTGTCCTCGTCTGTTCGAAACCAAGAATGTACCATTTTCCTGCCCCGCAAAGCTAAATGATCAGAATAACACAATAAGAAAGAGGCCATATATATTAAGTATTTATAGAATACTGAGTAGCCAGATTTGGTATACTTGGAGGTGCCGATCTATTTAGCCTAATAAGAACGCTATATACGTAATGAAGTGCCCAAAACGTACAAATTGTAAGGTCCATGTCGCTCTTCAATTGGTTACGGCTTGACCACTCGTATCAATGAGATACCACATGGTACGGTTCTACCAATAATCAGGCACGTAATATCGACAGCCATTGTTTATTCTATATCTTGGTATGAACCGTCTAATAGGTTTCCATGTGGTTCCGTTTAATGCTGGCGATAAACATATCGTTCTCACGTTTCTCGTAGGCATATTGCTGGATTACATGGTGTAATTATTTAATAAAGCTGTGGCCCATGCCCTTTCCAGTTAAGAAGGTGTTGAGTTTTTCTTTATACAGTATTTAAGGGGTATGGGTCAAGGAGGTCCCAGGTTTAATCAGTCATGTGATTTCATATCTAAGGCTAGGGTCAGACGAACGCATTTTTCGCGTTGTCCGTGAAAAAGTGCGTTCGAACGAATGGACGTATTTTACAAACACTTTTTGCGTCTGGATGTTATGTAGGCTGGACATTAGCAGCGTCTGACGTAATCACGCACACATGCCGCTAGCGGACGCAGCGCACTCTGTACATCAGTACTAGCGGTATCACCTTCTCGAAAAAATGCATTTGTTTGCTGCTTGCGTTGCGCGACCGCACTTTTGTGTGCCGTACTTCGTATATTGCCCGTCATTGGCCATCATTTGCTGCTACTACGGCCGTGATAAAGTGCGGCTGCACGCGCGATCACACTGCGTTCGTCTGACCCTAGCCTTACTGTTAGTATCCTTTTCGTTTGCACTTATCGCAATATAGGGCTGGTCTAAAAATTGTTTCCAGGGCTGCTTTTTTTTCCCAGTATGGCCCTGCCTGGATATTCAATGTTCACTGTAGTTGCAACAATGGTGAACATTTCTGTTTCTGGAATATTTAATTTAGATGAAAAAAAATGAACTCTAACTTTTTGTAAACCGTAAGCATAGAATGATAATTTCAGGTGACTATAACACTTTAATAACATTCACATATAACTAGAGCTTGCTAGACCATTCCATGAGATGTCAGTTGTGTGGCAGGGGAGCAAACAGAGAAAAAAAATAAATCACAATTTTAAAGCATTAAGAGGAAATAATATAAAACTACCAATGAATTTTGCAAACAAACTCACGTGGTGCAGGGTAGCTAAATTTTTCAGGATATTTAGCAAGCAAAGCATTTTTTATATGACTGCGTCCAACCCCACTGGCACCTGGATGAAGAAAAATAAAAATGTTAATTTCATTACTGATTAGGCTGGTGTCAGACGAGCGCATTTTGTACGGACTGTGCGTCCGTGCACTACGGACGCATGTTCTGACAGAAGGCTCGGAAGTGGCCGCAGTTCGGTGCGGATGCACTTTGTGTGTTGTTCCCTATTGCTCATAATTCTATGCTACCACGGACGTTAATATGTAAATATGTATAAATATTTAAAAATGTATGTATAAATATGTAATATGCAAAACCAGACGTGATCACTGCGTTCGTCTGATAAGAGCCTTAACCGGATGCAGTGTAAATACAGAGGGTCCCAAAAAAATGTATACACACTTCAACAGTTGCTATATATATGAACTTTTTAAAACCTGTATTGAATTAAGACAGCAATGTGTAGTTAAAGTAAGATAGTGCAATGTTTCCTTTAAAGCAGTGGTTCTCAACCTGTGGACCCTCAGGACCCACAATTGTCCTTGGTCATTAAGTCGCAACCCAAAAATAATTGAATTTCTGAAACATTATAATTTATTCCACAAAACAACGTGTGCAATATTCTACAATGTATGCAGTTTTAAAACAATTTTGTAAACAAACAGGGATTCTTTCCAAAATGGATAGTGCAGTAATCACAGAACTAGTGAAAATGAAAATGCTGTTGAGGTAAAACCCAATAAGATAAACTGTAATTGAAACATATGAAATCAATTAGCACTTATGGGAAGACTTGGGATGCTTCTTGCTCTTAACCCCTTAAGGACGGAAGTAATTTTACAAGTTTGGAACACTTTTAAACACTTCTAAAAGTAGAATTTCAGCTATTTGCTGTTCAACCATAATTTAACTCTTGTTCAGGAGAAATAGGGCTTTCATTTTCCACCAAAGATTTATATATAAAATATATTATAGTAGGAAAAAAAATCTAAAAACTATGAGAAAAAAGGAAATTTTGCTATTCTCCAAGTTCTGCATTGTATTTTCAGTTCGTTTTTTTATAGTAGTCACTTACAGGGTTATTCAGAGAGCGTGAAAAGCAGGAGAATGAATGGAGAATGAATGGAGAATGAAAAATTCTAGGTCAAAATAGTCGATTTGGAAAGTGAGATGAAAGGGAGAATTTTTCTGCTTTGGCTATTTTGACCTAGAAATTTTCATTCTCCAGTCATTCTCCAGTCATTCTCCAGTCATTCTCCTGCTTTTCACGCTCTCTGAATAACCCTGATAGTCTTCAGGTTTGTGTTTTGCATTTTTCACACAAAAACTGTTATTTTACTGATGATTTCATGCTCCCTCAACATTTTACTGGCCTAAAAAACTCATATTTCTGGTCGGCAATGTCTTACGAGTACAACGGTACCCCCCATGTAGAGGTTTTATTATGTTTTGGAAAGTTACAGAGTCAAATATAGAGTTTTCCCATTTCAGGCTTTACAACTTGAAATTTGCCAGATTGGTTTGCTGGCCCTATGTTGACTTTGAGAAGTTATGGCAGCCCAGGTATGAAAAGTACCTCCTCATGTCATTCCATTTTGAAAAGTAGACAACCCAGAGTATTGAAAATGGGGTATGTCCAGTTTTTTTATAGTAGCCACTTAGTCACAAACCCTGGCCAAACTTAGTCTTAATGTTTGTGTTTTGCATTTTTTACACGAAAACTGTTATTTTGCTGATAATATCATGCTCAGTCAACCTTTTACTGGCCTACAACATTGATATTTGTGGTCGGCAATGTGTTACGAATTCAACGGTACCCCCATGTTGCATTTTTATTTTGCTTTTTGGAAAGTTACACGGTCAAATGTAGAGTTTGTCCATTTCAGGTTTTACAACTTGAATTTTGCCAGATTGGTTTGCTGGGCCTAGGTTGAATTTGAGAGGGTATGGCAGCCCAGGTATGAAAAGTACCCCATCATGGCATATCATTTTGAGAAGTAGACAACCCAGAGAATTGAAAATGGGGTATGTCCAGTTTTGTATAGTAGCCACGTAGTCACAAACCCTGGCCAAACTTAGTCTTCATGTTTGTGTTTTGCATTTGTTTTACCCGAAAACTGTTATTTTGCTGATAATATCATGCTCAGTCAACCTTTTACTGGCCTAAACATTGATATTTGTGTTCGGCAATGTGTTACGAATTCAACGGTACCCCCATGTAGCGTTTTTATTTTGTTTTTTGGAAATCTGACAAGTGATTTTCAGGATTTATGTCGTCTTTGAGAGAACATGGCACGCCAAGAGAGAATATTGCTCCAAAAGATGACACGCCAATGAGTCTAAATTAGTGTTTTGAGTTGTTTGGTGCAGCCACTTTAGAATAGCTGGGCTTAACGTAAACAGGGACAGGCCAAAGTCAGGGGATTCCAGAAGTCAGAGTAGTCGTTATAACAAGCCAACGAGTCGGTACAGGCAGCAAACAAAGATTAGTCGGTATAACAAGCCAATGACAAATACAGGCAGCAAAGGGTAATCAGGACAAACCAGAAAAGGGGATTTAGTAAGTTAGCTCGGTGTGATAAATTTTGAAGCACTCGGTTATGCAGAGGCCAGGTAGAGATGGGTAGGTAGGGCAATAATAACTAGAATCCTTTCGGATTCCTTTCTTGTGGCAGACACAACACTTTTTCTGGGGGGACTTTTTACAGCGGGTGGGAGGGACTCGGGAAGGAAGTTTCTGCCACTTAGTCTTTGGAGATCTCCTGATTCCAAAGCGGATGTATCGGGGGCCGGGGTTAGGATAAGTTTGGATATGATCTCTAGCATGAATTCTAGGAAGGGATATGGCTTTTGTACTGCTGCCTGCTTGTACAGCACGTACGCGTTGAAAATTGAAATCTCTGTGAAATAGATGGCAATCTTCTTGTACCATGCCCATGTCTTTCGGTTCACCAGATAAGGCTGTATACATTGATCAGCCAAGTCTACTCCCCCCATAAACTTGCTGTAATCTACAATGCACTTCGGCTTTTACAGTGGCTCAGTTCTCCCTCTCACAGACACTGGCACTGTACTTTCGTCGTGCACTGTAGATAGCATGTATACATCTTTCTTATCGGTGAACCGAAGGGCTAGCACTTCTTCCTGACGTAGAGCTGAAGAGGAGCCTCTACTTTTTTTGCCTGCTGTCAGGATTTGGGGAAAACCTCTGCGATTCTTCCGCACTGTGCCACACGGAAGGGTCTCGAAACAATATAAATTTTTAAATAGGTCGATACTGGTGTAATAGTTATCGGCCCATAAATGATAGCCCTTGTTGAACAGGGAATAGACCAGATCCCACACAATTTTTCCATTGGTGCCAATAGAATCGGGGCATCCTGGGGGCTCAAGGTGGCTATCTTTCCCTTCGTATATCCTAAACACCCATGTGTAGCCTGTTGTGGACTCACACAATTTATAAAATTTGACGCCATACCGGGATCGCTTGCTTGGGATGTACTGCTTGAAGAGCAGTCTGCCTTTAAATTTCATAAGGGACTCGTCTACAGATATATTTTGGTCGGGAACATAATTATCTGTGAATTTGGCAGACATAAGTCTGATAAGGGGCCAAATTGGGTCGTTTCTTGGTGGGCACAGTGCGTTATTGTTAAAATGGAGGAATCGTATGAGATTTTCGTACCTCTCCCTCTTCATAACCCTTGGGAATAGTGGTGTAGCCAGGATGGGGTTTTTGTGACAGTAAGACCGGATACATGGCTTCTTCACTATTCCCATTACGAGGGTTAGAGCCCAAAATTTTTTCAACTCTATGACATCCGTTGGTTGCCACTTTCGTACGCCTGTGGCGATGTGAATCCGGATGCGCATCAAGATATTGGTTGGCAAACAGGTTGGTTTGCTCAACCACCATCTCGAATACGTCGTCAGACATAAAGAGATTAAAAAAGCTCACTGGCTCGCAGTCCTCTACCCTTACTGTGATGCCAGGAGTCACTATAAATGGGGGTATTTCTGGGGCAGCCATATTTGGGGGTACCCAAATCCCAGTAGATGGTGGGGGGTCACCATCACTGGAGGGTTCACTAAGGGGCTCTATATCAGAGGCTGTGAGGGTGTCACTGTCGGCGAGAGTGTCACTCTCAGAGGCGGCCAGGATCTCATATGCCTCTTCTGGGGAATAAAAGCGGGAGGACATTTTTATGGGGACCTTTGGTGAGATGTCTTCCTGGGGCTACTGCTCATAGAGACAAGAGACGTATTCTCAATATTGTCAAACAAGCAAAGCAACAAGGGGAAGTGGACGTTCTAGTCCATCTAGGGACAAATGACTTGGCTAGCAATGAGGTTTCTGAGATTAAGGAAGATTTTTGTGTTCTTGGAGGTGAAATACAGCAGATTGCGTCCACTGTGTCATTCTCTGAAGTTTTGCCTGTGCATAACATTCAAAATAGGCAGATGCGCAATAGGGAATTCAATTTGTGGCTTCGGGAATGGTGTCGGGAGCAAGGATTTGGCTTTGTGTCCCATGATAGCTCTAATTGGAGCAGAAAGGAACTGTATAAAAAAGATGGTTTGCATCTTACTCATAGGGGAACATATGTTCTCAGTGAGAAGTTCAAAGGTTTCGCAAAGAAATATTTAAACTAGGAGGGGGGGACAAAACGGTAAAAAACAATCTGCCCGATTGTCCCCCAAAACTAAATCGGAGGGTGCAAGCAACATGCGAGGTAAAAAATGACAAGCTCAGAGTCGTGTCTACAAATGCTCGCAGTTTAGTCAATAAAATCAATGAACTAGAGGCAATGATGGCAGCTGAAAAAGTAGATTTAGTGGCGGTTACTGAGACATGGTTCAGTGAGAAAAATAACTGGGACATAACAATACCGGGGTACTCTTTATATAGAAAAGACAGAGAAGGTAGGAAAGGAGGAGGAGTGGCCCTGTATGTGAAAAACAACATAAAAACGAACCAAATAAAAGTGAGCGAGGTGAACATAGAGTCAGTTTGGGTTACGCTAACATTTGGCAATCATACAGTAGCTCGTGTAGGTGTGATCTATAGACCCCCTGGACAAGCAGAAGAACTAGATAATCTGCTGGTTGAGGAAATAGCCAAAATGGCAATGAAGGGGGAGGTTATTATCATGGGGGACTTTAATCTTCCTGATGTGAACTGGAAAACCAAAACAGCTGGGTGCACCAGGAGTACAAATATTCTAAACTCCCTACTGGGATTATCTCTAACACAAGTAGTTGAGGAGCCGACCCGTAAAGAGGCCATATTGGATTTAATACTCACAAATGGAGGTTTGGTATCGGACGTTGTTGTAGGTGAAAATTTGGGATCTAGTGATCACCAGTCAGTATGGTTTAATATAACAACAGGGATGGAGCCGCACCACACAAGAACGAAAGTTTTAGACTTTAAAAAAACTGATTTTTCTAAAATGAGATTTTGTGTGAAGGAGTCATTATCAGACTGGAGGAGTTTAAAGGGAGTCCAGGAGAAATGGGATTATTTAAAGGAAGCATTATTGAAGGCCACAGGAAATTGCATTCAGCTTGTTAGCAAAAACAAAAAAGGGAAGAAACCACTGTGGTACTCTGCAGAAGTGGCCAAAATAGTGAAGAACAAAAAGATAGCATTCAATAATTATAAAAAAACTCAGAGTGAAGAAGATAGGCAAACCTATAAAATTAGGCAGAAAGAGGCAAAGCAATTATAAGAGCTTCCAAAGCACACGCAGAAGAAAAAATAGCTCAGTCAGTAAAAAAGGGGGACAAAACATTTTTTAGATACATAAACGAGAAAAGAAAAGTAAAACAAGGATTAGTTAGATTAAAAACAAAGGAAGGAAGGTATGTAGAAGAGGATAAAAGTCTCGCTGACTGCCTCAATGAATATTTTTGTTCAGTCTTTGCAGAAGAAAAGGAAGGAAAGGGACCTCAGTTAGGAGAGAACACTAAAGAGACATTTACATATCAGTTTACAGAGGAGGAGGTTCTACAGCAGCTGTCTAAAGTAAAGACAAATAAGTCAATGGGGCCTGATGGGATCCACCCTAAATTATTAAAAGAGCTCAGTGATGTAATAGCAAAACCATTAACAGATTTATTTAACCAATCCTTGTTAACGGGAGTCGTCCCAGAAGACTGGAAGTTAGCAAATGTTGTGCCCATTTACAAGAAGGGTAGTAGGGAGGAATCGGGGAACTATAGGCCAGTTAGTCTTACGTCAGTAGTGGGGAAATTAATGGAAACCATGTTAAAGGAAAGGACTGTTGAACATCTAAAAACACATAGATTACAGGATCAGAAACAACATGGGTTTACCTCAGGGAGATCATGCCAAACTAATCTTATTGATTTTTTTGATTGGGTAACAAAAATAATAGACACAGGTGGTGCAGTAGACATTGCTTATTTAGATTTCAGTAAGGCTTTTGATACTGTTCCGCATAGAAGGCTTATCAATAAATTGCAATCTTTGAGCTTGGATTCCAATATTGTTGACTGGATTAGGCAGTGGCTGAGTGACAGACAACAGAGGGTTGTGGTAAATGGAGTTTATTCGGCGCAAGGTCTTGTTACCAGTGGGGTATCTCAGGGGTCAGTACTTGGACCCATTCTCTTTAATATTTTTATTAGTGATATTGCAGAAGGTATTAATGGAAAAGTATGTCTTTTTGCTGATGACACAAAGATTTGCAACAGGGTTGACGTTCCTGGAGGGATCAGCCAAATGACAAATGATTTAGGTAAACTAAAAAAATGGTCGGAGTTGTGGCAATTGAGTTTTAATGTGGATAAGTGCAAGATAATGCACCTGGGACGTAAAAACCCAAGGGCTGAATATAGAATATTTGATACAGTCCTAACCTCAACATCTGAGGAAAGGGATTTAGGGGTCATTATTTCAGAGGATCTAAGGGTAAGTAGTCAATGTAATAGAGCAGCAGGAAATGCTAGCAGAATGCTTGGTTGTGTAGGGAGAGGTATTAGCAGTAGGAAAAGGGAAGTGCTCATGCCACTGTACAGAGCACTGGTGAGACCTCACTTGGAGTACTGTGTGCAGTACTGGAGACCGTATCTCCAGAAGGATATAGACATCTTAGAGAGAGTTCAGAGAAGGGCTACTAAAATGGTGTATGGCTTGAAGGAGAAAAGTTACCAGGAAAGGCTTAATGATCTTAACATGTACAGCTTGGAAAAAAGACGAGACAGAGGAGATATGATAGAAACATTTAAATACGTAAAGGGAATCCACAAGGTAGAGGAAGGGAGTATATTTAAAAGGAAACAAAATAGCAAAACAAGAGGACATAGTCTTAGATTAGAGGGGCAAAGGTTTAAAAGTAACATCAGGAAGCATTATTTTACTGAGAGGGTGGTGGATACATGGAACAGCCTTCCAGTTGAAGTGGTAGAGGCCAAAACAGTAATTGAATTTAAGCAAGCATGGGATAGGCATAAGGCTATCCTAAACAAAAGATAAATCCAGGTAAAGTATCCATGTAATTGGGCAGACTAGATGGGCCGAAAGGTTCTTATCTGCCGACATTTTTCTATGTTTCTATAATACGGGCTTAAGTCTGATACATTTTATATTATCCAGGACCACCATCCCCCTTTCCTCATCTATAATACACGTTTTATATAAAGTCCCTCTCCTCTCCCAGTGCTGCTTGTTATACAGGTTTTTTTTTACGTCTGATACATTTACTATCCAGCTCTCAGTTACTCTGTCATTATGAGCCTTCAGTGTGATTTATTTGAATGTTTTCCCTGGATTTAAAGTGCTTTATTTTATTTTAAACATAAATTTGCACCAGTCATCTCTTCTCTGAGCTTTCAGACCGATTTACGTTAATATTTTCCCTCTCCCCTGCTTTATATTCCTGTCTAAGTAAAAGTTCCCTCTCCTGTGCTGGATAAGCATTGCATTCCGAAGTTCTGCACCCTCCACATACCAATGCAATAGGATGTTCTATACAGAGAGGGACATTAATTAATGCAGGAGGATGTTCTATACATTATACAGAGAGGAGTATTAATGCAGGAAGATGTTATATACATTATACAGAGAAAGGTATAAATTGAGGAGGATGTTCTGTACAGAGGGACATTAATTCAGGAGGATGTTATCTACATTATACAGAGAGGGGTATTAATTAATGCAGGAGGATGTTCTATACATTATACAGAGAGTAACCTTTTTTTTTTTTAGCCCTTTAAATCCAGTGGGTGTGAGAGCTAAGATCGCCTGCTTGTTATATTATCTCTCAGTACAATGTATCAGGCTCAGCTGTTACAGTAACTGACTGTAACAGCGCTCAGAGTTTCAGTAAAACAAGGAAATAATATTGTTCTAACCTCTTTTATATATAAAAATATTATTTACTAGTTTTACTGAAACTCTGAGCCGCTGTAATGAGCAGCAGTCAGTTACTGTAATAGCTTTGCCTGACACATTGTGCTGAGAGTGAGAGATACTGTAACAAGCAGCGATCTCAGCCCTCTGAGGAGCCACTACAATAGTAATTGTATTTTTCGGTTTTCGGATGAATGAAATTAGTTTTCATACTAAAGAACTGAAAATGAATTTCTTTAGCAACTAAATAAATTGCATTTTAAGACTAATCCATTAGTTCAAAACGAAATTTTGTGCTGTGCATATGTCTAGTCGTGGACCGTTTTAAGATCCTTATAAGCATCCACCAATTCATTATGTGCCAAGCACAGAGTATCAGACTTATTTTCAAGGAGTTCGTAGCGTTCACCTATATCACGGATTTCTTGATGCAGGGACGCAGTAATCGAGTGGAAATCTTCCTGGATTGTGGAGCGGAGGTCCTGGAGCATGGCCTGGATTTGCCTGCCGGTAGCTGGAGCCGTAGATGGAAGGCTCAGATGATGTGGATCGACCTCCCTTGCCTCCGCCTTGGGACCAGGTGAGTGTGGACAGCGGGGACAATGGGCACCTCCATCTTGCGGCCTATCCCACATTTTCCCAGAATGAACGGGGTCCGCTGCGTTTTTGCAGGCGCCATTAGAGGCTTGGGGGTCTGCAGGTTCGGAGGAGCTGGTAAAAGCGATGAATCGCATCCGGGTGAGCCGTGGTGGCTGGATAAGCTGGCGGTCAGCAGGAACTCCCTCTACATGCGGCCGTCCATGATGGCCGCTAGACACGCCCCCCCAAAATGTAACATTTATGGTTGTGACCAAAAAGTTCAATTTTGGTCTCCTCACCTCAAATGGCTTTGTGCCAGAAGGTTTGAGGCTGATCTCTGTGCTGTTTGGCATATTGTAAGTGGGATACTTTGTGGCATTTGCATAGTAATAGTAACTGCCTCCTTATTGTGCATCTAGAAACAGCCTCACCACGAGCCCTATTACAATCTCTGCGCAAAAGCACGCACGCAGCGCAATAAATTTTGTGCACAGCTTTGAGCGTTAACGCGCAAAAATTAACGGTGGTATTACAATCCTCGCGCATTTTTTCATCCGTCAAAAAATAACGCAAGTAAAACGGACACGCAAAACGCAGATAAATAGGCGCTCAGTAACGTAGCTCGCGGAAATCAGAGTGCGGACTGTTTTTTTCACAGGATTCAGCCAATCAGAATTAAGAACCTTAATTTACCTTAATTGACTCAAGTTTTTGCGCCTGTCAAAGTCAATCTGAGTATATATGCTGCAGCAATAATAAAAACACGCACAAATTCTCAATTTTATTGTTTGGGTATGTGTAGAATGTGTAACTATACTTAGCTGTATTTTTTGTATTTGGGTTCGGCCAGGACGTTCAGATTTGACATTAACACCAACTTTTCAAAAACGTTAAAATTATGCGCGCAAACGTTGTCTGTTAAAATTTGCACATAGATTGTGCACTGGTACGCGGATTGTATTACAAACGCATTTGTGCTCACAATGTTAAGTATAGGACGCGCAAAGTACAGTAAGTTCACACAGGTTGAGCCGCGGTAGACGTTAACACACATTTTTTGCGCACACATTGTAATACAACATTGTGTGCAAATGGTTTTTCCCCTCGCGTTAATGCGTTTTTGCGCACGCATTAACGTTTGCACGAAGAATGTAATAGGGCCCCACATGTTTTCAGAGAATCCTGTATTTCATCTGAAGTTATTTGTGGGGTTTTCTTTGCATCCCGAACAATTTTCCTGGCAGTTGTGGCTGAAATTTTAGTTGGTCTACCTGACTGTGGTTTGGTTTCAACAGAACCCCTCATTTTCCACTTCTGAATTAGAATTTGAACACTGCTGACTGGCATTCTCAATTCCTTGGGTATCTTTATATATCCCTTCCCTGTTTAATACAGTTCAACTACCTTTTCCTGTAGATCCTTTGACAATTCTTTTGCTTTCCCCATGACACAGAATCCAGAAACGTCAGTGCAGCACTGGATGAAAGATGAAAGGGTCTGTCAGGAGTCCAGAAACTCATTGACTCATACACTCACACTAATTACAAGCAAACAGATCACAGGTGAGGATTCTTACCTTTAATAGTCATTCAAACCCGGTTGTGTCAAATTGTGTGCATGTTATGAGGCCAAAATCACCAGGGTATGTAAACTTTTGATCAGGGTCATTTGGGTAGTTTCTGTTGTCATTATGATTTAAAAAGAGTAAACACACTTGATTGATAATAAATGGCTTCAGCCAAACACTAACCATGAGTGAAAGAAATTCATATTGTCTGAATAATGCCCAAGAAATCATAAATTCTGCCAGGGTATGTAAACCTGAGCACAACTGTATATGGAGGATCGAATAAAATGCCATTCCAAAAGTTTGCACACTGCCTACTATACAGAATCAATACAATATATAGACTCTGGAAAGAAAAGTGAGATGTCACACTTGTTTAATTTGAAGAGAGCTAGTTATATGAAGTTGCACTATATATATTTTTTCCCTCCTACATGCAACCATATGCGATATCTTGACGGCTCAAGCTTCATCTAATCCAAAATTAAGTAAAAGCATGCTATACATCTGCACTGCACCAATGTGATTTTCTATCACCCAAATTGATGAAAGTTTAAATCCACATATTCTTGATACATGTAATAGCACCAGTATACTGTACTGTTCGCTATATCTATACATGTTTGTGCGCTTGTAGAAGTTTTTTGTCTTCAATTCCCTATTTCTGTGACCTTTGGGACAGATGTGTCGATACTCACTAGCTTCTCCTGTACAGCAGCATGCGAATACAAAATCTTCTATATAAACCATAAATCTAAATAGGTGCTATTTGTTTACACTCATCAGCCTCTTTAACCATTTTCTCAGGTGTACCCTGTATATCGTTGGCCCTTAAGGTGTTAATAAGGAAGACAAGCGTGACGTGTGTCACTTTAGACTTGGGGTGTGTGGACATGGAGATGGGTTTGGGGTACAGGCCTGAGTTTAGTTAATATTTTCATTGCCCTCTTGTGTGCGGAATGTGTGTTCTGTGATCATCTAAGAATGCATTGTCTAGTGTTTGTGAACCTGTTATGTTTCCTTTTTTTTATAATTCTTTATTTTGAGAAAACAGAATTTTAATACACAGATAAAGAAAAAACAGCATTCTGCAGCGGCATCGCCTCGCAGGGCAGTCAGAATGAACAAGCTTACTATACGAATAAGCAATGTATATGAGATCAAAGCAATGCGTCAAAACAAACTAGTCAGGTTATCAAAAACGAGTTTACCCTGCTGCCCCACTCATGACAAAACCTCCCAACATAAAAGGACGAACCAGACTACTAACCACACCAAACATAAAAAAGGAAAAAGAAGAAAGAAGAAAACAGAAAGGGGAAAAGAAGAGGGGGGAGGGGGACCTCAACCTCAAAACCTGACCTTAGTAGAATTCCTTCCATCAACTCTAAGTCTTGTAAAACGATGGAAGCGAATTGTGCACCACTGCCGACAGCCTATCCATATGGTGCGCCTCTGGCTATGTAAGCCCGGGCCACTGAGATGGGAGGCACATCACTATCCCGCCAGTGTTTGGCCAGTGCTCTCTTGGCACCCAGCACCATCATATGAAAAAGTCTACTGTCCGGACCCTGTAGAGTAGGCTTGTGCACCGATTTTTTTTTCGGTTCGATTCGGTTCGATTTCTCGGATTTTTAAACTTTTCGATTCGGCTCGTTTCGACCGATTTCGGTTTCGATTCGATTCGGTTCGACCTGTTTTTCGGGTACATTTTTTTTTCGGAATTTCGACCATTTTTCGTATTTTCGTGTCACTGTGCTCGGTTTTTGTATCGACTTTTCGTTTTTTTGAAAAATTTTCGTTTTTTCAGAAACTTTTCGTTTTTACAAAATTTTCGTTTTTCGGAAAATTTTCGTTTTCGGAATTGCACATTTTTCGTTTTTCGGAACATCTGTTCTCCTCGTTTGCCACATTTCAAGCCCATTCGAAAAATCCGAAAATATTTCGTTTCGGCTCGGAAAACATTTCGGATCTGAACTTTTCGGATCTAAAATTTTTCGGAAATTCGGCCGCATCCGAAAACACGAATCGGGAAATTTCGTGAAAATTCCGAAATTCCGAAACCCGAAACGCACATCCCTACTGTAGAGTCAATGGGGATCTGTGGAGCAGGAAGGACCAGGGATCCTGTGGGAAAGATTGTTGAAACACTTCATTTATTCACCTATCTCGTTCCAGAACCGACGCACCTTAGGGCAGAGCCACCACATGTGAAAAAGGTACCCCTGGCTCCGCATCCTCTCTAGCTGACATCAGGAGTACCTGGCTGCAGGTGGGACAGCAAGACAGGGGTAGTATACCATCTATACATCATTTTGTACGCTTGTTCTTTCAAAGTGACACATATAGATACCTTCGCAACATTTTCCTACATGTCCTGCCATTCCCCTCCCTCCAACTCCTCCCATATGTCCGCCTCCCAACGAGCAATAAAACCCGGGGTCAGCCAGGAGTAGGGATGAGCGTTCGGTTCAAATCTGTTCAGAGTTCGAATCGAACATCGGCTGTTCGAAAGTTCGCGAACTTCAAACTTTTCAGGCCGTTCGCAAAAAGTTCTAAAAAAAAAAATAATTTTGAAAATCGTATGAAAAATGCTTAAAGAAATACTTTAAAAAATCTAGAAATAAAGAGACTCTTTACTGCAGAATATTATAAGCAACGGTTTATTAGATATTGAATTAAAACGGGAAATTTTTTAACATTGAAGCCTATGGGATAAAACATTCTTGTTACTAAAACATCAGGCAGACACGGCCCTCTAATCAGGCACTGTAGAGGGCAGCCTGCCAGGGCCTCCCAAGGATCCCCTTGAGGAGCATGCGGCCGCTGGATGACAGAGCTGCGACTGTGCGGGCTAGCCGCCCGGGTGCATGCGGCAGAGACAGGTGGCGCAGGGAGGGAGCAACTGCACCTGCAGCCACGGCAGACCCCCCCCCCACAACCAGGATCCAGGGAGCCCCCACTGACCCCCAGGCCAAGGTAAGGCGACACATTTCAAAAAAATAAATAAAAAAAAATCCAAGGACATTTTTAAATGTCCCCGGGAACATAAAATAAAACTTTTTTTTTTCTTTCTCTACCTGGCTAAATGTATTTATATATATTAGATACATTCAGCCAGGTAGAGGGGAGTGGCATGTGGGCTGCGCGGGGTCTCAGGCAGTGGTTTGTTTTTTGTGTGTGTATATTTTTAGCAAATTTATAGGGGAAGGTAAGGGCATGTATGTATATTCTTATAAATATATATATCCAGACTTTTATTGCACACACATTTTGGCAACTAATTGCCCCCCCATTTGGCTGATCCCTCCAGAAGAAATGTTGAACCCGATAGAGCAGAGAATAATATATATATTCTCTGCTGTGTTGGGTTCAACATTTCTTCTGGAGGGATCAGCCAAATGGGGGGGGCGCATTTAGTTGAGATTGTCCGCATGCCACCTCCCCCCCATGTGTGTATGTGTATATATGGTCTGAGGTCTGTGGGTGTATATATATATCTGCGTGCTGATATATACGTATATGTCTGTGTGTGGTATCAATGCATCCCTACTCTATACACAGCGCTCCGTGTCCCTATAATATATATGATCAGGGGTTACCTTTTTTATATTTTTATACTATTCCTATTAAACTAACAGTAATTTTGATGTATTGTATTCAGTAGAATTTTTTTGCCTATATAACATGTGCTTTGTGAAAATAAAATGGTGTGTACATTTTACACTTTTTCTTCTCCAGAGACACTACAGTAGTACCTAGAACCTGTCTCTCAGGGGATACCAGGTCTGCTTGTGACACGTTAGACCTCTTGTGGCATTGTAAACGAAAATGCCCTCTGTCAGCACAATAGAAACAAAGACCTTCTCCTGAGGCGATATTGTCTCTCCTCTCCTGATATGGCAGAATGACCTAGTTGCATAGGCTCTGGTTCAGTAGGTACAGGTCTGTGAGGGGAGACAGCGTGAGCCGACCTGGGAGTAGAACAGGTACCCTGAGACTTATGTGACTTGCTATGGCCAGACCTCCTGTCACGCATCTGATCATCAAGAGCTATACAATAGTCGATCAGGTTTTCTAGCTCTTTAGGCAGAGACAAAGGTGCTAATTCATGCACCATAGTCTCTGAAATTCCCTCAAGAAATGCCGTAACAAGCACCTCGTTAGGCCATAGTAATTCAGCAGCTACTGTTTTAAATTCTATGGCATATTCTGCAACTCGGCGGTTGCCCTGGGTTATACGACACAACGCTCTAGCTGCCCCTGTTGCCCTTCTAGCGGGGTCAAACGTACATCTCAAGTCATTCATAAACTCAGCATAATTATAAACCACTGTTTTTTTCAATTCCCATAGAGGGGTTGCCCATAGTAGAGCTTTCTCAGTTAGAGCTAAGGTGGGTTATGTGATCAACTACCTATCTGTGGGACACATTCCTGGATTCAATTCAAACATGATATATATTTGGGTTATGAACCCTCTGCATGAACCAGAACTCCCACTGAAACATGTAGGAGTCTTTAAACTGACATGAGACACCTCAGTAGCAGTCATAGAAGAAACAGCCACAGGTTAAGAAGCCACATTAACTGCAGGAGAGGAGGGTGGCGACGCCTGGCCCAGCTGTTTAAACTGATTCAGGAGTTGGCCCAAAGCCTGAGCCAATTGATCAATGCGATGATCTTGCTCTTCTTGTTTTGCTATTATAACTCCCAGCTTAGTCATGCGTTCAGATAAATCTGTCAGATCCATATCAGGCCCTGACGTGATGTAACGAGCACCGTAGCGCTCACACAGGAGTAGCGAGGTTGAGACCTTTTTGGACAGAAATACCTGCTTGATTTTTACCAAATACTCGGTATTAACAGACTTGTACTCCAAAGCCAAGGAGCACCAAAGAACAACTGATTTGCCACTAAGTTCCAAAGGTTTCAAGACCAACGGACAACTTAGAGCACCTTCAGAAACACAATGATTTACTTGACAGTCAATGAATTGTGCAGGATGCAGGGCAGTCAACAAATGTACAGATTTAGCATTATCTGATAAGATTGAGCGGGTAAGAAGTACCTTACAATTATCAGAGGTGGCTGACACACATGTGGGTATACAGTTGGTACAGACCTGGGTATACTTAGCGCTTAGGATGCAATGATCATATGAGGTATTTAAACAGTATTTCTTTACCGCGATTTGCACATATGCTCTTAGCAATGAAACATACACCTTGGATCTTAAATAGTAACCAGACAAGGCCACAAATGATACCCCAGAGCGAGATGGGAATAATTCCAGATAGCGAAAGCCCCAGCAGCAAACATAGGGTTAATCCACCAATGCCCAATACTAGCGATTGCTAATGGTGGAAGCAACAGAATGGTCAGAAACAAGCCGGGTCAAAATCAGGAGCAGGAATCGTAGACAGAAATGGGTTGGCAACTAAATCAGCAACGAGAAATAAGCTTAGCGATGCAGGAACAGAACTCCACGTCAGGGCAACGAGGCAACTCCTCGTGCCCTGCTTTAAATCCTGCGGCACCTCGTGACCATGCCAGGCCCCGCCCCCTCAAAGGCTGCTTGGCCATTACAAGGTGCTGGCAAACGACCAGCCAGTGGCACCGAACAACTGGTGCAACACAGCAGGGGCTGAGAATGTAACAAGGAGCGGGTGACACGCCCAGAAAACAAAGAGCCACCGACAAAACAAGACAAAAACACTACACAACAAAAAGTGCGCATATACAACAAAGCGTACCAGGCCAACCTCAGAGGGGAAGGCAAGGATGACCGAATCACTCCCTGAACTCCGGTCACCCACACCTCCACGCCCGACCCAAGTTTTAACACATGTGTAATCCCAAAGAGAAAAAAGGGGGGGTATTCCAGGAGGGATCCCCGCACTGCAAATAAAAATGGCTGGGGTAATCCTCCCCAAGGGAGCCCCCGCAAGACAAATTAAGCTAAACTAGGCATAATACCCATTGACACATAAACAAAGTATATCAGTGAACAGCCCTGAGCCAAGGGCAAATAGAACGATCAGCAAAATAACCACTGCACTCAGACCTCCCGTAAAGTCTGCATGGTGGTCCGCCATCAGTAGGTCCCCCTTCAGTAAAAGAGAGGGGCACCCTTCCAGGGAGGGGAGAAAAAACAAAAAGGTGGGCCAGAGGCTCTTCCTCTCCTATCAGCCATCTCCATTGGGGGCACCAACCCGTGTCCACCGCTGTTGCAGGCGAGGGAAGGAGGAAGGTGGAAGTGAGGGGGCAACAAAAGTTTCCAGTGGCAGACATTTCACCGCTGCCCAAAAGGCAGCAAGATCTGAGGTGGGGTAAGAGCCACCTGTCGGCCCGCCACTGACACTTGTAAGCGAAAGGGGAATCCCCACGTGTAGGCAATATCGTGACCAGATAGATGCTCCGTGATGGGGCGCCAAGCCCTGCGGCGGCGGAGAGTCGCGGGATCCAGGTCTTGGAACAGCTGCAGAGGTTTGTCCTCATAATCTAGTTGGAGGTTGCGTGCGGCCTGAAGAATTCGGTTTTTCGCCGTGAAGTAGTGTAAGGCGGAAGATCACATCCCGCGGCATAAGTGACGATAGATTTGGGGGTCTTTGAGCCCTGTGAATTCGATCCAGCAATAGGTGGGCATCCGAAATGTCCAGGGCAAAACGTTGTACTGTCTCGGTAAGTTCTTTGGGGGGCACTGACTCTGGGAGACCTCTCGGTCTGATATTATTCCTCCTTGAGCGATTGGACAAATCCTCCAGCTTAAATTCCAAAAAAGCAACTCTTTTTGCAAGGTCCCCAGTCCCCTCCGCCAGCTCGTTATGGGCCTGTGTCAGTTCTGCAGCCTGGTCCTCTAGTTCAGCCATGTGGGCTCCCAGCGAATCGATCTCCCCCCTCAGCTCCGTCCCCAGTTTCGCCACCTCACCCGCTAAGAAGGTCTGCATCTGGGACATCTTAGTGAAGAGGCTCTCCACATCCCCTCTGGAGGCAGGGATCGCGAGGTCAGATGGCGTGGGAGAGTCCCCCTCCGGGGACAGTGTTTCGTCCGGGCCGCCATCTTGGAAGACTTCGGCCTGCTTTTTAGCCAGGATAAAGTGCTGGGCCACGGATGGGTCCGGCGGCTGCGTTTTTTCCAGCGGTTTTAGGGCTGGCATGTTCCAGGAGCTCTGAGAGGTCTGAGGTAGGCAAGGAGGCTCAGGGGTGCACTGGGATGAAGGTCTTGGCGCTAGGTGTGCAGAAGCCGTGGGTTCACATGGCCATCTTGGATGGGCATTAGCTCCGCCCCCCATGTTATCTGTTTCTATCTGAATAGTTTGTAATCTGCTGTTTGTAGGTAATGTATTTAGTTTTCTGTTTGTCCAGTCTTATTAGAAATGTTAAATAGTGTTTATTGAAACTGTCTACCTAATGTAATTAGATTTCTCATTCCAAGACATAAATGTTTGTGCAATTATCTGTATCACTGTAATTAGGTCCCACTGGAAGAGGTTGTGAGTTTGTTTATGCAAATGACCCCTGTGTAACCATATAAATCTATGTGTGTCCCTGATTAAAAGGGAGTTCCATTTTCTACCCTGAAAGACATCCAGATCTACAGCTTTGTCTTCTTTCTGGGGGATGCTAGCAGGCTTTATGTGTGCCGGTCCTTGAGCTATGTCCGAGGACTGGAGGAAGGCATGAGAGTCTGTCTGGGTAGAACACAGGGGGGTCTTGTGAGGAAGCGGCATTGGCAGATGTGACCCTGTTGGGGTACAGTGATCTGTCACATTGGCTGGCAGAGGCGGAATTTGCTTCCCTTTGCCGTAGATGGAATGGATATTAAATGAAGGACCAAAAGGCAAAAGTTCGTGCAACCCGCAGTGAATGGAGATGTGTCCCCGATTGAGAGAGACCGCAGAGGTGTTGCCTGCGGTGGACAAAAACAGTCTACAGAGGACTGTGGAGCAGACAATGCTGCAAGCACTGTGGGAGCTGATTTGTACCCATGGATGACAAGTTGTCTGTGGATTACAAATGGCCAAGTACCCTGCATTGTGTGGAGCAGGAGGGCTTGTTTATTAATTACGAGCAGAGGATCATAGAGGACCTTCAGCTGTGGAGACCCTGAGTGTTGGGGCCTCAGCCCACTGCGAGCCATGGAGACCAGTTGGTGCGCTGGCTGCGTGCCGTACTCGATCTAGAGTGTAAATATGAGGACTTGCTGCAACGTGTGATTGAGGATTGGAAAACTGACGACAGGCCTCCCCCAGGCTATGTGTTTTGCAGTCTTGTCCCAGCATGGATCCGCTGTAATGGGGGAGACGATTATGGCAGTCCATGAGCTGCCAGACATGCGGATTTGTGCATCATCCAGGGGCACTATTTGGATGTGTATGAGGACTCTGCCTTTTGGCCCATGCTGCAGGGACTTGCTGCTGAGGAATGGGCACTTGAAATGGACTTAAAAAGTTTACAGACTGCAGCCCTGCTACAAGCTCCCGAAGCCCCTGGAGGGAGCCTCCCCACAACCAGCCAGCAGGAAGAAGAAGAAAAAGAGGGGCGGCTGAGCCAAAGCAAAGCAGAGGGAAACACCATCAAAACCCCAGGATTACAACATTAAGCCATCTCCCAGCGGGCAGTATCAGATCACCGAGGAGGCTGGCACCCAGGATGTTCCCCTCATGAGAGATGGGGCCACACAGACAATGGACAATCTGGTCAGCTTGTTACAGGCTGAATTGTTTGCTGCTCGGGCACAGATAATGGCCCTGAAAGAGACATTCCAAGAGTATCAGGCCGAACTGCGAGCTGTCACGGAGGAGAGAGATTGTCGCTGCATGGAAGTGCGAGGTCAGCCACTATACAAAAATTGTCAGCCCAGCTGCAGGCCTGCGAGGATTCTAACCACACCCTACACACAGAGCTCAGTGAAGCTCAGGCGCAAATAGCGAAGCTGGAGTGCGGCTCCTGTGTAATGATCGAGCAGCTGGAGGCCGAGCGACGAACCGGAGCCACACTACAGACAGAGGTGACCGCTTGCCAGGTTCGTCTGGAGAACTGTGAGCTGGAGTTGGAGCAGATATAGCTCTCCCGGGATACTATTCAGGCACGGGCCTGTGAGCAGGAAGAGGAAATACAGCTGCTCCAGAACCAACTCCAGCTGTGCCAACAACAGCTGCAAGAAACTGATGCAGCTCAGAAAGAGAGCCTGGCTCAAGCAAAGGCAGGCGAGGCAGTGGTGAGCTGCCTGACACACCAACTAGTAGTGTTGGTGCAAGAGTACCAGGGCACCGCCAGCCATCTGCAGGCTGAGCTCGAGGGGACACGAGCACAGTGTCGGCGGCTTCAATATGAGCTGTCCCTGCTACGAGTTGCCAGCACCCACTTGCCCACTATGGAGGAGAGCAGCACAACAGGGGGTCGAGTCATTGTCCGTGTTATATTTTGCAAAGAGGCGCGAGCGTACCCAGTGTTGCTGGAACTGGATGCTGTGCTGGCATTGGAGTGTGCCTTGTTCCCAACAAAGATGGGGACCACCCAGTACTCCACCCCTATGAACCAAGGTGCCGCCAGAGAGGGGACCTCTACCCACCTGCCCATGTGACCCACAGGACTGGTGAGTGACCACCCAGAGAAGCTACCGAGGTCCTGGTCCAAGGAAGAATTGTACCCCTTGGGAATTGAGTGGATTTCCATCGGGTGGGCACCTTCTAAACGTTTGGGAGGGGGGCAGCCACAGAAGAGACTGGGGACTGGGATTGTTGACTGTATTCTGGTTCTGGATCCACAGAGGTGCCATGGAGAAAGAAAGATGTGGGGGGAGGGGATTCCAGTGTGCCCACTAGTGAACATTTTGTGTCTGTGGACTGTGGTGGCCTGTTGCCTGGCGCACACTACTGTGGTGAGTCTGGACAAGAGGGGTGGCTTGCCTCTTACTCCGGGACTATGGACCCACAACCAGGGGTACCCTGCGGCGACCGTCAGACCCCGCAACTTTGCAATTGGCGTAAAAATGGACAGATTGAGAGGTCTCATCAGTTGCAAGCGATCCATTTGGGATCTAAGCTTGCCCTGCCATTATGGAAGGGGGATGATATGTGACATGTGTCACTTTAGACTTGGGGTGAGTGAGCATGGAGATGGGTTTGGGGTACAGGCCTGATTTTAGTTATTATTTTCATTGCCCTCGTGTTGTCGGGTATATTACACAGAAAAGGAGAATTTAAAATGGATGCTTGTAGCCATTTTGTTTTAAAGACAGTTTTTCTTTCAAAATATTCTCTAGGTTTAGAAATGAACGAGGTTGTTTTTTTAACAAAGTTCATTCCTGGGTGAAGTCTATCCAGACATGAAGGAACCTAGAATGAATGAATGTGAGATAATGTTAAGACGTGTCATGAGTAAATTTATTGGTCTATTTTAAGTTTTTAAAACAAAAGAGATTTTGTTTCTTTTGGGTATAGGAATAAGAGTTAAATATTCTGTAACATAGAATTATATTCACAAAATATATGTTTATAATCAAGGTATATTTTATTATAATTACAGTATGAAATATATACTCCAAAATATTGTAGAAAGTATATAATTGGTAAATAATAAAAATTACTAAAGAATATATTCTGTGAGTTAACCAGGAAAGAATTTAGCTGATCTAAGCAACCAAAAGGGAGTGAGAATATAAATCAGATGACAGACACTGTGTCTAGAGACTGAAGTGAGGCTCTTTGTTAAGTTAGTCTGACCTTTGACCCGAGATAAGACTATTAAAAAGAAATAGTGGAATTAATAGAATTAATATAAGAAGTGCAATACTGCCCTCTAGAGCAGTGGTCCCCAACCCAGGCCCTCAGGGCCCACTAACAGGCCAGATTTTGCAGATCACCTTGGGGAAATGCAGACTGAATCCTGCAATCACTGAGCAGCAAATCATAACACCTGTGCTGTGCTTCAGATATCTGGCAAACCTGGCCTGTTAGTGGGCCCTGAGGGCCTGGGTTGGGGACCACTGCTCTAGAGGATAGTAAAAATAATGATTCATATTATTATTGATTATCCATGACGTCAAATTGGGTATAATAGGCGGCAAAGATTCTTTTGTAAAGTCAGTCAGAGATGTCAGCAGACAGACTCACACCGCAATGTATTCGGACGTCCCGTACATATGACACTCTGAGAAGTCAGAGATTCCAACAGACAGAGACTCACATCACCATGCACTCAGACATTCATTATACATGACACTCTGAGGAGTCGGGAGATTCCAGCGGAGAGGCTCACATCGCCATGCACTCAGACATTTATTATACATGACACGCTGAGGAGTCGGGAAATTGCAGCATTCAGACTCACATCAGACTCACATCACGATGCAGGCAGATTCCAAGACATGAGGCAATCAATATTCTCACCAAATCTCTAACTCACATGCATTAATTATCTGATATCGATAATTTTCACACATTCCAAAAATTACTACATCAGGAATTCCAAGGCAGACTTATCAACATCCAAATTGGACAGGTAATGTATGAAATAAGGAATTAATGTAAAAATATATTTGTAGAGATTTTTGCAACGTAGACTGAGACTTCTCGGATACGGTTAAAATCCAAATTCTAAGTAATTCTATTCTGCAGATAGAAATATGAAGAAGTGGATATAAGGATTTATTCCTAAAGAAATGTTGCAGATTGATACCAATATATATATTGAATTTGGAAATTACTGTGATTAAAATTAATAAGCAAGGAATTATATAACTACAAAATAAAAAGCAAAAGATTAGAAGTTTAATTCTCGAGATTAGGGGAGGATTCACTAAATAAGTTTTTATTACTTATTATTTAGGCTTGGGTCAGACGAACGCATTTTCGCGTTGTCTGTGAAAAAGTGCGTTCGAACGAATGGACGCATTTTTTCACGGAGTACGCGATAGCGGTCATACGATGCGCATTTGCATCCGTGATTTTGTACGGATCATCAATAAAACACTTTGTGCATCTGGACGTTATGTTGGCCGGCCATTAGCAGCGTCTGACGTCTCCTAATCACACACACACGCCGCTAGCGGGCGCAGCGCACTCTGTACGTCAGTACTAGCAGTTTAACGTTCTCGAAAAAATGCGTTCGTTTTCCACTTGCGTTGCGCAGCCGGACTTTTGTGCGACCGTACTTCGTACATTGGCCGTCATTGCCCGTCATTTGCTGCTAGTGCGGCCGTGATTAAGTGCGCCTGCACGCGCGTTCGCACTGCGCTCGTCTGACCCTAGCCTAAATTAGCTCATCTTTTGTTGATCCATGTAGCAGAGAGATATATATATCTATAAGAGCTGGCTGGTTAAACATTGTTTGCTGGGAAATGCATGTTGTATTAAGCAGAAATGTTTATTAACCATTTGTGTATTAGTTACTAACTGATAAGGTAAATGATATTAATCATATATGCAGTTACTAACCGGAGATACATATATTGTGAAGCTAGTTTTTATATGCTGATGGAGTGTGGTTTATAAATTGTTGTTCATGATATGAGATTTGAAACTTTTTTGTATACGTAATAAATATATATATATTTTTATCCGATTATTGATTATTGTATTTTTTAAAGCAAAACACAGACAATTAAAAGAATTCAGGATAATTTCTAAGAGATATAGACGATTGATATTTGTGTCTCGTATAAGTTTCTTATGAAATAATAGTCCCTGATATATTGGAGGCGACTGCCGAGGTAGGTCCAGTAAATCCAATATAGACAAATTGGAGGCTTGGCTGATAAATCCAATATATACAAACGTGTTGTATTCACGTGCAGAGATTATATCCGACAAATTGGAGGCACTGTTCCGAGATTGTAGTTTTTGTTTGGAATATAATTGTCAGTATTGTCTGATTAGACAGAGATAAAATATATATATATATATTTTGATTCCTTGTTGTATTTTGACTTGTGGTTTTTACGGTTATCTACTAAACAGTGTAAAAATGTCAGAGTCAGAATCTGAGACTCAGGAAGATGTAGAGATACATACTAATCAAATAATATTGATAGATGTTATGTCTTATCTAAAGGACAAGTTACACGTCACAGACGATTTGTTTGAATGGATAAAAGAATTGCAATCAAATATATCGAATTATGTTGATTCAATCTGGTCAGATCAATCAAATTTTCTTGAGTGTTTGCGAAAGATAAGTGCAGCCACAAATAAAGAGGACAAAGAAATGTTTGCTTTAAAAATTGTGCCTGAATGCATATACTTGATCGCAGAAATGAACAAGAGATTGAATGATGACAAAGAAACCAGAGACAGATTAGAAAATAAAAATTGTGACTTGCATGAAACCGTAACTAAATTAAAAGATGAGTCAGAACGAATGATAATGGAATTGAAGGAGTGTGCAAAAGAAAAAGATCAAATGCAAGATGAGATTGCTAAATTATCCAAATTAAATAAGGGGTGTAAACAAACAATTGGCGAGAATGAAACGCGAACATGAGAAATTCGCTGATGAGTTACGTCAGGTTGAAACTGATGTTCGAAGGGTTAAAGATTCTTCGTTAGAGAAGTTCCCTTTGAAAGCTTTAAGCCATACATCACTGAATTCTGACGGCTCTGTTTATCTGAAAAGCCAGAATGAGCAGAGCGAATGTGAAAGTGAAACTAAATCTCATGATGAAAAAAGAGTAAAACCTCTTACACAGGAGTATTTCAAATCACATCACTCTAGCCAGCCACAGCCTATTAAGAAATATCATAAAGTGAATGATTTAGCGAAAATTATTAATTTCCTCAAAACCTCAGTAGGTCTTTTTGATGATAAGGCATCATCAAGAATAATAAATCATTTATCGATGTTTGAAGAAGCTGTGGGAATAATGGGAATAAATTCAGATGCTCAGAAAATTGAGTTGATTCCATGGGTCTTTGAAAGCAAACATAGGTATTTTTTCCAGTCTTTGAAAGAATCTGGTATAAGGAAATGGAGTAAAGTAGTTTCTGAGGTCAAATCTGAATTTGGGCCTCACCGTACCAGTCTAGCTGCGAAAAGAGCAATTTTAACTCTAAAATGCAGACCTAATCAAAGCCCCCGTGAATTTCTTTCAGTCCTTAAAAATGCGTACAGCTTGGCTGAAAGAAACCCAGATTTTGAAAACCCTGAATTTATCCAATTATTTTATGATGCATTGCCAAATAAAATAAAGGTCATTTTGGCAAGAGATTATGACCCGAGAAATGGTTTGGATTGGGTACTAAAAGAAAGTATGACCCTATTTACTGTATTTGAATATAGTGAAGAAACTCAGGGGAAAAGAGTGAAAAACTCACCTGAGGAAATAGCGGAAATTCACGCTAAAAAGGGAGATATTAAATTTGAGTCCCACAAAAAGAGTTATGCGGAAATATTGCGTGACTCCATACCTCAAAGGGAAAAATCCAAGTCAGATCAGGAAAAAGGGTTTGCCAGAGAAAATTCAGGAAGTAAATTTCAATCTAGGAAGCAATGGGTACCTAGAAGTCAGTGGGTTAAATCAAGGGAAAATGTACCTAGACAGGAAACAACCAGAGGTAAGACTGAATCTGATGCGTTTGATAATGCGCAAGCTTCGTCCCCAAGGACGAATAGAAAGCGGAGATATAATGTACGCCAGCGTATGGGTCAAATGCAGGAAGATTTCCGTGTACTGACAGAAAAACTGGATCAGATCACTCAGTTAATGACTGGAAATAACACTGGTCAGGTTGTAAGCGATGCAACACCTGCAGCCCCACCCAACCAGTGACTAGATGATGTTTCTGATGAAGTAACCAGCATCCATGACAATTTACCAGAAAGTGATGATGAAATGATTAATACAAATGTTTGTATGGTTGACGATTTAAACCCTTCCCTGCAAAGAGAAGGAAAATGTATTTTATCTCCCCAGACTAAGTGCGAGCAAGCTGAGAAGACTGGATCCGAAATGGACAGCACAGCTGCCAAAAGCACGTTTGAGAGAGCAAAATCAGTTGGTAAAATCTGTCAAAAACCTAATTTCATATCTCACTCTAAATTTCTCTGTAAATTGCATAGTATTGAAGACCGATATTATGTGAATGTAGAATTACAAGATAATTTACCACATATTCTGTCCTTGCTAGACACTGGAAGCCAAGTTACGTTAATATCAGCACATTATTTTGAACAGGTCCAAGAACTGTCCTCCAGGAAGCCTAGATTAGATAAATCTAATGCTAATCTAGTGAGTGTGAGTGGCGCATCTCTGAAAGTTCTGGGCACGGCTAAATTGGATTTTAAATTAGGGAATAAAGTAATTCGGCATCCAACGCTTGTTGTGGATCTGCCCCAAAATCGCCTAATTATTGGAATGGACCTTCTCAAAAGGTTAAATCCAATCATTGATTTTATCAATGAGGTTATTTGGTCCCAAGTAAATGTTCCAATCAGCTATGATAGATCCCAATCCCATCACACTCAGCGTAACTGCCACGTGATTGAGGAAAGGCCGGATTCTATTGAAGTCCACTTCAGAAATAGCCAGACACCTGATATCTCTTTCTTAAGGCCAAAGCCCCTGACTACAGGAGAGCAGGAGGATAACACCATATGTGTTCCCCCCGAGAGAATTCGAGATATATGTCTGGAAAATGACGTGCTAATTATTCATCTCCACAAAAAGGAAACAGAACCAAATGGACATAGTGACCCTGAAGTGATCAGATACCCAGATCCACAAGATGAGTGGGTAACAGATCTAGATAATGATGGAGACAGTCCTAATGTTATTGGAAAAAGTTATGTTATATATTTCTAGGAGAAATAAAACTGCCGAGCTCAATTGCATGATTGTCATTCTAGATCACCTCAGAATGTGAAGATGGAACCACAGAAGACACTTAACTGGTATCATGTGAAGTGATGTTTTAATTAACATGTGATTCCTCTTCCCAGCATTCAGATGTTTAACTCAAGCTAGTAGATAGACTAGATCCGTATGGTTAATTAAAATTAATCAGAGATCAGAGTATCTATAGGGAATTTGAGTGAAATCGCGAGTCTATGAATGGTTATTTATACTCTTTCTTTCAACAGAAATTGAGATAAATGGTTAATCCGAACTGCGACGCTTAATCCGCAAAGATGAATCGGACCACCAAGGAGACTGCGACTATCTAGAAATTCTACGGTTTTCCGCACAATTCCAAGGAGAATGCTAAAGTCCCATGCGCATCAAGCTCATGCAAGCCTGAAAGACATGCGGGATACAGCCAGGATACCGTTGATTGCTATGTACAAGAACCACCGAAGGAAAAGATTTGCCGCATATTTTATTGCAACCGCTGTTTTATTACAGAGAGAGAAGCAAATGTTTACCGGAAGAATCTGGTACAAAACAAGAGAGTGTTCATACCCACACCAGTGATTCTCGTAAAAGTTCCTAAAGAATCAAGAGTTGTTATCGAGAAGTACTTTTTATAAATGAAGTCTGGTATGACGAGATGCAAATCGTTGTCGTATTCCAAGGGCAAGAGATACCTATGAATCCAGATTTGAAATCTTTGCTAAAGTACTAGCATGACCATACTATTGAACTTCTAATAATAAAAAAGATAATCTAACAATTTATGCTCCAATGTATTCACAGATTGATCATCAATTGCTATCTGCTTATAACGGGCCGAAGATTACAGAGATTGTGATTTGTATAGTAATTATGTTTCTAACTGTCTGGATGATTGTACTAACAAAGAAAGTACGTACATTGAAGTTTAAAAACACTGCATCTTCAATTATTAAATGGATGAAAGAAGAAAAACGTTATGCGAAAGGTGGAAACCTAGCCTAATTGGTAAAGGGGGGAGATAATGTATGTTTTCCTGAAATTTAATTGGTCAATAAATATCCAAGAAACCAAAGGGGGGTTATGTCGGGTATATTACACAGAAAAGGAGAATTTAAAATAGATGCTTGTAGCCATTTTGTTTTAAAGACAGTTTTTCTTTCAAAATATTCTCTAGGTTTAGAAATGAACGAGGTTTTTTTTTTAACAAAGTTCATTCCTGGGTGAAGTCTATCCAGACATGAAGGAACCTAGAATGAATGAATGTGAGATAATGTTAAGACGTGTCATAAGTAAATTTATTGGTCTATTTTAAGTTTTTAAAACAAAAGAGATTTTGTTTCTTTTGGGTATAGGAATAAGAGTTAAATATTCTGTAACATAGAATTATATTCACAAAATATATGTTTATAATCAAGGTATATTTTATTATAATTACAGTATGAAATATATACTCCAAAATATTGTAGAAAGTATATAATTGGTAAATAATAAAAATTACTAAAGAATATATTCTGTGAGTTAACCAGGAAATAATTTAGCTGATCTAAGCAACCAAAAGGGAGTGAGAATATAAATCAGATGACAGACACTGTGTCTAGAGACTGAAGTGAGGCTCTTTGTTAAGTTAGTCTGACCTTTGACCCGAGATAAGACTATTAAAAAGAAATAGTGGAATTAATGGAATTAATATAAGAAGTGCAATACTGCCCTCTAGAGGATAGTAAAAATAATGATTCATATTATTATTGATTATCCATGACGTCAAATTGGGTATAATAGGCGGCAAAGATTCTTTTGTATAGTCAGTCAGAGATGTCAGCAGACGGACTCACACCGCAAAGTATTCGGACGTCCCGTACATATGACACTCTGAGAAGTCAGAGATTCCAACAGACAGAGACTCACATCACCATGCACTCAGACATTCATTATACATGACACTCTGAGGAGTCGGGAGATTCCAGCGGAGAGGCTCACATCGCCATGCACTCAGACATTTATTATACATGACACGCTGAGGAGTCGGGAAATTGCAGCATTCAGACTCACATCAGACTCACATCACGATGCAGGCAGATCCCAAGACATGAGGCAATCAATATTCTCACCAAATCTCTAACTCACATGCATTAATTATCTGATATCGATAATTTTCACACATTCCAAAAAATACTAGATCAGGAATTCCAAGGCAGACTTATCAACATCCAAATTGGACAGGTAATGTATGAAATAAGGAATTAATGTAAAAATATATTTGTAGAGATTTTTGCAACGTAGACTGAGACTTCTCGGATACGGTTAAAATCCAAATTCTAAGTAATTCTATTCTGCAGATAGAAATATGAAGAAGTGGATATAAGGATTTATTCCTAAAGAAATGTTGCAAGATTGATACCAATATATATATTGAATTTGGAAATTACTGTGATTAAAATTAATAAGCAAGGAATTATATAACTACAAAATAAAAAGCAAAAGATTAGAAGTTTAATTCTCGAGATTAGGGGAGGATTCACTAAATAAGTTTTTATTACTTATTATTAAATTAGCTCATCTTTTGTTGATCCATGTAGCAGAGAGATATATATATCTATAAGAGCTGGCTGGTTAAACATTGTTTGCTGGGAAATGCATGTTGTATTAAGCAGAAATGTTTATTAACCATTTGTGTATTAGTTACTAACTGATAAGGTAAATGATATTAATCATATATGCAGTTACTAACCGGAGATACATATATTGTGAAGCTAGTTTTTATATGCTGATGGAGTGTGGTTTATAAATTGTTGTTCATGATATGAGATTTTAAACTTTTTTGTATACGTAATAAATATATATATTTTTATCCGATTATTGATTATTGTATTTTTTAAAGCAAAACACAGACAATTAAAAGAATTCAGGATAATTTCTAAGAGATATAGACGATTGATATTTGTGTCTCGTATAAGTTTCTTATGAAATAATAGTCCCTGATATATTGGAGGCGACTGCCGAGGTAGGTCCAGTAAATCCAATATAGACAAATTGGAGGCTTGGCTGATAAATCCAATATATACAAACGTGTTGTATTCACGTGCAGAGATTATATCCGACAGTGTGCAGAATGTGTGATCTGTGATTATGTAAGAATGCATTGTCTAGTCTTTGTGGACCTGTTAGCTGTTTCTATCTGAACAGTTTGTAATCTGTTGTCTGTAGGTAATGTAATTAGTTTTCTGTTTGTCCTGCCTTGTTAGAAATGTTAAATAGTGTTTACTGAATCTGTCTACCTAATGTAATTAGATTTCTCATTCCAAGAAGTCAATGTCTGTGCCATTATCTGTATCCGTGTGATTAGGTCCCACTGGAAGAGGTTGTGAGTTTGTATATGCAAATGACCCCTGTGTAACCATATAAATCTATGTGTGTCCCTGATTAAAAGTGAGTTCCATTTTCTACCCTGAAAGACCTCCAGATCTACAGCCTCGTCTTATTTCTGATGCTAGCAGGCTCTATGTGTCCCGGTCCTTGAGCTACGTCCGAGGACTGGAGGAAGGCATGGGAGTCTGTCTGGGTAGAGTTTGCCTGGGTATGCGAGGAAGCGGCATTGGCAGATGTGACCCTGTTGGGGTACAGAGATCTGTCACAACAAGGTTAAAAAAAAAGATACATGGAAGGCGATCATGTTACATTTATCGGAGAATGTAATTTCTAAATATCGTAAGGACTTTGAATATACATGTTGGTATATTTATTTATAAAGGATTTTACCAGGAAGGATACATTGAGATTTCTCTTGTTTTCAAGTATATGAGACATTCCCTGTCAGACCCTCATGACATGTCATGACAAGGAAGAGGATTTAGCAGTAGTGTTACCTCCTGAAGGATTGAACAGTGTTGGTTTAATTTTTTTGAGAAGGAGTATGTCAGTAATTGGATCATTAGTAAGAATTCATTCATATACAAACGCCTATTCAAAAGTGTGCATGACTCACTGATTTGGAGGTCATTTTACATGTAAAAGATAGGTAGTTTCTCTTCATTGATATTCTGACCGATTTTTACTAGGTAAAATTAGTATGTAGCTTGTATCTTATGCTGAATTTGTTTTAACGCTACAACTCACCAATTAGAACAAGTGTCTTCCGTGTAAAGGCTGGAAGAGAAACAACTTCTTCATAAGAAACCACGTCCAATTGGTCAAATACTGTATATAAGACAGGGAAAGATTGAGTTATTTTGATAATATTCAATTCTTGCAACTGCTGGTCTATAGTAACACACTTACTAGAGCTGTGCTTCGCCAAGTATTTGTCTTTACATTTTTTCTTCTTACTGAAGGGACTACAGCTTTGAGAAATCCGAGAAACTGATGCAGTGCTTGCCAAACGCCTTAAAAAAACAAAAACAAAACATGAAAAACTACTTAGGATGTAATTAACACATAGCATTCTAAGCACACTGTAGTGTAATAGTCAGTGCAATCACATAATACATCATTGGCCAATTTGTTTTCTCTACCCACGCTATAAAAATAATTTAAAAAATAACATTATAAAATTAAATACATTATTATTATAAACATTAAAATATGGGCAAGCATTCCAAATTGACCCTGATCCTCACTTTTATTACATAACCAATATAACGCGAAACTGGGACACAGACACACAAAAATATTATGAGAAACTCGTGGGCCCACAAGGGCATATCCCTGCCCCCCAACTGCACTCACAAACTGTAACATAATAGCAGGCACAATCAATCACATATAGTCACCGGCCTACTGGTCTTAATGAATCAACCTTTGTCCAGAGACACATACTTGAAAACAAGAGAAATCTCAATGTATCCTTCCTGGTAAAATTTTTTTTTTAAAAATCACAACATATGGGATTTCAGATAAAAGTAATTTGTTAACAAAATAGTTAAATAGAATAAAGAAACAGATATGACGGGTTTCGTCGTAACTTCAGGTATCTGAAAATTACTCAGTTCGTCCATCATTCCGTTAAGGTACTGGCGTCCAGAAACCTATAATGCACAAGTTCATTTATAAAGGATTTTACCAGGAAGTATACATTGAGATTTCTCTAGTTTTCAAGTATGTCCTGGGTTCAAGAACATTGAATTGTTCCAGTTGTTACGGAAATACAAAGTAATAAAATGCAAGATACTAAAAAAAAACTAAAAATATACAGAAAATTATAGGAAATAGTCAATATGTTACATGTTTACAGGTGCATTCTGTATCGAGGTATGTTAATAGGGAGCTCTTAAGTGACTTTAGACTGGGGGAAGATTTGATTGCGTCTGGGAGGCTATTCCAAAATTGTGGTGCTCTGTAGGAAAATGAGGATCAAGACACTTTCTTTTTGTATTGTGGTATAGCAAGTAAGGTTCAGGTCCTGGATCAGAGGTTATAGGATGAGGGAACTGCTGGGGAAAGCAGCCTATTCAAGTAGGGTGGTAGCTTCCCAGAAAAGCTCTTAAACACCAGGTTGGAAAGGTGAAGGGCGCGTCTAGATTCCAGCGACGCCCAGTTTAGTTCTCTTAACATGACATAATGGTGGGTCATGTAGTTACGTTGTAGCACATAGCGGCAGAATGAGTTATACAATGTAGTAAATTTATGAAGGTGCGTTTGCGGGGCAGCTGCACACACTACATCTCCGTATTCAATAGCCAGCTTAGGCTAGGGTCAGAGTGGGGCAGTCGGAACGCGCGTGCAGACGCACTAAATCACGGCGGCAGTAGCAGCACATAACGGCCAATGACGGGCAATATACGAAGTACGTGCGTACGAAAGTGCGCCGACACCACGCAACCAGCAAATGAACGCATTTTTCTCAGAACGTGAAACCGCTGCTACTGACGTACAGAGTGCGCGGCGGCCGCATGGCAGCGTGTGTGCGTGATTAGGAGACGTCAGACGCTGCTAGTGTGCGGCCTACATAACGTTCGAACAGCCAGATTTCCCTAGAATTGCGTTGGTGAGTACCTGCGACTGTGAATGATGTCTGGACCAGAGATGGACGTCGAGAGGCTCATCAGCGCTGTGGGGGAGCATCCAGGGATCTGGGATACGGCCTGCGAGCGTTATAAGGACAAGGGGAAGAAGGCGAGCGCATGGGTCGAGGTGTCCCGTCAGGTGTACCCGGAGTACGATACGTGGTCCGAGAAGGAGCAGCACATACAGAGTGAGTATAATATTATTTAATTCATAATCCCATAAATGTAAATCACAATAATAATAATAAACAAACAAATGAAATCATTGATGTGAAACTCAAATGCTCCCCAGCTGCCAGGGCACCTCACCTGCATCACTGATGAAATAATTAGATAGAGCATCGCGATACCTGTTGCTGTATCTATTCACAGCTATGATGTCATAGTTCACATCATCCTCAAGACCGACAACTGTGAGGGTATCGTCAAAATTAAAACCATCCCTGGCCCGCACATAGTTATGTAGAATGCAACAGCATTTCACTATGTCCACACAGAAGTCCACATTGACATCCAGCGGTCTATGTAGAATCCTCCACTTGTTGGTCAGTATGCCAAAGGTACACTCCACATACCGTCTCGCCCGCGACAGCCTATAATTAAACACCCGCTTCTTCACAGTCAGGTGTGTCCCTGAGTAGGGCCTTAGGAGGTGTGTGGATAGTCCGAATGCTTCGTCACCCACGAAGGCATAGGGGACTGTCACGTCACTGCCAGGCAATGGTGCGGCTCTGGGGATGTTCAGGGTCCCACTCTCAATTTCATTCCACAGTGTGGAGTTCCTGAACAGTGTGGAGTCAGAGTCCTTGCCGTATGAACCGACATCCACATACACGAAACTATAGTTGGCATCTGACACCGCCAGTAGGCCAATAGAAAAGTAATGTTTATAATTCTGATACAGTGAGCCACTGTGCGGTGGCTTCACTATGCGGACATGTTTGCCATCCACGGCTCCCAGGCAGTTTGGAAAGTTGGCTCTCTCCCAGAATCCTGCTGCAATTTCCAGACATGCCGTATGTGTCGGTCTTGGCAAACATTCGCCCTTCATGGTCTCCCATATTGTTTGGCACACCTTGCGGACGATCTCACCAGCTGTTGATCTGCCAACGCGGAAGCTATAATGCAGATCCTTCAAACTGCACCCACTAGCGAGATACCTAGAAGACAAAACAAAAATGTTTGAATATGATCACATACCATGAACACAAGCTAATGTCACTCTCATCATGTTTTGCAGCACAAGAGGCGATGAACAAATGCGCACAGTACGCGACAACTACATGCGCGTCCAGAAGAAGCAGGCCATGGCTGCGCGCTCTGGAGCTGGTGCGAAAAAGGTCCGTGGCTACATATATGCAGAGCAGCTATCGTTCCTCCGCAGGACCCAGGAGCCGCGCAGGAGTGTCAGCAGCATGGACCAGCCATCGACCTCCGGCACCCAGGCACAACAAATGGTGCCAGGAGATTATGCCAGCTGCCAGGAGGAGGAGAACCAGGGTGGTGCTGAGTCGCAGATGGAGGAGGATTTGGCGACACCACAGGTGGCAGGGACCGCGACAACGGTCAGCACCAGACCTGGCCAGAAGAGAAGGGCACAAGCTGCAGACCTCGAGCAGGCCATGCTCACCTTCATGGAGGCACAGACCACCCATGCACACCAACGCTGCATGCTTGCGGACTCCGTGGACATGTCTTTCTCCAATGCATGTACGCTCCTCCTGAACAAGATGAGCGAGGCAGAGAAAATGGAGTATCGCCACAGATCTCTGGCAATATTGGAGGACATCTTCACGTCCCCATCACGCAGCCGCCTACCATGCTGTGCCACAATCCGCCAGTGGATCTTCCGTCTCCAGTGAGGTGCTGTCCACCCACCCAGCCATGCCCCCTGGAGCCAGGCCACACACGGAGTCGGGGTCCAGCTGTAGCCACACCACCGGCCCTCATGACCCAGATGCTCTGCGGTATCAGCAACTTTGATACATGAGCTAAATATGTTTTATTATTTGTTTATTATGTGTTATTGTTTTGATTTTGTATATATACTGACCTTCAGTTTACGAGTTGTAATATATGTCCATAATATATTACAGTTTCTTTTCATATTATAGTATTATTTTTCAACATTGTTGTCGGAGTCATTTATGATTATGTACGTGTGATGTGATGCCCGTGTGTGTGTGTGTGTGCATGTAACAGTGGGCATGTGACTACAGACATGATGCACTCATGTCAGGTGACTGGCAGCGATGTCATGTATACAGGTGTGTGACAGTACGTACCTCAAAGTGATGACTATCATCTCCTCCGGTGGTATGGCGGGCCGCATGTTGGTGTCCCTCTTGGTCAGTGGCTCCCGTACCCGCGACAACAGTTCATCAAAGGAGGCGATGGACATCCGCATGTAGTTGAAGAACTTCACGGGGTCCCTCTCTCGCAGTGGCCTGTACAGCGTCACAAAGTGTCCATGCGTGGGTCTGGCAGCGTTGATTTCATGAACCCAGGTTCGCCGCTTTCTCTTCCTCTTTAGGTACAGGTACCCCATCACACCAAACACAAAGACGTGTGCAGGATCCATCTTTGAAAAACGCCACCATCCCCAAAACGGCTTTTTATAACCCTTGCCCTTATTATTTCATTTCTCAAGTGATTAGATTCATCTGATTTTTACTCTTTTTTCACCCCACCGTCATGGAATACGTCCAGAATTGAGCATCGTCCGACCACTCAAGCGTATTCCGTGAAAAAATGCGTGCGCACGCATCGACGTACATTTTGACGGTGGCCGCAGAAAATGCGCTCATCTGTCCCTAGCCTTAAGCATTTGTCATACAATCTGCTTTCATACAGCGGGGCTCAGGAAGGTTTTGTTTCTGTACAGGGCATCTAGTTTGGGGTAGAGTTTAAATGAGAGTTTTTCTATGTGGGGGCCAGAGGATAGATTTGAGTCTAACCACATACCTAGATATTTGAGAGAAGAGACTGTGGTCAGCGTGTCACTTGATTTTGTCCCGACACCTAGATGGGGAGTTTGCAATTTATGTAGTTTAAGTACTGTTCCAAATAGCATTGTAACAGTTTTGTCAGTATTTTTAAAAAGTTTGTTATCTGCAATCTACTTTTCTACCTCTGTGAATTTTTCTTGCAGCACTGCCTCCAACTGCGAGAGATTTGGTTTGCAGGTATAGTGTCATGCCCCAAAGCGGGATCTCGGCGACCCCGGGACCCACCTGGTGCCGCCTCGCGGCCTGGACCCTCACCTGCGGTGGTCGCAGTGGCGCTGCCCCGATCACGGGGGTTGCCTCCTCCGGCGTTGGGCGGACCGCGCCTGATCCGAGCGGCCGGTGGGGCCTGTCATGGCGCCAATTTGGAGCCCCAGAGAACCACGGTGCCTGACTCCTCACCGTGCGGTTTGAGGGGGCGTGGCCCGAACCAGCGTCTGGGTCTGGAGGCTCCCTTTTACAGGTTGGGGGGCGTGGCTGAGCCCTTGATAGACAGGGCCTGGGCTCGCCCCCAGGGAGAGCCTACCTCCCAGATGGGACCCAATAGGGAAACGAATCATCACCGCTCAGAGGGGCGTGACTACCCCAACTGCCTATATATACCCAGTCCTTGCACACTATCATTGCCACAGCGTCGCTTCTCTTAAGAGTTGTATACCTGCTAACGAATGCTAATATATCCTTGTTGTGTACCAAACCTGGAAAGTCTTGACTCTTCTTCTGGATATCCCCTACTCTGTACTGCGTTATAGCTTCTACACCTGGTTCCTGCTTCCCACTCCCCCGACCCTGACAGTACGCTGTGGCCATACCATGGAACCCGAAGAAGTTACCGAGGCGGTACAAGCCCTAACCCTTCAAGTTACCGGTCTCACCAGAACCATTCAAGAATTACATGCAGAGCAACAACAACTGCGAGACCAATTCCATGCAATGGGTCCCCCACCTCCTTACGATCCTGGTGATGAACTCGTTGCACCCCAACCTATCGCTGAAGCCACCCCAGAACCTCAGGTTCCCCTGCCTGACCGTTTCTTTGGGGATCGTTCCAAGTTCGAGACTTTCGTTCTAGATTGCCATGTCTTGTTCTCTCTAAAACCTCGAACCTACAACTCAGATTTCATAAGAGTCAGAGCAGTCATCTCACTCCTCGGTGGAGAACCGAAAAGATGGGCACACACTCTTCTTCGCCAGAATGATCCGTCTCTAGATACCTGGGCCTCATTTTCCCGTGCTTTGGACTCGATGTATAGAGACCCACACCAACGTGATACAGCCCAAACGGTCATCAGAACCCTTAAACAAGGTCGTAGGCCCGTCGAAGAGTACATCACGGAATTTCGCCACTTTTCTCACCAAACAGGATGGAACGACACGGCACTATTAGATCAATTCCGCTTAGGATTGGCGGACCACCTCAAAGACGAGTTGGCTAGAGTCGGCATACCACCTAATATGGAGGCCCTAATCGATTTCTGTATTCTGGTGGATCGCAGAATGAGAGAGAGACGTCAGGAAAGAGGAGCTACACTCCCTTGGATACCTAGACCCTTCTCTAACCTGTCTGAACAACCTTCTGCTTCCACAGCATTGGTCCCGGTGCCTACTCCAGGTTCCTCGGTTGAACCCATGCAGATCGGCCTGGTTAACGGACGTCTACCCAGAGCTGAAGTAGACCGCCGTCGCCAACTCCGCCTATGCCTCTATTGTGCTGAAGCCAGCCATCAAGTTCGTAATTGTCCTATCAGAAATGTTTCAAGAAGGGGTAAGCCCATTCCTCATGTCATACATGCCATACATACATCCAAGAATCCCTCCCCTCTCTTACTGCTCCCCATCTTATTACAGTGGCAGCAGAAGACGATCCCGCTACAAGCCATGGTGGACTCAGGAGCTAGTGGGTGCTTTCTGGATGAAAACTTATCTTCACTTTTGTCTATTCCCCTTCACAATAAAACCTTTCCTGTGTGCGTTCAACTAGTAGATGGCTCTCATTTGCAGTCTGGACCCATAACACACGAAACCATACCGTTACAAGTCACCATAGGTTCTAAGCATTCTGAGACATTATGCTTTGACATTGTTTCTTCACCTCTGTACCCGGTCATACTCGGCCTTCCCTGGCTTAAACTACACGACCCTTACGTACACTGGTCGTCCGCATCTGTGTCGTTTCTGTCTCCTCGTTGTAAGCAAACGTGTCTCCAGAGAACACACACTGTAATGTCCATACTTGACAAAGATATGACGCAGACTAATGTCTGTCTTCCCAAGGCATACCATGAGTTCCACGATGTGTTCGATAAACAAAAAGCCGAGACACTACCACCAAGACGTCCCTATGACTGTCCTATAGATCTTCTTCCTGGGACCGCCATTCCCTACGGCCGTATCTACCCCCTGTCAGAACCAGAGCTGACTGTATTAAAAGAATATATAAAAGAAAACCTTGAAAAAGGATTCATTCGCCCCTCTACCTCTCCGGCAGGAGCTGGCATCTTTTTTGTAGATAAAAAGGATGGAGGGTTAAGGCCATGCGTGGACTACCGAGACCTTAATAAGATAACGGTAAAAAACCGATACCCCTTACCTCTCATTCCAGAACTGTTGGAGAGACTGAAGGGTGCCAAAATATATTCTAAACTGGATTTACGCGGAGCCTACAATCTCGTCAGGATGAAACAGGACGACGAGTGGAAAACCGCATTCCGATCACGTTACGGCCACTTTGAATATACAGTCATGCCCTACGGGCTGTGTAACGCACCGGCCACCTTCCAACATTTTATAAATGACGTTTTCAGAGACCTCCTTGATTGTTTCGTTGTCACCTATCTCGACGACATCCTTATTTTTTCTTCATCCCTCGAAGACCACCGCTCCCATATGCGTATCGTTCTTCAACGACTCCGTGACAACAAACTATATGCCAAACTTGAGAAATGCATATTTGAAACTACGAAGGTGGATTTTCTCGGATTTGTGCTTTCTCCAGGAAAGATCGAGATGGATCCTAAAAAAGTAGAGGCCATCCTGTCCTGGCCCATTCCGGACACCCGAAAGGCAGTCCAACGATTCCTAGGGTTTGCCAATTTTTACCGGAGGTTTATAAAGAATTTCTCTAAGATAGTACACCCATTAACCATTCTTACCAAGACCGGAATACCCTTCAAATGGACTCCAGAGGCTCAAGTGGCATTTAACACTCTCCGTATCCGTTTTTCTACCACTCCTATCCTCTCCATGCCTGACCCTCAAACACCCTATTTCTTGGAGGTGGACGCCTCCGAAATAGCCACTGGGGCGATCCTTTCCCAACGTGCGGCCGATGGTCTTCTTCACCCAGTGGCATATTGTTCGAAAAAACTCAATCCGGCTGAAATCAACTACGACATAGGCGACCGCGAGTTGTTAGCTATCAAAAGAGGGCTTGAAGAATGGCGTCACCTACTGGAGGGTGCCTCACACCCGATCACTGTCTATACAGACCATAAAAATCTCGAGTATCTGCGTTCTGCCAAACGCCTCAAACCAAGACAGGCCCGCTGGGCTCTCTTTTTTGCTCGTTTTATTTTTCATGTTACCTACAGACCGGGTCAGAAAAATGGTAAGGCTGACGCCCTTTCTCGCATCCATCACTCATGTAGTATTCCTTCTACCCCCTCATCAATACTACCTTCAAAATGTTTCCTTGGCATCATCCACCCCGTATATGACAAGATCCGCACTCTAACCGCAACCACTTCTTTGGAAGTAAATCCTGAAGGCCTTCATATTACCAAGGACCGTGTCTTCGTACCAGAAGAAGCTCGCTTCGACGTCTTACATACATGTCATGATTCTCCACAGGCTGGACACCCAGGCATACGAACCACCTTGGATCTTGTTCTTCGACAGTTTTGGTGGCCCTCTGTAGAGCTCAGTGTCAAACAATACGTCCAATCATGCCCTACATGTCTCAGAACAAAAGTCAATCTTACCAAGACTGCGGGTTTACTCTGCCCCCTACCAGTCCCAAACCGACCATGGACACAACTAACCATGGACTTCATTGTAGACCTGCCTCCGTCCAAAGGTTTCAACACAATCATGGTGGTTGTCGATAGATTGACTAAAATGGCACACTTCATTCCTAGTAAGAAATTACCGACTGCCGGAGAAACAGCCTCCTTATTTTTTACCCATATCTTCCGTCTCCATGGAATTCCCGATACTATAACAACAGACAGGGGAACTCAATTCACGTCTAAGTTCTGGAAAGCCTTTTGTTCCTTATTACGAATACAGCGAAACCTCTCTTCATCATTTCACCCACAGACAAATGGACAAACGGAACGAGTCAACCAAATTCTTGAACAGCACCTACGTTGTTACACTTCCTTCCTCCAGGATGACTGGCTCGACCTCCTGCCCTCAGCAGAATTCTCATACAACTCTCGTAAACACTCTTCCATAAACTCCTCTCCGTTCTACGTAAACTACGGATTCCATCCTACTGCCATTCCCAATATCCCTCTAACCACCACTGTGCCTGAAGCAACCAATCGCCTTCTCAATCTCAAGCAAGGATTCCGCTTAGCCGCGACTACCCTACAAGCTGCTCAAGAGACGTACAAAAAAGCTGCGGATAAACGACGACGACCTGCACCAGATTTTCAAATCGGAGACATGGTCCTCCTCTCCACAAAAAATCTTCGGTTGCCCTGTCCATCCAAAAAACTGGGTCCCAAGTTCGTGGGTCCGTTTCGTATCCTTAAGAGGATCAACTCTGTTGCCTTTCGTCTTCAACTGCCGGACTCATACAAGATACACCCCGTTTTTCATGTCTCCCTTTTTAAGTCATATCATCCCGATCCTTTTATCAACCGCTCCCCTGCTCCTCCTCCTCCCTCTGTGGTGTCGGATTCCCTGGAATATGAGATTGGCCGGATTCTTGATTCCCGTCTGCATAGGGGCGGACTCCAATATTATGTGCATTGGAAAGGGTATGGCCCTGAGGAGCGGTCTTGGGAACCGGTTCAGCACGTGCATGCACCTGCTCTCCTCCGGGCGTTTCATCGCTTGCACCCGCGCAGACCGGGCCCTGGTCGCTCCCGGGGGGCGCTCCTTCGGGGGGGGTTCTGTCATGCCCCAAAGCGGGATCTCGGCGACCCCGGGACCCACCTGGTGCCGCCTCGCGGCCTGGACCCTCACCTGCGGTGGTCGCAGTGGCGCTGCCCCGATCACGGGGGTTGCCTCCTCCGGCGTTGGGCGGACCGCGCCTGATCCGAGCGGCCGGTGGGGCCTGTCATGGCGCCAATTTGGAGCCCCAGAGAACCACGGTGCCTGACTCCTCACCGTGCGGTTTGAGGGGGCGTGGCCCGAACCAGCGTCTGGGTCTGGAGGCTCCCTTTTACAGGTTGGGGGGCGTGGCTGAGCCCTTGATAGACAGGGCCTGGGCTCGCCCCCAGGGAGAGCCTACCTCCCAGATGGGACCCAATAGGGAAACGAATCATCACCGCTCAGAGGGGCGTGACTACCCCAACTGCCTATATATACCCAGTCCTTGCACACTATCATTGCCACAGCGTCGCTTCTCTTAAGAGTTGTATACCTGCTAACGAATGCTAATATATCCTTGTTGTGTACCAAACCTGGAAAGTCTTGACTCTTCTTCTGGATATCCCCTACTCTGTACTGCGTTATAGCTTCTACACCTGGTTCCTGCTTCCCACTCCCCCGACCCTGACATATAGATTACGGTGTCGTCTGCGTACATGTGTACAGTTCAGGCTTTGCAAACGTTGGGCAGATCATTTATGAATATTGTGAATAGCAGCGGGCCGAGTATCGAGCCTTCAGGTACACCGCACGTGACTGGGAGGGGGAGGGGAGTTCTGTCAGAAATAGACACATATTGCGATCGGTCAGATACATATGATTGAAACCAGGTTAGCGTCCGATCACCAATACCAGAGTTTTTACGTTTTTGGATTAGGATGCCATGCTCTACTGTGTCTAAGGCCTTGGCAAAATCAAAGAAGATGGCTCCAGTTAGGCTTCCTTGTTCCATACCAGCTTGGATATCATTACAAACTTTTAAAAGGGCAGTTGTAGTTGAATGATTTGGAAGAAAGCCTGATTGATCTGGTGTTAAATAGTTTGAATATTGATAAAAATCACGTAATTGTGTGTAGACACATTTTCCAAAATTTTTGACATTATAGGGTGCAATGATCTGGATGGTAGTTACCAAAGTATTGTCTCCACTTTTATGGATAGGTACCACCCTCGCAATCTTCCAGAGTTTTGGTATGTATCCGGATGCCAGTGATTCATTGATTAAGGTTGCGGCAGGTTTTGCAATTGCCAGTGCACTGATTTTCAGCAGCATTGCTGGGATTTGATCAGGTCCAGACAGTTATTAAATTTTTTGGTTAAGGAGAAGTTTAGTAACGGCTCTGACAGGCACTGGTCTAAAGCTGAATTTCTCTGCGATACAGGGCTTTTGGACGGTTGGTGGGGCCTGACCTGCATGTGGCCTTTCTGAGTGTGTGTCATTTGGTAACTTAGCAATCAGGGTGGTGTCGCAAACCAACAAAATAATTATTAAAAGCATTTGCTACATCTAGGGGGTGTTACAGGGTTTGGTTGTTTACTTTGACAGCAGCCGGGTGGGAGAGGGATTGTATCTTACTTATGATTTAACAAAAATTTCTAGGGTTTGATATGTTATTGTTTATATTTTCATTGAAGTATTGGGCTTTAGCCATTTTTGTTTGTTTTTGTGCATGCATTCTGCCATTTTCAGTAATCACAGTGATCGTTCAATATGGTGCAATTTCCATTTCTGTCTCACTCTTATGACACATTTTCCATGTATCCAACGTCCCACTTTGTCCATTACTGCACATGCTCAAAATGGTGACACCCATAAGATCGGTCTTTCCATCTACAATTCTTATTACCACTGTTTTAACTCTTAACAGAACAGCAAAAAATATATATAAAAAAAAAACGAAGTCTCAAAATGAAATGAAACGTAAATTTAAATAAAAGATTAAAAAACATCTGTCACGTCATGCCATCCTGGGGGGCCTCCAGTTGATCGGAGGGACGCCTGGCTGGAGGAGGTTGCGCGTCTGATTAGGGGGCGGGCGCAGCATGATGACGTGTAGCTGCCGGGTTTCAATTCAGAAGGCTGCTCATTGAAGCTCCTGCTCATTGCCCTGTCGTGGAGTTACTTCCCCCAGTGCTGGTGATTCAACTCTAGGGATTCACCGATTCTTTTTGTATTAGTCATATTTGTTGCCAACTCGGACTGTATGACTACCACACCTGTTACTGACCGGCTTGTATGAGAACCGCTCCTGTTGCTGACCCAGCTTGTATATTAACCATTCTTGGTATTGACTCTGTGTGTATGAGAATCAGCCCTGCTACTGACTTGTCGTGCATGAACACCAAACCTGCTACTGACTTGGTGTGCTTGAGAACCAGTGCTCTTATCGACTCACTGTGTACGAGAACCAGTCCAGTTACTGACTCGGTGTGTACAAGGACCACTGTGTATACTCGATATATACACAGCAACAAGGATATGCAAAGTCCCTACAGTTAGCAGGCTCATATAAGGCAAGTAATGCAGACCATTCAAGGATCGGAAGAGTAGATAGATTGTTTCTAAAAATCTTTATTTGCCTTTTATTTCTGTAAAGCTGCTTTGAGAATAAATCCTCTAATTTTTTTGGTACCCCCGTGTCCTGTATTTCATTGGCAGTCCACCTCTGTACGGGAATCACAGCACCCACTGCACAAAGTTTATTGTAAAATATTTTTTACTGTAATATTTTGTTTTTTTACAGTTTGAAATTGCTGCCTGCTCCCGCCCCCCTGCGTCGCGTGGTCCGCAGGGAGCGGAACCAGGAAGCAAGTCGCCTAGGGTTGCCACCTTTTCTCAAAGCCAAACCCGAACACTCCAGGCACTGCGTGGCAAAATATTTACTCCCAGGCATATGCTCTGTCACACATACACAGGCACTCACACACCTATACACGCCCTTCCCTTTCATGTCCCATTTCAACCACATTCAGCTCACAAATCAGCCCTTTTCATCCAAAATTTCCACACATAGAGCAGAGAGAGCGCGAGGAGAGAGCGAGCAGAGAGCGCGAGGAGAGAGCGAGCAGAGAGGGGAAGCGGAGAGAGAGGAGAGAGCGCGAGCAGAGAGGAGAGTGCAAGCAGAGAGCGCGAGCGGAGAGAGGAGAGAGCACGAGCAGAGAGAGCAAGCAGAGAGAGCGCGCGAGCAAAGAGCAAGCAGAGAGGAGAGAGCAAGCAGAGAGCGCGAGCACAGAGAGAGCGCAAACAGAGAGAAGCGAGCAGAGCAGAGAGAGAGCGAGCAGAGAGAGAGAGAGTGAGCAGAGACCGAGCAGAGAGTGGAGAGAGCGAGCAGAGAGGAGAGCGAGTGAGCAGAGAAAAAAAAGAAAGGAGAGGGAGAGGAAACAGAAAGAGAGAGAAAGGAGAGAGGGAGAAAAGACAGACAGCGAGAGGAGAAAGAGAGAGACCAAGAGACAGAGAAAGAGAGGAGACAGGAGACAGAAAGAGAGAGGGAGAGGAGACCGAAAGAGAGAGGGAGAGGAGACAGAGAGAAAGAAAGGAGAGGAGAGAGAGAATGAAGGGGCAGATGGCAGATGGAATGGGGTGGAAGAGGAGAGAGGAAGGGCGGATGTTTACATATTAAAAAGGACACATTAATAAGGGGCTTTGAGCTCTGCATCTTATCATTTAAAAAAGCAGCCATTCATGTGTAAACAGCTAGAGCCTCCCTTTACAAGCTTTACAAGCCTGTATAGCAAGAGAGGTGCTGGGATGGAGGGGTCACCATGGAGGGGCCAGAGACACTCGCTGCAGTGCACAGCCAGGTAGAAGAAGGGGGGAAACTGGCCCACACTTACACTCACCGGGTCCAGCAGAACAGCAACAGCTGTCCATCTCTCACTCGCACACAGGCAGCGCGAGTGATTAATCAAGGAGCAGCACAAACCTCTCCCACTGTGCAGCTACTAATAGCCGCTCTGTCCAGAGGATCGCGGCAAACACGTGGGAGGCAGATAGTCATGTGTCCCAGCCGAGTCATGTGTCCGGGTGGCAGGGAATCTGAAACCCGTACACATGACTCGAAACCCGGACAGTACGGGTCAAAACTGTACGGGTGGGAAACCTAAAGTCGCCGGCTGCCGCGATCACACTGCGGTGACTGCGGGGATGGCGAGGGAGCGAAGGATGCAGTGAGAATGCATCCAGCCCGAGTGTGGCTCGGGGTTACCGATCGTGGTGGCAAAATTTAACCCCGAGTCACACTCGGGAATACCGCCAGGGAGGTTAAATAAATTATTTTAATATATTATTTATTTTAATAATATTTTATTATATACTTATGTCTGAGTTTTACTTTGGAGCTTTGTGATATGCTCACACAAAATAGCACATTAAAGTGAGTTTTATTGCTGTGGAGCTCTGTGAGATATACTGTACATAGTGCACAATACATTAAAAATGGGAAAGACTGAAGTGGCCATAGTGGATCTGGAAAAAAATGGGACACTGAGGGCACCTGGTGTGAGCCAGTGTTAACGGTGGCATGTTTTTGCGTTAGGGCCAGGTTAATGGAGTCTAGTGCCTGACCAACAGATCGTTTAAATCTCTAACCTCTCACTAAAAATGAGAAAAATCACTTAGCGTGTCGCTAATAGCGATACATAGCGCCAGCTTACTGTACTTTCTGAGTCCTATACTTAAAATGGTGAGCGCTAGAGATCTTTAGCGCTTTCGTAGCCAACAGATCAATTGGTGCCTGCGCTAATTTCTGGAGGGACGCTAATCGCAAAGTTTTACCTACTGCTCAAGTCTGGTGCAAACTCTAAAAACACACAAACAAGTCCTTGCCCAAAATTATCAGCAATTTAAACGAATGCAGCACAGGTGTTCTCTTGGCCCCATACACCATAATAATGGATCTGGTCAGCAATGTCCCTGCTATTGCAGTAGGCTATATTATGATATATATATGTAGCCTTTATTGACATATATCCCAATTGTAATATATTGCCTAATTTTAAACATTTTATGCCGGGGGTTATTCATATTATGTAAGCAGTTAATTATTGGGGTTTGGACCACGTTTAAAGGGACACATTATGCTAGCTCTTGAGAGAGGAGCACATGGATAAGTCTTGTCCTGAAACTTGTATTATTTATATGCTGCAGCAGGAAATTATGTCGCTCACCTGGCATACCTTTTGGATCTATTAAATGCATTGTAATGATTCTACATGATGTTGGGTGTCCTATATCATGCTATGCCCATCAGCCTTAATCGATGTGTGCATCAAAACATGGATGACATGGCCGCCTTGGAGGATTTAAATAATGCAGAGGTGTGAGGGCTATTTGCTGGATGTGTTCATACTTATACAAACTTGTAACGGCAGAGAATAGTTATAGCCAGGCACTCTGCACTGGGGAAAAAAGGTCCTATCTAAACGACCTCGTACACAGACTAGGTGATCTGTTAGTAGGTCGTCAGGTGCGAAGCTTTAAAAACATTTTTTTTTAGTGATGGCGTTTTAGCGCACACCAGGTGATAGGGCCCTTATTGTCTGAAGTCAACATTGTGAACTTGGAGGGCTCCAGTGCATGGGAATGGGGAGGGGGGGTATATTTTTGCCAAGGGTTAGGGGCCCCTTCATGGATTCTCACACCTGGGCCCTGAGGTTTCTAGTTATGCCTCTGGCTGGATTTATAAGAAGTCACGGCACAGGCCTGAAGGGAAGCAGTCCTTGAAGTGGCTGGTATACAAAGTAAAATAGGACAAGATACTGACACAGACCTATCTGGGTCGGTACACAGGGTCACAGAGCAGAACAATGTGAATAACTAGCTGAGTCGTTACACAATCTTTCGAGTTCAGAAAAAACACAACAGGGCAAAGAATGATTCTCAGGTAAAGAATTGGTGGCCAGGCTAGGGGCCATAAATGGAAGATGCGGGTGAGTGTTCTGCATCAGAATCGCCAGTCATTATGACGTGGAAAGAAGTTGCATCAGAAAATGGTGCAACGGTATGATGAGGGTTACCATCAAATGCTGAGAAGCGGCGCCATCTACAGGACCTAGATTCCCCTAATATGGAGGATCGATACAGATCCGAAGCCTCAGCGCTGGTACACCTGACACAAAATATGCAAATGCCAGGATGCCTCCAAGTCTGGAGCACCTGTGGAGCCTTTTACCGGACACGCCACTAGCGATAGGCTGTGCAGCCTGACTGGGAGTTGCAGGGGTGAGGGAATTGTATCGCCCGACGCCCAGGACATGAAGATCCGGGCGCTGGGCGAGTAGTTTTTTTTGAGATGCAGTCCTCTGAGGGGCTGGGGCGGCTGTCCGAACGCTCTAACGACATTTGGACAGGCCCCAGCAGTTTACCGCATTTCGTACCTTCTAACGAGCGCCGCGTGCAAAGTCTTCCAGCGGCCACTCATTGGAAAGCCCTAAAGACGCGATCTCGCGAGATCTCGGAGTTCGTGAGATCGCTCTGGGAGAATATGACACATTTCAGAACTCTGTATATATACAAACACATTGCAGCTGCCTGTGTGTGTGTGTGTGTGTATATATACATGTTGTACATATACATGTTTGTATATATAAAGAGTTCTGAAATGTGTGTGTATATATATACACACACTTCAAAACTCCGTATGTATACACACACTGCAACCCTCAGTGTGTATGTATGCATATATATACTAACTTATATATATATATACACACAGTTGTGTTCAAAATTATTCAACCCCCAATGCTGTAAAGGGTTTTAGGGAATTTAGTGTACATTTGCAATTGTATTCAGAATGAAATCCTACAAGGACTTTTTAAAGAACCATATGCAACTAAAATTACATCAATTGGTTTTGTAATACAGTAGTAAATGTTTCTTTTGTGAATTCTTCATTGACACAATTATTCAACCCCTTAAAGACCACCACTCTGAAGAACAGAGGTTCATTCAAGTGTTTTCAATCAGGTATTGAAAACACCTGTGGATGTCACGGAGCAGCAATAAAGCATAATAAGCACCAATTAGGCAGCTTTAAAATGACTGTGATACTCAGCTCCTTCTAGACATTTACTGGTGTGGTTACAAACATGGTGAAGTCAAGAGAATGGTCCAGGAAGACAAGAGAAGAGGTGATTACTCTTCACAGGAAGGGCAATGGCTATAAGAAGATTGCAAAGATGTTAAACATACCAAGAGAGACCATAGGAAGCATCATTCGCAAATTCAAGGCAAAGGGCACTTTTGAAACGCTACCTGGTGGTGGCAGAAAGAAGATGCTGACTTCGACTGCTGTGCGGTACCTGAAGCGTAGAGTGGAGAAAAGTCCCCGTGTGACTGCTGAGGAACTGAGAAAAGATTTGTCAGATGTGGGTACTGAAGTTTCAGCTCAGATAATACGGCGCACACTGCGTAATGAAGGCCTCCATGCCAGAACTCCCAGGCGCACCCCCTTGCTGTCTCCAAAGAATAAGAAGAGTCGACTGCAGTTTGCCAATAGTCATGTGGACAAACCACAGAAGTTTTGGGATAGTGTTCTGTGGACTGATGAAACAAAATTAGAACTGTTTGGGCCCATGGATCAACGCTATGTTTGGAGGAGGAAGAACAAGGCCTATGAAGAAAAGAACACCTTGCCTACTGTGAAGCATGGCAGGGAGTCAATCATGCTTTGGGGCTGTTTTGCTTCTGCAGGTACAGGGAAGCTCCAGCGTGTGCAAGGTACCATGAATTCTCTTCAGTACCAGGAGATATTGGATGACAATGTGATGCAGTCCGTCACAAACCTGAGGCTTGGGAGACGTGGGACCTTTCAACAGGACAATGATCCCAAGCATACCTCCAAGTCCACTAGAGGATGGTTGCAGATTAACCCCTTAGTGACCAGGCGGTTTTACACAAATCCGTCCTTTAGTGACCGCTGCTGTTTTTAAGTTTCTGCGCTGTTAGTGTTTAGGACAAATTTTCCTCTTACTCGTTTATGCAACCTACACATATTTTACACTGTTTTTCTCGTCATTAAATGGACTTTATAAAGATACCATTTTTTTCATCATTTCATATAATTTACTATAAAAAACATTGTGAAATATGACAAAAAAATTGAAAAAACACCACTTTTTCGAACTTTGACCCCCAAAATTTCTTATGTATCAACAACCGTCAAAAAAATTTAATTCCTTAGTAGTTTCTAAATTTAGTTCTGAGTTTAGCAATACCCAATGTTTACATATTCCTCGCTTTTTTCCTTATTTTATGCAACAATAAGTGCAAGTAGCACTTTGCCATTTGCAAAGAGTTTATTTTCAAAACTAGTGCTAGTGACATTGTAACACTGATATCTGTCACTAATTCCTGAATAACACTCCACATATACATATTTTTTTAAAGTACACAAATCAAGGAATTAAACTTGGGGTATTTTGACTCTTTCCATGCAAACCATTTTACCACAAATCTATGCCAAAGTTTAAGAAAAAAAAAAGTTTTGGTGATTTTTTTTTTTGAACGCAATTTAAGAATACATGTACTGTGAACTTTAAGGTTTACTGCCAAAAAGCACCCCAAAATATGTTCAGCAACATCTTCTGAGTAAATTGATACCACCCATGTATAGGTATGTCGGGTCATTTGGGGGCTAATAGGCCTTATTTGGGGGGTGCGCATTTCAGTTTTCCAACTTGGAATTTTCACATTTCGTCATCATGCACCCATGTCCTATTTGGGACATTTTTATTTATTGGGGCCAAAGTAATTTACCCCCATCAAACCATATATTTTTAGAAAGGGCACACCCTAGGGTGCTTCAAAGAGTTGTATTTTAACACTTTCCATGCACTAGCTCTATGTCAAACTTTCAGGTAGTCACTTCTTGTGTTATTTTTTCACACACATTGTACTTTAGGCATGAATTGTCAAATCCAGTTATGGGTTACTGCCAAAAAACACCCCAAAATATGTTCAGCAACATCTTCTGAGTAAATTGATACCACCCATGTATAGGTATGTCGGGTCATTTGGGGGCTAATAGGCCTTATTTGGGGGGTGCGCATTTCAGTTTTCCAACTTGGAATTTTCACATTTCGTCATCATGCACCCATGTCCTATTTGGGACATTTTTGAAGCCGGCCAAAGTAATTTACCCCCATCAAACCATATATTTTTAGAAAGGGCACACCCTAGGGTGCTTCAAAGAGTTGTATTTTAACACTTTCCATGCACTAGCTCTATGTCAAACTTTCAGGTAGTCACTTTTTGTGTTATTTTTTCACACACATTGTACTTTAGGCATGAATTGTCAAATCCAGTTATGGGTTACTGCCAAAAAAACACCAAAATATGTTCAGCAACATCTTCTGAGTAAATTGATAACCCATGTATAGGTATGTCGGGTCATTTGGTGGCTAATAGGCCTTATTTGGGGGTGCGCATTTCAGTTTTCCAACTTGGAATTTTCACATTTCGTCATCATGCACCCATGTCCTATTTGGGACATTTTTGAAGCCGGCCAAAGTAATTTACCCCATCAAACCATATATTTTTAGAAAGGGCACACCCTAGGGTGCTTCAAAGAGTTGTATTTTAACACTTTCCATGCACTAGCTCTATGTCAAACTTGAAGGTATTCACTTTTTGTGTTATTTTTTCACACACATTGTACTTTAGGCATGAATTGTCAAATCCAGTTATGGTTACTGCAAAAAAACACCCCCAAATATGTTCAGCAACATCTTCTGAGTAAATTGATACCACCATGTATAGGTATGTCGGGTCATTTGGGGTAATAGGCCTTATTTGGGGGTGCGCATTTCAGTTTTCCACTTGGAATTTTCACATTTCGTCATCATGCACCCATGTCCTATTTGGGACATTTTTGAAGCCGGCCAAAGTAATTTACCCCCATCAAACCATATATTTTTAGAAAGGGCACACCCTAGGGTGCTTCAAAGAGTTGTATTTTAACACTTTCCATGCACTAGCTCTATGTCAAACTTTCAGGTAGTCACTTTTTGTGTTATTTTTTCACACACATTGTTCTTTAGGCTTGAATTGTCAAATCCAGTTATGGGTACTGCCAAAAAGCACCCCAAAATATGTTCAGCAACATCTTCTGAGTAAATTGATACCACCCATGTATAGGTATGTCGGGTCATTTGGGGGCTAATAGGCCTTATTTGGGGGGTGCGCATTTCAGTTTTCCAACTTGGAATTTTCACATTTCGTCATCATGCACCCATGTCCTATTTGGGACATTTTTGAAGCCGGCCAGTAATTTACCCCCATCAAACCATATATTTTTAGAAGGGCACACCCTAGGGTGCTTCAAAGAGTTGTATTTTAACACTTTCCATGCACTAGCTCTATGTCAAACTTTCAGGTAGTCACTTTTTGTGTTATTTTTTCAACACATTTGTACTTTAGGCATGAATTGTCAAATCCAGTTATGGGTTACTGCCAAAAAACACCCCAAAATATGTTCAGCAACATCTTCTGAGTAAATTGATACCACCCATGTATAGGTATGTCGGGTCATTTGGGGGCTAATAGGCCTTATTTGGGGGGTGCGCATTTCAGTTTTCCAACTTGGAATTTTCACATTTCCGTCATCATGCACCCATGTCCTATTTGGGACATTTTTGAAGCCGGCCAAAGTAATTTACCCCCATCAAACCATATATTTTTAGAAAGGGCACACCCTAGGGTGCTTCAAAGAGTTGTATTTTAACACTTTCCATGCACTAGCTCTATGTCAAACTTTCAGGTAGTCACTTTTTGTGTTATTTTTTCACACACATTGTACTTTAGGCATGAATTGTCAAATCCAGTTATGGGTTACTGCCAAAAAACACCCCAAAATATGTTCAGCAACATCTTCTAAGTAAATTGATACCACCCATGTATAGGTATGTCGGGTCATTGGGGGCTAATAGGCCTTATTTGGGGGGTGCGCATTTCAGTTTTCAACTTGGAATTTTCACATTTCGTCATCATGCACCCATGTCCTATTTGGGACATTTTTGAAGCCGGCCAAAGTAATTTACCCCCATCAAAACATATATTTTTAGAAAGGGCACACCCTAGGGTGCTTCAAAGAGTTGTATTTTAACACTTTCCATGCACTAGCTCTATGTCAAACTTTCAGGTAGTCACTTTTTGTGTTATTTTTTCACACACATTGTACTTTAGGCATGAATTGTCAAATCCAGTTATGGGTTACTGCCAAAAAACACCCAAAAATATGTTCAGCAACATCTTCTGAGTAAATTGATACCACCCATATATAGATTTGTTCTGTTGTTTTTGGGGTGCTACGCCAATCTTTTGACATGTGCTTGTCAATTTTCTAATTTGACATACAGTATCTTCTTTGCTTATCTTCTTTTTAGGGGCCTTTTTACATACCCCAATTTTATTAACGTGCATATATTTGGTAAGCTAACACCCTAAAGTATTGTAAATGGAGTGTTTTTATGCCATGGATGCAACCGTTTCCTCCAAACAAATTGGATACTGTTTGGTGGTCATTTTTCATTTTCACACCCACATCAGTTTTGGACTGTGATTTAGGAGACACTGTTGTTTGTTAGTGCATGAAAACTCTCCAGGTTGTTTTCTGCAAGGTCTCCTGAGTACACCCATGCCCCCCATGCATAGGTTTGCCAGGAATTTGGGAAGGTTCAAATACAATTTTTATGACTTTGTCATTGGAGTTGAAATTGAGATTATTTCTTCAGCTAGGCCTATCTTTGGTTTTGAGCCTACCGCATACCCCAGTTTGAATTATTGCCAGAAAATTGTTTATATTTGTTATGTTGACACCCCAAGGTATTGCATATGGAGTGCTTTGATGCCATGGATGCAACGGTTTTAGCCCAAAACATTTGAGAAGGTGTGTGGCGGTAATTTTTCAATTTTCAGATTTTTACGCCCACAGTAGTTTTGGACTGTGATTTAGGAGACACTGTTGTTTGTTACTGCATGAAAACTCTCCAGGTTGTTTTCTGCAAGGTCTCCTGAGTACACCTATGCCCCCCATGCATAGTTTGCCAGGATTTTGGGAAGGTAAAATACAATTTTTATGACTTTGTCATTGGAGTTGAAATTGAGATTATTTCTTCAGCTAGGCCTATCTTTGGTTTTGAGCCTACCGCATACCCCAGTTTGAATTATTGCCAGAAAATTGTTTATATTTGTTATGTTGACACCCCAAGGTATTGCATATGGAGTGCTTTGATGCCATGGATGCAACGGTTTTAGCCCAAAACATTTGAGAAGGTGTGTGGCGGTAATTTTTCAATTTTCAGATTTTTACGCCCACAGTAGTTTTGGACTGTGATTTAGGAGACACTGTTGTTTGTTACTGCATAAAAACTCTCCAGGTTGTTTTCTGCAAGGTCTCCTGAGTACACCCATCCCCATGCATAGGTTTGCCAGGATTTTGGGAAGGTTCAAATACAATTTTTATGACTTTGTCATTGGAGTTGAATTGAGATTATTTCTTCAGCTAGGCCTATCTTTGGTTTTGGGTCTACCGCATACCCCAGTTTGAATTATTGCCAGAAAATTGATTATATTTGTTATGTTGACACCCCAAGGTATTGCATATGGAGTGCTTTGATGCCATGGATGCAACGGTTTTAGCCCAAAACATTTGAGAAGGTGTGTGGCGGTAATTTTTCAATTTTCAGATTTTTACGGCCACATTAGATTTGGACTGTGATTTAGGAGACACTGTTGTTTGTTACTGCATGAAAACTCTCCAGGTTGTTTTCTGCAAGGTCTCCTGATTACACCCATGCCCCCCATGCATAGGTTTGCCAGGATTTTGGGAAGGTTCAAATACAATTTTTATGACTTTGTCATTGGAGTTGAAATTGAGATTATTTCTTCAGCTAGGCCTATCTTTGGTTTTGGGTCTACCGCATACCCCAGTTTGAATTATTGCCAGAAAATTGTTTATATTTGTTATGTTGACACCCCAAGGTATTGCATATGGAGTGCTTTGATGCCATGGATGCAACGGTTTTAGCCCAAAACATTTGAGAAGGTGTGTGGTGGTAATTTTTCAATTTTCAGATTTTTACGCCCACAGTAGTTTTGGACTGTGATTTAGGAGACACTGTTGTTTGTTACTGCATGAAATCTCTCCAGGTTGTTTTCTGCAAGGTCTCCTGAGTACACCCATGCCCCCCATGCATAGGTTTGCCAGGATTTTTGGAAGGTTCAAATACAATTTTTATGACTTTGTCATTGGAGTTGAAATTGAGATTATTTCTTCAGCTAGGCCTATCTTTGGTTTTGGGTCTACCGCATACCCCAGTTTGAATTATTGCCAGAAAATTGTTTATATTTGTTATGTTGACACCCCAAGGTATTGCATATGGAGTGCTTTGATGCCATGGATGCAACGGTTTTAGCCCAAAACATTTGAGAAGGTGTGTGGCGGTAATTTTTAAATTTTCAGATTTTTACGCCCACATTAGATTTGGACTGTGATTTAGGAGACACTGTTGTTTGTTACTGCATGAAAACTCTCCAGGTTGTTTTCTGCAAGGTCTCCTGAGTACACCCATGCCCCCCATGCATAGGTGTGCAAAGATTTTGGCAAAATACAGCACCAATTGTAGAACATAAAAATGTACGAATAAAATGTAAAAGTCTGGTGCAGTAAAAAAAACTAAACTGAACTAACTAACTGGAGTGTGAGAAAAAATAGAAAGGAAAAAAAAAAAATCACAGATCACGCACAGTGTGATATAGCTTGAAACAGTCCCCAAGACACAGACCGGGTTGTCCAGGGCATTCTGGGCAGTAAAAGATTGTGTCTCTCCTCTGCCCCCTCTTGAAACACACCCTGCATCTTTTTTGGGGTTTCTGTTTGCCCTCAGTAGGGGGGATTTTATAAATAAAATGTGTAGCCCCAACTCTGTCCCCCATCACCGCCCGGTGAGCATGTGCATCCTGGTACAAAAACCCCGAAATGACCTGGAGCTGAAACTGTAAAAAGGACAGCGTCACTCCGGGGTTTACCTTTTTGCAGAGCAAAAAGGCATTGTGGGTTGCAATTTGCATCAGGTAAATTGCAACCTTTTTGTACCAGGCCCTTGACTTCCGCATAATCTGGTAGGGCTGGAGCAGCTGATCTGCCAGATCAACCCCACCCATATGCCGGTTATAGTCTTTGATGCACACTTGCTTCCTGATGCGCTCAGCTCTGCCACGTACAGAGACCTCCACAGACCTCTCAGTGTGGATGGTGGATAGAAGGTATACATCCTTCTTGTCTCTGTACTTGACCGCCAACAGCTCCTCTTGGCGCAGAGCTGAGGTCTCCCCCCTTTTTAGCCGGGTGCGGACAAGCTGTGCTGGGAAACCTACGCGGTTCTTGCGAACAGTACCGCATGCTGCTGTATCAAAACAATACAGCAGCTTGAACAAAGGGACACTCGTATAAAAATTATCAAGATACAAGTGGTACCCTTTGTTCATCAGGGGAAAAAGTAGGTCCCACACAATCTTGCCACTGGTTCCCATGTGTTCTGGGCAACCTGGAGGGACAAGGCTACTATCCTTTCCCTCGTACACCCGGAAGGCCTGAGTATACCCACTCTCGCTGTCACAGAGCTTATACACCTTCACTCCATACCTGGAGCGTTTGGAAGGAATATACTGCTTGAATCCCAGCCTTCCCTTGTATTTCATTAGGGATTCATCCACGCAGATATTCCTTCCAGGTGTATAAGCCTCTGCAAACCTGGCGGCAAAGTGGGTAATCAGGGGGCGGATTTTATACAGCCTGTCAAACTGGGGATGCTCTCTAGGAGGGCACAGGCTGTTGTCACTGAAGTGCATGAAACGCAAAATGTTTTCATACCTTCTACGTGACATTGATTGGGGGTAAATGGGGGTAGAGCAGATGGGGCTACTGCTCCAGTAGGAGCGAATTGAGGGCTTCTTTATGATGCCCATCAGCATAGTAAGTGCCCAGAATTTCAGAAATTCTGGCACATCTAGCGGGGTCCATTGCTGCCTTGCCAAGTAGGAGTCTGGCTTCGCAGCACAATGCTGATGGGCATACAGATTTGATTGGGCCACGATGTGGCCCAACAAATCATCCCCATAAACACCTGCAAAAACTGTGGCGGTAAATCCTGCAACATCAATATTGATGCCAGGATTTGCCGTGAAAGGAGGGATATCTGGCCTCTGGCGATGAGGCACTACCCACTCCTCAGCTGGAGCTGTGCGTCTCCTGCTGGCAGGTGGTGACCCAGGATCTGCATCAGAAACATCACTAGATACATCAGCCAGCGTAGATGATGTATCTAGCGACGTCTCTGAGCAGTTAGCGGGGTCGAAATCAGGGTCTGAGTCTGACGCAGATGCCTCAGATTCTGACGCCAGGATGGCATATGCCTCCTCGGCGCTGTACACCCTCTCAGACATTATATATAATAGATTATAAAATTTTATAATTATTACATATATAAGCGGATTATTGGTTCTTAGAAGAACCGTTGGGTTTCACAAGAAAATACAAATAAACACCTAAATCTCTCTAAATCACTCTAAACCTGCCTCAATTCTTCTAAATCTCCCTAAAATCTCTCTAAATCTGCCTCAATTTTTCTAATCTCACTAAATCTACCTAAAATCTCTAACCTGTCAAATCTGATCTCTCTCTCTCGCTCACCAAAACACAAGTGAGGAGAGGGAGGGAGAATCACAGAGGTCAGAGCCAATATTTACAAAATATTGACCTGACCTGACAAATTAGAAATTTTATTTTGACTTTTTCTAACTTCTGATTGGATGTTGCTAGCCTGCCTCTCTGATGAGGCAGGCTAGGAACATCCCACTCAGCCCCAAGATGACCCTGCCCTTAGAAGGGCAGCGCCATCTTGGCTGTCAGTTTATTTTATTTTATTCATTTTTATTTATTTTTATTTAACTTTTTTTTACACTTTTTTTTACTCTGCTGGGTGTCTTGATCCCTCGAGGCACCCAGCAGAGCACCTGATCACTCATGTGATCTTTTTTGTACTGAGTGCCACGATACCTCGGAAGTGATCGCTCGGGGGGAGCGATCACTGAGCGGACCGGCGGCAGGTAAGCATATTGCAGGGATGCCTCGATGTCGAGGCATCCCTGCAATATACACAGAGCAGCTGGAAGCGATACCGATCGCTTCCAGCGCTCTCTAGAAGTGCCGGGCACCTCTCCGGTAAAACCGGATGTTGATCGCTCCCGGGGAGCGATCACAAGGTGCCCCGGCACTTCTGTCCGCCATTGCACAGATGCCTGGACTCCCAGGCAGCGTGCAATGGCCCTGGAGCTGCTGGAAGCGATCTGATCGCTTCCAGCGCTCTCTACAAGTGCCGGGCACCTCTCCGGTAAAAACGGATGTTGATCGCTCCCGGGGAGCGATCACAAGGTGCCACGGCACTTGTAACCGCCATTGCATGGATGCCTGGACTCCCAGGCATCCTGCAATGGCGTTTGAGCTGCTGGAAGCGATCCGATCGCTTCCAGCGCTCAAAACACCGCAGGACGTACCATGTACGTCAGTGGGTCTAAAAGAGACCCGCTGCCATGACGTACATGGTACGTCCAAGGTCCCTAAGGGGTTAAAGGCTGGAACATTTTGGAGTGGCCATCGCAGTCACCTGACTTAAATCCGATTTGAGAACCTCTGGTGGGACTTAAAGAAAGCAGTTGCAGTGCGCAAGCCTAAGAATGTGACTGAACTGGAGGCTTTTGCCCATGACGAATGGGCGAAGATACCCGTAGATCGCTGCAAGACACTTGTCAAGCTATGCTTCACGTTTAAAAGCTGTTATAACTGTAAGGCTGGGGTCAGACGAGCGTGATTTCTACGGGCTGTACGTCCATGCAGTACGGACATCGTCAGTACGGATGACGCAGTAGTGGTCACACAGTCCGTTTTTTCACTGAAGTTATTTTTGACGGATGTAGGAGGGAAAAATAAATTACAATGAAAAAACATTCTGTCCGTCAAAAATGCTGGACGTATAAATGCAGTCCGTCTGACCATGCTCCATCACTCACACACAAAGCTATGCAGACCTTGCAGACGTGGCGCACTCCGCACGTCAGTTCTAGCAGTATTATGTTCTTGCCTAACCTGCGTCCGTTTGCCGCGGCCCTTGTGCGTCCGCAGTTCAGTGCGGACGTACTTCATGTGTCAGGCTCCAATGGACTTTCTTTCATGCTATCACGGACGTACTTTTAGGCGCAATCACGGACGTGAACACTACGCTCGTCTGACACCAGCCTTAAAGGATGTTGTACTAAGATTGAATGTCACTTGGGAGTTGAATAAAACTGATAATGATGTGAGCACAGAAAAGACATTTGTGGTTCTGTTATATTTGTCTGACCTACACGTGTCTCTTTGATTTAATTGTAAGCAAGATGACTGAATGATCAAAATCAATGTCAAACTGGTCAAAACACTCAATTTCAGTGGGGGTTGAATAATTTTGAACACAACCGTATATGTGTCTTTACTGCTTTGCCTCGTGTACAAAAAAAAAAGAGAACAGGAAATGGAGACAATAGCCCTTTGCTTTTACAGTAACTTTCAATCGCGCCTGCTAACTAATTTTTTTTTCTTCTCTTAAATTCTTCTAGAAAAAGTTTTCTTTCTTTGTTTTTTATTAATAGTTCTTTCTATTTGCAATATGTAGTAGTTAATGATGTAAATTGAAAAATGTATTTAGCTGTGAGTTCTGGAATGTGTCTTATTTTCATGCTATAATGGAAGTTGTGATTGCAGAGGTTTGTGGAGTTGGGTATATTCATGTGATTCAAATGTGTATTTTAGTTGGTATATAGTGAATGGATGATACAAGTTGATGTATGATATAAAACCTATTTTGTGTATCAAGGTGCTGGGCGTTGTCCATCTGCCTTAATAGAAGTTATAAATTTTCCCAAAAGAGGCATGATCGGTTATTTTTTTCTCCGGTCTTTGAGTCCGGAAAAAAGGATTGACCACACCTTAATATAAGTTATTTTTTTTTGCATAAGGGATGTGCATGCCTGTGTAGTCTTCTTTGTTGCTGGGCGAGTGATAATCTCTATTAACCTCCCTGGCGGTCTAATTTTTTCAAAATTTCGTGTTTAAAAGCGTCTCAATTTTTTTTAAAGGAAACGTGTTTTTGTACATAGTTAGCCTGTAATAATTAGGAATCACGCACTGAAATCCGTGCAAGCAAGAGTCCTTACTGGTAAAATCCTTTATAGATAAATAAATAATAAATAGTAAATACACTGAGTCCGATAAAGTTTGAAACACAACATAATATTTTTTATTATCCCAAAAATAATTATCCAAAATAATGCAAATAAATGATATTCAATAAAATACAACAAAAAACACTGAAATCTGTCTGCAAATAAGGGTGAGAAGATGTATGGTCTATTTCTTATCCTGTAGTGCCACGTAGTGGCCGTTCATAAACATTACACTGTATAATCCAAAGTGTAAACTGTAAAAAGATTTATTTTATGCTGGTCCCGCCCCCCCTGCATCGTGTGACTCGCAGGGAGCCTTCCAGGAAGCGGCTCGCCACGATCACACTGCGGGGGACAGCGAGGGAGCCGGGAGGAGGTGAGTAAACATCCAGCCCGAGTGTGGCTCGGGGATACCGTTCGCGGTAGCGAAATTTAACCCCTAGTCAAACTCGGGAATACCGCCAGGGAGGTTAAAGACATAATGATGGTAATAATATTTGAGTCCCCTACTGAATAATTGCCAAAATGACTGATTGAGGTCATTTACAGGTTTTGTAACCTGTATTATCGAATATATATATATAGGTTCATCATAATACAGTATGCAAAGAGGTCCTGTTTAAGAGCTTACAATCTAAAAGGATAGAGTGATATTGAAGGATTAAAGTTTACTGGAAAGCGCCTACAGGTTTTGTAGAGCTGTACAAAGGAATGTTAAAGTATGTATGTTGGTACCTAGAAGAAATAAGAAAGAAAGGAAAAGGAAATTAGGCAGATTTATTGGGTATTCAGGTGATAAGTGGGAATAGAAGTTTTTGTTTTCTTTTCAGGAAAACATTTGATTAATTTGGTTATATTGCTAATTGGGAATTTGTGAACATAAATAATTGATAATTATCTTTAGTCTCAATTTTTAACATGCCCTTCTATACGTTTTTCTTTCCCAGTTTATGATAGTGTTATAGACATGTGCATTCGTTTTAGTACTAAAACGATTTAGTCCGAATTTTGGGATAATTTAGTTTTCGTATGACTCAAGAGATACGAAACTGCTCAGTACCAAAAACGAAAGAAACTAAAATAAAATGCACTACATTTTAGTTTCAGTCCTTTTTTGTGATATTACATTGATGAGTGAAGGAGACCAGCAATGAAGAGCACAACATCCGAAGTTCTGCACCCTCCACATGCCAATGCAATAGGATGTTCTATACAGAGAGGGTCATTAATTAATGCAGGAGGATGTTCTATACATTATACAGAGAGGGGTATTAATTAATGCAGGAGGATGTTCTATACATTATACAGAGGAGCCTTTTCTTTTTAGCCCTTTAAATCCAGTGGCTGTGAGCGCTGAGATCGGCTGCTTGTTATATTATCTCTCAGTACAATGTATCAGGCTCAGCTGTTACAGTAACTGACTAACAGTGCTCAGAGTTTCAGTAAAACAAGGAAATAATATTGTTCTAACCTCTTATATATAAAAATATTATTTACTAGTTTTACTGAAACTCTGAGCGCTGTGATGAGCAGCAGTCAGTTACTGTAACAGCTTTGCCTGACACGGGGCAGTATTACAATGTTGGTGCTAACTTAACCAGAGCTGTTGTAAACTGAAAACCTTCATAGGCTATAATGGCTCTGGGAAGTTTACAACAGCTCTGGTTAAGTTAGCACCAACTATGTAATATGGCCAACATTGTGCTGAGAGTGAGAGATACTGTAACAAGCAGCGATCTCAGCCCTCTGAGGAGCCACTACAATAGTAATTGTATCCGCTGGTTTTCGGATGAATGAAATTAGTTTTCATACTAAAGAACTGAAAACGAATTTCTTTAGCAACTAAATAAATTGCATTTTAGGATTAATTCATTAGTTCAAAACGAAATTTTGTGCTGTGCACATGTCTATAGTGTTATGTGGTTTTTTTTATTTGAATATACAGGAGAATTTAAGAAAAAAATGGTGACCGTTGCAAAAGTAAAAAAATGTTTTTCACATTCTTCTCCTAGCCCCCTCCATTTTGTCTCTCTCATGACCCCTCCTCTTTTCTTGGTGTCCAAAACAAAAAAAAATTGCATGATTTTCAAAATTGATTCCTGGTTTCTTTAAGGCTAGGGTCAGACTGAGGCAGTGCGAACGCGCGTGCAGCCGCACTTAATCACGGCCGCACTAGCAGCAGATGCCGGGCAATGACGGCCAATATACGAAGTACGGTCGCACAAAAGTCCGGCTGCGCAACGCAAGTGGAAAATGAACGCATTTTTTCGAGAACGTGAAACCGCAGGTACTGACGTACAGAGTGCGCTGCGTCCGCTAGCGGCGTGTGTGTGTGATTAGGAGACGTCAGACGCTGCTAATGTCCGGCCAACATAACGTCCAGACACAAAAAGAGTTTTATTGATGATCCGTACAAAATCACGGACGAAAATGCGCATAGTATGACCACTATCACGTATTCTGTGAAAAAATGCGTCCATTCGTTCGAACGCACTTTTTCACAGACAACATAAAAATGCGTTCGTCTGACCCTAGCCTAAAGGATTTTAACCATTTTTTAAAAGTTTTTTTTAACTTTAGGTGACAATTACCCACGCATGCCAACGCATAATTGTAACTGATGTTGATCAAAGCTAGATGGAAGATTATTTGATACCAATATCGATATAGCTATTGAAATTGAAGAAAATTTACTCAAACACACATTATCATTTTACATTACAATGTTAAATCCACCAGATAACCAGGAATTATCAGACACCAGGCAATAAAACATTCTAACAAAGGAGTTGTATTTCATTTTAAATTAATGAAGGAAGAAGACATTTTATCAACAATTCATCAATTACTTATGCGATTAAAGAAGATCATTGATTTGGAAATAAAACTTAAGACATGTCAGTTTCACAAAACAGTTATTTTAAACCAGTAAGAAAGAAGACAGAGAAAGAAGAAAATAATGCATTTTTTATATGTTGATGGATTATCATTGTGTTGTCAAAGTGATAATTATTATGTATCTTTTTATTATATTTTATTATTTTTGTTGTTTGGTTACAATCAATATTGTTCAAAATTCCCTGACACTTTTAGGATTATTGGAGATCACATCCAATTAAAATTAGAGTTAATTAATGTATTTAGGAATGTATTGCCGTGGCTCTGTCTGCCTCCTCCGTCCGGCTGGAGCAGGGAGAGACTGAGGGAAAAAGTTCCTCAGTCTCCCTCTGCGTATCACTTCGCCGACCAGCCAGGTCTCATGAGGTGAGATCCGACAGGTCAGATGACCGCTGGCATCTGGCTCAATGGAGTCCTATGGACTCCATTGAGTGGATGCTCGTGGCGCATCCTGGGGCGTAACACCCGCAAACAATGCAGGCAGCTTTTTAAGCGCCTTGTCAGATCAGTTCAGATATGAAATTTCTATCATTCGTCATATTTCGCAGGAATTTCTTTCAATCAGACAGTCTGTCTACCTGGGGTTAAAATTTAACACAGGCGGAGCTTTCTAGACAATGGACCTGTTAAATTCATTGACATATCACAAACGAGGGAAGCAACATCCATTGTTCAGAGACTGGAAGAGATAAGCTGAGTCAATTCTGGTTGTAAAAAATACCCAGGTGTAAACGAATTTATATTGTAAATCGCATTGCTCTGAAGCCAAGGTACAATGAATACCAGGCTGAGCGAAACGCATTATGTATTCAAGGGCATTTTTTTTGGTCACCTCTACAGCTCTAGCCATGTGAACCTTGGACAATTTGTGAATTGCATAATCTGTAGAAAACAGAAATTGTTAAAAGATTTTTCTTATTTAACAATGATATATTACCTGCATAATCAGTTTATAAAGGCATAAGATGCTATAGGCAATATGATCTTTAATAGTATATTATACAAGGTGCCTAGGTGGTATTTGGATATTTCATTTATGTGGGGAGTTATAATAGATAATCTTGGTATTTTATAAAAGATAGAGGCCATAACACAATTGATTATTACATAATGAGTGCCTTGTGTATTAACATTCAGTAACAGTAGATTAAATCTGTTAATTACGAATGATTTTAATGAATATCTCACGAATGAATGAATGAATTTGAAGGAATATCATGAAACATGTATGCCTGTCTGCAGAATTCTCATACACACATATCTCTAGATATAAATAACGATTGTATCATGCATGCACGCCACGGCGAAAGATGCTGGCGTTTCATGGATAGCAATAATATCGATATTGTTAGATAACCCCATGGAGTCCCTGGATATAGTATAAAATGAGCCCAAACCATTAAAGATAGGTTACTGCTTGGTCAAATATATTAATTAATTCCTGTAGAAGGTTGGATGTTTGATCTGAGACTGCCATCTACTGGCCAGGTAGTATAACACCTGGACAGAAACCTGAAGTTAATGAATATATATATCCACCAATCAAATGAGGCCACATATTGATGGGCTAGAGCTAAACTGGGTGGAAGACAGCTATAAAAAGGGAGATACTCCACAGAGAAGGGAACTGAAAAAGACCCTGAAAGAAAGCTTGGGGAGAGACCTTGCGGACGCTTGGAGGGGAGAAAGGGCCAGATACCATCAGAGCCACTCCACTAAGAGCGACCACACCCGGATCCTCTTACAACCCCTATCTTCACTACCAGATGGTAAAGTATAATTTAATAATTTCAACTTAACTGCATCGTCACTGCTTTATATGTCCATCACCTATTAAAGGAATATAAATGAATTATTTTGCTGTTGAAGCCTAAACAGTAGAATAGTTAGCCTTTCCGCTCTACTGCAGAAGAGCGCTAAAGGAAGAACTATTATGGCGGCCGTGTTGCTCACCCTAATTTAGTGAAACTATTTATATTCCAAAAATACTGGATGTGGACATCTAAAGAAAAATTTAGTCCCCATAGTGAGATAAGCGGGAACTGAGAAATAGCTTTCATATATCAAGTTACCACCAGCCGCCATTAGAATACCAAACATAACCCCTTCCTAAATATTGCAGCCACTTCTACTGAATGTATGTTAAGTCAATAGGAAGTTTTGTTAATTCATGCTGAATGAAGTGCTGGGATTGATCTGTGGAAGAGATAGTCTACCTATCGAGTGTGTTAAGTATCTCCCTGAAGCAAGTTGCATTTAGTGAATCGGCCCCCACAATAATAAATTGTGCTGCAGGTGATGCCCAGTAACTGAGCGGTCTTAGCCAGGTTGAGGATTGTTTTATAATGGGAAAGGTTTAAGTGGGTAGAATAGAACTTGGTGTTTAAGGGTTGATTTGTGTGCATGTGTGGTGTGGTCTATAAACCTAAGCTGTCCATTAGATTATTGCGTGTCGCAGTAGTGCTACTAATCACTATCTGTAATTACTTTTAAAATTGCATCTTACTAATGAATTGATAACATATGATTGTATGAAACTTGACGGTGTGAATCAATTTTGATTTGAAATGTTTTACCGTTGCACAGTCTCATATCATCTTTATTGATTTTGGCCCCTATTACATTCCTCGCGCATTTGGTTTTGCGCGCACAAATGCACATTTGCGCGAGGGACAAAACCATTTGCGCTGTCGGGTATATTACACAGAAAAGGAGAGATTTAAAATGGATGCCTGTAGCCATTTTGTTTTAAAGACAGTTTTTCTTTCAAAATTTCTCTAGGTTTAGAAATGAACAAGATTTTTTTTTACAAAGTTCATTCCTGGGTTAAGAAGTCCCAGACATGAAGGAACCTAGAATGAATGTGAGATAATGCTAAGACATGTCATAAGTCAATTTATTGGTCTGTTTTAAATTTTTAAAACAAAAAAGATTTTGTCTTTTGAGTATAGGAATAAGAGAAAATATTCTGTAATATAAAATTATATTCACAAAATATATGTTTATAATCAAGGTATATTTTATTATAATTACAGTATGAAATATATACTCCAAAATATTGTAGAAAGTATATAATTGGTAAATAATAAAAATTACTAAAGAATATATTCTGTGAGTTAACCAGGAAAGAATTTAGCTGATCTAAGCAACCAAAAGGGAGGAGAGCTATAAATCTCAAGACAGAGACAGTCTAGTAGTTAGAAGACAAGGTTCTTTGTTAAGCCAGTCTGACCTTTTGACCCAAGATAAGATATTAAAAAGAAATAATGGTATTAAAAAGAATTAATTGGAATTAATATAAGAAGTGCAATACTGCCCTCTAGAGGATATTAAAAATAATGATTCATATTATTATTGATTATCCATGACGTCAAATTGGGTATAATAGGCGGCAAAGGTTCTTTTGTAAGGCAGTCAGAGATTCCAACAGACAGAGACTCACATCAGACTCACATCACCATGCACTCAGATCCCAAGATATGAGGCAATTAATATTCTCACCAAATCTCTAACTCACATGCATTGATTATCTAATATCGATAATTTTCACATATTCCAAAACAAAGCATCACATAGAAAATTCCAAGGCAGACTCATCAACATCCAAATTGGACAGGTAATGTATGAAATAAGGAATTAATGTAAAAAATATATTTGTAGAGATTTTTGCAACGTAGACTGAGACTTCTCGGATAAGGTTAAAATCCAAATTCTAAGTAATTCTATTCTGCAGATAGAAATATGAAGAAGTGGATATAAGGATTTATTCCTAAAGAAATGTTGCAAGATTGATACCAATATATATATTGAATTTGGAAATTACTGTGATTAAAATTAATGAGCAAGGAATTATATAACTACAAAATAAAAAGCAAAAGATTAGAAGTTTAATTCTCGAGATTAGGGGAGGATTCACTAAATAAGTTTTTATTACTTATTATTAAATTAGCTCATCTTTTGTTGATCCATGTAGCATAGAGATATATATATATCTATAAGAGTTGGCTGGTTAAACATTGTTTGCTGGGAAATGCATGTTGTATTAAGCAGAAATGTTTATTAACCATTTGTGTATTAGTTACTAACTGATAAGGTAAATGATATTAATCATATATGCAGTTACTAACCGGAGATACATATATTGTGAAGCTAGTTTTTATATGCTGATGGAGTGTGGTTTATAAATTGTTGTTTATGATATGAGATTTGAAATTCTTTTGTATACGTAATAAATATATATATATTTTTATCCGATTATTGATTATTGTATTTTTTAAAGCAAAACACAGACAATTAAAAGAATTCAGGATAATTTCTAAGAGATATAGAAGACGATTGATATTTGTGTCTCGTATAAATTTCTTGTGAAATAATAATCCCTGATATATTGGAGACGACTGCCGAGGTAGGTCCAGTAAGTCCAATATAGACATATTGGAGGCTTGGCTGATAAATCCAATATATACAAACGTGTTGTATTCACGTGCAGAGATTATATCCGACAGCGCGCAACGACGTATTACAATCTATGCACAACGAACATGCATATTTGTCTACTGCGGGTGAAGCTGCGCGAGCGTACGATACTTTGCGCATCCTATACTTAACATTGTGAGCACAAATCCGATCATGTGCAGAAACGAGGATGGTACAATCTATGCGCGAATTCATACAAACGACGTTTGCGCGCATAATTTTAATGTTTCTGAAAAGCTGGTGTTAAGGTCAAATCCGAACGGCCTGGCCGAAACGAAATACACCAGCACAAAAATAAAAATACAGCAGAGTATAGTTACACATTCTACACATACCCAAACAATTGTGATTTCGTGCTTTTTTTAAATTTATTGCTGCAGCATGTATACTCAGATTTACTTTGACAGGCGCAAAAAATTAAGTGAGTCAATTGAGGTGAATTAAAGTAAATTGATATCAATTAAGGATCTTAAGTCTGATTGGCTGAATCCCGCGAAAATATCGTTCCGCACACTTGATTTACGTGCGCTACGTTACTGCGCTCGTATTTCTCTTCGTTTCCCGCATATTTCTGTTCGTTTTGCGCATCGGTTTACGAACGTTATTTTTTGACGGATGACAAAATGCGCAAGAATTGTAATACCACTGTTAATTTTCACTCGATAAAGCATTTTGCTGCGCGGACGAAATTGCACAAAGAATTGAATTTTGTGTCTAAAAATATCTAGATAGTCTCAAAAGAACTTGGCTATATATTTGTTAAGACGAATATTTATTGATTGGTTATTAATCTTTATTTTTAAGGGTACATAGCCAAATTATACCATTGGTATTGGAGGCACGGTCATTAAGGATATATATATATATATGTCTATAGAAAAAGAAAATAAACATCATAATTAATATAACTCTGACAGCCTGCATTGTAACCCCACGTTAAAATGGGGGAGGTAGGGAGAAAACGGCGGGCTGAGCGCCGCTGCGAGCATCCACTCGATGGAGTCCATAGGACTCCATTGAGCAAGACGCCGGCAATCACATGACCTGCCGGATCTCGCCTCACCTCAGCGTAGTGATACGCAGGGGGAGACTGAGGAACTTTTTCGCAGGTGAGCGTTAACGTTAGCATCTAGATTGTAATGTGGCCCCTAATAATTTGTTTCCAGACCAGACACTTTCATTTACCTTTTCACTTCTACCAAAGTAAATTATTTTAACCATCCGTCTGTGTGTCAATGTATACTTGCAAAATATTATGTATCACGTTATCAGCTGATATACTTTTAAATTACAAATGGTTTAGACGAGTTGCGTTATATTGAGCAGTTAATTATGAATATTATTGCTGCAGAGGCTTAGCAACTAAACTGCATTGTGACGGCCATCATAAGACTCTTAGGCCAAGGTCAGACGAACGCAGTCTGAGCGCACTCTGCGTGCATGCATAACGGACAGACGAACTGACGGAAGATACTGTAGACACCACACAGTCCGTTTATTTTGACGTACGTAGAAAAAAAAGGGAATTATGGGAAACAAAATTAATATGAAAATTGATAAAAATTTGAAAAGGATATGAAACGCCATTCTGTGCGTCAAGGTGCTGGACGTCGCAAATGCGCTGCGTCTGACATCTCCTTATCACTCACACAGAATGCTACGCAGACGTGGCACACTCTGCGCGTCCGTCTAGCGGTTTTACGTTCTTGCCCAACTTGTGTCCATTTGCCACGTGCGTTGTGCGTGCGCAGCTCGGTGCACACGTACTTCATGTGTGGGTCTCTATTGCTCATGATTCTATGCTACAATGGACGTTAAACTGTGCGGCAACACGGACGTGATCACTGCGTTCATCTGACGCCAGCCTTAAGGAGTCACATTTTAGCGGCCATGTTGGTGCTCATTATAGCCACATAGTGATGACATAACTTTAATTGTACAACCTTATGCGCAAGTAATTCATCAAAAGTGCCGCAAATTATTTTAAAAGGCATATCGTGCAGGATTATCGCCTGAAGCGATATCGAACGAAAACAACTAGATACACTCAAGATCGGTTTGTTGCTGGGGCATGGGGATTGAGACTGAAAGGAAGTTTCTCCCCTCCCTCAACAGCCATTGTGGCTACGTTTATTGAATTTGTTGAAAAAGATACTGATAACTTGTTGCAGTGATTTCATGGCCGTCAATGGCCCACTTGTCTGCAAAGAAACAGCAAGCATTAACAAATTTAAAACAAAATTAATAATTGTAAAGCCTGCGGACAAGGGGGGCTCACTTGTAGTCGTGAGTAAAGTGAAATATATGGAGAAGGTTATGTGACAGTTGTCTAAATTGATGCATTTGCAAGAGAAGGTTCACATGATTTTGAACGAAGCATTTAGAAAGGGTATAATTGAGGAGTCCCTAAAAAATTCTGTAGAAAAGGGAATCCTGTCCATCCCAGGTTCTCTACGTGCTTCTGCTGTCACTCTCCCTGCGCCGGGACCCGGGCGCCCGGCGGCGTCGCTGGCTGGCCAGGTGCCAGGTCTTCTGGCAGGCGGATCGGAGCATCAGGGGCGGGGACTCGAGGGGGTCACGCGGGGATGCCGGGTTTAAAGGCAGGGTGCGAGCTTCTGCTCGTCGCCCTGACGTGGAGTTAAGTTCCTGCATCACCAGCTCTTGCAAATTTCTTATTGATAACAGTTACTGATTTTCTGCTTGTACGAGGACCCTGTATTGTTGACTGACCCGGCTATCCCATTGACCATTCTCTCGCTTGACCCTCTGTGTATGTTCATCTGTGTGCCATTAAGGTATCTGGTTTATTTGTACCACCCTGAGGTCTCTGTGGTTTCTTTATCTGGTGTGAGCCCTAATCACAAGGCGTCCAGTTGTGTCTGTTCTATTCGTTTGTGAGACTACATTATTACTCCAGTGGTCTGTTGTATATGCCTCCTGCTCGCAGCCTTGATTCCTAGTTTGTTCCCTGTGTGACTGCCCTGCAGGCTGCATAACTCACCTGCTTCACAGAGATCAGTGTATTCCGAGTTTTTGTGTTTTGCACTAAGCGGTCTTTGGTCTCGTAACCAATAGAGCTTAGGTGCTTCTCAGGCCTGTCTATTTATTCCCTGACTTGGGAGATCAAGTCATATCTTTCTTGCTTCCAGTACCTGATAAATCTGTCCTAAAGCATCCAAACTACACTGCCTGTGCATAACATTCAAGATAGGCAGATGCGCAATAGGGAATTCAATTTGTGGCTTCGGGAATGGTGTCGGGAGCAAAGATTTGGCTTTGTGTCCCATGATAGCTCTAATTGGAGCAGAAAGGAACTGTATAAAAAAGATGGTTTTCATCTTACTCATAGGGGAACATATGTTCTCAGTGAGAAGTTCAAAGGTTTCACAAAGGAATATTTAAACTAGGAGGGGGGACAAAAGGGTAAAAAACAATCTGCCCGATTGTCCCCCAAAACTAAATCGGAGGGTGCAAGCAACATGCGAGGTAAAAAATGACAAGCTCCGAGTCGTGTCTATAAATGCTCGCAGTTTAGTCAATAAAATAAATGAACTGGAGGCAATGATGGCAGCTGAAAAAGTAGATTTAGTGGCGGTTACTGAGACATGGTTCAGTGAGAAAAATAACTGGGACATAACAATACCGGGGTACTCTTTATATAGAAAAGACAGAAGGTAGGAAAGGAGGAGGAGTGGCCCTGTATGTGAAAAACAACATAAAAACGAACCAAATAAAAGTGAGCGAGGTGAACATAGAGTCAGTTTGGGTTACGCTAACATTTGGCAATCATACAGTAGCTCGTGTAGGTGTGATCTATAGACCCCCTGGACAAGTAGAAGAGCTAGATAATCTGCTGGTTGAGGAAATAGCCAAAATGGCAATGAAGGGGGAAGTTATTATCATGGGGGACTTTAATCTTCCTGATGTGAACTGGAAAACCAAAATAGCTGGGTGCACCAGGAGTACAAATATTCTAAACTCCTTACTGGGATTATCTCTAACACAAGTAGTTGAGGAGCCGACCCGTAAAGAGGCCATATTGGATTTAATACTCACAAATGGAGGTTTGGTATCGGACGTTGTTGTAGGTGAAAATTTGGGATCTAGTGATCACCAGTCAGTGTGGTTTAACCCCTTAAGGACCTCTGACGTACCCTGTACGTCCTGTACTCGGGTCTCCCTTAGACCCGCGGACGTACAGGGTACGTCAGCGGCGCCTAATCCTTCGGAGCCCTCTATCTCCCCAACCATTGAAGCTAGGGAGATGCCGTTTGCACCGCTGGAGAGGGGAGAGCCTCTTAATGGCATTAACCATTTCGCCGCCGGATCACGTTGCGGCGCCAATTGGCGTCAAAACGCGATTCAAACCTGGAGGGGGGCTGACATCTTGGATGTCAGCCAAGCCTCCAGGTCCCCCCCCACCCACTGACAACCTCACCATATGTGTGAGGATGTCAGTGGGCCAGTTAACCCTCTAGCTGCCATGTAGAGATAAGGGGATCCTAAGGATCCCTTTATCTCCCGATCCATGGCAGCTAGATGGTCATATTTGCCATCATTTGAAAGGCCTGATTATGGCCTTTCAAATGATACCAAACATGACCAGGTTTGGTTTGAATTTTTTTTTTAAAAAAAATTAAATAAAAAAAATAATAAAAAAATTAAATTAAATAAAAAAATTGGGTTTTTTTTAAAAGTTTTTTTTGTCTGGGGGGAGTTTAATTAAATAGGACCTAGGCTGTCATCTAAAAATAAATAGCACAAAATGGTCAGAATGAGCGCAGCGCACATAGGTGAACTGTCTCAGCAGTGAAGGGGTTAAAAAGCAAACGCATGTAAAAATTGGGTATTTCTAGTCTCGGGACAAAATTTTAAACCTATTTAGCTGGGGTCGTTTTGGGTGGTTGTAGATTTTGGGGATTAAATTACAAAAAAGTGTGTTTTTACCATTTTTTTCCTCATATTTCATATTTTTTTATAGTAAATTATTCGATATGATGGAAATAATGGTATTTCTAGAAAGTCCATTTAATGGCGGGAAAAAGGGTGTATAATATGTGTGGGTTGAATAAACGAGTAAGAGGAAAATTTGACCTAAACACTAACAGCGCAGAAACGTAAAAACAGCAGCGGTCACTAAAAGACGGATTTGTGTAAAACCGCCCGGTCACTAAGGGGTTAATATAAGAACAGGGATGGAGCCGCACCACACAAAAACAAAAGTTTTAGACTTTAAAAAAAGAGATTTTTCTAAAATGAGATTTTGTGTGAAGGAGTCATTATCAGACTGGAGGAGTTTAAAGGGAGTCCAGGAGAAATGGGATTATTTAAAGGAAGCATTATTGAAGGCCACAGGAAATTGCATTCGGCTTGTTAGCAAAAACAAAAAAGGGAAGAAACCACTGTGGTACTCTGCAGAAGTGGCCAAAATAGTGAAGAACAAAAAGATAGCATTCAATAATTATAAAAAAAACTCCGAGTGAAGAAGATAGGCAAACCTATAAAATTAGGCAGAAAGAGGCAAAGCAATTTATAAGAGCTTCCAAAGCACACGCAGAAGAGAAAATAGCTCAGTCAGTAAAAAAGGGGGAAAAAACATTTTTTAGATACATAAACGAGAAAAGAAAAGTAAAACAAGAATTAGTTAGATTAAAAACAAAGGAAGGAAGGAATGTAGAAGAGGATAAAAGTCTTGCTGACTGCCTCAATGAATATTTTTGTTCAGTCTTTGCAGAAGAAAAGGAAGGAAAGGGACCTCAGTCAGGAGAGAACACTAAAGAGACATTTACATATGAGTTTACAGAGGAGGAGGTTCTACAGCAGCTGTCTAAAGTAAAGACAAATAAGTCAATGGGGCCTGATGGGATCCACCCTAAATTATTAAAAGAGCTCAGTGATGTAATAGCAAAACCGTTAACAGATTTATTTAACCAATCCTTGTTAACGGGAGTCGTCCCAGAAGACTGGAAATTAGCAAATGTTGTGCCCATTTACAAGAAGGGTAGTAGGGAGGAATCAGGGAACTATAGGCCAGTTAGTCTTACGTCAGTAGTGGGGAAATTAATGGAAACCATGTTAAAGGAAAGGATTGTTGAACATCTAAAAACACATAGATTACAGGATCAGAAACAACATGGGTTTACCTCAGGGAGATCATGTCAAACTAATCTTATTGATTTTTTTGATTGGGTAACAAAAATAATAGACACAGGTGGTGCAGTAGACATTGCTTATTTAGATTTCAGTAAGGCTTTTGATACTGTTCTGCATAGAAGGCTTATCAATAAATTACAATCTTTGATTTTAGATTCCAATATTGTTGAATGGATTAGGCAGTGGCTGAGTGACAGGCAACAGAGGGTTGTGGTAAATGGAGTTTATTCGGCACAAGGTCTTGTTACCAGTGGGGTACCTCAGGGGTCAGTACTTGGACCCATTCTCTTTAATATTTTTATTAGTGATATTGCAGAAGGTATTAATGGAAAAGTATGTCTTTTTGCTGATGACACAAAGATTTGCAACAGGGTTGACGTTCCTGGAGGGATCAGCCAAATGACAAATGATTTAGGTAAACTAAAAAAATGGTCGGAGTAGTGGCAATTGAGTTTTAATGTGGATAAGTGCAAGATAATGCACCTGGGGTGTAAAAACCCAAGGGCTGAATATAGAATATTTGATACAGTCCTAACCTCAACATCTGAGGAAAGGGATTTAGGGGGTCATTATTTCAGAGGATCTAAGGGTAAGTAGTCAATGTAATAGAGCAGCAGGAAATGCTAGCAGAATGCTTGGTTGTGTAGGGAGAGGTATTAGCAGTAGGAAAAGGGAAGTGCTCATGCCACTGTACAGAGCACTGATGAGACCTCACTTGGAGTACTGTGTGCAGTACTGGAGACCGTATCTTCAGAACGATATAGACATCTTAGAGAGAGTTCAGAGAAGGGCTACTAAAATGGTGTACGGCTTGAAGGAGAAAAGTTACCAGGAAAGGCTTAATGATCTTAACATGTACAGCTTGGAAAAAAGACGAGACAGAGGAGATATGATAGAAACATTTAAATATGTAAAGGGAATCCACAAGGTAGAGGAAGGGAGTATATTTAAAAGGAAACAAAATAGCAAAACAAGAGGACATAGTAGAGGGGCAAAGGTTTAAAAGTAACATCAGGAAGCATTATTTTACTGAGAGGGTGGTGGATACATGGAACAGTCTTCCAGTAGAAGTGGTAGAGGCCAAAACAGTAATTGAATTTAAGCAAGCATGGGATAGGCATAAGGCTATCCTAAACAAAAGATAAATCCAGGTAAAGTATCCATGTAATTGGGCAGACTAGATGGGCCGAAAGGTTCTTATCTGCCGAAATTTTTTCTATGTTTCTACTCCAGGGTAAGTGCTATAGCGAGCCATCACACTGCTTTTAGAAGTGAAAGGGTAATAGCTGGAGATGGCTGCCATCTTGTATACCAGCAGCCATCTTGCATGATTTTTGTTCTAAGAAATACTAACTACCACTTTAATCAGTTTGCGTAGACTCTAAAATTCCAAGGATTTCTGTTGTAGAAATTAAAATGTAAGACCTAGTTAGTGTACATAGAGATGCCAAGAAAACAGGCAAGTTCATCCAGGATATTGGAAAAGAAAAAGTGGAGCGTCACACCAAAACAACAATCCCCTCTCGATACCTTACAACGTTGCTATGTCCCCTCTTGGTGGTTCCCCAATGAAACCAGATATTCAGACCATACAGTCCCAATAAGTTCAAAAAAATGGGTACAGCACACTCCAATATCTGTCAAAGTCTCTGTATTCAGATGGATGTTCACATATTCTCCGTGGAATGTTCAGACAAACAAAGAGCCCAGGTACCGGCTCTAGTATAATTCGCCTTCTAGGTATTTTTCTTCTTTTACAGGCACCTATACAACCTGTTAGAATATTCTTTCTCCAGATATTCCATATACAAGGGCAACATAAAACAGAGTCCCCTAGTGTAATTCCACAACAAATACTTATTATATGTGCAAAGCAGGGGCTTACTCACTCAGAGGAGAGCCTCCAGGCTCTTGGGGTATCCGCAGATGAATTTTTAGGAAAAAATTCACAAAAAACACTCCAAGCACAAAGAAGCAGGAACGGCAGGATTCAAAAAGCGTATTTATTAAAATAAAATAAAATTCCAGAACGCGTTTCGACGGAGCACTGTCTTCATCAGCTGGTAAAACAGGTATGCCATTTTATATTTGCCTCCTTTCCATGTATAATGCATCTGACAAACATAGAAAGGAGGCTTAGAAGCAATTGATTGCTCATGGGTAGTTAATTGCTGTGCAAACGAGGCTTGGAAACGGATTAACCCATGTATGATGCAATGGACAAACATAGAAACTAGACTTGGAAGCAATTGATTGCTCATGTGTATGTAATTACTCTTAGTTAATTGATTTGCAAGGGAGGCTTGGAAATGGATTAGCCCATTTATGATGCATTTGACTAACATGGAAATGAGTCTTGGAAACAATGGATTGCTCATGTGTCTGTAATTACAATTAGTAAACAACAAATATAAAATGGAAGAAGGGATTCAGTATAACATACCTGTTATACCAGCTGATGAAGACGGTGCTCCGCCGAAACGCGTTCTGGAATTTTATTTTATTTTAATAAATATGCTTTTCGAATCCTGCCGTTCCTGCTTCTTTGCGCTTGGAGTGGTTTTTGTGAATTTGTTCCTAAAAATTCATCTGTGGATACCCCAAGAGCCTGGAGGCTCTCCTCTGAGTGAGTAAGCCCTTGGCTCTTGCTTTGCACATATAATAAGTATTTGTTGTGGAATTACACTAGGGATTCTCCCTCTGTTTTAGGTTTCCCTTGTATATGGAATATCTGGAGAAAGAATATTCTAACAAGGTTGTATAGGTGCTTGTAAAAGAAGAAAAATACCTAGAAGGCGAATAATAATACTACAGCCGCTACCTGGGCTCTTTGTTTGACTGAACATTCCATGGAGAAGATGTGAAGATCATCCAGGCCTTGAGCCTGGCCGAGGAGCGAACAAAGGAATCAGTTTCTGCAGCTGCATCCTTATCAAGAGAGGAGTGCCACCATGACTGTGAGAAGGTACACCAGATCTCATGCCTCCCTTCTAAATCAAGTTTGTATCCAAATTGTTTATTATATGTGTAATTGCAATGTGGTCTTTGTCTCGGAGATGGAGGGAGGGGGCATTTAGTCAGGGGATGTACCTGGGATGTACCTTTTTTAAGATTCAATGTATAAGAATTGTCTGTGTGGCCCAAAGCCTCATTTGAGATTTTGGATTTACTTCAGCTCACGTCTGGTACCATAATAAAGAACGCCTTTCCTGCAATTGACTCATGTCTGGAGCATCATTGTCCGCACTATGTCGACCTTTCCCGAATAAATCAACAGATTCCCGTTTACTGTTCTGGGGGCTAGTCAGGGATTGGTCGACGGGAACAGAGGTGTCTAACGGACAGTAGTGGTTGACTGCAAGCCCACAAGGTCCCGGGAGCGGGGCATCTGATGCAGATGAGTTGACATCTACAGGCGTCAAGCAGGACTTCCTGCTAAGTGGAGCTCGACTCATCCCTAACGGACTCCCGGCCCGGGAACAGGGACATCACCGAGTCACGGGAAACAGAGTCCAGCGTAGCACCTGGAACAGGTAACCTGTCTGTCTGACCCCCAACCGTTGTTGGGGAAGAGAACCCTGGACACGTTCTATTGTTATTTCGGAGATGGCCAACATGAGCAACAGGGGCTGATCAATAGTCTAGGACTGATTGATAGCAATGGGGTGCTGTAACGGGCGACCCGGATGCCGAATGGTAGTCTAGGCGGGCTTTAGCCCCAGAGTAACGGTAGTTTTGGTAAAGTTTTAGCCCCGAGCTAGAGGTAGCTTTGGTGGGCTGTAGTAATAGGCTAGCAGTAGCCTTGAATTCCATGAAGTTTCAGTTTGAGAGTAGTCTAGGCGGGCTCTTAGCCCCAGACTAGCGGTAGGTTCAGAGTGATGGGAGTCTAGGCGGGCTTTAGCCCGCAGACTTGTGATAACTTGAGTTCTGTGTGATTAAGGGAGTCTTGGCAGGCTCTTAGCCCCAGACTATCGGTAGTTGCAGATTGAGGGAGTCCTCTAGGGCTCTTAGCCCCGGACAATCGGTACTTGCAGATGTGTTGTTAGTCAGTCTAGTGGTAATCTCCAGTTGATAGATAGGATACGTGTAGGATACTGTTGGTGTTGACTGTATCTGGTATTGTGAGTGCTGAGAGTGAAGGTGCACCGACCTGGCAATGGGGAAGCAAATCTGAGTGTGGACCTTGAGAACGTGTGATTCTGTTCCAGGCGAACGCCCCCCGCCAAAAAGGGAAGCGTAAAAGGCACGAAAGCACAGTTGAGTGACATACCAGACTGTGTGGGACTGTATTTGTACGGGATTAAAAAAAAAATGGGTAAAGGAGCGTCCCGCCCTAAGAAGGGAAAGCCATGCGAGACTCCTCTGGAATATATGTTACGCAATTTCAAAGTTTTATTTTCGGTACACCAATACGAGGTTAAATTGACTAAAGAGAAGCTGCGAACCTTGTGTGCCGTAGAATGGTTCGCCCAAGTCCCCACGTGGCCAGAGGAGGGATCAATGGACCCAGTGTTAATCCAAAAGGTTTATGTGATATCTGGAGATACTGTGTAAAAGATAAGAGTCACCATGTAATGTTAGCTATGGGACAGAGAGATTGCTGCACCCCGAGCAAGCCACAGCCTCCCCTTGTCTTAGCGGACCATCCTGATGTTCTCCTGCTCACTCCTCCCTACCCTTCCTACTATGCAGTCACTCAGCAAGCCCTCGCCGTGCTCGCATCCCTGCCAGGATTAGGAACCATAGGAGCTGCTACTTCCCCATCCGTGGATCTGTCTGCCCCAACTGCCTCCCAAGAGGTGCCCCCGCTGATAATAGTGGAAGAAATAGGAGCCTCAGGGGAGCAGAGGCAAGCTACCCCCATAAAAGGTAATTCAGCCAGTGGAATTATGTATGGGATAGAGAACCCACGGCTGGCCACGCTGTTCTCGTCCCCCGTCCAAGTTGTGTCCCCCGAAAAGAAGGCTGTAACACAGGCTGACTATAATATTGTGAAACCCTGAGACGTTTACCAGCATCCAGGGGGACATCAGATGCCCCTACGGGCCACCCCTGGTCCCCAGGTCAACCAGGACCTGATGTATTAACTTACATTCCGTTTACCACCTCCGATCTGTTTAATTGGAAAACTCAGACCCCCTTTTATTCAGAGAAACCTGCGTACATGACTAATCTCGTAGAATCTATTATGGTCACACACAACCCCACGTGGGCCGATTGTCAGCAGCTTCTGCTAACCCACTTCACTACCGAAGAGCGGAGTAGGATTAACATGAATGCCTGAAAATATCTGGGGAGGATAGCTGTAGAAGAGAACCACGCTAATCCAGAGGTATGGGCGACAGACCATTACCCCTATACAGATCCCCAGTGGCCATACACTGATACAGGAATGACAAGCCTCCCCACACACACCTCCTGCAAACCCCTCCACGCACACACGCACCTCCTGCAAACCCCCATACACACACACCTCCTGCAAACCCCCCACATCTTCTACAAACCCATGCACACACGCACCTCCTGCAAACCCCCATGCAAACACGCACCTCATGTAACCCCCCCACACACACACCTGCTGCAACCCCCCACACACACCTGCTGCAACCCCCCACACACACCTGCTGCAACCCCCACACACATCACCCCTACAACCCCCCCCACACCACCCCTGGCAACCGCCTTCACCTGCAAACCACCCCCCACACAAACACACCTCCTGCAACCCCCCACACACACCTCCTGCACAATCCCCTACACACACCTTCTGCAAACCCCCACACAATAACACACACCTCCTGCAAACCCCACCCCACGCAAACACGCACCTCCTGCAACCCCCCACACGCATACACCTCCTGCAAGCCCCACACAATGACACGCACCTCCTGCAACCCCTCCCACACATGCAACTCCTGCAACCCCCCACTCACACCTCCTGCAACTCCCCCCCACACACACACCGCCTGCAACCACCCACACACTTACTGCAACCCCCACATGCCTCCTGCAACCCCCCACACACCTCCTGCAACCCCCGCACACATCAACCCCTGCAACCCACCCACACACATCACCCCTACAACCCATCCACACAACTCCTGCAACCCCCATAAACACACCTTCTGCAACCCCCCACACCACCCACTGCAACCCCATAACCCCCTGTAACCCCCCACATCCATCACCCCTGCAACCCCCACACCACCCCTGCAACCCCCATCACCCCTGCAACCCCCATCACCCCCTCTAACCCCCCACACCCATCACCCCTGCAACCCCCATCACCCCTACAACCCCATCACCCCTACAACCCCATCACCCCTGCAACCCCCACATGCCTCCTGCAACCCCCATAAACACACCTTCTGCAACCCCCAATGCCTCTGCAACCCCCCGATACCACCTTCTGCACCCCCACTGCCCCCGCAACCCCCATATCACCTTCTGCAACCCCCAATGCCTCTGCAACCCCCCGATACCACCTTCTGCACACCCACTGTCCCCACAACCCCCGATACCACCTTCTGCACCCCCGCAACCCCCAATACCACCTTCTGCACCCTCACTGCCCCCTCAACCCCAATACCTTCTGCACCCCCACTGCCCCCGCAACCCCCAATACCACCTCTGCCCCCGCAACCCCCAATACCACCTTCTGCACCCCTACTGCCCCGCAACCACCCTATACCACCTTCTGTGCCCCCACTGCCCCCGCAAGCCCCCAATGCCGCCTTCTGAATCCCCACTGCCCCTGCAACCCCCCAATAGCAACTTCTGCAACCCCAATGAAGAGCAGAGCAGCCAGATCCCTAACCCTAACTCCTAACCCACTAAGCCAGACTCCCTAAGCCTAACTCCAACTACCTAAACCCAGCTTTAACTCCCTAACTCTAACTCCCTAAGCCTAGCCATTACCCCTAAACCTAAGCATAACTCTCTAATTGTTAGGGTGTTAGGATTAGGGTTAGCCGCTGGGATTTTGGATGTCTGGAAGTTGGCTGTCAGGGTGTTGTCTGTGTAGGGAACTTGGTAAGTCCGGCACTTGTTCTGTCTTAAAGTTGGGTGTCGGGATGTTGGCATTAGTGAACCTGGTTGTAGGGATTTTGTCCGGCACATATACATATATATATATATATATACACACACACATATGCATATACAGTACTGAGCAAAAGTTTTAGGCAGGTGTGAAAACATTCTGTAAACAAAGAATGCTTTCAAAAATGGAAGTGTTAAACATTTATGTTCATAAAAGAACAAAATGCAGTGAATGAACAAAAGAGAAATCTAAATCAAATTAATGTTTGGTGTGACCACCCTTTGCCTTCAAAACAGCAGCAATTTTTCTAGGTACACTTGCACACAGTTTTTGAAGGAATTTGGCTGGTAGGTTGTTCCAAACATCTTGGAGAACTAACCACAGATCCTCTGTGGATGTAGGCTTTCTCACATCTCTCTTCATGTAATACCAGACACAAACGATGACGTTGAGATCGGGGCTCTGTGGGGGCCATGCCATCACTTCCAGTACTTCTTGTTCTTCTTTACACTGAAGATAGTTCTTAATGACTTTGGCTGTATGTTTGGGGTCGTTGTCCTGCTGCAGAATAAATTTGGGGCCAATCATACGCCTCCCTGATGGTATTGCATGATGGATAAGTATCTGCTTGTATTTCTCACCATTGAGAACACCAATAATTCTGACCAAATCTCCGACTCCATTTGCAGAAATGCAGCCCCAAACGTTCAAGGAACCTCCACCATGCTTCACTCTTGCCTGCAGACACTCATTATTGTACCGCTCTCCAGCCCTTCGCCGAACAAACTGCCTTCTGCTACAGCCAAATATTTCAAATTTTGACTCATCAGTCCAGAGCACCTGCTGCCATTTTTCTGCACCCCAGTTCCTATGTTTTCGTGCATACATTAGTCACTTGGCCTTGTTCCCACGTCGGAGGTATGGCTTTTTGGCTGCAACTCTTCCATGAAGACCACTTCTGGCCAGACTTTCTTGGTCAGTAGATGGGTGTACCTGGAACCCACTGGTTTCTGCCAGTTCTGAGCTGATGGCACTGCTGGACATCTTCCGATTTCGAAGGGCAATAAGCTTGATGTGTCTTTCATCTCCTGCACTACGTTTCCTTGGTCGACCACTGCGTCTACGCTCTTCGACGTTGCCCATTTCTTTGTGCTTCAAAAGAGCTTGAACAGCACATCTTGAAACCCCTGTATGCTTTGAAATCTTTGTCTGGGAGAGACCTTGTTGATGCAGTATAACTACCTTGTGTCTTGTTTCTGTCCACAATCTTGCCATGACATGAAACGGTCTTTCACAACCTCACCTTGGTAGCAGTTTGACTGTTCCTCACCCAGTTTTAAGCCTCCTACACAGCTGTTTCTGTTTCAGTTCATGACTGGGTTTCAACCTACGTGTGACATTGATGATCATTAGCACCGGTTTGGTATAATTGGTTGATCATACACCTGACTATAATCCGACAAAATCCCTGAATTTGTGCAAGTGTATCTATGAGAATTGATGTTGGTTTGACGGCAAAAGGTAGTAACACCAAATATTTATTTGATTTAGGTTTTTCTTTTGTTCGCTCACTTTGCATGTCGCAAATTGACAAAAATAAACAATCATTATTTATATATCTGAAAGCATTCATTGTTTAGAGAATTTTTTCACACCTGCCTAAATTTTTTGCACAGTACTGTATATATATATACAGTGGCAAGAAAAAGTATGTGAACCCTTTGGGATTACGTGGAGTTTTGCATGAATTGGTGATAAAATGTGCTCTGATCTTCATCTAAATCACAACAATTTGAAAAACACAGTCTGCTTAAAATAATACAACACAAACATTATATGGTTTCATGTGTTTATTGAACATAACATGTAAACATTCACAATGCATGGTGGAAAAAGTATGTGAACCCCTAGCCTAATGACTTCTCCAAGAGCTAATTGGAGCCAGGAGTGAGTCAACCTTGAGTCCAATCAGTGTGATATTATTGGATGTGTTGCTGAAAGCTGTCCTGCCCTTTAAAAACACACACCAGTTTTGGGTTTACTGGTTTCAAGAAGCACTGCCTGATGTGAACCATGCCTCGCAGAAAAGAGCTCTCAGAAGACCTACGATCAAGAATTGACTTGCATGAAGCTGGAAAGGGTTACAAAAGTATCTCCAAAAGCCTTGATGTTCAAGTTTCCACGGTAAGACAGACTGTCTACAAATGGAGAAAGTTCAGCACTGTTGCTACTCTCCCTAGGCGTGGTCGTTCTGTAAAGATGACTGCAAGAGCACAGCGCAAAATGCTTAATGAGGTAAAGAAGAATCCTAGAGTGTCAGCTAAAGACTTACAGAAATCTCTGGCACATGCTAACATTTTTGTTGACACATCTACAATAAGGAAAACATTAAACAAGAATGGTGTACATGGGAGGACACCACGGAGGAAGCCATTGCTGTCCAAAAAGAATATTGCAGCACGTTTGAAGTTTGCAAAAGAGCACCTGGATGTTCCACAGGACTACTGGCAAAATATTCTGTGGACAGATGAAACCAAAATTGAGTTGTTTGGAAAAAACACACAACACTATTTGTGGAGAAAAAAAGGCACAGCACACCAACATCAAAACCTCATCCCCACTGTAAAACATGGCAGAGGGAGCATCATGGTTTGGGGCTGCTTTGCTGCCTCAGGGCCTGGACAGATTGTTGTCATTGATGGAAAAATGAATTCCAGAGTTTATCAAGACATTTTTCAGGAAAATGTAAGACCATCTGTCCGCCAACTGAAGCTCCGCAGAGGATGGGTGATGCAACAGGACAATGACCCAAAGCATACAAGTAATTCAACAAAAGAATGGCTTCAACAACACAAAATATGCCTTCTGTAGTGGCCCAGTCAGAGTCCTGACCTCAACCCGATTGAAATGCTGTGGCATGACCTTAAAAGAGCAATTCACACCAGACATCCCAAGAATATTGCTACACTGAAACAGTTTTGTGAAGAGGAGTGGTCCAAAATTACTCCAGATCGTTGTGCAGGTCTGATCTGCAACTACAGGAAACGTTTGGTTGAGGTTATTGCTGCCAAAGGAGGGTCAACCAGTTATTAAGTCCAAAGGTTCACATACTTTTTCCACCCTGCACTGTGAATGTTTACATGTTCTGTTCAATAAAAACATGAAAACATATAATGTTTGTGTTGTATTATTTTAAGCAGACTGTGTTTTTCAAATTGTTGTGACTTAGATGAAGATCAGAACACATTTTATGACCAATTCATGCAAAACTCCACATAATCCCAAAGGGTTCACATACTTTTTCTTGCCACTGTATATATAAATATATACGTATATACACACACATACACATACAGTCAGGTGCAGAAATATTGGGACAGCGACACAATTCTAACATCTTTGGCTCTATACACCACCACAATGGAGTTGGAATGAAACAAACACAATGTGCTTTAACTGCAGACTGTCAGCTTTCATTTGAGGGTATGTACATCCAACTCAGGTGAACGGTGTAGGACTTACAGCAGTTTGCAGATGTGCCTCCCACTTGTTAAGGGACCAAAGGTAATGGGACAGAATAATAATCATAAACCAAACTTTCCCGTCTTAATACTTGGTTGCAAATCCTTTGCAGTCAATCACAGCCTGAAGTCTGGAATGAATAGACATCACCAAACGCTGGTTTTCATACCTGGTGATGCTCTGCCAGGCCTCTACAACTGTCTTCAGTTCCTGCTTGTTCTTGGGGCATTTTCCCTTCAGTTTTGTCTTCAGCAAGTGAAATGCATGCTCAATGGGATTCAGGTCAGGTGATTGGCTTGGCCATTGCATAACATTCCACTTCTGTCCCTTCAAAAACGCTTTGGTTGCTTTTGCAGTATGCTTTGGGTCATTGTCCATCTGCACTGTGAAGCACCGTCCAATGAGTTCTGCAGCATTTGGCTGAATGTGAGCAGATAATATTGCCCGAAACACTTCAGAATTCATCCTGCTGCTTTTGTCAGCAGTCACATCATCAATAAATACAAGAGAACCAGTTCCATTGGCAGCCATACATGCCCACGCCATGACACTACCACCACCATGCTTCACTGATGAGGTGGTCTGCTTAGGATCATGAGCAGTTCCTTTCCTTCTCCATACTCTTCTCTTCCCATCACTCTGGTACAAGTTGATCTTGGTCTCATCCGTCCATAGGATCTTGTTCTAGAACTGTGGAGGCTTTGTTAGGTGTTGTTTGGCAGACTCTAATCTGGCCTTACTGTTTTAGAGGCTCCCCAATGGTTTACATCTTGTGGTGAACCCTCTGTATTCACTCTGGTGAAGTCTTCTCTTGATTGTTGACTTTGACACACATACACCTACCTCCTGGAGAGTGTTCTTGATCTGGCCAACTGTTGTGAAGGGTGTTTTCTTCACCAGAGAAAGAATTCTTCGGTCATCCACCACAGTTGTTTTCCGTGGTCTCCCGGGTCTTTTGGTGTTGCTGAGCTCACCGGTGCGTTCCTTCTTTTTGAGAATGTTCCAAACAGTTGTTTTGGCCACGCCTAATGTTCTTGCTATCTCTCTGATGGGTTTGTTTTGTTTCTTCAGCCTAATGATGGCTTGCTTCACTGATAGTGACAGCTCTTTGGATCTCATCTTGAGAGTTGACAGCAACAGATTCCAAATGCAAATAGCACACTTGAAATGAACTCTGGGCCTTTTATCTGCACATTGTAATTGGGGTAATGAGGGAATATCACACACTTGCCCATGGAACAGCTGAGAAGCCAATTGTCCCATTACCTTTGGTCCCTTAATAAGTGGGAGGCATATCTGCAAACTGCTGTAAGTACTACACCGTTCACCTGAGTTGGATATACATACCCTCAAATGAAAGCTGACAGTCTGCAGTTAAAGCACATTGTGTTTGTTTCATTCCAACTCCATTGTGGTGGTGTATAGAGCCAAAGATGTTAGAATTTTGTTGATGTCCCAATATTTCTGGACCTGACTGTGTAATATATATATATATATATATATATGTCGAGTCGTAGACCCACGAGGAAGCCAAGGAAGAAAATCCAAAAACCCAGGGTGCCAACTATTGATGTAACGTCCGGTGACTCAGCCTCAGAGACAGAATAGAGCACTGTCGCACAGGGTGCTGTGGGTGGTTTTTTAGAGGTGCCGGGTGCCCAGGAACAGATGGGCACAGTAACACGCAGAAATGTGGAAGGAGAATCACCAGAAGGGGGCGCAAAGGAAAATTGGGGGGCCCTCAAGGAAAACCCCCCCTCAGGAAATTATCCTGATATTTAATTTGTCAGAGTGCTAATTGAGGTGGAGACTGGATTTTTGAGCAAGGGATTGTCGTTTGTTGAGGGTCATAAGGAATAATAGCGATGAGATTGTGAGAAAGCAGCAATTGGGCCAGATGCTGGAAAATTCAAACATTGCGGGTACTCGAGACAGATCTTAGAGAGTGCCTTAAGGAAGGCTAGGTCCCCACAGGCAAAAAGAGGGAATAATGACCGTCTTAGGTTCCCTATTACATTCAACACAGCCACAGAAAAATTAACCTTGTTATCAAGAGGTAAATGGCGGGTGTTGGAACACGACCAATCCCTACCGGACACATTCAGACAACGTCCCATGTTTTGTTACAAACAAAATCGTAGTTTGAAGGACCTACTGGTCCACACTGACCCCGTACGCAGATATACGCGTGAGTCGGATCGTTTTCGTAACTGGGGGTGTAAGAGATGCTTAGGGTGCGTAGCCTGTGGCCATATGGTACCAGCAAAACATTTCTGACATCCCCATACAGGGAAAAGGTACTCCATTCGTCATACGATAAATTGCAAGACAGAATTTGTCATTTACAAAATAGTGTGCCCTTGTGTTTTAGTATATATTGGTAAAACTAACACAGCTGTGGAACCACAGATTAGGAACCACAGATCTAACATCAGAATAGCATATAGGGACGGTCGTTCTGACAAGCCGGTTGCTAGACATTTTTTGGGGCAAGGCCATGCATTCAGTGTCTTCCTTGAGATTTATGGCGATAGATGTAGGGAAGGATAATGTGAGCTGTGGTATGAGACAAGCCAGGGTAGAGGAGTTCGACTTGAAGATAGGATCTGGAACTGGTACCGTGGATGTGGGAGTAAGCCTGGAGATGGTACTGTGGAAGCAAGCCTGGAGATGGAGCTGGTACCGTGGAAACAAGCCTGGAGATGGAGTTGGTACCGTGGAAGCAAGCCTGGAGATGGAACTGGTAACATGGAAGCAAGCCTGGAGATGGAACTGGTACCGTGGAAGCAAGCCTGGAGATGGAACTGGTACCGTGGAAGCAGGCCTGGAGATGGAGCTGGTACCGTGGAAGCAAGCCTGGAGATGGAGCTGGTACTGTGGACGTGGAAGCAAGTCTGGAGACGGAGCTGATACCGTGGACGTGGAAGCAAGTCTGGAGACGGAGCTGGTACCGTGGACGTGAAAGAAAGTCTGGAAACGGAGCTGGTACCGTGGACGTGGAAGCAAGTCTGGAAACGGAGCTGGTACCGTGGACGTGGAAGCAAGTCTGGAAACGGAGCTGGTACCGTGGACGTGGAAGCAAGTCTGGAAACGGAGCTGGTACCGTGGACGTGGAAGCAAGTCTGGAGACGGAGGATCTGGAACTCGGGATTCACTTGGAACAGGAAAGAAGAGGGAACACTGGATAACTGAAGCGGTGAACCACAGTATAACCTGGTTAATGAACTGAGAAAGGCGGCAGATTTAAATAGGGTTCAGAGGATCATAAGAACACTGTTCACCTGGGATTCGTAGGTGGAGCTGGGATACCTGAGTACTTGATAGGTTAATTGGTGGCATACGAGGATCTCCAGTGCAGGTGTAACGCAGTACCTTTACTTGACCAGCAGAGGGTACTTGACGAGCAGAGTACCAAGGTCTTCATGTTTTAAGGAGATGGGTGATCGCGCATGCGCGCTTTGTCTCTCCTCAGTTGGATCCTGAAGGCGGCGTGGGACACATCCTGGCCCCCCCCCCATCGAGTTGAAGACCGGAACCAGGGAGCGACGCGCCACGAGGGACCTCGGGTGAGTATGTAGAGTGTCCCAACATGGCGGCCGTGGTCGAACCGTGGCGCGGGGCATGACAGGAGGTGAAAAAAATGCTTGTGCTAGACATCATTGAAGAGTCCAGTAGTGACTGGTTCAGTCCCATTGTCCTAGTCCCAAAGCCAGATGGGAGTTGGAGGTTTTGAAATTATTTTAGGAAGGTCAATTCAGTGACCAAGTTTGACACTTATCCTATGCCCCGGGTAGACGAACTTATAGACCGACTGGGCACAGCTCGTTATCTGACAACTTTGGACTTGACCAAAGGATATTGGCAGATTCCACTGACAGAAGGTGCCAAGGAGAAGACTGCCTTTGTAACCCCTGAGGGTTTTTTTAATATAAAAAGATGCCTTTTGGGTTACAAAATGCACCTGCTACATTTCAGAGAGCTATGGACAAACTTTTGTACCCCACCAACAGTATGCTGCAGCATACTTGGATGACATAGAAGTACATAGCACTGACTGGGAATTTCAATTGCCTCGAGTTCAAGCTGTCTTGGAAACTCTCCATAGAGCAGGTATCACTGCTAATCCAAGAAAATGTGCTCTGGGGTTAGAGGAAGCCAAATATTTAGGTTACACGATTGGGCGTGGAGTCATAAAACCCCAGCTAAACAAAGTAGAAGCCATTCAGGAGTGGCCATGTCCCACCAGCAAAAGACAAGTCAGAGCTTTCCTTGGGATAACGGGACACTACAGGAGGTTTATCCCAAACTTTGCAACTCTTGCAGCCCCGTTGACAGACCTTCCAAAGGGAAGAATTTGATGGTCAAATGGTCCCCAGAAGCAGAGGAATCTTTCCAGGTCCTGAAGAGGGCTCTTTGTGCACAGCCGATCCTCTACTCCCCTGATTTTTCCAAAGACTTTCTAGTCCAAACTGATGCATCTGATGTTGGTCTAGGGGCAGTTTTGTCACAGGTACATAATGGTGAGGAACGCCCTTTGGTGTACTTAAGCATAAAACTAAACGATCACGAACAGAAATATGCAGTGATTGAGAAGGAGGGTTTGGCTATTAAATGGGCATTGGACGCATTAAGATATTATTTATTAGGGCGCCATTTTGATCTGGTGACTGACCATGCTCCCCTCAAATGGATGGCACTAAAAAAGGAGATAAATAGACGTGTGAACCGTTGGTTTCTGGCCCTGCAGGACTACAGCTTCACTGTGAAGCATCGCCCGGGTATAAAAATGGCCAATGTAGATGCTCTATCCAGAGTCTACGCTTGTGTAGCTGTCAGTGTTCCACCCAGGGGGTTGAAACAAGGGGGGAGGGTATGTAACAGGGCATCATGTAGAGAGCAAGGAAAGATCCTGTCTGGGGTTCCAGATTCCTCTCTAACACCTTCTGGAACCTCTAGTGCAGGAGAGGCAAACAGACATCGCTCTGGAGCCTGGAGAGCAGACAGTCTCTATCTGCTGGAGCACAAGGTTGGTTTGCTGAAGCCTGACAAACAATAGGTTTGTAAAGGTTGATAGTCAGGACTATTGTAAGTTTAGTTAGTGCCAGGACACGGCTAGGAATTTTCTTTGCTTTTTGAAGTGTTTAATTTTGAGCACTGTACAGCGTAGTGTATAATCTGTGTGTTGCTGCAATAAATGTACCACCGTTTGAAGGTAAGTCACTGGTCTGGTCTCTGAACCTTTCAAGAGTGCTCACCCCAGAGAGCAATTGCACCCGCTACCTGTTTCCCAGCTCAATATATATAATTGTTTTCACCCAATGTTTATCTAAATTTTTCCCAAAAAATTTCACCAGTCGGTCTCGTGTCTGTTGAATAAATAATTGCTGATTGATTAGGCAATACACCTTGTCATTGAGAAACATTGTTATGGAAATCTGATTATCCGACATGAACCGAACATTGGGCAATAAACATATCATAAATATATATATATATATATACAGTTGTGTTCAAAATTATTCAACCCCCACTGAAATTGAGTGTTTTGGACAGTTTGACATAGATTTTGATCATTCAGTCATCTTGCTTACAATTAAATCAAAGAGGCACGTGTAGGTCAGACAAATATAACATAACATTTATAATGAAATAACCACAAATGTCTTTTCTGTGCTCACATCATTAGCAGTTTTATTCAACCCCCAAGTGACATTCAATCTTAGTACTTAGTACAACATCCTTTTACAGTTATAACAGCTTTTAAATGTGAAGCATAGCTTGACACAAGTGTCTTGCAGCGATCTACGGGTATCTTCGCCCATTCGTCATGGGCAAAAGCCTCCAGTTCAGTCACATTCTTAGGCTTGCACACTGCAACTGCTTTCTTTAAGTCCCACCAGAGGTTCTCAATCGGATTTAAGTCAGGTGACTGCGATGGCCACTCCAAAATGTTCCAGCCTTTAATCTGCAACCATGCTCTAGTGGACTTGGAGGTATGCTTGGGATCATTGTCCTGTTGAAAGGTCCAACGTCTCCCAAGCCTCAGGTTTGTGACGAACTGCATCGCATTGTCATCTAATATCTCCTGGTACTGAAGAGAATTCATGGTACCTTGCACACGCTGAAGCTTCCCTGTACCTGCAGAAGCAAAACAGCCCCAAAGCATGATTGACCCCCCGCCATGCTTCACAGTAGGCAAGGTGTTCTTTTCTTCATAGGCCTTATTCTTCCTCCTCCAAACATAGCGTTGATCCATGGGCCCAAACAGTTCTAATTTTGTTTCATCAGTCCACAGAACACTATCCCAAAACTTCTGTGGTTTGTCCACATGACTTTTGGCATACTGCAGTCGACTCTTCTTATTCTTTGGAGACAGGAAGGGGGTGCGCCTGGGAGTTCTGGCATGGAGGCCTTCATTACGCAGTGTGCGCCGTATTGTCTGAGCTGAAACTTCAGTACCCACATCTGACAAATCTTTTCTCAGTTCCTCAGCAGTCACACGGGGACTTTTCTCCACTCTACGCCTCAGGTAGAGCACAGCAGTCGAAGTCAGCATCTTATTTCTGCCACGACCAGGTAGCGTTTCAACAGTGCCCTTAGCCTTGAATTTGCGAATGATGCTTCCTATAGTCTCTATTGGTATGTTTAACATCTTTGCAATCTTCTTATAGCCATTGCCCTTCCTGTGAAGAGTAATCACCTCTTCTCTTGTCTTCCTGGACCATTCTCTTGACTTCACCATGTTTGTGATACTCAGCTCCTTCTAGACATTTACTGGTGTGGTTACAGTCATTTTAAAGCTGCGTAATTGGTGCTTATTATGCTTTATTGCTGCTCCGTGACATCCACAGGTGTTTTCAATACCTGATTGAAAACACTTGAATGAACCTCTGTTCTTCAGAGTGGTAGTCTTTAAGGGGTTGAATAATTGTGTCAATGAAGAATTCACAAAAGAAACATTTACTACTGTATTACAAAACCAATTGATGTCATTTTAGTTGCATATGGTTCTTTAAAAAGTCCTTGTAGGATTTCATTCTGAATACAATTACAAATGTACACTAAATTCCCTAAAACCCTTTACAGCATTGGGGGTTGAATAATTTTGAACACAACTATATATATATATATATATAAATCCATACAAAGTCGAGAGAGTAAACATCCAATTATTAAGGCCCGGGTCAGACGAACGCAGTGATCACGTCCATGCGCCACACATTTTAACGTCCGTCGTAGCATAGAATCATGAATAGAGACCCACACTCGAAGTGCGTGTGCACCGAAGCGCGCACACACCATGCAGATGGCAACGGACGTAATTTAGGCAAGAACATAAAACCGCTGACGGAAGCACAGAGTGCGTCACTTCCGCATAGCGTTCTGTGTGCGTGATGACAGGAAGTCAGACGCAGCACATTTGCGACGTCTAGCACCTTGACGCACAAAATGGCTTTTCATGTTACTTTCCAATTTTTTCATATTAATTTTGTTTCCCATAATTCCCTTTTTTTTCGCTACATCAGTCAACAAAAACGGACCGTGTGGTGTCTACAGTATCTTCCGTCAGTACGTCTGTCCGTTATGCACGCACGCAGAGTTAATAGAGAACTATTAAATATTTAGGGGTTTAATAAAAACAATCCAACATTAAATAAATTTGAACATTAAAGGGATATGCAGGTCTAGAATTTTTTTTTACATTTAAACACTTGTATACCTTTAGACAAACTAGAATAAATCAATAAGGGCCCTACTACAGTCTTCACGCAAAAGCGCATGCGCAACGCGTTAATTTGTGCGTGAAGCGTTAAATGTTAACGCGTGTAAATCAATGCTGGAACTACAATCCTCATGCATTTTTTCATCCGTCGAGCAATAACGCGCGTAATACGGACGCGCACAAATGCTCGCGCAGTACCGTTGCGAGCAGAAATCAGTGTGTGGACTGTTTTTTCACGCGATTCAGCCAATCAGAATTAATAACCACAATTATCTCACGTTATGTTTTTGCGCCTGCCAAAGTCAATCTGAGTATATATGCTGCAGCAATAATAAATGCACACACAACTTCTTCATTTTATTGGTTTGGTATGAGTAGAATGTGTACCTATACTTTGCTGCGGGTTTTGTTTTGGGTTGATGTATTTGGGTTCGGCCAGGTCGTTCACATTTGCCATTAACACCAGCTTTTAGGAGTTGCTAAAATTATGCGCGCAAAGGCTGTGCGTTACAAACTGCGCATAGATTGTAATACCATCCGCGTACCAGCGCAAATACACATTTGCGCTCACAAAGTTAAGTATAGGACATAGGACGCGCGCAGTACTGTACACTCGCAAAGGGTTTGCGCAGGTTCACCCACGGTACCGCGTTTGTTGCACGCATTATGTAATACGACGTTCAGCGCAAAGGGTTTTACCCCTAGCGTTAATGCGTTTTTGCGCCGGTGCAGACATTTGCGCGAAAATTGGAATAGGACCCTAAAAGTTTTAAAAATATGTAAAAAAAAATTGTATTCTTGCTTTAAACTCTGTCATTTCATCTTTGCCAGCGACGCCCCTCAGCTAGGGGTGTTTCTTCAGCTCACACTGCCTGAATATTCCCGCCCACTACTCCACCCATCACAGCTTGATATGAACTATATTTCTTGCTCCATCTTGCCCACAGCCCCCATGTACCCAGGGGCTGACTGGCAACTATTATCCCAGGGGGAAAGTACAACCCAGAGGCTCATAATGCAGCAACTCGGGCCCTTGTTTAACCCCTTCGCTACGGTGGACACGTTCCTATTTATTTACAGATTTTTTTAGGATCTGTTAACCTCTTCTCTGCGGTGGACGCGCTCAGCGCGTCCAACCGCATGTCACGTTCCATGCGGTGGACGCGCTGAGCGTGTCCTCCCTTTGGGGCCAGCGATCGGCCGGGTTCCGGCCGATCGCTGTGCCCCCTGGTGCGGGCTGACATCCACGATGATAGCCCAGCACCCGGAACCGCCGCCGGCCTAATTAGATGTCATTGCGGCGGCGCGATGACATCTAATTCAGGCGCCCCCCCCACATGTGCGGAGGAGGCGCCTGAAAGGGAGGGGGGGAGGTCCTTCAGACCTCTCTCCCTCCCGATCGCCGGGGTGCAGGGGGTTAATCCAGGCACCGTTTGGAAGGGCACAGCCTGCCCTTCCTAATGGTACCTGGAATTAACCCCATGGGGGCCGGATCACGAATCGGCGCCGAAAAGCGCCGGTTCGTGATCCTTTCCCGGAGCTGGCCAACATCTTGGATGTCGGCCAAGCTTCCGGGAATGCCCCCTGAGGACTGGCGTCATCTTGCATAGCATGATGACGCCAGTCCTGGAGTTAACCCCTAACTGCCACCAATGGTGGAGATAGGGGGTTCCAATGAACCCCCTATCTCCCGATCCGTGGCAGTTAGGGGTTAATGTTTGATATTGTTGGATCGGCCAGAGCATGGCCGTTCCAACAATACCAAACATGACTATAAAAACGTTTTTAAAAGAAAATAAAAAATAAAAATAAAAAAATATTTTAAAAAAAATTATAAAAAAAATGAAGAAGTTTTTTTTTTCTTTTTTTTGGTTCGTTAATGCAGCAATATTGTTCCCTTTTCAATTATAATGTGAACAATAATGCTGCACTAACGATTTTTGTATGCGGTGCGTTTGTTAAAAATCGCGTAAATTTCCCCAAAAAAAATGTAACGAGACCCCCATCTCTAATATTTTTAACAAGCGCACCCCATACAAAATATAACCGCAATTGCTCGCATGTTAAAATGTGAAAAAAGAAACACTTTACACGTTGTAAATTATTAAATTCATATTTTATTGCATTTTTTGTTGTAATATACAGACAGGTCATGACGTATACATATAATAATGACATATTATGAATCTGCCGAGTCTGACAGAAAGAAGGATATATAATATGTCTGGGTCATGTACTAAAATAAGCCTTCAAAACACGTTTAAACATGATGAGCAAAACCGGTAATAATGACCTCAGCACAGAGGCGGGAAATGCCTCGCACAGAGGCGCGAAAGGGTTAAAAATAAATAAATAAGGGAAGCAAATTTAGCAATAAATAACAGGCCCGATTACATTCACTCAAATGTTAACGCGAGGGGCAAAACCCTTTGCACTGAACGTTGTATTACAATCTCAGCGCAACAAACGCACGTATACGTCTACCACGGGTGGACCTGCGTGAACGCTGCGCGAGCTCACTGTACTTTGCGCGTCCTATACTTAACATTGTGAGCGCAACTGCGTTTGTGCGCTGGTATGCGGATGGTATTACAATCTATGCGCAGTTTGTAACGCACAGCCTTTGCGCGCATAATTTTAGCAACTCCTGAAAGCTGGTGTTAAAGGCAAATCTGACGGGCCTGGCCAAAACCAAATACACCAGCCCAAAAAAAAAAATACAGCAAAGTATAGTTACACATTCTACACATACCAAACCAATAAAATTGAGAAGTTGTGCGTGCTTTTTATTTGATACAGCATATAAGCGCAGATTGACTTTGACAGGCGCAAAAACTACGTGAGACAATTAAGGTTGAATTAAGGACAATTGGCTGAATCGTGTGAAAAAAACAGTCCGCGCACTGCTTTCTGTGCGCACCATTACTGCGCATGCATTTTTGTGCATCCTTTTTACGCGCGTTATTTTTTTGATGGATGAAAAAATGCGCGAGAATTATATTACCAGCGTCGATTTACGCACGTTAAAGTTTGACGCTTCGTGCAAAATTCACGCGTTTACCGTGCATTTTTGCGTGAAGAATGTAATAGGGTCCAATCCCATTCTTTTTTGCAAACCCACAGCAGGCCCCTGAATTTATTGTCCCCACAGCAAACCGACCCCTCAATTTATTGTCCCACACAGCAGGCAGACCCCTCAATTTATTGTCTCCACAGCAGGCAGGCCCTCAATTTATTGTCCACTCAGCAGGCAGACCCCTCAATTTACTGTCCCACTCAGCAGGCAGGCCCCTCGATTTATTGTCCCCACAGCAGACAGGCCCCTCAATTTATTGTCCCCACAGCAGACAGGCCCCTCAGTTTATTGTCCCCACAGCAGGCAGGCTCCTCAATTTATTGTCCACACAGCAGACATGCCCCTCAATTTATTGTCCCACACAGCAGACAGGCCCCTCAATTTATTGTCCCACACAGCAGACAGGCCCCTCAATTTGTTGTCCCCACAGCAGGCAGGTAACTCCATTTATTGTCCCCACAGCAGGCAGGTCCCTCAATTTATTGTCCCCTCAGCAGACAGGACCCTCAATTTATTGTCCCACATAGGAGACATGTCCCTCAATTTATTGTCCACTCAGCAGGCAGGCTCTCAATTTATTGGCCCACACAGCAGACAGGCCCCTCAATTTCCCACATAGGAGACATGTCCCTCAATTTATTGTCCCCACAGCAGACAGACCTCTCAATTTATTGTCCCACACAGCAGACATGCCTGTCAATTTATTGTCCCACACAGCAGACAGGCCCCTCATTTATTGTCTCCACAGCAGGCAGGCCCTCAGTTTATTGTCCCACAGCAGGCAGGCTCCTCAATTTATTGTCCACACAGCAGACATGCCCCTCAATTTATTGTCCCACACAGCAGACAGGCCCCTCATTTATTGTCCCACACAGCAGACAGGCCCCTCAATTTGTTGTCCCCACAGCAGGCAGGTAACTCCATTTATTGTCCCCACAGCAGGCAGGTCCCTCAATTTATTGTCCCCTCAGCAGACAGGACCCTCAATTTATTGTCCCACATAGGAGACATGTCCCTCAATTTATTGTCCACTCAGCAGGCAGGCCTCTCAATTTATTGGCCCACACAGCAGACAGCCCCTCAATTCCCACATAGGAGACATGTCCCTCAATTTATTGTCCCCACAGCAGACAGACCTCTCAATTTATTGTCCCACACAGCAGACATGCCTGTCAATTTATTGTCCCACACAGCAGACAGGCCCCTCAATTTATTGTCTCCACAGCAGGCAGGCCCTCAGTTTATTGTCCACTCAGCAGGCAGACCCCTCAATTTACTGTCCCACTCAGCAGGCAGGCCCCTCAATTTATTGTCCCCACAGCAGACAGGCCCCTCCGTTTATTGTCCCCACAGCAGGCAGGCTCCTCCATTTATTGTCCCACACAGCAGACAGGCTGCTCAATTTATTGTCCACACAGCAGACATGCCCCTCAATTTATTGTCCCACACAGCAGACAGGCCCCTCAATTTATTGTCCCACAGCAGACAGCAGGCGCCTCAATTTGTTGTCCCCACAGCAGGCAGGTCACTCCATTTATTGTCCCCACAGCAGGCAGGCTCCTCAATTTATTGTCCCCACAGCAGACAGGCCCCTCAATTTATTGTCCCCTCAGGAGACAGGACCCTCAATTTATTGTCCCACATAGGAGACATGTCCCTCAATTTATTGTCCCCTCAGCAGACAGGCCCCTCAATTTATTGTCCCCACAGCAGACAGGCCCCTCAATTTATTGTCCCCACAGCAGACAGGCCCCTCAATTTATTGTCCCTACAGCAGGCAGGTCCCTCAATTTATTGTCCCCCACAGCAGACAGCAGGCTCCTCAATTTATTGTCCCCACAGCAGACAGTAGGCTCCTCGATTTATTGACCCTACAGCAGGCAGGTCCATCAATTAATTGTCCCCACAGCAGGCAGGTCCCTCAATTTATTGTCCCCACAGCAGACAGCAGGCGCCTCAATTTATTGTCCCAACAGCAGGCAGGTCCCTCAATTTATTGTCCCCACAGCAGACAGCAGGCTCCTCAATTTATTGTTCCCACAACAGGCAGGTCCCTCAATTTATTGTCCCCACAGCAGGCAGGCCCGAGGCCTCCCTCACTTTATTTTATTTCTCCCCTCTCTAATCCATCCTGAGTGCAGGTGCAGGGACAGACAATACAGAAGAGGAGGTAGTAGTTCATGTGCAGAGTGTCCACAGCTCCTCCACTGGCTGCTCCTTCACTCAGGCTGGCTGACTCCGTCTGCATCTGCAGGCTTGACCACGCCCTTTCTGTTATGCGTGCCCCTAAGCATCACATGATTGGAGCAGGGGGCGGCGCCAATATAGCCTGCTCTGTTTTGAATTTGGGAAGTACGCTGCAGCTCTTAGCTATCCGCGGCTGCCCAAGATGGGAGCACTGCAGCGGCCCGGGGAACATTTGCCCCCTACCCCCCGGCCCAGTCCACCCCTGCATGTACCCCACTATTTCACATACTCAGCTATTACCCTCACACAGGGTTATTCAAAGAGATCCGAATTGTGGCCGAAAGGTAACCGAACAGTGAATTTCAGCAACGGTTACCTTTCCTGGCCATTCGGCTATTCTAGAGCAGGCAGTTCGCCAAATGTTGGCAGATTGCATGCACATACGGTGCCTGTTCGCTGCCTTTTTGAGGGCAGTGACTTCCCCATACAGAAGCAATGCTTCGTCTATTCAGAGAACAAAAACCAGCAGTGAAAAGTTGCCAAATTGCCCTGCTGTTCGGTGGTTTCATGCGGCAGATTTATTCAGGCGAATCCCATAGATTTCAATGTTAAAAATATTCCCGTTTTAATTCAATATCTAATAAACCATTGATTATAATATTCTGCAGTAAAAAGTCTCTTATTTATAAATTTTTTAATCAGTTTTCAGGACTTTTTTGCGAAATTTTTTTATCCGTTTCTATTTTTTTAAACATTTTTTTCTGTAACAGCCCTTTTATTATCAATCATTGGACCTTATATGTAAATTTCAGACATTTTCATTCTGTAGTTTCTTTGCAAACAGCGTTTCACTTTTCAAATATTCAAACGTAGTTTTTTTTTCACTCCATTCGTCTGCGGTGTTGGCTTTTTCTGGCGACTGCTCTGCGCTGTGATGTGATCGGCGGCTGCTCGTGTTTCTCTGGCGTGTTCAGCGGGGATAATTCAGATGTTTTTGTGGGTTTCGGTGTGCGTTCTCCGGGTTTTGCGGTGAGTGTTTGCCGGGTTTGCGACGGCTTTTCCCTGCACTATGACGGCCCTGTGGTGCTTGCTGAATATACCGCAGGGTCGCCGAAATTGGATCACCAAATTGCAGCGAATTGAAGAGAACGAAAAGTTACCGAACGTGCAGTGACTTTTCGATTCTCTGTGAATAACCCTGTAAGTGTGTCATCCCTTTCCTCTTAGATTGTAAGCTCTTGGGCAGGGTCCTCTCTCCTACTGTTCTGTGTATTTAACTTGCATGGACATTTGTTATTCTGCCTCTCCCAATGTACAGCACTACGGAACTTGCTAGCGCTTTATAAATACCTGTGACTGTGTGAAGTAACACAAGCTGTGCAGCTCAGGACCTCAGACTGGGGAAGCCAAGGAACTAAATATTAGCATCTGCAACTGTGAAAGCAAAACACACTCACCCGTTGACTCGCTCACACACTCAGGCTCTCTCAGACACAGACTCACTCACCCACTGAGATGCTCACTTGCGCTCATTTTCATGGTTTACATATTCACTCAAACTCCCTCACACAGTCCCTCACTCTCACACTTTTTCTTGTGCGGTCTGTCTCTTGTGTGCGCTCTCTCACTGCACCTTTTCTTGGTGGCCCTCTGCTTTAGTGAGAGAAAGGGGGGGGGGTGAGGATCCTGAGGACGAGCAACAGCACTAGTGGCCTGCTCTACGGTGGGTGCCCGCTCAGGTCTCACAAGGTTTTAGCTTGTATGTGCCATTACAAGGATGAATGCTCCATATGCAATCAGTCTGCTCTCACCCAATAAGGGTGGCCAGTACTGACTGCCAAGGACATCATCCCTGCACGAGAGGTGCAGCAACCCCCGATGATTGGTTTGGCCTTGTTAGGCCTCGTCATGAGGGTATAGCTGACACCCCTCTAGGCACATCAAGCAAGGGGTCCACGTCTGGATGACCCTGTAAACTTATAGTGAGAGAAGGGGGGGTGAGCCCTCTGCTTTATCTTGCTGTGTTTCTCGCTTTACCTTTTCTTGCTGTGTCTCTGTGCTTTTCTTGCTGTGTCTCTGTGCTTTTCTTTACTGTTTCTTGCTGTGTCTCTGTGCTTTTCTTTGTCTCCCCTCTCTCTGCTGTGTCTTTCTCTCCCTGTGCGTATGGATTTCTTTCCTTCCCTGTCTCTGCAGTAGCTGGGGGTGAAAGTTCAGCAACGTCCTCCCCTCAGCTCACAGTACAGGAGGGAGAAGAAGCAGCTCAGACGCACATGCTCAGTGCGTTTTAGCTATACCTACATATAGGTACTGATTGAGCTAACCAAAGTGCCTCCTGATGTGGGCGTGGAAAACTCCAAGAAACAAAAGCAGGTAAATATGAAAAAATATCAAATTTACTTGCTATTTATACCTGCTGACGGAGACTACTGACCCATTCAAAAAGCATTGCATGTTTTTAAAAGCACAATAGCAAAGCATGCCCCTTTAATGAATACATTGACAATTTATTTGCTTTCTTGAAAATAAAAAGGACTCGAACAGATCAATATTTGTACACATACCATTCTTGAAGTTCTGGGGAAGGAATTAGACCAGCTGACTCTGTCCCTTGAGCACAACCCTGCCACCAGTTAGGGTCATCCTTATTTATGATTTGGAGAACATCGCCAATGTGGAACCGCAAACCAGCTTCACGACAAGGGATCAGAGGGTCAGACAAGGGATCATAATCAAAAAGTGCTCTCATGTACATCTGATGAAATTGAATTTACAATTAGTGCAAAGGGTTAAGGCAAAAGAATCGTAAATTCACACATAGCTACATTTAGGACAATACTTTAGGACAATACAAAGTTTAGAGACGGTAAGAAAAGTATTCAGTTATTGCTCATTCTAAGAATACAGGGGCCCTATTACATTCTCCGCGCAAAAACGCGCGCATTAAATTTTGCGCACAGCTTTGAGCGGTAACGCGCGAAAATTAACGGTGGTATTACAACCCTTGTGCATTTTTTCATCCGTCAAAAAATAACGCAAGTAAAACGGACGCGCAAAACGCAGATAAATACGCACGCAGTAACATAGCGTGCGGAAATCGGTGTGCGGACTGTTTTTTTCACGGGATTCAGCCAATCAGAATTAAGAACCTTAACCACTTGGCTGCTAAGGATGCGCTCAGCGCGACCAGTCAAGTGGTTCTCCTGTGCTATGGACGCGCTGAGCGCGTCCTAGCACAGGAGGCAGCAATCAGCTGGGATTCAGGCCGATTGCTGCGACCCCCCCCCCCGGTGCGGGCTGACATCTTTGATCTCCGGGACCCCGGCAGGGAAAATAGATATCATCGCGCCCCGATTGGCCAGGGGCAGCGGTTAAAGGCAGGCACCTTTTGGAAGGGCACAAACAGTGGCTGGCTTTAACCCCTTGGGGCACGGATCATGATTCAGCACCGAAAGGCACCAAATCACGATCCTCTCCCGGAGCTAGCCGACATCTTGGATGTCGGTCAAGCTTCCGGGATGTTCCCCTGATGACTGGGGCCATCATGCATAGCGCGATGACGTAGGTTCTGGAGTTAACCCCAAGCTGCCACCAATGGTGGAGAGACAGGGCCGGATTAAGGGTATCATGGGCCTGGTGCTGAGGATTTCGGTGGGCCTATTTTTAGATACTTAGGCAACCATCGATCCGCGTTGCTTTGCTTATCTGAAAGGATATTTACACCTTTTTTAAAAATTTACTTATAGCACTACAACGGAACATGACTTAGGCTGACCGTCCACTGGGTCCATATTCTGACGTCCAACGTGGTCGTCAGACTACGGACAACCTAGGTCGTACGATGGCAGACTTCCTGGGTTGTCTACTGCAAGTGACTATGGACAACCCAGGGTCCCAGCCAAATGCTGCCGGACTGACAGCCGAACGCCACTGAAGCCCGCTGGACTGCAGACAAAAACAATAAATGGAACTACACTATTCTTGTATTTAAACCAATAAAAATGCATTAAAATGTGTTTAAATGATAAAAAAGGTCCCATAAATAATAAAAATATCTGCTGCAGAAAAAAAAAATCATTCATAGGAGTGAAAGTGACCGAATGTGATGTGAATGGGGCTATGCGTCATAGAGATTGATGAATGTGTGTGGCTGGAGTGAACTAGGAGTGGATTTGTGGCTGGGCGACTGACGTAGGAGTGCGTTAACAGAAGGGGTTATTCACTAAGCCCCGAACTTGCCACCGAACTGCACCGAACGGTGAATTTCACTCTATGGTGCAATTTCGTGTCAGTTCGTCTATTTACTAAACTGTCAGTTCGCCAAATACTGGCTCATTGACAGCGAAATACGGTGCAATTCGTCAAAATTCAACAATCTTCAGTGGCAGTGAAATTGTCCTATAGAGAAGTCATGAATAATATATTCACAGATGAGCGTATCGGAGCTCCACAGCAATAAAACTCACAGTAATGTGCAGTGTATGAGCGTATCACAGAGCTCCACAGCAATAAAACTCACAGTAATGTGCAGTGTATGAGCGTATCATAGAGCTCCACAGCAATAAAACTCACAGTAATGTGCAGTGTATGAGCGTATCACAGAGCTCCACAGCAATAAAACTCACAGTAATGTGTGCTGTATGTATAAGTAGTTATCTCTCATTTCTGTGTACTCTTTCCCACCCCTGTCACACATCTTTGAGTCCTTTCCTCCGTCCGTCTCTCTCTCTGACTCCTCTGTGACTCATCTCTCATTCATCCCTCTATGTGACTCCTCTCACCCCTCTTTCTGTACTCCTCTCTCATCCCTCGCTCTCTCTGTACTCCTCTCTCATCCCTCGCTCTCTCTGTACTCCTCTCTCATCCCTCGCTCGCTCTGTACTCCTCTCATCCCTCGCTCTCTCTGTACTCCTCTCTCATCCCTCGCTCGCTCTGTACTCCTCTCATCCCTCGCTCTCTCTGTACTCCTCTCATCCCTCGCTCTCTCTGTACTCCTCTCATCCCTCGCTCTATCTGTACTCCTCTCTCATCCCTCGCTCGCTCTGTACTCCTCTCATCCCTCGCTCTCTCTGTACTCCACTCATCCCTCACTCTCTTTGTACTCCACTCATCCCTCACTCTCTTTGTACTCCACTCATCCCTCTCTCTGTACTCCTCTCATCCTTCGCTCTCTGTACTCCTCCCTAATCCCTTGCTCTCTGTACGCATCCCATCCCTCACTCTCTCTGTACGCCTCTCTCATCTCTCGCTCTGTACTCCTCAATCATACCTCGCTCTCTTCTGTACGCCTCTCATCCCTCGCTCTTTTTGTACGCCTCTCTCATCCCTCTCTCTCTCTCTCTCTCTCTGTACTCCTCTCATCCCTCTCTGTACTCCTCTCATCCCTCTCTGTACTCCTCTCATCCCTCTCTGTACTCCTCTCATCCCTCACTCTCTTTGTACTCCTCTCATCCCTGTGACTCCTGTCTCTCTGTGACTCCTCTTCCATTCCCCCTCTTTCACACCCCCTTTCAATCCCCCTCTTTCATTCCACCCCTCTCTTTCATCCCCTCTCTCCCTCTCTTTCATTCCTTCTCTCTTTCATTCCCCCTCTCTCATCCCCCTCTCTCATTCATCCCCTCTCTCATTCATCCCCCTCTCTCTCTTTCATCCCCCCTCTTTCATCCCCTCTCTCTCTTTCATCCCCCCTCTTTCATCCCCTCTCTCTCTTTCATCCCCTCTCTCTCTTTCATCCCCTCTCTCTTTCATCCCCTCTCTCTTTCATCCCCTCTCTTTCATCCCCTCTCTCATTCATCCCCTCTCTCATTCATCCCCTCTCATTCATCCCCTCTCATTCACCCCCCTCTTTCATCCCCTCTCTCTTTCATCCCCCTCTTTCTTTCTTCACCTCCTCTCTCTTTCTTTCTTCACCTCCTCTCTCTCTCTTTCATCACCTCCTCTCTCTTTCATCACCTCCTCTCTCTTTCTTTCATCCCCCCTCTCTCTCTTTCATCCCCCCTCTCTCTCTTGTGTCTGTGATCCCTCTTCTGCTGTGTGTCTTTATTGTCCCCCCTGCATGCTGCCCCCCCCCCTCCTTCCGAATGAGTTCAGAGGGAGAGCTGCGGGGTGGGGATAAGGGGTGAAGGTAAATTACAAAAAAAAAGCTGCCCGGGTGAATCATCAGCTGGGGAAGCTTACCTTTCTCCCTGGCTGCTGCTCAGCTGCTCTCCTTACCAGTCGCCTTCCTTCCACATGGCTGGAAACAGGAGCGACACCTAGTGGCTGCTCTGCCCCAAAATACTCCTGCACATTTTACAACACGGTGGGGCCGCTTGAGAGGATCGGCTTCATCACTGTGTGTGTGTGCTGTGTGTGTGCGCGCGTGGCAGATCTGTCGGACGGCCGATGGCTCCTCTATTCTTGGGGCAGCTGTGGGCCTATTTAATGGAAGGGGCCTGGAGCTGCCGCTCCATCCGCCCCTACGTTAATCCGGCCCTGTGGAGAGAGGGGGTTCCAATGGCAGCTAGGGGTTAATGTTTGGTATTGTTGGATCGGCCAGAGCATGGCCTTTCTAACGATACCAAACATGATGGTTTTAAAAGTTAGTTAAAAAATAATAATATATATTTAAAAATAAATAAATAAAAAAATGAACATTTTTTTTGTTTTGTTTTGCTAATGCAGCAATATTGTTCCCATTTCAATTATAATGTGAACAATGATGCTGCACAAACGATTTCTGTATGGGGTGAGTTTGTTGTAACAAGTCCCCCATTTCAAATTTTTTTTAACAAACGCAACTCATAGAAAATATAACCGCAAATGCTTGCATGTTAAAATGTGAAAAAAAAACACTTTACACGTTGTAAATTATTGAAAATTCTAATTTTATTGCATTTTTTGTTAGAATATACAGGCAGGAAATGACGTATACAGTGGCAAGAAAAAGTATGTGAACCCTTTGGGATTACATGAAGTTTTGCATGAATTGGTCATAAAATGTGCTCTGATCTTCATCTAAGTCACAACAATTTGAAAAACACAGTCTGCTTAAAATAATACAACACAAACATTATATGTTTTCATGTGTTTATTGAACATAACATGTAAACATTCACAGTGCCGGGTGGAAAAAGTATGTGAACCTTTGGACTTAATAACTGGTTGACCCTCCTTTGGCAGCAATAACCTCAACCAAACGTTTCCCGTAGTTGCAGATCAGACCTGCACAACGATCTGGAGTAATTTTGGACCACTCCTCTTCACAAAACTGTTTCAGTGTAGCAATATTCTTGGGATGTCTGGTGTGAATCGCTCTCTTAAGGTCATGCCACAGCATTTCAATCGGGTTGAGGTCAGGACTCTCACTGGGCCACTCCAGAAGGCGTATTTTGTTTTGTTGAACCCATCATTCTTTTGTTGAATTACTTGTATGCTTTGGGTCATTGTCCTGTTGCATCACTCATCCTCTGCGGAGCTTCAGTTGGCGGACAGATGGTCTTACGTTTTCCTGCAAAATGTCTTGATAAACTCTGGAATTCATTTTTCCATCAATGACAACAATCCGTCCAGGCCCTGAGGCAGCAAAGCAGCCCCAAACCATGATGCTCCCTCTGCCATGTTTTACAGTGGGGATGAGGTTTTGATGTTGGTGTGCTGTGCCTTTTTTCTCCACACATAGTGGTGTGTGTTTTTTCCAAACAACTCAATTTTGGTTTCATCTGTCCACAGAATATTTTGCCAGTAGTGCTGTGGAACATCCAGGTGCTCTTTTGCAAACTTCAAACGTGCTGCAATATTCTTTTTGGACAGCAATGGCTTCCTCCGTGGTGTCCTCCCATGTACTCCATTCTTGTTTAATGTTTTCCTTTTTGTAGATGTGTCAACAAAAATGTTAGCATGTGCCAGAGATTTCTGTAAGTCTTTAGCTGACACTCTAGGATTCTTCTTTACCTCATTAAGCATTCTTGCGCTGTGCTCTTGCAGTCATCTATACAGGACGACCACGCCTAGGGAGAGTAGCAACAGTGCTGAACTTTCTCCATTTGTAGACAGTCTGTCTTACCGTGGACACATGAACATCAAGGCTTTTGGAGATACTTTTGTAACCCTTTCCAGCTTCATGCAAGTCAACAATTCTTGATGGTAGGTCTTCTGAGAGCTCTTTTCTGCAAGGCATGGTTCACATCAGGCAGTGCTTCTTGAAACCAGTAAACCCAAAACTGGTGTGTGTTTTTAAAGGGCAGGACAGCTTTCAGCAACACATCCAATAATATCACACTGATTGGACTCAAGGTTGGCTCACTCCTGGCTCCAATTAGCTCTTGGAGAAGTCATTAGGCTAGGGGTTCACATACTTTTTCCACCCTGCACTGTGAATGTTTACATGTTCTGTTCAATAAACACATGAAAACATATAATGTTTGTGTTGTATTATTTTAAGCAGACTGTGTTTTTCAAATTGTTGTGACTTAGATGAAGATCAGAGCACATTTTATGACCAATTCATGCAAAACTCCACGTAATTCCAAAGGGTTCAGATACTTTTTCTTGTAACTGTACATATAATAATGATATATTATGAATCTGCTGAGTCTGCCGGAAAGAACGATATAATATGTCTGGGTCATATAATAAAACGTGGCTTCAAAACGCGATTAAACATGATGAGCGAAACCTGTAAAAATGAGCTCAGTACACAGGCGTGAAATGCTTCAGCAGCGAAAGGGTTAGTTGACATTAATTTACATTAATTGACTCACGTTAAGTTTTTGCGCCTGTCAAAGTCAATCTGAGTATATATGCTGCAGCGATAATTAAAAACATGCACAACTTCTCAATTTTATTGTTTGGGTATGTGTAGAATGTGTAACTATACTTAGCTGTATTTTTTTTTTGGGCTGGTGTATTTGGGTTCGGCCAGGACGTTCAGATTTGACATTAACACCCGCTTTTCAAAGTCGTTACATTTATGCACACAAACGTTGTCCGTTAAAATTTGCGCATAGATTGTATTTTGTAATACCATCCGCATACCAGCGCACAAACGCATTTGCGCTCACAATGTTAAATATAGGACGCGCGAAGTACAGTAAGCTCGCGCAGGTTCACCCGCAGTAGACGTTAACGCGCATTTGTTGCGCGGACATTGCAATACGACGTTCTGCGCAAATGGTTTTTCCCCTCACGTTAATGCGTTTTTGCGCACGCGTTAACGTTTGCTCGAAGAATGTAATAGGGCCCCAGGTGTTTAAATCACCCACTTAAATACATTTTGCTACATTTTTCCAATCCCAACAGTTTAAAGAAAAGAAAAAACAACAATAAACAGTTTTAAATGTAATTTTATCAGACAGTTACTGCTAGAGCAATAAACACTATTTATTAGTCAGGTACTATTAGGTAACGTAACACTAAACACTTTTTAGGGCTGAAACAAATAAATAAAAAAATAATTAAATATATCGATAATGAAAATAGTTGTAAAGTATTCTCAGTATCGATTAGTTGGTTGGCCTATTGGTTGGTATGTGTACAGCATGCACGTTTTTTTAGTATCGTATGGAGTTAATCTTTAAGGGACATTATGTCCCCTGACCACTTTAGCTTAGGAAACTGGTCAGACTTCCTGGAATGCCCCTCTTCACATCCCCTGCAAGCCTGACTAGATGATGCAACTTTGAAGCACGGGGTTTCCTAAACCCACAAATCTGTCTTTCAGCAGACAGTATTTTGAATATCCCCCCCGATGGGGAAGCAGCTCAGAGACCAATGAAATCAGCATGATCTACGTGCAGACAACATCCTGTCTCCACTATCGCAGGGACGAATGTTGGAGAGACAGAAGCTGCTCGCATACCACAACAATGCAAGTTAGGCAAGCTATGCAATTTGCTTAAGAAGCTTCAGAGTCTTACGCACTTGGAAGCCCTGGATTGGAAGAGGAGGATGTTTGAGTCGGGAGAGTGGCAGGTGTTCACCGCCAATGGACCTCCGTGAGTCCAGGTACTCGTCCACCAAGGTAGCAGCTTGCTGCACCGTCTGGGGTCTCTTGTCCCGTACCCACTCTCGCATTGCTTGGGGGATGTGATAGAAGAACTGCTCCAACAACACCAGCTGGGTGACATCTTCGATGGTGTGGGCCTGGCTCCCCTGGAACCAGCCTTTTAGGTCCCGCTGCAGCCGATGGGCCCACTCGAAGGGAGTGGTGCTGGCCTGTTTGTGAGAGGTACGGAATTTTATCCGGCTGGCTTCGGGGGTGATGGCAACCGGGCTAGCAAGGCTTGCTTCACTTGGGGTAGTACATAGCGTCTTGGTTGACGACCATCCGGTACACCACAGCGGCCCGCCCAGACAGTTTACTGGCCAGGATGCTTGCCCAGTCTGAGCGCTGTACCCCGTGGACATGGCACAGCCTTTCAAAGTCCTGGAGGAAGCCCTCAATCTCTTCCTTGGTCTCGTTAAATGTCTTAAATGCATAGAACGGTATCTTTTTGGGGGTACAGTGTTGCTGTGCGGGGTCTCAGACCTTCTGGCCTCCATCCGAAGTTCGGCCAGCCGAAGTTCGTGCTGCCGCTTTAGGCTAGGTTCAGACGAACGCATTTTCTGCGCGGTCCGTGAAAAAGTGCGTTCAAAAGAATGGACGTATTTTTTCACGGAATACGCGATAGCGGTCATACGATGCATATTTTCGTCCGTGATTTTGTACGGATCATCAATAAAACCCTTTTTGTGTCTAGACGTTATGTTGGCCGGACATTAGCAGCGTCTGACGTCTCCTAATCACGCACACATGCCGCTAGTGGACGCAGCACACTCTGTACGTTAGTACTAGCGGTATCACATTCTCGAAAAAATGCGTTTGTTTGCCGCTTGCGTTGCGCGGCCGTTACCTCTCATTTGCTGCTACTACGGCCATAATAAAGTGCGGCTGCACACAGGTTCGCACTGCGTTAGTCTGACCCTAGCCTTAGTTGTTTTTCCTGCCATTCCAGCAATCTCTCCTTCTGTTCATCCTGCTGTTTGAGGTCTGTAATGACTTGCTGAATTGCCGCTTTGAACTGGTACGTCCCGTATAAAGCTACCAGTACGCGGACCCTCTGCTGGAACAGGTCTTCCACTGACCGAGGTTCGGCGTTGCTGCTCCTCTGGTCCATTTCGGCCAACTCATTAGCTAGGACGTTGTAACGGAAGCTATATCGCTTCCCCAAGAGTAGCGGAGTTGAGATCCTTAAGGGCAACAATACTTTCTTGATTAACACAGAAATTGCATAAAATACAGGTTGTAACTCAAGAGCCAAGGGACTCAAAGGACTAGCTGAATTGCCTCTAGGCTCCGAGGGTTTCGAGACCGACAGAAAGCCTAGGACACGCTCAGAAACATAATACGTGGGACGACAGTCCGTGAAGTATTCAAGGTGCAGGGCAGTCAGGGATACAGAAACCAAACAGCGAGTGATAAACCCAGCAACCAGCATGGGGTTAAATCACTAAACCACGCCAACATCGTAATACACACGATAGAGAGAGAGAGAGAGTGGTCAAAGCCAAGCCGGGTCAAATAACAGGAGCAGGAATCTCATACAAAGCAGGGTCATCATCAGTGAATTCAATCAGATACAGGAAGTAGCAGTGCGTGAAACAAACTCCACAACAGGGCGACGAGGCAACTCCTCGAGCCCTGTTTTAAAGCCGGTGGCTCCTGGTAACCACACCTGACCCCGCCCCATCAGATGCCGATCTGCCAGCAGAAAGTGCTGGCACCAAGCCAGCCAGCGGTCCCCCTTCTTGCCCAGACCCCCCAGGGGGCACAGCGGGGGCTGAGGATGTAACAGACGTCCTTGGTTTTCAATCCAGCGGTCCCTCCTCGGCTTTATAGCAGGTTTCTCAATGTGTCTCGCTTACAGGCAGTGTAGTTAGCCTTGTTGGGGTGCCTTAATGTGTCTCGCTTGCAGGCAGTGTAGTTGGCCATGCTGGGGTGCCTTGGCGTTGGATAGCGTAGATACCGCCGTCTGTTACCAGTGTGACGGAAAGCTCTTGTCCACCTGTCCTGCTCTCCTGGCACCCCCTCACCTAGAACAGCCCGGCCACTGAGTTACTCGGAACTCAGTGTTTCAAGCAGCCTGATCTGTAGCTCCAGACCTGCTTGGTCTGATCCTCTGCCTCTTTGCATATCCAGATTGCCGCTTTGTGCCTTCTGAGGGTGAGTACCCTGAATGAGGCACCAGGCAGGCTGAATGTTCAAACAGGATCAACTGACTTTATTTGAGAAAAAACACACCAGTATTTATGCTCAGGTAGCACACACACTCTTCAAGATTCCCACCCACCCCAACAGTTCCCATTGGTTAGTTTCAAGACCAATGCAGGTTTCACTCTGGTCCTCTCCGTGAGTCTGTCAGTCTTATGTAGATGAGGTCTTGAACTGCTGGCAGGTTACTCCAGGGTCTAGCACACACATTTGCAATCAGTGATCACACACAATTTACATAATCCATTGTCCCAATGAATCAGATTGGGTCAGTGTTTGCCCAATAAGGTTGACTCACAACTCACACATGCAGCAGATAAACAGACATACCATTCTTGCATAATCACAGATCCAACATAAACATTCTACACAAAAGAAAGGCCTGCACCAAGTTCACATATACATACAGTAATAAAAGTACATTTACACTGGGCATAAAGTTTGCATTGGGGAAATTCAAACCGGAGGAAAAATCACCTTGGCTTAACGTCTTTCAGTCGGGGTGCAAGTCGGTTCTGTGACACATAACTAATAGGAGATCAAACACAGCGTGGCTATCACATGGGGACTCACCAAATGCCGGGTCAGCGCCGGGGAGCTCCACCGTCCGGGATCCGCAGTCCACCAATAGTGACTAAGGCACTTTGCAAGAATGTCGCTTGAATCCAGTACCTCTGAACCCGTTCCAAAATAAATATATTTTTATATGGACGAGCTCCTGGCGTGGCCTGATTTTTGCAAAATACTCATAGGATGTGCTTGAAACGATTTTGACAAGGTTTTATCAAATGAAAGATTTCTTCAATGTTTTTTAATACTCTTGGCTATCCTTTCCCTTTGAGTATTGTACTTCATAGGTAAATATATCCTTGGCAGTTTAGTGTGTGTTGGTAAGCCCAAATCTTTGATACGAACAGCAGCTTTTTGCAATGCCTCATGTAGGCAGCAGCCCGAGTATTCTCTTTCCAAAAATCTGAAATACGTGATGTCACGGAACCCAAGCACAGAAACTGTGGACTGTATTAAAACCTTGCTCCTCTGCTATTCCCATCATTTCAGCTATTGGTCCGTTTATGTATTAATGTTAGAAGTGGTGGTTTGTGACTTTTCCCTATCAGAACATAATCCAAATGCCTTTAAGCCTGCCCCTCATGTTCCCTGACAGCAGGGGAAGTCTGGTTTTGAAACTCCAGCCAATCACCATGCAGTGGCCGGGTTTGAAACCCCAACCAATCCCATTCTAGCACTGCAAGGCATCCACTTTAATGGAAACATCTGCAAAAACGTTAAACCCCGGTGCCCTGAAAACACTTTGCCCCAGCAGGTTGCTCTTTTGGGGTTAGGGTCCCCTCATGGGAGCTGCAGTTGGGGTGATTTTCAGGAGGGAGGTCCAATGGGAACCACTGTCCTGCAGCCCTCACATAAAGGTAAGGCCCCTTTCCATATTGCCCTTATACCTCCTTCCATTATATCATTGTCTTTTTCACACCCATTAGTCATATAACTGCTGCTACTTTAACCCAAAGCCCAGGACCTCAGCCATGTCCCTCACCAATTGGTCCAGGGGTTTGCCCCATTGAAATAAAACCAAAGATTGTTTTCCATCAGAATGTTAAAGTGTATAGCTAGTTAACCCCTTAGTGACCGGTTAGTTTTACGAAAGTCCATCCGAAAGTGCCCGTTGCTGTTTTTACGTTCCTGTGCTGTTTGTATTTAGGTCGAATTTACCTCTTACTCGTTTACTGTACCCACACAATTATATACTGGTTTTCTTGTCATTAAATGGACTTTCTAAAAATAAAAAAGTTTTTTCATTATTTTATATAATTTACTCTAAAAAAAATTGTGAAATATGACAAAAAAAATTTAAAACGACACTTTTTCGAACTTTGACCCCCAAAATCTCTTATGCATCTACAACTGTCAAAAACAAAAAACTAATTTTGCTTAACAGTTTCTAAATTTGTCCTGAGTTTAGCAATACCCAGGGCCACATTACGATGTATGTGCTAACGTTAATTAACACTCACCTGCGTGAGCATTATCATTAGCCGCGGTGTCTACCGCATATTACAATCCAAACGCAAATGGGTTAAGTAGCCCATTTGCGTTTGGTACCTTGTGCTCTTCAGCGCGAGGTTACTGTACTTTGCGCTCCCTATGCTTAACATGGGGAGCGCAAAGTGTTAATCAGCGTTGTGCTGCCTTTAGGACAGAAATGAATACGTTGTGTTAGAGTGCCATCTAGTGGCAGTTTATTTTTATAGCACCCTGGTATTCAGCCAGCCTTCCTAGAATCCTATAGGCTGGCTAGTCACATGTTTCCTTCCTCCAGCAAGGGATTGTGGGAAGAAGAACCTCATTTTCCTTACCACAGGAGCAGAAAGACTCACCTGGCAACCATCTCTATCCTCTATGAGAAGCATAGTCAGTAAGGACTTTAGCTTAACGTTCCCCTAGCCATCCCACAGTCCCTACCAGCTTTAGAAGCACCATATCTACTGTATATTAGTTTCCTCTTACAGTGCAGCCACCTGCTTTTCATATGGTTGCAGCATGGCCTAGTGTTTTATATTGACACACCCCGTTTGTAATGTTATGTGTTACTGCTATATAAGTCTGTGTACACTCTGTGATTTACACTGTATTGTTCCGCTTTTCCACAGTTTTACCTTTCTTTCGCTCAACATCACACACGCATTACGCATGTGCATGCAGTTGTGTTCCTACAACAAGTTAATAAACATAGAGACTGCAAACCAGCCTCATTTATTAGGAAAGGTTTATCGTAGGAAAGGTTTAGCTGCCTGTTAAGCTCTGCATAGACTCTAGGAGTACGCCGAGTGGGGACAGGACAAGCGTTAAGATTACAAAGTCCTAACGCTGATTAACGTCCGGCTCTGGTTAGCGGAAAGTTAACCAGAGCCAGGACTTTGTGTTAACGGATTCCGCTTCTGCAGAATTAACACCATCCAAAAAAATAATAAAATAAATCACATATTCACCTCCTGTCCCGCGTCGAGGACCGCGAATCCGACCGCCTCCTCCATCCGGTGGGAGCAGGGAAATACTGGGGGGAAAAGGGGGAAAATCACTACGCTGAGGCGAGATCCGGCAGGTCATGTGACCGCTGGCGTCTGGCTCAATGGAGTCCTATGGACTCCAGCGAGAGGATGCTCGCGGCTGCGCTCAACGCTACCGCAAGCATCCCGGGGAGTAGCGCCCGCTACCAATGCCAAATCCCAATACCAAAATCCTGTGTTTCTCTTGTTCCTCCGAGAGAGAAAGTGAGATTAGGCTTGTGCTTAGTTCATAACTGATGAAGCCGCCTTTGTGAGCGGTGAAACATGTTTTATTAAGGACATTAATTAGGACAATCTTCAATTGACCATTTTAAGCCCAATTTTATTTGTTTTATATACTATGTGAATAAATTCCACTCCTTTATCGGCAATCCATGTTTCCAGTGCATATTTTGACCAAGGCATCAGTTTAAGATCCTAACACCCCCACCAAGGGCAGTACTGGATCTATTGAGTCCTGAGAACAACGCAACAGGAGCAGAGGAGGAAAAGCCATAAGAGGAACGTGGTCTCACGAAACAGCAGCTTGCAGCATAAAATCTTAACCTGCGTAAGTGTGTAATATTCTGTCAATACCATCTACTTACCCATAGTGCATGGCACAATCCTAATCTCCCTTTCTCTCTCGGAGGAACAAGAGAAACACAGGATTTTTAAAAGTGCCACAGACGGAAGCTTGACATTCCAGCCACTGAAAGACACCGATGTATGTGGACACTAGATGGTGATACACCACCAAAACCACAATTTATAAGGACTAAAAACTATTGATTATATCACTATTGCATGAATATTATCTTGCTCAGATATAAATCACTGTGATATATAGTGATATATATATATACCTATGTCAATCATCCGCCGGGTACCCATTTGCGCTCTGGAATGTGTTTTCTTTTTCCTGCTGTGTAATGCACCCACAGGTTTCCAAAATTTCATAAATTATGTCCTAAGGGACTTCTTGCAAGTGTTTGTTATTGTCTACCTGGATGATACTCTTATTTACTCTCCTGACATGGAGACACATCATGTTCATGTACGCACGGTGTTAAAAAGACTGCTAGAGAACGGGTTATACTGCAAACTTGAGAAATGCTTGTTCGATATAACATCTGTTCATTTCCTGGGTTACATTATCACCCCCGAAGGTTTTCAGATGGACCCTCAGAAACTCTCGGCCATCAGAGATTGGCCTCTGCCCCGAGGGTTGAAGGCAATCCAGAGGTTTTTGAGGTTCACCAATAATTACAGGAGATTCATAAAAAAAAATTCACTGTGGTTTCCCCCATTACAGCCATGACCGAAAAGGTTGCTCAGGACCAAAAATGGAGCACTCAGGCCATGCAGGCTTTTGAAAAGCTTAAAGAAGCATTCACTATGACACCAGTCTTGATACACCCCGAGCCGAGTTTGCCGTTCCAGCTTGAAGTAGATGCATCTGAGATTGGCATAGGTGCAGTCCTATCCCAGAGAGAAAGTCCTGACAAACCGTTACATCCTTGTGTTTTTTTCTCCAGGAAAATTACATCTGCAGAAAAGAATTATGACATAGGTAACAGAGAATTGCTTGCAGTAGTCGCAGCCCTGGCAGAATGGCGATATTTGCTAGAGGGTTCCAAAGACGCCATAATCCTTATAACTGATCACAAGAATCTGGTTTACATTGGTGATGCAAAACGCTTGAATGCCAGTCAGGCTAGATGGTCTCTATTCCTGTCCAGCTTTAACTATGTACTTACCTATCGTCCTGGTTCCAAGAATACCAAGGAAGATGCCTTGTCTAGGCAGTATGAAACTAGAGCTGAAACAACTAATCGATTAATCAACAATTAATCGATGTTTAAAATAGTTGTCAACTATTTCCATTATCGATTAATCGGTGTTGATTAATCGACCTGTGTACAGCACACACTGTTAAGCGTCAGACTGAGTTAAACGTAAATAACTTCAGCTTCGGAGCTGATTGGAGAAGACGTGCCGCTGCTTTACTAGGTATGATTTAGTTCTAGGGTTATGTCAGACACAACCAGTTTGTTTTTATTACGTTTACAACAGTAGAACTATAACACAAACCATAGAATACTGCCACTGGTTGAAGGAGCTGTATGCCTGTGTTTTATCCTTACTTGAAGCTGGAGCCCTGTGCCACCACCCCACCCTCCCTGCCACACCCTCTTTGGTCGGGAACCCTCTTTGGTCGGGAACTGCTATTTGGTCTTTTGTCCATACCAATCCCTCTCACACTAAGGTCAAGTCACTTGAGAAAAGTCACTCCCTTCCACCTCCAGTCCATCAACCCACACAGTTTGTTCATGAAATTATTTAAAAGGGTCACTCTTCGCACCCTGACCATTTATTAACCCCAATTTCATGCTGACATCATCTATGACAAAGTGTTTGTAGCCGTGTTCATTTGAGAAAGCAAACATGGGCTTAAGCTCTACATCCAGCATCAACCCATCCCTTTGACCAAGCACTCGCATACCTTGTGTGAAAAGTACGCAAGATACACAATTTGCGTATGTATGTACCAAAGTTACGTACACTACGCAAATTGCTTATGAAAAAAGGGGGAGGGGTTGTGTTTACTTATTTACATAAAATTTCTTTTAAGTAAACAATTTTTTTTCTATTTTTTTTTTATCCAATGAATTGGTTAATTGAAATAATAATCGACCAACTAATCGATTATGAGAATAATCGTTAGTTGCAGACCTATATGAAACACGAGCATCATGTTTTTCACCAAAGTCCGATTGTTCCTCAAGAGAGGATTCTCGCTACCTCTCTGGTTACTGTATCTTCTCCATTACTTGAGAGATTACAGTCTGTCCAAGGTACCACTCCCGCTGATAAGCCACCTTGTTCCTAAAGAGGATAGAATACAGGTTATGTCAGTATATCATGATACTAAACCTTTTGTTCATATGGGAATAACCAAAACCCTGGCTACTCTGGAAAAGCAGTTCTGGTGGTCAGGTATGCATGAAGATGTTACTGAATACATAGCCACCTGTGAGGTATGCTGTAGGAGCAAAAACCCTAAGACATTGCCCATAGGGTTGCTCCAACCTTTGCCAGTCCCTGAGAGACCTTGGGCTCAACTATCTATGGATTTCATTACTGATTTACCCATATCCCATGGTGACACAGTTATACTTACAATCATTGATAGATTCTCCAAGATGGTTCAATTCGTGCCTCTCGCCAAGTTACCCTCTGCTATGGAATTGGTGCCAGCCTTTGTCCAAAGCATTGTCAGTCTTCATGGTGTCCCTCTAGGCATTGTGTCTGAGAGATGCACTCATTTCGTGTCAAGGTTCTGGAGAGGGTTCTATTAAAATCTTGGTATACAATTAAGCTTCTCCTCTGCCTATCATCCACAGACGAATGGGGCAGCTGAGAGGGCTAATCAAAATGTCGAACAGTATCTACGATGCTTTGTATCTGAAAAACAGACTTAGTGGTCTGACCTCTTTCCATGGGCAGAAATTGCTTTGAATAATGCAGTCAGTGAAACCACGGGTCATTCATCTTTTCATACGGTGTATGGGTTTGATCCTCCCATGATCCCCTCTAGCTTTCAGGATACCACGTTATCTGCTCTGGATGAGCATCTGGCCTCATTGAAAGGGACATGGGAGAAAGTCAAGGAGGTTATGGAGGCCAGTATCCAAAAACAAAAAGAGAAAGCAGACAGACGTAGAAGGCCTGCCCCTGTGTATACTGAGGGGGATAGAGTCTGGCTTTCCACACGTAACATCAAACTCCCATTCCCTTCTATGAAGATGGCCCACAGGTACATTGGTCCTTATAAAGTCTTGCGCAGGGTGAACCCTGTATCCTATGTCTTGGCACTACCCCCACATTTGCATATACACTGTGTTCCATGTTAGCCTCCTCGAGCTTCTCACGTGCAACAGGTACACCAGGATTAACGTGCCTCCTCCACCTGTTCAGTTCCAAGGTGAGGAGGAGTTTGAGGTCCATGCCATCCTGATGTCTTGTATGGTCAGGGGTGTTTTACAGTACCTGGTTGATTGGGAGGGGTATGGTCCTGAGGATAGGGCTTGGTTGCCAGTCAGTGAAGTGTATGCGCCTCGTTTGGTACATCAGTTCCATGCTTCGTACTCCTCTGCGCCTGGTGGTCGTCCAGTGGTCGCCCGTAAGGGGGGCTTATGTCACACCTTCGGCGCTTGGGGGGTCTCGGGAGGGGGCCAGGCACCCAGCGGCATCACTGGCTGGCAGGGTGCCAAGCATCCACGCTGATCCCGGCGTTTGTGCGCCTAATGAGGGGGTGAGGCGCGGCATGGTGACGCGGAGCCGCTGGCCTTATAGACAGGGCACGCAAATTGTCTTTTTGCCTTGACGTGGAGTTTGCTTCCCGCATCGCTAGTGTACCGTTCATTCGAGTAGCTTTCATTGTTTCTTTGCTACGTTGCGGACCTGGACTGTATGAGGAACCTGATTGTTGCTGACTCGGACTGCCTTCTTGACTATTCTCCCTCTGACCAAGCCTGTATGTATGCAATACCCAGAACAGACTCAGAGAGTATACTGACCCTGCATAACACTGACCCTGATTTTCAGAGGACCCTGTCTGTTGCCAATTCGGATTGTTTACCTGACATTTCTGAACCCTTGTGTATGAACGACTTGCATAAGCCTGACCCAGGTTACTCCTTAGCTGCTGTTAAGATTAACCCTTGCTGCCTGAGTGCATGTTCTGTTCTGAGACATGCTGCTAATATACCAAGGTTGTCCTCTGTATTGCTGGTTTGTCTGTTCTCCCTGGCTGAGAGCTATAGGATTAGCGGTCCTGACCACTCAAGGATCGGAGGGCTTAGAGGTCTGTCCAAAAGGATCCACACCACGGTTATCGAGGGTGAGCAATACAGCGAACGTGTCAGCAACACAGCAATAAATCCCACAGTAATGTGCAGTGTGTATGAGTGTATCACAGAGCTGCACAGCAAAAAAATCCACAGTACTATGCAGTGTGTATGAAAGTACCACAGAGCTCCACAACACTAAAACCCACAGGAATGTGCACTGTGTATGAGCGTATCAGAGCTCCACAGCAAAAGAATTCTAACGGTAAAGGCAGTAAGTATGAACGTACACAGGATCCACATCAGTAGACGTCTAACAGTAAAAGCAATGAGACCGAGCGTACCCAGGATCCAAAGCAATAGACCACTAACGGTAAAGGCAGTGAGTCTCTCCTTTTATCAAGTCAATCTCCAAATACCCCCACTCTTTTCATTCCAACCCCGCCACTCTTTTAATTTCATTCCAAACCCCCCATTTTCATTTCAATCCAACTTCCCCTCTTTTCATTTCACCCTCCCCCCACTCTTTTCATTCCAACCCACCCCCCACTCTTTTCATTTCACCCTCCCCCCACTCGTTATCCAACCCCCCTCCTGATTCACCTTAGGTGGGACTGGGCCCTGTGAGCCACCACTCTCCTCTGCGGCTGCATGTGCAATGCATCTGCAACATGGGGGAGCGCTGGGAGGAAGTGATGTTATATGGTCACTTTCTCCCAGTACATAAGCAGTACGCCTGACCTGACGGAGAAAGTCTGAGATGCTCAGTAGCGGGGTGGGCCGGAGCGGAGGCCGGGGATACAGAAACCGGGAGCCACAGGCGACTGGTACCACAGGGCAGCAGGGTGGCTTTTTTCGCCGTCCCCTGGAAAGTGCCGCAAAAGAGCCGCCCTAGGCCGGGCAGGTAATGATATTGCAGAATGCCTCGATGTCGAGGCATACTTGCAATATCATCAGAGCAGCTTGAAGCGATGCAGATCGCTTCTAGGGATCTGTAACAGGTTGGGGCACCTCTCCGGTGAAATTGGAAGTTATTTGCTCCCGGGGAGCGATCACAAGGGGTCCCGGCAGCACTGAGTACCATTGCAGGATGTCTGGCTGTCCAGGCATCCATGTAATGGTGTTTGAGTGGCTGGAAACGATACCGATCGCTTCCAGCGCTCAAAATGATCATCGGACCTACCATGTACATCAGCGGGTGATGTACATAGTACCTGTGATGTACATAGTACGTCCGCGGTCACTATGGGGTTCATAAAGATGACCATCACAAATGGGATTACAGGTACTATGTTGTGTTGTATGTAATGCAAAAATGTCTGTTTAAGACTTACCTGAAGAGGAGTTTTGCGGCAGCTCTGAGTTGCTGACACTTTTAGAACAATAGTTCCTTTGCTTTCTTTCTGGAAGAAAAAAATTCAGAGGCATAAAACATCAAAACTGTCAAACTATCATCAATACTTATAATGTATAAACAGTATTGCAACACCATCTCATTAGAGAATTTCATATCAACAGAAATGTGATAATTATTATTCCTATTTAGTTACACATACCTTTAAATATGGATGCTGTGCTATCTTAATTTTGTTTAGCCCAATACCATTTCATACTCTTATGCAAAACTAACGTGAGTTCTCAATTTCAGTTTGTTGTCTGTACAGTACCTAGTGAAAATACTTCCACAGGAGCCTTAAGAGCCGAAGGCAAAGAAGCCCTTGTGCATTAACATTGCAGGGGTGTGGAAATTTTTTAAAAATCTACTTGTCCAACGGACTAAGTGGTAGTCCAATCTACTTGTCCCTCAGGCGATCTACTTGTCCAGATAAGAAAAATAATTTCAACAAAATAGTGTTTAAATAGAGGTCTTTATTCATAACAGCCTAGAGAGGCAGCATCAGATACATGTGATGCTGCCTCTCTAGGCTGTGATGAATAAAGACCTCTATTTAAACACTATTTTGTTGTGTGTGTGTGTATATATGTATATATATATATATATATATATACACACACTCAGGGCCCTATTACATTCTTCGCGCAATTCGTAACGCGTGCGCAAAAACGCATTATCGCGAGGGGAAAAAACATTTGCGCACAACGTCGTATTACAATCTACGCGCAACGCGTATTTGCCTACCGCAGGTGAAGCTGTGAGAGCGTACGATACATTGCACGTCCTATACTTAACATTGTGAGCACAAATGTGTTTGTGCGCAGAAACGCGGATGGTCTTGCAATCTATACGCAAATTTTGACGGCCAATGTTTGCGCGCATAATTTTAACATTTCTGAAAAGCTGGTGTTAATGTCAAATCCGAACGTCCTGGTCGATACGAAATACAGCAGCACCAAAAAACAATACAGCAGAGTATATTTAAACATTCTACACATACCCAAACCATAAAATTTTGAATTTGTGTGTGTTTTTTTTTATTGCTGCACCACGTATACTCAGATTTACTTTGACAGGTGCAAAAACTTAAATGGGTCAATTAAGGTGATTTGATGTCAATTAAGGTTCTTAAGTCTGATTGGCTGAATCCCGCGAAAAAACAGTCCGCACACTGATTTATGTGCGCTACGTGCATGCGTATTTCTCTTCGTTTTGCGCATATTTCTCTTCGTTTTGCGCGACGGGGTTACGAACATTATTTTATGACGGATGAAAAAATGTGTTTGGATCGTAATACCACCTTTAGTTTTTGCACGATAACGCTTGACGCTGCGCGCAAACAATGTAATAGGGCCCTCAGAGGGCTGCAATGTGTATGTATATATACATACTGAGTTTTGAAATGTGTGTATATACTGTATATATATACATATATACACACACACACACATTTCAGAACCCAGTATGTATATATACACATACACTGCAGCCCTCAGTGTGTGTATATACATACATATACACACTGAGGGCTGCAATGTGTGTGTATGTATGTATACACACACACATTGCAGCCCTCAGTGTGTATGTGTGTATATATATATAAATTTGATAGGCCGTGTTAGTCCAGATGCCAAAATCATGAGTATAGCAGTCCGTAGTCATACCTTTTTTTATTGGACTAATGGTACATTTAAAAGACAAGCTTTCGAGAGAATACCTCTCTTCCTCAGGTCTGGATACTTGCTGATCAGTTCCTAGAATTGAATATTAGGACATAAGGGTCACATGGGTGGGGGTATTGGATGTCGTAAAAAGTGAGAGTCAAATGGTATGTTCAAAATGGGAATATAAACGCATGAGGGATCTTGGGCCCATAATAAAACAACAGAGATAAGATTGTACAACCTAGAAGGAAAAAAGGAAAAAGAAAAAAAACCAAAAACACAAAACAGTGAAGGCTGAAAGAGACATGGAAAAAAAAAAAGAAACCAAGAAAAAACAAAACATCCGCCAGAACTTAGAATGTTATGTGACGTTAAGATAATGGGTTAAAAACCCAGAAGCGACATTGAGTCCAGCATTTATAGTGTTAAAATATGTGATCATTTTCGTTTCATATGTTTTGCGTTCACGGTGGTCTTTAAAATGTCCTTTGAGGATTTTAATTTTGAGGTTTTGGATGGAGTGGCCTGTTAGATTGAAGTGGTGTCCCACTGGGGTACAATATGTATTTTCCTGGTGGTTCTTGATGGAGTGTGTCTGTGCTGGTTCATCCTGAGATTTAATTTAAGGCTGGTTTCACCAATATAGCAGCCCTTATCACACGTCGTGCACTGGATCATGTAAACCACATTGACAGCCCTGAAAAAGTACAAGCCCTTGATGTTGTGTGTGGCGTTGTTATGCCTTGCAGTGCTGCTGTCACATATGTGTTGGCACAGTTTGCAGTGGGATTTGTTGCAGCGTTTGGTCCCATTCTGTATGTCTTCATACAGTGAGTTTGCTGCGGACCAGTTTTTGCCTCAGGTTGGGGGGTTGCTTGAATGCCAGTAAGGGGGGCTGTGGGAATATTTCTTTGAGCGCAGGGTCCTCTGTGACCAGTGGCTGCAGATCTTTGATAATTTTGCGAATTCCCTCTAGAGTTGGGTTGTAGGAAACGCCTGTTGAGGTGGTTGGGTCTGAGTCTGTACAGACTTTTAAAAAACGACTGGATGACTTCCTGCAGACACAGAATATTAAGGGTTATAATATTTAATATGTGGGTAAAAGCTTCTTGATCCAAGGAGAAATCTGACTGCCATTCTGGGGTCAAGAAGGAATTTTTTCCCAGTATGTTGCATATTGGCAAGCATTTCAGACTGGGTTTTTTGCCTTCTTTTGGATCAACAGCAGTAGGTTATGTGGGAGAGGCTGAACCCGATGGACGCATGTCTTTTTTCAGCCTATATAACTATGTAACTATGTAACTATGTAACTAGAGGGATCTGTGTGGGGTTTTTCTTTTCTTTGTAATGCAACAGTTGTTCGCGTGGTGTTCTCAGGGCAGATTAGATTTTTTCAGAGATTGTCCTTTCCTTGTAGGGCTTCCGCTGGAATGATGCAGATAGTTTGTTCAGGTGTTCATCCCTGTCCCCAGTGTCCGAGCAGATTCGGGGGTACCTGATGGTCTGGCTATAGATGATGCCTTGTTTGGTGTGGTTGGGATGAAAGCTGGCCTTGTGGAGGTAGCTCGGCCTGTCTGTGGGTTTCCTGTACACAGATGAGTGCAGCGTGCCGTTGGCAGCTGATATGGTGCAGTCCAGGAAGCTAACATTGTGCTTGGAAAAATCCATCTTGAGTTTGATCGATGGGTGGAACATATTGAAAGCCTTGTGAAAGTCTAGAAGGCGTTCCATCCTTCTGTCCATTTGATGAAAAGGTCATCGATGTATCTCAGATATTTGTGTGGTTTGTGAGGGTGGATGTTCAGGAACCTCTGTTCTAGATCTGCCATGAAAAGATTGGCATATTGTGGCGACATTTTGCTACCCATAGCAGTAGGGGGTCGACCGATTATCGGTACCACCGATATTCGGGGCCGATATTCAGTGTTTTCCAGGTTATCGGCATCGGGCTGTTTTGAGATAGCACCTCCTGGGATTTAATTTATTAATATACTAATCTAGTGATCCGCCATTTTGGTGTTCATCCAATTCGTGTTTTAAAATAAACTTGCTGTCCTTGAGTGCTTTTCTGACCCTATTTCAGTCTGTTTACTTAAAGAATGTGGTTTGTTAGCAAAGCCAAGAAGGAAGAGCAGACAATCGCAGAATTATGACTGACAGCTGGTGTGACGGAACCTGATGTTATCATCCGCCTGCGGGTGTGCTCCAATCTGCAGGTGTGTTCCCCCTTCGTTTTGATTCTTCCCCCGGCCCGACTACCAAGGTTGTGGCACTCGGCGTCTCGAGCGGCCGGGTATGTCTTTGTGATCTGGGTGACCCACGCAGTCAAGGGGACCTTGATGTGTACCTAGCCCGACTACTGAGAAGTGTCACTCAGCGTCTCGAGCAGCTGGCCACGGATCTGTACGCAGACCTTTACGGTCATAGATCGGAACGGCTTGATTCTGCGAAGATTCGGATCTTCCACTAGCGAGTTAGTTGACGATCGATCGTCTGGGTATTCGTATCGCCCAGCGGTCGAAGAAACATCCGCGGCACGGCACCAACCTGTTCGGATCTCACCCTCACTAGAGACAGCTTAATTCGTTCGACAGCAGGAGTCGGATCGTGCGGCGGTCGAAGCGCCCACACGTTACAAGGTACGAATTCTCGGATCTCCCGGTAGTTAGCTGGACACGTTCAGTCGGCTAGGAGTATTCGGATCGCGCAGCAGCGGCGCACGATAGAGTTGTATTTCGTCCGGGGTGCTGAACCACGAGGGATGTCAGGCACGCTTGGCAAACAGAGACACGAGACGCAGCTGCATGAACTCAAACCAAAAGCCACTTTTAATTAGAACAACATCTGTATTTATACTTTCAACCTGAGCTCCACATGGAAAACCCCCGCCCGCCCCCACAGGTATCATTGGCTTAAAAGTGCATCGGGGCGTTGCCGATTTGGGACCAGCTGGTCTGATTCAAAAATAAGGCGGCAAAAAAAAGGCGGCAAATTTGAAACGGCATTCATTACACAACAACACTTTTGTTTACAGGTCATTCTTCGGTCAGCTAGAAGGCAGGAACGTTGGTGCAACGGCACAAACACATGTTCATGAAATAACAGTGTCCTGAAAACCAATCTCTGGCTGAGGGTGCTGAGCCATTCCTTCACATTCCTCCCCCTCCCCGAAGTCCGACGAACCCGGTTGGACCCCAACGGGTCGTACCGGGAAGTCGGTGCTCTCAGGTCCATAGTCAGTTGGGAGAGGCCGAGCCACCAGGCTTCTCCATTTGGCCCTGCGGCCGTACCAAGTGGGTGGAGGCCACGCGGGTTTGGGGTTACCCCCTCCGGCAAAAGGGTCCTGTGGCTGGGGAGGAGCACCCCCTGTGCCCCCTCCGGGACTATCTCGCACGCACGGGGAAAACGGGTGCTAACTGCACGCGCCCCGAGTACCTGGGCCAGCCGCAGAGGGAAATCGTGGCTGCGCGGGGCCTCTGGGCCAAAGGGCTGTGGGAATGGGCAGAGCGGAAGCAGGCTCTGCCCTGCGGCCAGCGCGTCAGCTGGGTGTGTGTCCCCTGGTGGGAGGATGGTTTCCTCCATCCCAAGGACGTACCATGGCGGCCAGCAAAGTCGTCGGGTGAATCAGGCTGCTCCTCAAGGCATACGGCAGCGAGTGGGCAGAGGCCAGCGGCGCTCTGTCCCGTGGGCAGCTCTGCTGCTGAGGGGGTGGATTCTGAAACAACTTTCGGAGGGTCGGGTGAGGACAACAGCTGCGGGGTCACCGGCTCGGAAAACCCCTGTTGCTCCTCAGGACAGTCGGGAAAGGGGCAGAGGCCAGCGGCGCAGTGCCCCGTTGCCAGCTCTTCCGCTGGGAGGTTGGATGCAACGCTGACATCCAGGGGAACAGGGAACAACGGCTGCGGGGTCGCCAGCACGAAGAAATCCTGCGGCTCCTCAGGGCAGACGTGGAGTGGGCTGAGGCCAGCGGCGCTCTGCCCCGTGGCCAGCTCTTCCACTGGGGGGTTGGATGCAGGCACAACTTGCGGGGGGTCGGGGAAGAACAACGGCTGCGGGCCGAACAGCTGGGGTGAACCTGGCTGTTCCTCAGGGCATTCGGACAGTGGGCAGAGGCCAGCGGCGCTCTGCCCCGTTGCCAGCTCTTCTGCTGGGGGGTGGGATGCAACACTGACATCCAGGGGATCAGGGAACGATGGCTGCGGGGTCGCCAGCACGGAGAAATCCTGCGGCTCCTCAGGGCAGACGAGGAGTGGGCAGAGGCCAGCGGCGCTCTGCCCCGTGGCCAGCTCTTCCACTGGGGGGTTGGATGTAGGCACAACTTGCGGGGGGTCGGGGAAGAACAACGGCTGCGGGCCGAACAGCTGGGGTGAACCTGGCTGTTCCTCAGGGCATTCGGACAGTGGGCAGAGGCCAGCGGCGCTCTGCCCCGTTGCCAGCTCTTCTGCTGGGGGGTGGGATGCAACACTGACATCCAGGGGATCAGGGGACGATGGCTGCGGGGTCGCCAGCACGGAGAAATCCTGCGGCTCCTCAGGGCAGACGGGGAGTGGGCAGAGGCTACCGGCACTCTGCCCCGTGGCCAGCTCTTCTGCTGGACCCGCGGACACGGCCACCGTGTCTTCTGGCGGCCTTGGGAGGGCCATTTCCTCCCGGGACCCCTCGGGCCCCTCGCACGGCCCATCCTGGACACTTGGCACCTGCTGTGCCTCTTCTGACCGGGCCGGCTCCTCTACTGTGATCCCGATAGGGACCCATGGGAACATCTCGGGCTCCCAAAACTCGCAGTTTCTTTCAGGGGGCAGCGCCTCATCCCGAAGTTCTTGGCGGACCTCGTCCCGCCACTCAAGTCCAGTGGGCTCCACCATGGACCCGAAATATTGATCCAGGCTCTCTTGCAGCCTTCTCAGAAAGTCGCCCTCCATGTTCTCGACGGGGAATGTGGCGTCCTCGGATGTAACTCCAGGCGGGCTGTAAGTCTCTATCCAAGGTCCGCTGGGCTGTGCGGGTTCCCCAATACAGGCTCCAGTCGAGCTGTAAGTCCCGTACGGGGTATCGCTGGGGGTGCAGAATTCCAGGGTGAAGCTCCAGTCGAGCTGTACTCCTCATCCCAGGGGTCTACGGGATAAGGGTCAGGGGTAAAATGTTCAATCTCTGCTCCGCGGAGCTCTGCCAACCGCAGCTCGTGCTGGCGGTCCTTCTCTTGCTCCACTTCACGGTAGAACTCCCGAATCACTCTGCATCTATCCGCCGTCGCTGGGGCATCCCCGAGCACGGCGATCCGACGCCGCAACTCTCTGATGCCAGCGTCTTCCTCCACCTCCGCGTGGACAGGGCTGGGGACGGGCGTCATCACCCCGTCCTGATCCATCCTGGTCAGTTCTCTAATTATGGTTTTCTTCTTTTTGTTACCCGGCGTTCCTCCCCGGTCCTCCATCATGTCACGCAGGGTGTCCCTGGTGTAGTGATCGTACACCACCATGGTGCGGGTCTTCTTGGGGGGTGCAGAGAGCTATCCCACCGCTGCCACCAGTGTGACGGAACCTGATGTTATCATCCGCCTGCGGGTGTGCTCCAATCTGCAGGTGTGTTCCCCCTTCGTTTTGATTCTTCCCCCGGCCCGACTACCAAGGTTGTGGCACTCGGCGTCTCGAGCGGCCGGGTATGTCTTTGTGATCTGGGTGACCCACGCAGTCAAGGGGACCTTGATGTGTACCTAGCCCGACTACTGAGAAGTGTCACTCAGCGTCTCGAGCAGCTGGCCACGGATCTGTACGCAGACCTTTACGGTCATAGATCGGAACGGCTTGATTCTGCGAAGATTCGGATCTTCCACTAGCGAGTTAGTTGACGATCGATCGTCTGGGTATTCGTATCGCCCAGCGGTCGAAGAAACATCCGCGGCACGGCACCAACCTGTTCGGATCTCACCCTCACTAGAGACAGCTTAATTCGTTCGACAGCAGGAGTCGGATCGTGCGGCGGTCGAAGCGCCCACACGTTACAAGGTACGAATTCTCGGATCTCCCGGTAGTTAGCTGGACACGTTCAGTCGGCTAGGAGTATTCGGATCGCGCAGCAGCGGCGCACGATAGAGTTGTATTTCGTCCGGGGTGCTGAACCACGAGGGATGTCAGGCACGCTTGGCAAACAGAGACACGAGACGCAGCTGCATGAACTCAAACCAAAAGCCACTTTTAATTAGAACAACATCTGTATTTATACTTTCAACCTGAGCTCCACATGGAAAACCCCCGGCCCGCCCCCACAGGTATCATTGGCTTAAAAGTGCATCGGGGCGTTGCCGATTTGGGACCAGCTGGTCTGATTCAAAAATAAGGCGGCAAAAAAAAGGCGGCAAATTTGAAACGGCATTCATTACACAACAACACTTTTGTTTACAGGTCATTCTTCGGTCAGCTAGAAGGCAGGAACGTTGGTGCAACGGCACAAACACATGTTCATGAAATAACAGTGTCCTGAAAACCAATCTCTGGCTGAGGGTGCTGAGCCATTCCTTCACAGCTGGAAACCTAAAGAAAGAGTAAAGGGGAAAGATGATATCGTGTGTAAAATTAGGTCCTAACTCAGACATATGGTAACCGTCACGTGCTAATCTGGGTATGTTGGGAGGGAAGCAGGGGAGGAAACTGTATTTTTCGAACATTGTATAAAGCAAGCTGAGTTTGTTGTTCTCGCCACTCAAGCTTTTGAGCAGATTTGATCTGCTTCTTTGAGTCCGTCTGCAGACGAATAAAACGCCATTTTCTTTTGAAACATAGGCCTCCGTCTGTCTTCTTTTGTCGAGCCATCACCCAAGAATATCCGGTCAGTTGGCTGCAACAGTTTCACTGCCGATGTGCCGATAACTCTGAGAAGCTGCGATCTCTCTGAGCATGCGTCAGATCCCGGCACTTCCGCACTCTGGCCGGCAATGATGAGGTCACCTCGAGGTCTCCCCCTTCCACTGGCTCACCACAGTAAGAAACAGGGAGGAAGCACATTTAATTGTAAAAAAAACAAACAGGATGGTCGGACTGATTTACAGAGGGTACGCTCTGTTGTGCTCCTCCCCTGCTCTCACTCTCCCTGTCTGCTCCTTCACGCTGTGCTACCTGCCAGTCTGTGAAGCTCCCCATCCCACTTCAAACTGGCTGCATAGGAGCATAAATAAATCTTGCTTAAATCTATTGCCCTGACACCGAGATTAAATAAATAAATAAATGCTTCAAATAGTTCACGGCACCCTTTATTTGACAGCCGTTTAGTTTTGTCTTGGCAGGTGCAGGGATTTGAACTTACATTAGGGAAAATTCGATTTCTGACCCCAAGAGCTTACAATCAGCTTTCTAGGGAGCCACCTGGGGACAGGGAACGGAGTTTGCAGATTGTGTTTTTAGTAATGATAGAAGCCACAGTTAGGGCTTTAGTGGTCCTGGGCTACCCGACTGCCAGCTTGTGTGTCACAGCACGGTGCATAAAAGTTTGCTTTAAAGGAGTGCTGCACTTTTTACAAAGGAGGGGCAACTGATTTGCATCTTCCTGGGTCTTTGAACCCCCCCCCTTCCCAGGAGTGGATTCCAGAGATTCTGTTTACTGTGCCCCAATAAGTGCAGAATATGCCCCGTGCACAAATCCTGCAAACATCTGACTCCTGCTGCAAACACCTCTGCAGCCACCATTGCTGAGCCTGACAGAGTCGAGGCAATAACTAGGAGCCAGGCCAGGCATGCTTTGCATAGAATAAACCTGAAATTTATGAACCGCATAGCAGCAAGGACAGCCAACGGGAAGAACGGTTTAGTGAATAAACCCCTTAAATGTATTGTAAGCTCCTGTGAGCCGGGCCTTTGCTCCTCTAGACTGTAAGCTCCTGTGAGCCGGGCCCTCTGCTCCTCTAGATTGTAAGCACCTGTGAGCCGGACCCTCTGCTCCTCTAGATTGTAAACTCCTGTGAGCCGAGCGGCTGGGACCAGCATTTTACAGATCATCACTTCTATAGCACCCGGTTCCGCAGCGCAGTACAACAAGGAACGGGGAAACAAAATCAATAAATGCCTCAAATAGTCCCTTTATCTGCCAGCAAACTGCAATGTAAAAGCTTTCCATGCCCCTCACTGGAAATCTATTTGCATTGCAGGTTGCTTTGTTGTACCAAAAAAGAAAAAAAAGCTGGAGCTTGTGAAAGGAATAAAAATGGGGTGGTTGCTATTTCTTAACCCATCACACTTTTTTTCAATCACTTTATTTCTCTCAGACGTTAGGTTTACAATTTTGATACCAGATTTATATAGAAATTGTGATCACCCCCCTTCGAAAAATTTTAATGTACAGAATATCGGCACCCGATATCAGTTATCGGCCTGAAAGGTAGCCGATTATCGGTATCGGCACCTAAAAAGTGATATTGGTCTATCCCTACATAGCAGTCCCAGTCATTTGTAGGTAGCAGTTGTTGTTGAAGCTGAAGCAGTTGTGTGTGAGAATAAATTCAATCAGCTTGGTAATAATTTCACCGCTATATTTATGTGGAGTATTGTGGGAGGAGAGAGATTTGAGACAGACATTAATTCCATCTTTAAGTGGGATGTTGCTGTATAAGGATTCTACATCCATAGTAACTAATATACAGTGTAACTCAAAGAGATACGAATTGTTAGAGAAAGGTAACAAACGCTGATTTTCAGCGTTCTGTTACCTTTCTTGGCCATTCGGCTATCCAGAGAGCAGGCAATTTGCCAAATCCTGGCGAATTGCCTGCACATACGGTGCCTGTTCGAGGGCAGTGAAATCCCCATGAAAAAGCACTGCTTCAGTTATTCAGAGAACAAAAACCAGCAGTGAAAGGTTCCCGAAATACCCTGCCATTCGGTGGTTTCATGCGGCAGATTTATTCAGGCGAATCCCATAGGCTTCAATGTTAAAAATATTCCGGTTTTAATTCAATATCTAATGAACCATTCATTATAAAATTCTGCAGTAAAGAGTCTCTTTATTTATAGATTTTTTAGGATATTTTAAGCATTTTTCTGTATTTTTTTCTTTTTTAAGTTTACCTATTTTTTCTGTAACAGCCGTTTTCGGTGGGTTAATCCAGATGGCTTTTGTGGGTTTTCAGCGTGCATTCGCTGGGATTTGCGGTAAGTTTTCGTCGGGTTTGCGGCAGCCTTTCCCTGCAATTTGGGGACCCTGTGGTGCTTGCTGAATACACCGCAGGGTCGCCAAAATGGGATCAGCAAAACAAACCGAATTGAAGAGAACGAAAAGTCACCGAACGTGCGGTGACTTTTCGATTCTCTTTGAATTATCCTGATAGTCTCGGCCGGTAGTGTCTGGATATCTCGGAGATTGTTTAGAAAGTCTGTGGTGTCCTATATATAGCTGGCAGTGTGGGTAACTAAGGGTTTCAGGATACCCTCTATAAGGCCTGAAAATTGTTCAGTGTGTCCATACCTGTGATAATGGGTCATCCTGGGTTCCAGGGCTTGTGGATTTTGGGCAGCATGTAGAAAGTGTGGGGGGGGGGGTCCTAGTGGCGCATTGGATATTACAGATATCCTCTCACTGTATGTGACACAATTCAGTACCGATAATCAGTTACATATACCATACACATTGCGAGTTTGATACAAAGTGCAAATGCAGATTTCAAATTGTATAAAGGGGGCTAGTGCACCAATTAAGGATATGCGGCAGTACAAGGTGTAAATGAGACAGCAAGGTGCAATTCAGTGTAGAGCCGATCGATATTATACTCAAAATAAAGTTCAGGTGACAGCGTCCAATGTAGTCTGAATGGGGGCTATATGCCAGGGTTCAGTGCGTGTTAAGGGTCCGGTATCACTGCAGTTCCTAAGTGGATGGGTTGTGCAACAAAAGTGCTCAGAGTGATGACAATGTTACCCTTTTCCACGTATTTATTCGGATGTGAAGATTCCTCCTATGGCCTCGATGGACTCCACAACAGGAGATATAGACAGGAGATAAAGAGAGGGGGGAGAGGTAATGGTGCAATAACATCTGTGCATGTAAAGCAAGGTGATTATAAAAATACACACTTACAAATTCCAGAGCCTTATAAATCCAGGCTCTGGAGTGGAGCGCCGCGTGCCAAATATAGAGTGGTCACTTCCCTTCTTTACAGCGCGCTCTTTACCTCAAACGGGGGAACACAAGAAGAGAGAGACGGCGCTCTCATAGCACAATATCAGCTAATAAACGTGCGGTGGAGGTAAAAATTGTTGTCACACTCACCGATTCAGGAGCCTTAGCGATCCAGGCTCAACTGTCAGACATGTGGTGCTCCTTAGCGGTGAGCTCCTGGACCTCTTTGACTGCTATCCTTACGTCCGGGCTGTGATCCTCCAGGTGGGCTGCGATACAGCTATTATTATTACCAGGATTTGGGATAATAGAGGTAGGCTAGAAATGACTGAATACTCCTGAGATGGGATGTAAACAGGTTTATTGTGCAAAAAACAGGATATAAATGGAACTGATGTCAGTTTAAAGTGCAAAAATGGGGGGGAGGGAGGGGGGAGTTCTCGAGACGCGTTTCGGCGCTATCAGCGCCTTCCTCAGTCGATAGGGTAAGTGAAATGGGGGATCTGAGGCTTTCCAGGGGTCTCCTTTTTATTTGGAGTTCATTTCCTGTATTTCTTCATTGAAAATGTTCAACTTCCGGGTTTGTGTGGTATCGTGGTCACATGGTGTGGATCGCGTCATCAGTCTGCATTGCGGCCATTTTGGATTTGCGTTCCACCGTTTGTTTGCGTTCCATTCGGTGGATCGCAATGCTAGCCATGGTTACAGGGGGATTTGGAGTCCGGATCTTCGCGCTGGCTTAAAATTGAGCTGGAATGGGACTTTGCACACACATAAACAGTCTCAGTCAGGGAGATCAAACTGCATGGGGACTAAATGTTCATATACTCTGCACGGTGTGGGCCGCGGGTGCTGGTCTCCATTGATTCATTGACTTACATGAGCTAGTGCTTAAGCCAATATATACATAAAAATACATAAAAATTGGAACAAATGGAAGTATACTGCTCAAGCCAATATATATACATGTAGCGCTGTGTTAAAAATCTTGCTGTGGCATTACCTATTTTTAGCCACAAGATGGAGACAGTCGCGATTAGAGACACTGGACATTGGAACTACATTTCCCGGTATGCTTTGCAAGGAGACAGGAAGTGGGTGGGGACTGGACACTTACATCCTCCACCTCGTGGAGAACGCGCCAGAGCGCGCCAGGGAACGAGAGAAAGCAGACGCACTGAAGAGATCGCGAGAGGGCCTAGGCCAAAGCCCGAGGGAGACCTGTCAGTCCGGATTGGATCACTCAACCTGAGGAGAAGGAGACTTGCCAGAACCCAGGCATTGCGGCAGACCGGAGGAATCGAACGGAGAGCAGGCGGTGAGCTGGACAAGCTGCATGAAGTCAGACAACGGATCCAGCCGCTAGTATCCCCAGTCAAAATCCGGCGGAGAGACGTCCTGGGTCAGCGGAGCCTAAAGCAATCGTCGGATGGGTGAGAGGCCTCCAAGGCTGTTTTGTGTTTAAAGGTCAAGCTGCTGTTTTCTCTTTAAAAGTCCACAGGGCCCCAACTGACTAGTCGAAGACTTTCCCTCAGTAAATTCACTGGCCAGTTGAACAGTACCCGGGTACCACACACACACAGATACACCTTTTACATTCCGGGACTTAACCTGTGCAGGACTCATTCTGTTACGAATCGGAACGGGGGTTAAAGAGAAAAGATACGTTTCTAAATTATATTTTTCTCTTTTCCGCTGCGCGTTTACCGCAATACGAAGGGATTGTATGTTTTGGGTTTCGCTACATGTCCCCTTTTTCTGAACTATCGGGAAATTGCATCTCTTTTATGTTCGGTTGCGAATATTTTATTTTCCGAAATACGAAGCCTCGTGTTTCGTTTCTTTTCCGCTACGCGTTTTACCGTGATACGAAAATACTGTAATAATACTTGTGAATACCGTGTTTCAACATCTGCTCAAGATTTTAGTAAACTATTTAAATGATAAAAACTCACAACTGTGTTGGAGTATATTTATTGCCTAGTGCGGGGAGACTGACCCGTGGTTCATTTTCAGCGGCTCCTCCGGGAGTGAGCGCTACATACATAAAAAAATTGGAACAAAATAAAAAGTATACTGCACATGCGCAATAAAACGGTAAATGAGATAAACTTATACATCTCCTATGAGACCCACGGTCATAAAGAGTTCCGCAGTGACTAAAATGAGGAGAATTGCATGTAACTTTGGTAAAATACAGCTATCAATTGGTTAAAATGTGTATATAATACGGAATTAAAAGTTAATTTAATGATGAAAAAAATTAAAATACAGTTGGTGTCGGCGTGTGCATAGCCGAGTTTGTGAGTGACAATATGTGCAGCAGATGATCGTAAATAATAACGCATGGGACCTTGATCTAAAGGTGGAAGAGATTAATTCAGGAAGTGACAGAGTTCAAAATCGGCGTTAAGACCTTGGGGTTGCATAGTATCCAACTTGAAGATCAGGCTCATTTCTGTTTGCCCTATCATTTTCTCGAAGTTGCCACCTCTCCATGGTGCCTCTACTTACCGTACACCGTACAATTCTACCAACATACCCACCTGAAAGAAAAATCAATTTTCTTCCCCAAATCCCTCATCTCTCAAGAGATTAATACTTTTGAGCAGATGGTAATGGCAGACCTGGGCAAGCTCAAAATGTCGACCAAAACGGATAACCTTACACAAAGGGAAAAGCGGGCCCTTAAGGAACTGGTCTCAAATTAATTTATTGAAATTAAAAGGGGCAGATAAAGGCTGAGGAATAGTCATTATGACTGCAGCCTATTATAAAGATGAAGCCGACAGGATCCTAGGGGATGCAGGAACATATAGACAACTGAATAAAAACCCAACTAAGGAGATCCAATGTAAATTTGACGAGTACCTGGAACAAGGACATACGTTGGGTATCCTCAACAACCACGAATTTAAATATCTGAAGGTCGAACACCGCAGAACTCCAGTATTCTATTTTCTACCGAAGATTAACAAAGATCTAAAGCAACCACCAGGGAGGCAGATTATCTCTGGCGTCGGCTCAATTTCAAGTCGAGTATCAGAATATTTAGACCATCAACGCCAATCCTACGTTGTGAACACAGCAGCACATCTAAAGGACACGACCGATATCCTGAATATTTTAAAAGAGGTGGTATGGGAAGATGAACTCCTACTAGTGACCAGCGACGTGCAATCTCTGTACACCATCATCCCACATAAGGAAGGGACTGAAGCCACTGAACACTTTTTAAGAAAAGCGGATGTACTGCAACCGGAGCAAGTTGTTTTTATTTTGTAAAATAATTTTTATTGAGAAGAAGACAATACAGTCTGTGGACAGCGAGCCCGCTGTCCATTATGATAGTGATCTTACAGTGCACTTCAACAAATACAATTTCACATAGTGTATGTCAACTTCCACCATTTTTCTTTAAAAGGGAAAAAACGATAACAGTAAGGGGGGAAGGGAAAAGGTGGAGGAAAAAGGAGAAAGGTCAGGAAATAACTTTATATCCATGTCTTAACTATCACAGTGGTGTTTTCTGCTTGTGTAAGTAATTGTCTTCGATTAGGGCAAGGAAAGCCTTATTTAGTGAGTGGTATATCAGAGACCGCAGGCCTTATATATTTTGTGAATGTCCCACAAAGTCCAGGGATCTTTTCGCGGTGGTGTACCCTCTCTTCCAAACACTGCTCTCGAGTCAAAAGATCTGTACTGGTTAAGTGTTGTCACTATCTGTGTTATTGTTGGAACGACATCAGATTTCCAGTGTCGCGCAATTAGGAGCATAGTTGACGAAACCATTATGAAGAGCATTTTTAGGTGTTGCCTTGGAAGTTGTATCATTCCCAACAGCAGAACCTCTGGGGAGCAAGGGATAGTGCAGCTTAGAACCTCTGTGGCTAGCTTGGAGAGACTGGACCACACTGGGGCAATCCCAGAACAGTGCCACCAGATGTGGCCCATATCCCCCACCGCTGACGAGCATCTCCAGCAGACGTCCGAGGATTGGGGGTCTATTCGTTTTAAGCGATGTGGTGTGTAGTACCAGCAATACATTACTTTCCTTTGTGTTTCGATCAGTGTGGCACACCTGGTGGCACCAGCAGCAAACATGTGTGCCATTGCCCATTGTGTAGGGGTAAAGGACTTAGAAAGGTCCCTCTCCCATGTAGCTTGGTAGGACCATCTGTGCGGTTTGATGGGGGTCGTGAGTAATAGATAAAACAGCGAAATGGGTTTAATTTCTGAGATAGGGTCTAGCCAGAATAGTTCAAACTCTGTTAAGAGTGGGAGGGTGGCATGTAGATTTTCCAGTATATTGCACTTGCGCATATATGAGTATAGTTGCGAGTACGATAGAAACAAATTAGGTGGTGCCTTGTATTTCATTTGCATAGATTGAAATGGCATGATGGCTGGTGGCGTGAAAAAATTATGAAGATGTGTGACTCCCAAACGAATCCATAGAGGTGCTCGAAAGTGCGGCAGGATGTATGTTAAGGAGGGGAGTGGGGTGGCCAATGACAGCGGTCTATGTTGTGTAAAGAGAGAGGAATGCTGATCCCAAATCCGAAGCAGCAAGGTTGCAAGTGGTAATAGGAATGGGAGTCCCGGCCTGGACTTTTGTGGTATCCATATCAGATTGGAGAGGTCGTGACCGTTTGTAAAGGTTGAGAGTATGACCAACCATTGAGGGGAAGGATGAATATGTACTATTTCCGATAAGGTTGCAAGACAAGACGCCCAATAATATCTATGAACGTGGGCCACTTTGAGACCTCCATCCCTGTGTCTATAATATAGTAGGCTTCGTGGTATCCTTGGTTTCTTGTTTTGCCAAATATAGGACATGAGAATGGACTGCAATTGGTCTAGGTAGGATTTCGACAGAACAATTGGTAAGGATCTGAAAACGTACAGGATTTTTGGTATGACCATCATCTTTACTGTCGCCATCCTGCCCAACCATGACACGTCTTTCAAACGCCATTGAAACAGTTGAGTTTTCACGTCTCGAAGTAGTGTGTCATAGTTGTGTTTATATAGGCCCTCCGTGGTGTTTGCTATGCGAAGACCGAGGTATGTTATGTATTCGGATCGCCAGTCAAAGTTGTGTTGAGAGCATAGGGCTGTCAATTGGGCTTTTGTAAAATTTAATGGTAAGGCTTGGGTTTTTTGCGCATTGACCAGATGGTATGAAGCTTTACCATAAGATTCCAACTCTGTGTTCAGTGCCGGTAATGAAGTGTCTGGGTCTGTCAGGGTCAGTAAAATATTGTCTGCGTATGAATTTAATTTGAAAGTCGTGGGACCAGTCGAGACACCCCGGATCGAGTCATTCTGCCGAATGGCCTGTGCCAGGGGCTCTAGTATGAGGGCATATAGCAGGGGGGAGAGCGGGCAACCCTGTCTCGTGCCATTGGTTATACGAAATTCGTCCGAGAGAAAACCCGAGTTAAGCACTCTGGCCGATGGGGAATCATAGAGTGCTTGAACAGCTCTTAGAAATGAATCTGGAAAACCAAATTTAAGTAGAACCCGTGAGAGGAAGAGCCAGCTGACCCTGTTGAACGCCTTTTCAGCGTCTAGTGACAGGATCAAGCCCGGGGTCCCCTCTCGGTTCATAGTGTCCATTAAGGTAAGGAGTTTTTTAGTGCTATCTGGGCCTTGACGTTTGGCGATGAATCCCACCTGATCTTGTCCTATTAGGGATGGCAGAAGGTATTGTAGGCGGGTAGCCAGGATTTTACCATACAGTTTTACATCAACATTGATTAAAGAGATGGGGCGCAAATTAGGGCATCGGTTCGGTGGTTTCCCTGGTTTGGGTAGAGTGACTATATGTGCCCGCAGCATGTCTACTGGGAAGGAGCCGTCCTCTCTCGCCTCAGCAAACGCGTTATGAAGGTGTGGGATCAAGTGAGAGGAGAACGTGGTGTAATATAAACCGGAGAGGCCGTCTGGTCCCGGCGCCTTTCCCGTCGGTAGGGCCTTAATGGCTATAGTAATGTCTTCTATTGTGATTGGGGAAGAGAGGTTCGCTATTTGCGTTTGTGAGAGAGCGGGAAGGTGTATGTTTTTCAGGTAAGTGTCCACTATGGCCTCAGACGGTTGAGAAATCTCATCGTCCGTGCCCAAGTTATACAATTTTTCATAGTAGTGTGCAAATCCATTTGCTATATCTCGGGGGTTGTGGATATCCCCATTTTTAGTGTGGAGGGTGTTTATCTTCCGTGGCGCTCTAAGGGGCTGGAGCTTTCTAGCTAAAAATCGCCCTGATTTATTGTGGAGAGAGTAATATGTTGCCTTCATGCGGGTCATAGTGTGGAAGTATCCGTCTGTGTCTAAGTCTCTGAGTGAGTCGAGTGTGGCTTCTATGAGGTCTGCTGTGGCTTGAGACGGGGTCAATTTGTTGCGTATGTCTAAATCTTGTAAGGTGGTAAGTAATTGTAACCTGTTGGACGTGTATGATTTACGTTGCTGTGCGGACCACTGCATACTCACTCCCCTAATAACTGCCTTGTGGGCTTGCCAAACCGTAAGGGGGCTCATGTCCTGTGTCGCATTTTCTTCAAAGTAGTGTGTCAGAGCGGATTGTATGGTTTGGACCGCCAGGTCTTGTTTCAGCAGTGTGTCACGTAATTTCCACGGCGGTCTGGTATAATACTGGTACGCATCTCCTAGTACTAGGAGGACCGGAGAGTGGTCCGACCAGGTGAACGGTAAAATTTGACTATCTAGTATTCGAGGGAGGGTCGCCCCTGTCACCATGAAATGATCTATTCTAGTGTAACTATTGTGTGCCCTGGAACGGAATGTGTAGTCTCGCTCTCGTGGGTGTTGTAGGCGCCATGTGTCATATAGGTCATGTTGCCGGAGTAATAAGTGAAGTTTGCGTATTGAGGACTTAGATAGAGTAGGCGTTGATTGGGTGGACCTGTCTTTTAGAGGGTCGAGACCTATGTTAAAATCCCCACATAATATAAGGGTCCCCGTTTGAACATCCTTCGTCTTCTTCAATATCTGGGCAAGAAATTGGATTTGTGAGACGTTAGGGGCGTATATTGAAACCAATGTGTACGGGACCGAATTAATGGTGCATACTAGAATGATATATCTACCTTTCGTATCCTTTAGGATCCGATGGGCTTGGAATGCTAAACGGTTGTGGATTAACAGGGATACTCCTCGAGATTTCGAGGCAAACGTAGAGTGGTATTGCGTCTGGTAGAATGGGACATTGAGCTTGGGGTGATCTAATCGTCTGAAATGTGTCTCTTGGATGCATACTATGTCTGCGTCGTGAAATTTTAGGGTCTTATTTAGGGAGTGCCGTTTCATTGGCGCATTCAGACCTTTTACGTTATAGGACAATAATTTCATTACAGCATATGGAAAAGCGACATTGTCGAGTCATCATCAAAGCATATAGAATAAGCACATCCCTGACGCGGGGTCTTCTGTGAAAGTAAAAGGATATAGGATTTTTAGGCAGTTTCTGACTTGGGTGGGTGAGGGAAAGGGTGAGGTACAAAACAGAAATAAAACTTAACCATAGTACCTCAGGATTGTAACGAGAATGAAACATATCTTGGTGTAGAGTTGTACTACGTAGATAAAACGTCAAAAATTTCTCCAGAGGGGAGTCCCACTTCCCCAGTAATGTGGGGAGGGGAGATACCCCAAACTCTTCCGGCGAAGAGGGAGACAAGGGTATCGTGGTGCCCGCGTGCCAGCGGACAACGTGAACTATCAGACCAGTTGGAAAGAAATAAAGTTAACCTGGGAGAAGGCGTCTTCACTGCCTGTCTTCTAAAAGGATCTGCGGTCTAGAAGCAGTCAGCGGGAGTGCCATTCCCGGGACACCTTGCCTGAGGAGGGCAAGCTCTGATCTCGGCGGTCTTGAACCTGTAGGCCCCACTCTTCCAGAATGCGGCGACCGTCGTCTGGTGCCATGACAATCGTAGGCGTCCCATTCCGGATAATAATTAGTTTGGTCGGGTACCCCCATCGATACGAAATCTTTTCTGACCGTAGAGTGTCAGTCACGGGGCGAAATCGGCGACGCTGCTGCAATGTGGCCTGGGATAGATCCGGAAAGACCGAGAGATGTTGGTAATCTGGGCTGGGTATTTCTTGGTCTCGCAGAGCTCGGAGTATGGCCTCTCGTGGCCTGAAATAGTGGAGGCGCAGGATTACGTCTCTTTAACAGGAGCAGAAGGTGGCTTAGGGACTCTGTGGATCCGATCAAATAACAGGGAATCTTCTGTGGATTCCGGTAAGATGTGTTTAAAGAATTCCGTGGTGTATGTCTGCAAGTCCTTCGGGTGGATGGATTCCGGGATACCCCTTATTTTTAAGTTATGGCGTCTAGACCTGTCTTCCAGGTCTGCTAATTTCCGGGCATACCTCTCTAAGGAATCTTCCAGCTCTTCCACTTTTGCCGCCATGCTGTTATGGGCCTCCGTCGTTTCGGCCATTTTATCCTCCAGTTTGGAGGTCCGCTCACCTATGTCGCGGATGTCCCGGCGGATGTCCGCCGCCACCGTGTCCAGCCGTGAGGTCAGAGTTGCAGAGAGCTCCTTCAGCATCCCCTCCATCCGCGCTGAGAAGCGTTCCAGGACAGTCGGCATCGATGCTGCAGGCGCTGGGGAGGAAGGGGAAAGCTGGTCGCCGCCATCTTGGCAGGCCGCGCCGCCCTTACGCTTCCCAGGTTTTGGGGTAAAGAAGTCCAGTTTCTCTGAGGGCTTCCTCGCCCTTGCTGCCGCCATTATGTCTCCCGAACTTGGGGGTCCCGGAGGATTTCCAACTGGATCCGAGCGTTGATTTTATCCGCTTTTTCCGCCGGCGGTCGCAGGAGCAGGTCTAGCACACGTCCACCATGTGCGGCTGCCGGCCACGCCCCCCAAGTTTATTTTGGAAGGTATCCGATTGATTTTAGAAAACAACTATTTTTATTTCAAAGACGATTTTTATCTGCAGCTCAACGGTATTACCATGGGAACTCGTTTTGCCCCGTCGTACGATAACCTTTTTATGTCTTACTGGGAGGAATAATTTTTATCTGTATATCAAGACAATTTGGTCTGTTATAAGAGATACATAGACGATATCTTTTTAATCTGGAAAGGAGGTGAAGCCACCTTGCGAGAATTTCTAGAAAAACTGGACCAGAACAATAGAGGAATTAAGCTCACTACAATATGGAGCAATGAACGCAATAACTTAGTAGACCTGAGCATCTAGATCCAAGACACGAAAATTGGAACAGAAAAATTCTTTAAGAAGGTTGACGTTAACAGCTTCATTGAGAAAACAAGCTGCCATCTACCACAATGGCTCGACGGAGTACCAAAAGGGCAGTTCCTTCGAATCAGAAGAAACTGCACTGACCTTGACACCTACGACACACATTCATTTAAGCTAAGGGAAGATTTCATCGAAAAGGGATACAACATGGATACATTAGAAAAGACGAGATCTGAAATAAGGAACCTAGAACAGAATGACCTACTGACTAAGAGGAAAACCAACGAACTATCAGGGTTCAACTCTAATGTACCACTCGTATTCTCATATAGTGCCCAAAATAGAATAAGAAGGACCATAAGAAAGTACTGGCCGATTTTAAGGAAAGACCCGATGCTGAAGGACCTCCTACCTGAGAACCCGAGGATGATTTGTTGCGGTGTAAACAACCTTAAAATGAAACTCACGCATAGGCACACACAGAAAACCACTGTGCGACCAAACCACTTCAACATCCAAAAGGGCTTCCATCAGTGCGGCAACTGCCTGAACTGCCGAAACACACGGAGCAAGAAGCAGGTCATCACAACACTGGACGCTATCACAGGACCCATAACGATTAAAGATGTTATAACCTGTTTTACAAAAAATTTGATATATCTATTAATCTGCCCGTGCGGCCTAAAATATGTAGGCAGGACCACTAGACCACTCAACATCCGAATACAGGAACATATCAGAAACATTAGGAATGGACATGAGAACCATAGTGTTCCACTACATTTTAAACTAAAACACGCCTAAAAATCCAGAAGGCCTTAAATTCATTGGGATCAAAAAAAGTAGAGGCACCATGGAGAAGTGGCAACTTCGAGAAAATGATAGGGCAAACAGAAGTGAGCCTAATCTTCAAGTTGGATACTATGCAACCCCAAGGTCTTAACAACGATTTTGATCTCTGTCACTTCCTGAATTAATCTCTTCCACCTTTAGATCAAGGTCCCATGCGTTATTATTTACAATCATCTGCTGCACATATTGTCACTCACAAACTCGGTTATGCAGATGCCGACACCAACTGTATTTTAATTATTTTATCATTATATTAACTTTTAATTCCGTATTATGTACGCATTTTAACCAATTGATAGCTGTGTTTTACCAAAGTTACATGCAATTCTCCTCCTTTTAGTCATTTTAGTCACTGCGGAACTCTTTATGACCGTGGGTCTCATAGGAGATGAATAAGTTTATCTCATTTACCGTTTTATTGCGCATGTGCAGTAAACTTTTTATTTTGTTCCAATTTTTTATGTATATATATTGGCTTGAGCAGTAGACTTCCATTTGTTCCAATTTTTATGTATTTTTATGTATATATCGGCTTAAGCACTAGCTCATGTAAGTCAATGAATCAATGGAGACCAGCACCCGCAGCCCACACCGTGCAGAGTATATGAACATTTAGTCCCCATGCAGTATGATCTCCCTGACTGAGACTGTTTATGTGTGTGCAAGGTCCCATTCCAGCTAAATTTTAAGCCAGCGCGAAGTTCCGGACTCCATATCCCCCTGTAACCATGGCCAGCATCGCGATCCACCGAATGGAACGCAAACAAACGGTGGAACGCAGATCCAAAATGGCCGCGACGCAGACTGATGACGCGATCCACACCATGTGACCGCGATACCACACAAACTCGGAAGTTGAACATTTTCAATGGAGAAATACAGGAAATGAACTCCAAATAAAAAGGAGACCCCTGGAAAGCCTCAGATCCCCCATTTCACTTACCCTATCGACTGAGGAAGGCGCTGATAGCGCCGAAACGCGTCTCGAGAACTCCCCCCTCCCCCCCCCATTTTTGCACTTTAAACTGACATCAGATCCATTTATATCCTGTTTTTTGCACAGTACACCTGTTTACATCCCATCTCAGGAGTATTCAGTCATTTCTAGCCTACCTCTATTATCCCAAATCCTGGTAATAATAATAGCTGTATCGCAGCCCACCTGGAGGATCACAGCCCGGACGTAAGGATAGCAGTCAAAGAGGTCCAGGAGCTCACCGCTAAGGAGCACCACATGTCTGACAGTTGAGCTTGGATCGCTAAGGCTCCTGAATCGCCCACCTGGAGGATCACAGCCCAGACGTAAGGATAGCAGTCAAAGAGGTCCAGGAGCTCACCGCTATGGAGCACCACATGTCTGACAGTTGAGCCTGGATCGCTAAGGCTCCTGAATCGGTGAGTGTGACAACAATTTTTACCTCCACCGCACGTTTATCAGTTGATATTGTGCTATGAGAGCGCCGTCTCTCTCTTCTTGTGTTCCCCCGTTTGAGGTAAAGAGCACGCTGTAAAGAAGGGAAGTGATCACTCTATATTTGGCACGCGGCGCTCCACTCCAGAGCCTGGATTTATAAGGCTCTGGAATTTGTAAGTGTGTATTTTTATAATCACATTGCTTTACATGCACAGATGTTATTGCACCATTACCTCTCCCCCCTCTCTTTATCTCCTGTCTATATCTCCTGGTGTGAAGTCCATCGAGGCCATAGGAGGAAACTTCACGTCCGAATAAATACGTGGAAAAGGGTAACATTGTCATCACTCTGAGCACTTTTGTTGCACAACCCATCCACTTAGGAACTGCAGTGATACCGGACCCTTAACACGCACCGAACCCTGGCATATAGCCCCCATTCAGACTACATTGGACGCTGTCACCTGAACTTTATTTTGAGTATAATATCGATCGGCTCTACACTGAATTGCACCTTGCTGTCGCATTTACACCTTGTACTGCCGCATATCCTGAATTGCTGCACTAGCACTTTATACAATTTGAAATCTGAAATTGCACTTTGTATCAAACTCGCAATGTGTATGGTATATGTAACTGATTATCGGTACTGAATTGTGTCACACTACAGTGAGAGGATATCTGTAATATCCAATGCGCCACTAGGAACCCCCCACTCTTTCTTGACATTACTTGCACACCTCCGCGAGAGTCTGTGCCACCTCCTAGTTGGCAGCACCCACTTGAATTTATTCATCTAGATAGGAGCGCCTCTACTGAACTTCCCCCTCTGTTTCCAGCATGTAGAAAGTGCCCATGCGAGGATTGGAAGGCAGCAGATTCTCCAATTCTTGCTGTAGGTGTTTGGGGAACAACCTGATAAGTCTGACAAGTTAGGTTGTGTATTCTTTGTTTGGGTCTTGAGTCAATTTCCGGTAATAGTTTTCATCGGATAGTTGTCTGTCACCTTCTGCAATGTAGTCCTGGATGTTCATGATAACTACTGATCTCCCTTTGTCAGCTGGCTTGATGATGATGTTGTTGCTGGATAGATTTTTCAGGGCAAACCTTTCTGCTTGTGAGAGGTTCGGTGGTATTTTTTTTCTGCTGCTGCTGTGTGGTAACCAGGGATGTCACTCTTGTCTCATGCGGAATACTGTCCGATTTGTCATTGCGTCCTGCTGCAGATGTGAAATCTTGGTTCCTAGCTTTCCCTTTGTTGTTCATTGTAGAAATATTGTCATTTTTGTCAGAGAAATTCCTTCAGTCTCAGTCTTCTAAAAAACTCCAAGTCTGAGTATAATTGCATGTGGTCCAGTTTGGTGCTGGGACAAAAAGTTAGTCCTTTGGACTATATATATATATATATATGTATATATATACACATTGCTGCCGCGTATGTGTGTGCGCACGCGTGCGTGTGTATTTACATACATACACATTCCAGCCCTGTGTGTATATACATACATACAATGTGTATGTATGTAAATACACACACAGGGCTGCAATGTGTTTATATATATATCCCTACGTACGGCTATACTCGTGATTTTGGTAAACTGGACTAACACCGCCTATCGAATATATATATTATATATATATATATATATACACACACACACACACACTGAGGGCAGCCGTGTGTGTGTATATACATACATATAGGGATGAGCCGAACACCCCGTGTTCGGTTCACATTCGAACTCGAACAATTTCAAAAGTTCGAGTTCAGACGCGAACACGATCCAAACTCAATGCAAGTCAATGGGACTCGAACGTTCGATTTTTAGAGTGCCCTGCAAGAGGGCATATATGCAAGATATTTGCCATAAAAGGTGTATGGGGGTCCAGGTAGTGCCCTGGGGGACAGGAAACAAGGAAAAAAAGTTTTAAAAAAGACGTTTTTAAAGGAACAGTGATTTTTCCATGAAATAAAGGTTAAGAATAAAAATGAAAAATTCCTTCAAATATCGTGCCTAGGAGGTCCCCATAACCTGCCTGTGAAGTGGCGGATTTGTAGGATGTATAGAAACATTTAAAAACAAAAAAATAACATATCAAATGATGGTAAATGTTTTTCCTTTAATCAATTCATAAACAACTGCTTGGGGTGGCAGCCTGTATGAAAAGAGGAGACGTTTTAGGACACGCAGAACAAGTTTAGTGATTTTTTGGCTAAATTATGGTGAAACTTATGCAGGCTTTGGATGAAAGTAACAATAGGTGCTTTAAAATTGGGCCTTTAGTGTCGGCAACAGTGCCGTCACACCGTAACCCCTCTGTGGTATTGTGGAAGAGTACAGGGTTGGACCCAGCGGTCCAAAAAATTCAAAGGATATAAATCTGGTACAGGCGTCAGTGCACCCAAATATTGTGCCTTTGGTGGCAGCAAGTGCCTTCACACTGTAACCCTTTTGTGGTATTGTGGAAGAGTGCAGTGGTGGAGGTTTTGTGAATGCAGAAGAGATCCCCGATCTATTCCGTTATGTCAGCATCAGGGGATTGATAGCTGCTGATCCAGGACTGATTCATTTTTATAAATATCAGCCGGTCTACAGAGTCGGTGGACAGACGCACTCTTTTGTCTGTGACAAAACCTCCAGCGGCACTGAACGTCCTTTCAGAAAGCACGCTGGATGAAGGGCAACCTAGTAGCTGCATAGCATATTGGCTAAGTTCTGGCCAGTGATCCAATCTCAACACCCAGTAAGCCAGTGACTCATCTGCTGGAAAGGTATCCAGGTCTGCCCTTGCCCCTAGGTAGTCCTGCACCATATGGTGAAGACGCTGGCAATGGATGCCTACATTTGACATCTCTGGGCATCGTGGACTAAAAAAGGCATCAGTCAAGCGGCCCCGGCCTTCACCGCTCTTCCTCTGATCATCCGCAGCCTCAGAAGCACCTGTGTCATCACTTGGTAACCTACCAGTGCCTGGAAAGGCGTTACACAAGTGTCGCTTTAGAGCGTCCTCAAGTTTTTTCATCTTGTGCTCCCTCTGTGCGGGCAGGATGCGCTCTGCAACTTTACCTTTGTATCATGGATCAAGAAGGCTTGCCAATCAGTAATGATCCCTCTCCTTGATAGCACGAATCCTGGGGTCTTTTACCAGGCATTTCAGGATAAGGGAGCCCATGCAGCGTAGGTTGGAGGTGGCATTAGCTTCCGAGTCTTCCTGGTCAATGAGGATGACCTCATCGTGCACTTCCTCCTCCCAGCCACGTACTAATCCTTGTATTTCTGGGCACGCAAAACCCTCCCTTGAGGAATCCCCACCTTCAATGCCCCCACTACTTAAATATTCCTCCTCCTCCACATCCTTCTCCTGTCTGATCTGAGGAGGACCCACTGGAATGCTGTCTGCGGAAAGACTGGGGCCTTGAGAGCTAGGGAAGGCCTCCTCTTCCTCCCGCTGCTCTGCCTCTAGAGCCACATCTATAATTCCCTGCAGAGTGTGCTCCAGCAGGAACACTAAAAGGAATTGTGTCACTGATGCATGCACTGTCCCTGATCACCATCCTCGTTGCCTCCTCAAATGGTGACAGTACAGTGCATGCATCCTTGATCATCAGCCACTGCGGGGGGACGACAAAAAAACAAGTTGACCTGAACCTGTCCTTGTGCCATACTCACACAGGTACTCGTTGATGGCCCTCTGCTGCTGGTGCAGACGCTGCAGCATTGCTAATAGCGAGTTCCACCTGGTGGGCATGTCACAGATCAGACGGTTTGTGGTAAGGTGGAATTCTCTTTGAATTTCTGCCAGGCGAACACTTGCTGGGAATGACCGTCTGAAGTGGCTGCAGACTTCTCTGGCCTGGCTGAGAAGCTCTGCCAGCCCTGGTTATCTGATTAGGAAACGCTGTACCACCAGATTTAGGACGTGTGCTTGGCCTGGTACATGCATCAACTTACCCAGGCGTAGGGCGGAGAGAAGGTTGCTGCCATTATCACAGACGACCATTCCCAGCTAAAGCTGGCGTGGTGTTAACCATCTCTGCACCTGCCCCTGCAGAGCTGACAGAATTTCAGGCCAGGTGTGGCTCCTGTCCCCTAAACAAACCAGCTCAAGCACAGTATGGCATCTTTTTGCTTGAGCCATTGCGTAGCCCCTGCAACACGTTGGTTTAACTGCCACTTCGCCAGAGACACAGAAGGAGGAGGAGGAGGGAGAGGGAGAGGTGGTGGTGGAGCAGACAGACCTCATACATGCAGCTTTCTGGAGGCGTGGTGGATGAACAAGCTCCAGCACAGAGCCCCGTCTTGGATCCCTCCCAGCTGCAATCAGAATTACCCAGTGTGCCGTTAAGGAAATGTAATGGCCCTGTCCATGCTTGCTGCACCATGTGTCTAAAGTCATGTTCACCTTGCTGCTGACTGCCATTCCCAATGACTCGATAACATTGTCTTCCACGTGCTGGTATAGTGCTGGAATGGCCTTCCGTGAAAAAGTAATGGCGTTTTGGAACCTGCCACTGTGGTACAGCACATTCAGCAAATTCACGGAAGGAAGCAGAGTCCACCAGCTGGAAAGGCAGCAGCTGTAATGCGAGTAATTTTGCTAAACTGGCATTTAGACGCTGTGCTTGGGGATGGTTGGGGCTATATTTTTTCTAATGCATCAGCTGGGGCAACATAATCCAACTGCATAAATCTTCAGCTGATGGGATGCTGTCACATTGTGAGGAAGGACCTGGTACATCCATTACTGTAGCATCATCCCTGTCAGTGGAGGTTGGAGTCAATGACATGGCAGGACATATTGTGGGGGTAGAGACAGGTGAGAAGGACCTACGCAACGTTTTGCGCCAATGGGATGAGTGGCAGGTGCTCAAGCACGTGGTACCCAAGCGTCCGGTGTCTTTCCCATGCTTGAGCCTCATCTGACACAGATTACAAATAGCAACGGTGCGGTCTGCTGCACATTTCTTAAAGAACTCCCAGACAGCAGAGTTCCTGGATGTGTGCTTTGAGACAACAGCGCTCTGCACCTGAGCAGCTATGACATCTAATGCCTTGGACTGGCTAGTGCTACGGTTGGTCATAGAGGACGTTGTGCCTCGTGTTTGTTATGCCTCCTCCTCCTCCTCACTTGACTCCTCTGTACGATCAGGCACCCAGGTGGAGTCATGACCTCATCATCATTGTCATCACCCCCTATCTCCTCGTCACTGGAGCCAACTTGGCAGTAAGCTGAGGTGGACTGTAAAGCACTACAAGCCTGGCTGGCAGAGGACTCAGAGGATGAGGATGGCTTGGTTAGCCAATCCACCAAATCCTCTGTATGTTGCTGCTGCTTAAGATGGCCAGCACCAGTTAGAAAGGACAAACGTGCCCCTGCAGAGGATGCACCACGTCCACGACGAACAGAGGCACAGCCTCCTGACACAGAGGCTGCTTGCCCTCTTATCTGTGCCTGGGAGCGTCTGCCTGTCCTTTTTGGTCTTTCTGATATGGTGAGTGATATATCGATTAAAGATATACAGAACTCTGATTCAACTCTGGTATAAAGATTAAAGATTTCCAGAACTCTGGTATAACTCAGTGAGACATCCTGATAGCTGGCAACAGTGAGAAGACACAGATTACAATTCGCAGAAATCTGATAGAAGAATGTGGGACCTCCTGATAGCTGGCAGTGAGAAGACATAGATTACTGTTATGGACAAGAATATGTATCTGCTTTAATAATATTCAAAGGCCTAAAAAAATGTTCATTTAAGTACCTTAAGTGGTTAATCAGGATTTAAGAAGTTAGTATGTCTTTAAGAGCAGACATTAATTAACTGTTTTTATAAGAATCAAATGCATATTATTGTTTAACACGCTGTTTTAGCAGATTGTTTTGTAGCACATGTAGTTTCTCTTTCCTAGTATCAAGAAGAGAATATTTTGGAACATCTTGGAACATCCTGAAAACGTCCTGTAACAATGCCTGACGGCTAAGGGGACAAACCGATAAGCTGATGTATACTGTTCTTTTTTTTTTTTTTGAAATTCAACGTTTTTATTATGCAAAAAGACAGAGTAAAGTAAAACAACCCGCAAGGGTGGAATAGGAGAACAATAAGTAAAGTAAGGCCAATAACAAAATGGACTGGGTATACATAAATATATTCCCAACAGTATGAATGAATATAAAAAGAAACAAAAAAAAAAAATGCAACTCGGATACCAGTCCCTAGGACATTGCCACCTCCACGAGGATCGGACCAGTATTGAATCGACTATCGTGCGAATATATACCCGAACTCGAAGTCGGGGATCAAAGTTTACAGGGCGTGGGAAGTGAAATGACGGGCACGGGGCCAGATCGAGAGTGCAGACAAGCTAGGTAGGCCGGAAGGAGGGAGAGAGAGAGAGAGAGAGAAAGAGAGAGAGAAAGAGAGAGAGAGAGAGAGAGAGATATAGATAGATAGAGAGATAGATAGAGAGAGAGAGAAAGAGAAAACAGAAAAAATGGGGGGGGGGCAAGGGAGGCACAAGAAGGAGGACAGGACTGAAATACACAGAGCCAGCCTCGAGCATACATAGGGCCACAGGGTCAGGGCAGGATATATTAGGCCATTTTGCCAGGGCATGGTCAGTTACCAAGTCAGCTAATCTCACTCAGACTCTGGGCGCAGCGACGCAGCGTACTCCTCCCAGTAATACCACTTCGTCGCGAAATCTGCCGACACTCCCCTGTCCGCCGCCTCCCGATGATCTATAGATCTCAGCACCTCCACTCTGCCAATCCACTCTCTAGTGGAGGGGATCCTGTCAGTACGCCATAAGACCGGTACGAGAGACCGAGCTGCGAGCAGCATGGACATTAACACCGAGCGCTTTAGAGTTTTGAGGGGGAGTGCAATATGAAACAAAAGGAAGCAGGCCGGAGAGAGTGACAGATCCACACCCGTGACCCGTAGAATAGCGCCATGAACCGTGCGCCAGAATTCCAGAAGAGGGGGACATGCCCACCAGATATGGAGATACGTTCCTTCAGCATTATTGCATCTCCAGCATACCGATGAGGTCAGTGGAAATATCCGGTGGAGGAAGCTCGGTGTTCTATACCAAAAGGAGAGAACCTTATAGGATGTTTCCTGTACGCGGTTAGCTCCACAGCCCTTGTGAACCAGCGTAAACGTATTGGTCCATTGAGCCGAGGTACAAGTAAGTCCGAGCTCCTGATCCCATCTAGACATGAATGGTGGGTCCTCCGTGTCAGCTGCCATGATCAGGCCATAGATCTTCGAAACCCCTCGTGTCAAAGGAAGACCCAGATGGCAAAGTGTTTCAAACGGCAGTAGTGGGCGACTTAAACTGTACCCACAGTTGAGGCTCGTCAGATATGACTTAATTTGGGCAAAATTGAATCTTTCCAGTAGAGAGAGAGGACCTACTGCGACCGATCGTGGGAAGAGGTCTAAACGACCATCTGGGGGGAGATCTAAGGCTCGAAGTCTACCAGAATCAGACAAACGGTCCCGCAAGGAAGGTAACACACCGCCCGATAAGCCCGGGTTGTGCATCAGGGGCAACAGCGGAGAGAGGGCCGAGGAAAAGCCAAACATCAACTTACGTGAATGCCAGAGTCGCAAGGTGTTCGAAACTGGGTCAGGGTCATGGCGTGTGTCAGTGAGACAGCTCGGGGGTAGCCACGGTAACGTCCATAAAGGACGAGGGGAAAGGGCACGTTCTACGTCAAGCCAACGTTTATCTAGCTTCTGCGTTGACCATTCAACCACCCTTGCCATGTGACTAGCGAGGTAGTATTTCCTCGGGTCCGGGAGTGCTAAACCACCGCGGGACTTAGGGAGACACAGCACCTTAAAGCTCACTCTCGGGCGGCCCTGGGTCCAGATAAAGCGTAGCAATTCCTTTCGGAGAGCGGTAAAAAATGAGACTGGGATCGAAATGGGTAGGGTGTTGAAAAGGTACAGTAGGCGTGGCAGCAAATTCATTTTAAGAACCGCAATTCTGCCAAACCAGGAAAGCATTTTGCCGTTCCAGTCCGCTAAGTCCGCCACAAAAGTGCCAAGGATCGCCAAAAAATTCAGGTCAAAAATTTGCCTGGAAGAGGTTGCCAACCAAACTCCAAGATATTTCATTCGAACTGTACAGTATCGGAACGGATACTCCCTCCGGATCAAAGAAACAGAAGAGTGTCTTAAGGAGATATTTAAAAATTCCGATTTATCTTGATTTATTCGATATCCCGCAGCCACTCCATAGTCGTCCAGCGTCCGTGTGAGCGTTGGCAGAGAAGAGACGGGGTTCGTAACAAAGAACATCAAGTCATCTGCATAAGCAGCGACCTTGTGTTCAGAGGAGTGACCTTGAATACCGGTAATGCCGGCATTAAGACGGATTGATTCCAGTAAGGGCTCGAGAGAGATGGCGAACAGGAGAGGGGACAAGGGACAGCCCTGACGCGTCCCGTTTCGTATATCAAAGCTATGTGACAAAGCGCCATTGGCTCGCACCCTGGCCGTAGGGTTACAGTAAAGTGCCTCCGTCCAGCGCAGAAAGGAGTCACCCACCCCGACCCGCCGCAGGACAGAAAACAAAAAGCTCCAGCGAACCCTATCGAAGGCCTTCTCTGCGTCCGTGGACAGCAAGAGAAGGCCCGTTCCTGAAGCCTTGGCCAGTCCGATGACGCCCAACGCGCGTGTTGTTGCATCCCGAGCCTCACGGCCAGGAATAAAGCCTACTTGATCCGAATGGATCAAAGACGGTAGGAGGGGTGCCAGGCGGTTCGCCAGAATTTTTGATAGGATTTTAAGATCTGTGTTCAGGAGGGAAATGGGGCGATAGTTTCGTACATCTGATTCGTCTTTCCCCGGTTTGCGGATAACTGAAATGGTAGCAGAAAGTGTATGGGGGTGGAACAGCTCCCCCTCCTTCAGCCGGGAAAAGAGGGAAGCCAAATGAGGGAGTAATTCATCTGTGAAAGTTTGATAATATTCCGCCGGGAACCCGTCCGGGCCCGGACATTTCCCAAGTTTGAGGGCTGTGATGACTCCCTTAAGCTCCTCCGCGGAGATCGGCCCACCCAGGACCTCTGCATCGGCAGGGGGCAGAGTACGATTGAGAGTGCCATCTAGATATTCTTCGATCTCAGCTTGAGGTGGGGTTCGATCAGAGTCATCATCAATATGGTAGAGTCTCTCATAAAAACTCCGGAACTCCTCGAGGATCCTGTCCGGGCGCGACGTAAGCACCCCCTCGGTAAGCCTTATTCTTGCGATATGAGTCGCCTCCCGTTTCTTACGAAGGAGACGGGCCAGGTATTTACCCGGCTTGTTCTCCTTAAGTGCGAAGAAGCATCTAGCTCTCTGAGCCATAAAGCGAACATCTGCATTAAGTATATCATTAAGCGCTCTGCGTTTGGACACTAACAGGGCGTAGTCCGAAGTGAGGGCAGAGGAGTGGTGGGAGAGCTCAAGGTCTCTAATTTCTGCGAACAAGGCACGGAGTTTCTCCGATCTTTCCCTTTTAAGGGCGGTAGCCCTACTAATAAATATCCCCCTAAGGACCGCTTTGTGAGCCTCCCATATAGTGGCGAATGACACTTCGGTGTTTTCATTGTCCAAGAAGTAATTGCTTAGACACGTTGCGATTTCCTGACGCAAGGCAGGGTCTTGCAGCAGGGTGGTATTAAGGCGCCACTGACGCTCAGAGGGACGGGACAAGGGGGATGAAAAAGTTATCAGGAGTGGGCAGTGATCTGACCAGGTTGGGCCTGTATGGCCGAATCCACCACATTAAGCACCGTGTGCTGTTGGACAAACAAGTAGTCCAGCCTCGAGTACGAGGAGTGCACGGGAGAATAGAATGTGTAATCTCTTTCGCCGGCATGAAAGGCCCGCCAACATCCACCAATTGTAGACTATCAAGGGAGCGACGCATATGCCGAAGCACATTGAGTGGGGTCGAGGAGCGTCCAGCAGAGGTGTCAATCCGTGGGTCGAGGGGAACATTGAAGTCTCCGGCCACCACTAGGGTTCCTGATTTGAAGGCGTCAAGACGGCGAAGTATGGAGGCGAGCGCTCGGTGCTGATTAGAATTCGGAAGATAAATAGACGCAAACGTATAGACAGATTCGGCTATAGAGCATTTGACAAATAAGAATCGGCCATTTTCGTCTGAGAGGACCTCGCCTAAGGTCATGGGGACATCTCTTGCGAAAAGAATCGCCACGCCGCGGCTTTTACTTTGGCAATGGTCGCTGAAGTATCCCACTGGGAATGTCGGATCTCTGAGAATTGGGGAAACTCCCGACTTAAAGTGCGTTTCCTGGAGGAAAGCCACCGACGTTCGGAGCGCCCGGAGCTCTCTGAAGAGCCGTCTACGCTTTTCCGGCGTATTAAGTCCATTCACATTATACGTAAGAAAACGAAGGGACTTCGGGGAAAAACCTGACGCTGCAGCCATGTCTCACGAGCAGACAAGTGGATACACAGACAAACAAGACAATACAAACAAAACAAGACAAGGAGGGGGGAGGGAAAGCTACCCAGAGAAAGAAGTAGTCAAGAAGAGGACAAGAAGAGAGAGAATCCAGAAATAGAGAAAAGAAGAGGGACAGAAAGAATATGAGGAGTAATACGTCACCAAGAAAGGCTAGTTCGGCCCGGTCAGGGGCCAAATACCTTCTTGTGGAAGAGTCGACGTCCGATCCTCGTGGGCGTTGGGCCTAGTCTCCGGAGGCCTCCGAGACCAGTAGTATAACAGGAAAAGCAAAACTCAACCAACAATGGCCTTATATTTAAATTATTTTAATTATTAGAAAAGAAACAAAAAAGAAGAGAAAAAAAAACCAGAAAACAACGAGCATATACTAGTCCCCTCCGACTGCGGAAAGTAAGCAGGTAAGCATGGGGAGAAAGAGAAAGAAAGAAGGGAAAAGGAAGAAAGAAAAAAAAAAAAGGGGGGGAAAGGGAGGTAGGGAGGGAAGAGGAAGGATAAAAGGGAGGCTCAACCCCCCTCAGGAGATCTACGCATCAAACAACAGCGGTGTCATTAAGTACAAGTAGAGTAAGTGCAATAATGGAGGACATAAGTCACGTGCGGAACGCCGTACGGTGGTATCGGAAGTTTACCGGCCTATATGCATACAAAATGTGGGCAGGTCGCGTACAGACACAGCATGATAATGAAGGAGCTAGGTCAGCTAGGGGGACGACGCGAAGGCGAGTTTCATACACTCGCCAAGCTTAAGCCTCCTCTGTGAACGGAAAAAAGGTAGGTGTAAACTTGAGCCGTCCTATGCACTAGAACGCGATAGTGGTCCGACAGCGGAGTTCGTATTGAGGCACGTAATATGAGAGAGATGTGAGAGCTGAAGTGGAGGGCAAGTCACAATGAGTAGCGTAAGGCCATTGTCAGTGGCCATGCAAAACCGAGTCCCAAGCTTCCAACTCGGATCGGCAAGACCATCTCTGGAGAGCAGACAGGTGGTGGCTACACATAGTAGGCCGTGGCTAGTGTACTCGAGCACCCTTGGGGCAGGGTGACTCCCTGAAGCAAGCAGACCTCACAGTCCATCCGTGAGTGAGCCAAACCCAAAAAAAAAAAAAAAAGGGGGGGGAGGGGGTGGGGTGAGATGCAAATGCAGCCGGCCGAAACCAACTGCTACACAAGGTGTTAAGGTGTGTGCTACGTTGTGAGGACAGTCCATCGTACGTCAAATATCAGAATGGACGAGCACAAGGGAGAGAAAAACATAGCTACAGCAACAGGCCGGAGCTCAGGGAGCAGGGGAGCCAAACAGGCGGTATGTCCCTGAGTCACCCATCTTCACGAGGTGGAGATCGTTGCGGTAATGGAGCCGGGATAGGGTCACGGTTCTGCGAGTCCCGGCGACGTCTACGGGAACGGGATCGCCGTGGGCGAGGTAATTCTTGATCTCGGCGGGTCGCCGACTCCCAGTTTCGAACGGTCATATCTGGTAACTGCAAGGCACGAAGGAAGGCCGGGACATCCGACGGATAGCAAATCGTGTGACGGATGCCATTCTGCAGGGCAACCAGGGCGAATGGAAACCCCCAATGGTAGGCCAGGTGGGCTTCTCGGAGTGCTTGGGTCACAGGCATCGCCTCGCTGTCAGGGTGAACGGGGACAAATCATGGAAGAGTTATTTATTTATTTATTTATTTATAAAGGATTTTACCAGGAAGGATACATTGAGATTTCTCTCGTTTTCAAGCATGTCCTGGGTTCAAGAACATTGAAGTGTTACAGTTCAATGCGGTGCGTTTGAAAGTCCCAGAACCGGGATGATCGAGCCTGCTGCATAATGGCTTCTTTTACGGTGAAGTCGACGAGGTGGCATATAACGTCCCGGGGGGGTGCTGTCGGCGGAGGCCGCGGGCGGAGGGCCCTGTGGACCCGGTCCATGAGAATGGGGGTGTCAGCCTCCCTACCCAGCACCTTGTTAAAGAGGTCTTCGAGGAGGGACGAGAGATTTTCGGGCCCGTCAGATTCAGGGAGGCCACGGATCCTGATATTTTGTCTCCTACCTCGGTTGTCCAAGTCGTCTACTCGGCGCTGCAGTTCTGCGAGGGCTGCTGGCTGAGGATCTGGAGCAGGCAGGTGTCCAACTTCTTCTAAAGCACTCACCCGGGACGCCAGTGTGGAGACCTCAGATCGAATTTCCCTGACCTCTCCGCTGAAGCTTTCCCGGAGGTCAGCCACCATATCGGCGAGGTCCGCCTTAGTCGGGAGTGCGGAGATAAGCCGCTCCAGGCGGCGCGCGTCCTCCGCATGATCCTGTGCACGAGGCGATATGGAAGGTCCGGCCGCCATCTTGGAATTCACCGCGGGAGAGGGTATCGCCGGGGAAGGGACGAGGAACTGGTCTAAAGCGCCAGGTGTCCGATCCGGGCGATGTGCGGGAGCTTTAGGGGTAGAATTCCTTCCCTTACCGCGCACCATGTCCTGCTACACTGCAGTTAGGCTGATACAAGTCGGAGGGGACTCAGGAGCCCATTCAGCAAGCGGCCATCTTGGTTGAAGGTCAGGACACGCCCCCGTATACTGTTCTTAAATATTAAACATAAGTCTGCAAATTTCACAATATTAATGACGAATAGAATGTTGGGCAACAGCCTGTTTTCGTTATGTGCGAAGTAGCATAAAAAAGCTTGTATCTTTTCAATAAAGGGCAGAGAAGTCACCCGGCCATGTCCGAGGGAGGCTACATAGACCTCGTTGTGTGTGTTTTCTTTCAGTGCGCACTTGATTTGATTGGCTTCTCCACCATTTGGCAGCTGCAGGCATTCGAACAAGAGACTATTTATTTATTTATTTATAAAGGATTTTACCAGGAAGGATACATTGAGATTTCTCTCGTTTTCAAGTTTAAGTCTGATCCATAACATTACAATTCCCAGAAACCTCCTATAAATCAGTGAGACCCCCTGATGGGTGGCAGTGACAAGACACAAATTACAATTCCCAGAAACCACCTACAAGTCAGTGAGACCCCCCGATAGGACCCCCTGATAGCTGACAAGACACAGATTCCAATTCGCATAAATCTGCTAGAAGTATGCGGGACCCCCTGATAGCTGGCAGTGAGAAGACACAGATTACAAATTCCCAGAAAACTCCTATAAATCAGTGAGACCCCCTGATGGGTAGCAGTGAGAACACACAGATTACAACAATTCCCAGATATTTTGTATAAATGACTAACCCCCAAATTGCTGGTGGCAGTGAGAACACAAAGATTACAACAATTCCAAGATAGTTTGTATAAATGAGACCCCCACAATTGCTGGTGGCAGTGAGAACACAAAGATTAGAACAATTCCCAGATATTTTGTAGAAATGAGACCCCCAAAATACTTGGTGGCAGTTAGAACACAAAGATTACAACAATTCCCAGATATTTTGTAGAAATGAGACCCCTCCAATAGCTGGTGGTAGACTGGCAGTGAGAACACACACTAACACAACAATCTCCTCTCAAAAAACACGTGCTGAAGGCTGTGTGAAGCCTTATATAGTGTTCTGAGGGACTTAGCTCTGTGAGCCTATGATTGGGCAAAATTTTCCCAATCAGGACTCTGAGCCGTGATTGGCATAGTCTTGCACCTGACCTGTGGTCAGGTGCAAGGCTATAGCCAATTACAAGCTTCAGGCCAGTGGAAAAGTGCATTGTGGTCCACTGTGGTGCATTGTGGGCGAACATGCGGCGAACATGCGGAAATGTTCGTAGTTCACGAACAGGCGATGTTCGAATCGAACTCCGAACCGATCGAACCGAACAGCTCATCCCTAGTGCACACGGGACATTTTCTTCACTGTCGATGCGCTAGGATAAGCGTTGACGGGCTGCACGATCCTCCTATGGAGGATCGCGCTTTGCAGCGCTGAGGGGGGCGGGCAGGCATCGAGTGGGACACCACTTTTTTTTAACGCACATACTGTGCATTAAAGAAAATGTCCCATGTGCACCTGGCCTAAAAGGGGCCCTTCAGGCTACAGGAAAAAGTTTAGATTTAGTAGAGAAGGACTAGCCAGGAGTCTGCAAGGCACAGCCAGGACCCCGGCAAGCACTCAACCGGTGTACTCCGGCGGGGGATTAGCGAGCACTTCGCCCAGCCTATACTAATACACAGGCTAGTTGAGGAACAGACCTGGCTTCTCCCCCCCCCTGACCCTACCAGAGAGGGAGACCTGCCTGCAGTGTGCCCGCGCTGCGAACTCCACCTCCCCTCTCTGCACATTGCACGCGCCCTTGGGGCCGCGCAGACTGAGCCCTGTATACAGGGGGTGATGACACAAAGGGACATATATAAACGCTAAGGGGGGGGGCGGCTGCAAACCTGTCCTAGAGCTTAGGGTATGCAGGGCATAACTGCCAAGTATCCCTACCCAGGAACACCAGTCCCTATTTTGTGACCATGTCCCCTTTATGAGCCTAACTCCCCCCTTTTTTAAGGTCTCCTCCATATATTTTGGAGGGTGTATAACAGACCTGAAAAACAGCACAGCTCCCAGCAATGAGTCTGTGACCGGAGGTCTTGACCCCGTTCCTGCCCCATCCCACCCCACTCATCATGGCCTTGGTGATGGTCCTTTGCCGGGCACTCATGGTGTCAGTCTTCCCACGGTGCTCTATTGAAGCTGACATGTGACCTCAGCGTGAGGAGGGTCACCGCTGCCAGCCCAGGAGCCTGCAACGGGAGTTGCCTGGCTGGCCTCCTGTTATGTGCGGCCAAGCCATTAGTGGTGCGTGAGACGCGTGGGGACGTTCTGCGCCTGCGCGTCTCTGCGCATCACGTGGAGGGGCAGCCAATACAGTGTGCGTGCCGTGCCTTCCCAGCCTTGTGTTCAGTGTCTGGGAAGGCACACACACTGCAGCGGCTGTCAGCGGCAAGACAGTGTGTAACCCGCGGGCTGGCCCAGCCCCTGCTGGCCCTTACTAGTCCGCAGTTTCTCAAACAGATGATGCTGCATATGTAAAATTTAAAAACGGCCCCAAGATTGCAGCAGCCTACCGGATTCCTCACGATATCCCGGTAGGCCAGTCCGGCCCTGGTTCTGCCTCATTTTTGTTGCGCCTCCTCCTCCCTTGACTCTGCTGTTCGATCAGGCACTCAGGTGGAGTCAGTGACCTCATCATCGTCATCACCCCCTATCTCCTCATCACTGGAGCCAACTTGGCAGTGTGCTGCAGCTGCTGGGGGAACATGAGTGCCAGTTCTTTGTGTGTCAATGGCACCCCCTCCCTCTAGGCTGATTATACTCCCTTCCTCAACCTCAGAGTTTGAATCAGAGCACTGGAGTTGCTGCGCATCCTCAAGCAGCATGTCATTGTCACTGTAGTCAAACAATTCAGCTGACTCCTCTGTGTATGATAGTGAGGCTACGGCAGGAGTAGCTGTGGACATGGAGGCTGAATTACATGTTTTGGCAGCTGAGGTGGACTGTAAACCACTACAAGCCTGGCTGGCAGAGGACTCGGGAAGATGAGGATGGCCTGGTTAGCCAATCCTGCAAATCCTCTGTATGTTGCAGCTGCTTAAGACGGCCAGCACCAGTTAGAAACAAGGACAAGCGTGCCCTTGCAGAGGATGCACCACGTCCACGATGATCAGGGGCACAGCCTTCCGACACAGAGGTTGCTTGCCCTCTTATCTGTGTCTGGGAGCGTCTGCCTGTCCTTTTTGTTCTTTCTGACATGGTGAGTGATATATAGATTAAAGATATACAGATTTTCCAGAACAATGCTATAAATCAGTGATACACCCTGATAGCCTTTGCAGTGCCAACACACAGATTCAAATTCACACAACTCTGGTATAATTCAGTGATACAGCCCAATAGCCTTTGCAGTGGCAACACACAGATTAAAATTCCCAGAACTCTGGTATAAATCGGTGATACAGCCTGATAGCCTGGCAGCAGCTGGCAGTGAGAAGACACAGATTACAATTCCCAGATATCTGCTAGAAGTATGTGGGACCCCATGATAGCTGGCAGTGAGAAGACACAGATTACAATTCCCAGATATCTGCTATGAGTATGTGGGACCCCCTGATAGCTGGCAGTGAGAAGACACAGATTACAATTCCCAGATATCTGCTAGAAGTATGTGGGACCCCCTGATAGCTGGCAGTGAGAAGACACAGATTACAATTCCCAGATATCTGCTAGAAGTATGTGGGACCCCCTGATAGCTGGCAGTGAGAAGACACAGATTACAATTCACAGAAATCTGCTAGACGTCTGTGAGACACACATAAAAGAACAATCTCCTCTCACTCCTGCAAAAAAAAACAGGTGCTGGGGCTGCGGGGAAGCCTTATATAGTGTGCTGCGGGACCTAGCTCTGTGAGCCCATGATTGGGCAAAATTTGCCCAATCAGGACTCTGAGCCCTGATTGGCATAGTCTTGCACATGTCTTGCACCTGACCTGTGGTCAGGTGCAAGACATGTGGTCAGGTGCAAGGCTGTAGCCAATTACAAGCTTCAGGCCAGTGGAAAAGTGCATTGTGGTCCATTGTGGTGCATTGTGGGCAAACGCACGGTGAACACGTGGAAATGTTCGATATTCACCGAATGGGCAATGTTCGGATTGAACCGCCAGCCCATTCCTACATACATACACACACTGCAGTGAACTCCGAGATCTCGCCCGGGGGCTTCCCAACGAGCGGCCGCTGGAAGACTGTGCAGGCGGCGCTCGTAGAAGGTAACTATGAATGCGGTCAGCTGCAGGGGCCTGTCCAAATGCCATTAGAGTATTCGGACAGCCACCTCAGCCCCTTGGATGCCGGAAAGCCAGCTCAATGCTGGCTTCCGGTATCGGGGGCATCCCTAGAATTAGCCCGCAGTCCAACGGGCTTCTTGCCCGCCTGACTGCATCTAAAAAAAAACTACTTGTCTGGCACCCAGATCTTCATGTCCCGGGCGTCGGGCGTTATAATTCCCACACCCCTGACATTGTGATCAATTGCGGAGATGGAATTCCCTTCTATCTAGATTACACATTTAACTCTTTCACACATACAATTATTATTATTATTATTATTATTAATCTTTATTTATAAAGCGCCAGCATATTCCGAAGCACTGTACAATAGGCACAGTATAGACAGGGTTACAATACAATACATTGAACAACATTTGACAAACATTACAGGAGGAGATGAGGGCCCTATTCCCGTAGGAACTCACAATCCAGGAGGGTTGGGGTTGGAAACAGGAGGAGAGGACTGTAAGGTGAGAGTGATTGATGGTTGCGTCAGTGAGTTGGGTGGTAGGCTTCCCTAAATAGGAACATTTTAAGGGAGCGTTTGGAGGAAGAGAAGTTAGGGGAAAGTCTGACCGTACGAGGGAGAGCGTTCCAGAGAGTGGGGGCTGCGCGTGAGAAATCCTGTAGTCTGTCATGGGAAGAGGTGATGCGGGGAGAAGCTAGGCGCAGGTCACTGTTTGACCTTAGGGAGCGGGCTGGGGTGTATTTGGTGATTAGTGAGGACAGGTAGTGGGGAGCTGAGTTAGTGAGGGTTTTGTAGGTAAGGATAAGGATTTTGAACTTAATTCTGCAGTGGTTGGGAAGCCAGTGAAGGGACTCGCAGAGGGGAGCGGCAGAGACAGAGCGGCGGGTGAGGTGAATTAGCCTGGCGGAGGCGTTCAGGATGGATTGTAGGGGGGAGAGGCGGGACAGAGGGAGGCCAGATAAGAGATTATTGCAATAGTCGAGTCGGGAGATTACCAGGGCGTGTATGAGTTGTTTTGTGGTGACAGCGGTAAGAAATGGCCGAATTCTGGAAATATTACGCAGTTGGTATCGGCAGGAGGAGGAAAGAGACTTGATGTGGGGGATGAAGGAAAGAGCAGAGTCAAGTGTAACTCCAAGACAGCGAACTTGGTTTGATGGGGAGATGGTGATGCCCTCCACCGTGATAGAGAAGTCAGGAGGTGGGGAGGCATTGGAGGGAGGAATAAGTAGGAGTTCAGTCTTTGACATGTTAATCTTTAGGTGGTGGGAGGCCATCCAGGAGGAGATGCCAGATAAACAGTCACTGACTTTTGAAAGGACAGGGGGAGAGAGATCAGGGGTAGAGAGGTAGATCTGAGTGTCATCAGCGTAGAGGTGGTAATTAAAGCCAAAGCTGTTGATGATTTTGCCCAGGGAGGAAGTGTAGATGGAAAAGAGCAGAGGACCAAGGACAGAGCCTTGAGGTACACCAACAGATAGAGGCAATGAAGAGGAGGAGTTACCAGCAAAGGACACACAGAAAGACCTGTTGGATAAATAGGAGTCAACCCAAGCAAGTGCAGTGTCACCGAGACCCAGAGAGTTGAGGGTCTGTAGAAGGAGGGGGTGGTCAACAGTGTCAAAAGCAGCCGAGAGGTCAAGCAGGATGAGAATAGAATAGTGGCCGTGTTTTTTAGCAGTTAGGAGGTCGTTGGTGACTTTGGTGAGTGCAGTTTCAGTTGAGTGTAGGGGACGGAAGCCAGATTGCAGGGGGTCAAGTAGGGAATTGGAGGACAGGAAGAGGAGAGGCGGTTGAAGACTAGTTTTTCTAAGAGCTTAGAGGTAAAGGGAAGCAGGGATACAGGGCGGTAGTTGGATGGAGAGTTGGGATCGAGGGATGGTTTCTTTAGTAAAGGGGTAACTAGTGCGTGTTTGAAGGCGGATGGAAAGGAGCCAGTGGAGAGAGATAGGTTGAAGATGTGTGCGAGAGCAGGGGTGAGGGAGGAGGAGAGGGGAGGAATTAGATGTGAGGGAATGGGGTCGAGCGGGCACGTGGTGAGATGTGAGGAGGACAATAAGGAATTGACTTCCTCCTCAGTGGCTGGGAGGAAGCGGCAGAGGGTGGCAGAGGGGACCTCTGGGAGTGGAGGTGGCAGATAACTATCTTGTGTTGGGATGTTGCTTCTGATAGTTAGAGTTTTACTGAGGAAGTAGTCTGCCAGGTCTTGAGCGCTGAAGGCAGCTGAGGGGGGAGGTGCAGGTGGGTAGAGGAGGGTGTTGAAGGTGGACCAGAGCCGTTTAGGGTTGGAGGACAGCGTAGATATAAGAGATGAGAAGAAGGATTGTTTGGCCAAGTGGAAGGCAGAGGTGTATGACCGAAGAATAAACTTGAAGTGAACAAAATCAGCTTCAGAGCGGGATTTCCTCCAGGCACGCTCTGCAGTGCGGGAGCATCTTTGCAGGTAGCGTGTCTGGAGGGTGTGCCAGGGCTAAAGCTGGCAGCGTGGGGCCTTACAGAGTCGAAGAGGAGCAAGAGTGTCTAGAGCAGAGATAAGAGTAGTGTTGTAGTGATTAGTGGCAGCATCAGGGCAGGTGAAGGATGAGGTGTGAGGGAGGTGGTGAAGTAGATTGGAGAATTGATGGGGATCCACAGCATGTAGATTTCTGCGAGTGTGTGTGCGGGGTGGGGGAGCAGGGTGTTTAGGAAGTCCAGATAGGTTGAAAGAGAGAAGGTGGTGTTCAGAGATGGGGAAGGGGCGACAGTTGAACTCAGAAATGGAGCAGAGGTTGGAAAAGACAAGGTCAATAGCGTGACCGTCGCGGTGGGTAGGGAGGAGGGAGGATTGTGTGAGTCCAAGGGAGGACGTGAGTGAAAGAAGTTTGGAGGCAGCAGGGGCGGAAGGATCATCAATGGGAATGTTGAAGTCCCCGAGAAGTAGGCATGGAAGATTAGAAGACAGGAAGTGGGAAAGCCAGGTAGCAAAGTGGTCAAAGAACTGGGAAGTTGGTCCCGGTGGGCGGTAGATGACTGCCACCCTGAGGGCCAGAGGAGAGAACAGGCGGATGCAGTGTGTCTCGAAGGAGGAGGAGGAGAAGGAGAGGGATGGGGGTGGAGGGAGATGCTGGTAGGTGCAGGTAGGAGAGAGCAGGATTCCGACCCCGCCACCGTTTCTCTCACCCGGTCTGGGGGTATGGCTCAAGTGTAGACCGCCATGTGAGAGAGCAGCAACGGAGGCCGTGTCAGAGGGAGTTAGCCAGGTTTCAGTTAAAGATAGGAAGTTGAAGGAGTTTGAAAGGAAGAGGTCATGGATTGCTGTGAGTTTGTTGCACACAGAGCGAGCGTTCCAGAGGGCACAGGAGAAAGAGGACAGGCGCTGAGGGATTATGGGAATGAGGCTGCTGAGCTTGTAGGGAGGTGATTTATGTGCGATGGAGATAGGATGAGAGGGAAGTATTGGATGTGTTGTGGGGCCAGGGTTAGGGGATATGTCACCTGCATAGAGTAACAGCAGGAGGGTGAGAAAGAGAAGGTGGGAATGGGATTTGTGGGAGTGGGAGTGATTGGCAGCACGAGAGTTAGAGGGAGACCATGTTCTGAGGAAACAGAGGAGCTCATGTGAGGCCATCATGTGGGACGAGAGGAGGGAGGGAGAGATGCAGATAGTGTAGGGGTCGGTGGTAGAGGGGCAGGAGTTCCATTTAAGGAGAAAGGTAGAAGTAAAGAGTAGAAGCGTGAGAGAAAGCATGATATAGACGTGCGTTTACCCAGAGTAAAAGTGGGCCTTGCAGTTCCTTCCTCCAGTTCCTTACTCCAGGAAATCAACTCTAAAGGTCCACTTAGGATGCCACTTGGGGAGGTCACAAGAGCCAAGGCTCAAATGGAGCCAGTGTTAGTGGTTATAAAGGGCGGACTGATTGCATTCAGGCAGTTAAAAGGTAAACACCTGATGCTGGATGGGCTGTGTCAATAGGGCAGGAGATTCACATGCTAATTAGCAAAGCAAATGGTGGAGAAAGGAGACAAAAAATAAATAAAAAAATAAAAAAGAGACCAAGGTAACGTTACAATGTGGGTGCCTGCAAATACTGGGTGATGGGGGTCCTACCAGCAAAAGTATGCAGGGGATCAGTTGGGGTGTGGGTGTCTGGATACTGGGTGATAAAGTCTTACCAGCAAAAGTATGCAGGGGATCAGTTGGGGTGTGGGTGTCTGGATACTGGGTGATAAATTCTTACCAGCAAAAGTATGCAGGGGATCAGTTGGGGTGTGGGTGTCTGGATACTGGGTGATAAAGTCTTACCAGCAAAAGTATGCAGGGAATCAGTTGGGGTGTGGGTGTCTGGATACTGGGTGATAAAGTCTTAACAGCAAAAGTATGCAGGGGATCAGTTGGGGTGTGGGTGTCTGGATACTGGGTGATAAAGTCTTACCTGTGTACAATCGATTTATCTAGATTTTTCATTATAATAAACTGAGAAACCATCATTAGCGTATCAAAAACCCATGCTCACACCTTTTTAACACTTTCATGCCATGGGGGCTCGTTATGCCGTTCCCGCGGTGGTTGGCCCCATCACCACGGGCAGGCAGAGCACACTCCGCAGCCATCCCATAGACACGATTGGCCCACCAACATTGCGTATGGATCACATCATTGGCTGTCAATGACGCAATCAGTGTGCGCAACGTAGGTGGGATGAAGGCCGGCCTCAGCATCAGTGGAATGTGCTATGCCCCCAGTGGAAATTTGAAGCAGGATTAATATGCCCCTTGTGGTGGAAAGAAAACCACTGTCTTATCTCTTTCCTGCCACACTGGAGAGAGAAAACAACACACAGCACAACAAGCTCCAGACCTTACTGCAACATAAAACTCAAACCCTTTGCTGCTGCAATACAGCATCCACGAAAAGGGCAGACTGCAGGGAGAGCTCTGGAGTCACTCACTATTGTACAGGGATAAACTTCAAAGGACTATAATATTCATGGGTTATAATTAGGGGTCGACCGATTAATGGTACTACCGATAATCGGGGTCAATATTGAGGCTTTTCCCTGTTATTAGTATCAGCATGCTACATAGCCGATATACCGATAACAGGGATTTTTATGCAGGTTCGCACCGGTACTCAGTACCAGTGCATACTGGCAGTGCAGACACTCCTTTGCCAAGTTGCGATGGACGTCTGCAGCCCATCGACGAAGTTCTGCGGCTCAGCGCCCATCCTCTGACGATCGCAGACCTCTCCCGCAGGCAGCTGACATCTTTGTGAGCCCTGCCTGTGGGAACTATCCCTACCCACTGACGTCATCGCGCATGAGCGTGATGACGTCAGAAATGCCCCCCCCCCAGCTGGGCAAGGAATTCCCTATGGGGCAGATATAAACATAGAAGATAGTGGGCCATGTGAGGTGTCATTGGAAAGGCCAGAGCATGGCTTTTCCAATGATACCAAGCATGATTAGGGTTTATGTAAAATAAAACAAATACAATTTTATTTATTAATTTTTTTTTAATACAACACTGTTGTTCATAATTATAGAGTGAACAATGATGCTGCTCTGTGTATGAGTATATCAGTGCACTACAACAATAAAACTCAGCAATGTTCCGTGTGTATGAGCGTATCACATAGCTGCACGGCAATAAAACTCACAGCAATGTGCGATCTGTATGAGCAAATCACAGTGCTCTGCAGCAATAAAGCTCACAGTAATGTCGGATCTGTATGAGCATAATGCAGAGCTCTGCAGCAATAAAACTCACAAGAATGTGTGCTGTGTATAACTGAGTTTTACTGCTGTGGAGCTCTGTGATATGCTCACGCACATGCACATTACTGGGAGTTTTATTGTTTTAACCTGTCACACTGAGTGCTGTGATTGCTTAACCCAAAATATTTCTTAGCTTTCTAGTAGTTATGTTTAGTGTGATATTTATAGATGTTTTTTTTTTGCCATTTTCTGTGTTCTGAAAAGCTATTTAAGTTATTCTGCAAGCACTTAATTTTTATCAGTTTTTGAAGTGTTCAGACTTTTATTAGACATGTTCAGTTGATGCGAGATTTGTGTAGAAATTCAGATTTTTCAAAAATTTTAATGTACAGAATATCAACACCTGATATCGGTTATTGGCCTGAAAGGCTGCCGATACCGGTATAAAAAAAGTGATATCGGTCTATCCCTAGTTACAATGACAGAAAATCTCTGTACAGTACAGATACAAAGTTACTGTTATTTCCATATAGAGGCATTATATCCTCATACAAATATTATTTATATATTCTATTGGTATTTTTGGAAGCTGCATGGCTGAAAATCTCGTGTTCACTACAAATCCCCATAAGCATGATATTTGACCATTTTTATTATTTATCTGAATCACTGTTACAGTATTAGACACAAGGGCCATTTCTGCCTGCATACTGATAATGCAGACCCCATGTGACATTCTGCGAGATAAGGAACACAATTTCCAGTTCAGAATCTTCCACTACAACAATAGGAGTTATTTCAGTGCTTTTAGCTTTGGTGCACTTAGGCGATTCAATTTCGCCAAAACTACGGTGAAGTCACCGATGTAAGAAGTGTGGAGACGGAGCTCTGACCTGGGGTGCCGAAAAACGGCTTAAAACGTGACTTTAAAGCACCAACAACGATCCCTAATGGATTGTACCAGTGTGGGAACTATGTCCCAAACCCGGGCAAAAAAGCAGCAGACTGACAAGGACTTCTTCGCACCAGGAGCGGAGTGGAACTCGGTAGGTGCAGGGAAGGCCCAAGATGGTGCCCAGTCTCCAGTACCTCCAGTGAGCGCGGAGATGAGATAGTCAGCACCTGATTTTACTGAGTTTGTGAGCAGGATGGAGTAGATGTTCGGTGATTTCTCGACTACCCTCACTACCAGACTGGATTCGGTGGCGGCAAACATTCGGAAAGATATTCGGGATATCGGGTTGTGCATCTCCAAACTCAAGGACAAGATGACGGATGTTACTGAGGTGCATAATGCCATGGCAGCATGCGTGGAGACCTTGGAGGATCTGGTAAATAATTAGACGGATAAGATAGCCGATCTTGAAGTCTACTCGCGACGACAAAATCTGAAAGTCCATGGTATTCCAGATTCAGTGCCACACTATAAGTTGGTGGAATAGCTCACAGATCTTTTCCAGCACCTATTGCTTTATGTTAGCACTGATCTGTTACTTATGGATCGCATTCATTGATTCCCTAAATCTCTGTCAGCCCCTCCTAAGACGTTGTGATGAAATTCACTACTCAGAACGAATAGATCCGCCGTTAACTACGTCCTTGCCTTGGAGCACTGTGGGGTAGCATGCCAGCCGAGGCGTCAGCCCTGGATGCAGTGTAGGAAGCTGTTCAGAATAAACCAATCTGCTGGATGGAACCAGTAATGCCGTTAATAAGAATGCATCAATCCACTGCTTGCCTCTGCCTGGATCTGAGGATACTGAGGCTCTGTGAGAATAGCCCTTTATCCCTATCCAATCACTAGTCGATACAAAAGTGTAGGTTGAAGGAAAATCAGAGTGTATTTTGAATGGGAACATACAGGCTTATATACAGTGTGACATAAGGAAAGGGAAGGTCTCTGAGGGGCAACACATTTCCCCTCGTTTTCTGTCCTATGTGCCAAACTAGTTGAATCCAGACCAGGTTTTCAGGCTGAATGTGGTGTCTGAATATCCGGGTTTTGTGTCTCTCCCCGGAATTATTAATTACTTAATTGATGCTTATCCAGGGGAGACTGAAACAGGAAGTTGCTCTGGCCTGGGACTCCAACAGCCTCCTGAGAGTGCTACAAGGTGAAAGGTGTGTGAAAAAGGTTGCTTAAAGTATTTTTGTTTGTTTGAAGTAAGCTCACCACTTGTTAGAGAGGGAATCTAACGGTTGAGTAAGAGCCTGAATGGCAAGGATTTATTTTCTGTCTTAATTTTGTTTTATTGCAACCGTTTAAATAAACACAGCTGGACAGATTTCAAAGAACTTTTGCTGCCTGGACTACCTTTTTCCCAGGAAAGGTAACCTCTGTTTGAGATATACCCCCCACAACAGTTACAACATCTTGATAGACTTCCCGGCGCCTGGTGGGCCCACACAGACTGCTAGACCATAGGTTAACATGGGGATTTTGGCACTAGCCATAGCCCTTCTTCTGTGTTACACCCCTCAGCAGGGGTCCGGCAGGGAAATTCTATCTGCGTACTTTGAGCCTGATGGGTGCGGCTGCTGCTTTCCCTGGAGGAATCCTGATACCCTGCTAAGGGTTGCGGGTCTGGAGGGGTTAATTCTGCTGGAGTAGCAACACTTTCTGAGTCCTGTTGGATAGTAGCTCTAAAGACCAAAGGTGGAATGGAGAGTGGGGAAAAACCACTCCCAGATCTTTATGTCAATGGAGATTAACCCTTTCGCTGCTGAGCCTTTTCCCACCTCTGTGCTGAGGTCATTTTTTAACGGTTTCGCTCATCATGTTTAACCGCGTTTTGAAGCCTTATTTTAATATATGACCCAGACATAATTAATATCGTTCTTTCCAGCAGACTGTGCAGATTCATAATATTCATTATTATATGTAAAACGTTATATCATGTTGTTTATATTATACAAAATATGCAATAAATTGAATTTTCAATAATTTACAATGTGTAAAGTGTTTTTTTTCACATTTTAAAATGCGATCGTTTGGCGGAGCCGAGCCGGCGATGTGAGAGGACGTGTGCTGCTGGAGCTCCCGAGTAGCCGCTGATTGATCTGAGACAACCACCTCTTTCACTCTTTATATTTCGCTCTGGAGGTACAGGGAACGGTAGCAGGAGCCATGAAGTCCTCCAAAAAAACAAAAAAGACTGATAGCGCGCTTGTAGCACCGATATTTACACCTCGGACCCGCACAGTGACTAGGCCCCAAGATGGCGGCGCTTCCTCCAGAGATGGAGGGAGAAGCCATCCCCAGGCTCAGACACCTCTGAGATGGAGCAGGACTTGGGCCCGGCGACTCGCCAGGATATCCGTCGCCTACAGGATTTCATAGCTGAGGAGCTAGCACGCAACACGAGGGCTAACGGCGGAGGTCCAGGTAATTGGGACACGCACAGCGCGTCTCGAGGAACGGGCAGAGGCATTCGCAGACACGTGCAATACACTTGCTCACCATGCTGAGACACTGGCAACACGGGTGGAGACACTAGAAGAGGCTTTGGAAGATTTATCAAACAGGTCCAGACGCAATAACGTCAGACTCCGAGGGCTGCCTGAATCGGTGACACCGGATGCACTGGACGCTACACTTACGGGCATTATGAAAAAGTTGTTACCCGCGCTGCCACCGGCTAGATATCTGATCGACCGGATACACCGTACCTTGGGAGCGCGGAAAGGCCAGAATGCACCACCACCGCGCGACGTAGTCGCCAGATTGCATTATTACTCGACAAGGGAAGCTTTATTACGCACAGCTCGTGACCAACAGGTGGAGTACGAGGATGGCCAGCTCCTTTTTTATCAGGACCTTGCTCCGTCGACGCTGGCTAAACGCAGGGAATGGCGGGTAGTCACGGAATTGCTGCGCTCCACAATGTGCGCTACTCATGGGGGTTCCCATTTCGTATTTTGGTCCACAAAGATGGTCGCACGTATTCATGCACACACCTGTATAGGGCTCAGGACTTCCTACACCAGTTGGGGTTGGAGGTCCCAGACGCAATTGCTCAGCTCACCCCTCCGAGTTCCCTGCCGCGACTCTCCAGAGACTGGTCTCCGGCTGGAGACTGAATATGGACAGCCGTGGGTGCCCTAAGTGAGGGCATGTATATCCTTCAGTCCAGGTTTTGAGGGGCTTAGGCCCTTAGATGGTTCTCTGATATTTGCTTAAGATTATTTTCTGTTTTTTCTCTGTACCTCCGATTTATCTGTTTAGGTGGTTGTAGTTTTAGCATGACGGTTAATGTGGCGGTTGCTCGGGGGGACAGTGGCCGAGGGTTTTTTCCCCATGGCTTGCTGGTTTCCCCGAGACTACCTCCTCCTCCGAGCTTCCGTTCCTTTGGTTTACCCATCCGTTCGGGACGTTTTTTGTTTCTTTTCTCTCCTCTTTCTCCTTGTTCCCCCTTCCCACCCTGTTCCTGCCAGCCCGGCCCGGCCCTACTTTCTCGCTTCTGACCTTTCGGCTATATGATTATGAAGATGTATATTGTGCTTTTGATCCCTCTGTGGATGGCTCCCGACCCGTCGCCTCCCCCCTCGGTAGGAGGCTGGGGGCTGGCGGAGCGGGACGGAGGTGGAGACGTGGGGAGGATGATGACCATGCGTTCCCCTTCCTAGTCCCATAATGATTTCGGATCTTAAATTCCTCTCCTTGAATGTCAAGGGCTTAAATTCCCCGCGCAAGCGTCGTCTCCTTTTCCGGGACCTTAAGCGGAAATCTGCGAACATCGCATTTCTCCAAGAGACTAGGATCTCTACCACTGCGGCCTTTCGCCTAGCGGACCCATCCTACTCCCGTGTCTTCACCTCATGTGCCATCCCTAAACGGAATGGAGCCGCTATTTTGTTACATAATTCCTGCCCGCTGCAGATTGTAGATGTATATTCTGACTCCGCTGGGAGGTATGTCTTGGCGAGGGGTACTTGTTCGTCTAAATGGTATACCCTGATGTCGGTATATGCACCAAATGGGCCTGACGCGGGATTTTGGGCGGACCTCTCCTCCTTTCTCAGGTTACATGCTAAGGGTAAAATTATATTGGGAGGGGACTTTAACGCCACTCTCTGCTCTCCATTGGACCGATCCGGCCATCCCCCTCACGCCGGCCTGACTCCATCCCATCCCAAGACAGGCAGTTTCATGCGTTTGTGCGTAACCATGATTTGGTTGATATTTGGAGGGTACAGCATCCCACAACTAAAGATTTTACTTTTTACTCCCCGGTCCATTCCTCATACTCCAGGTTAGATTATTTCCTGATCTCCTCGGACAGTATTCCCTTGATTGCGACATCAGGCATTGGCTCCATAACTTGGTCCGATCATGCGGATGTGTTTCTGCATGTCCGCCCATTGGCGTCTGGCAGCAGTGGCCAATGGAGGCTTGACCCCTTGCTTCTTTTGAAAAAGGGGGTTAGGAAAGCGGTTGGCTCCGCGTTGGACTCATACCTTCTGTTAAACGACACCCCTGACGTGTCCATACATACTTTATGGAATGCTCATAAAGCAGTGATTAGGGGGGTGCTAATTAGTCAGGCTGCCTACCACAAACGCATGAAACTGCAGGCCATAGTCACGTTACAGACCGACCTGCGGAGACTGGAACTCCGGCATAAAAGTGTCCCGACTGACGACACCCTTGCACAGCTTAACAGAGTTCGAGCAAACCTTAACGGTTTATTTTTAGATGATGTGGGGAGATCGTTGCTATGGTCCAAAAGGCGCTATTATGAACGAGCGAATAAAGCAGATACACCCCTGGCCAGGATGCTGCGTCCTAGACATCGCACTGTCCTGTTCCCGTTGATCCGAGATAAAAAAGGGCAGGTTCATAAGTCTCCTGAGGCTATCCGGGATGCCTTCACAGAGTATTTTACGAATATATACAATCATTCCCCCACCCACGAAATAGGAAACAGAGACCTGATTGATAGTATTGAAATGTACTTGAAGCATCAGAACCTCCCTACTCTTGATAAAGTTCAGTCCATATTGGTGGGCTCCCCTATAACGGAAGAGGAGATAGGGAGGGCACTGGGCTTGATGAAGCCATTAAAGGCTCCTGGGCCGGACGGCTTCACATACCGGTATTATAAAGCGTTCTATCCTAAATTGAAGCCCATTCTTTGCCGACTATTTAATGCCGCACGGGAGGGGGCCCCATTTCCTGCGCGGAGTCATTGTTAGCGGCCATAGTTCTCCTCCCCAAACCTGGGAAAGACCCTGAGAATATTGATAGCTATAGGCCCATATCCCTTTTAAATACGGACATTAAACTACTAGCAAAAATTTTGGCACTGCGCCTAGACCCTCTCCTCCCTGTTTTGGTATCCCCGGACCAGGTGGGGTTCATCCCAGGCGGCAAGCGTATGATAATACGAGACGCGCGGCGGACCTTGTTTGGTTCGCAGAGACCTATCAGAGGCCTTCTTTATTTTTGTCTTTAGACGCTGAGAAGGCCTTTGATAGGGCGGAGTGGCCGTTTTTATTTACGTTACTTAAACATCTTGGGTTCCCCCCACTTTTCTCCGCATGCTCTCAGCTTTGTATGCTTCTCCGGGAGCGCAGATTTTGATACCGGGCGCCGATAGAATCCCCTTTGTAATTCGGAACGGTACCAGGCAGGGCTGCCCACTGTCTCCGGCTTTGTTTGCCCTTTTTTTGGAACCTTTATTGCTTGCTATTAAATCAGACGCGGGTATCTCGGGTCTTACGGTGGGTGACTTAGAATTTAAATTATCGGCTTATGCCGATGATGTCCTTCTCTCCCTGACAGACCCCCCCACCTCCTTACCCGGGTTATGGACCTGCTCAGTACCTTTTCTGCTCTTTCAGGATACAAAATTAATATTACTAAATCAGAGGCTCTCCCGGTGGCGCTGACGGCGGAGGCGATTGCAAATCTCTCCTCTTCCTGCCCTATAAGGTTCACCCAATCTGAGCTGGTCTACCTGGGGGTCCGCTTAACATCATGCTCGGCGGATCTTTATTCGGCTAATTACCCCCGCCTTTTTGCGACCCTCAAAGCGGAGTTAGAATGTTGGAACAAATATGCAATATCATGGCTCGGTAGGCTTAATTGCATTAAAATGAATGTATTACCCAGACTGTTGTATATGTTTCAGGCATTACCGGTTCCCCTCGTTGCTTCAGAGGTTATCGCTTTGCAGCGCTCCATTGATCATTTTATATGGGCAGGGAAACGGTGCCGCGTAGCTAGACACACTCTCTATCGCCCACGGTCCCTGGGCGGCCTGGGCCTTCCATCTCTCTTCACCTATTATTATGCAACTCAATTGGCACAGGTGGTAGCCTGGCATGCTCCAGCGGGGTCTCGCAGGTGGGTCGATCTGGAAGCGTCCCTTATGCGGCCGAATAAGATACACCACTGGATATGGCTGGCTCGGGAACATCGTCCTTTAATTACCACCACATGCCCTGCCATATTAAACTCTCTACGCCTTTGGCATAGATTAGCAGTGAAGTGCGAGTTGACGTCTACACCATCGCCTATGACCCCGATTTTTGGGAACAGAGACTTCCGCCCCGGTCTACACGTGAGACCTTGGCGTGACCTATTGGACTCAGGTGTGTGCAGAATACATAATCTATACCACAACGGAACTTTGATTCCTCTTCAAGATATTTCGGGACTATCTTTTCTTCACATTTTTCAATTGACATCGTACGCCACACAGGCTCACATCAAGCAAGCTGCACTGGCGCCGCCGACTCGCTTCGAGCGTTTATGCCTAGCTGGCACATACCCGAGAGGCCTAATATCTTCGTTATACCGGGACCTTACATCACTGTTGGACTGGAAAGAACTGTCCTATATCCATGCTTGGGAAAGAGATATTGGGGAAACCCTGGACTCAGAGGACTGGCTGGACATATGGGAAATGTCTCGCTCCGTGTCGGTGTGCGCCTCATTGCAGGAACAGTCCATTAAAATGATTATGCGGTGGTATGTTACACCATCTCAACTGGCGCACATGAATGGGAATCTACCGGATGTTTGCTGGAGATCATGCACCGTCAAGGGCTCCTTTTTCCACATGTGGTGGACATGTCCACGAATTGTACCCTTATGGAAGGAAGTCCAAGACCTACTGATTTTAGTCCTATCTAAACCTATCTCGTTGGATCCTTGGGCGTTTTTACTCTCCAGACCGCTCCCTGAACTAACTTTCCATGAAAATAAATTATTAGCAAAGATTACATTGGCTACAAGACGGGCCATAGCGGAAGTCTGGAGACAACCCCTCCCGCCCTGTATGGCTAAAGTATATGGCAAGATCAGGGACACCCAGGTTATGGACGAACTGACGGCTATAGTCCGTTTTACGATGCCATCATATAATAAAACTTGGGGGCCCTGGCTGGATGCGGGGTTATGATCTGTGACGGGAGTGAGGGCTATTGTTGCATATATAGGGCTGCATGACCCCCTTTTGCCTGCTTTTTTTCCCCTTCCCTGGCACTCTCTCCCCCACCCCCCCTCCACCTTTCTACATATACCTCTATAGCACTCGTCAGGTTGGACGGGTATTTGTGTTTTAGGATTCTGGCCTGGGCCGGGCCACTCCTTCCCCTCATTCCCCCCCCTCCCCCCTTCTCTTTTTTCTTTTTCCCTTTTTCTTTCTTCCTCACCCCACCCTACCTTTATCTTATAATGTGGACGGGACTATGGTTTACTTTGAGGCATAAGTTTGTTGATATCATCTTTTTGGCGCTGCGACGCCACGTATGCATTCATGTTATTCTTCTTGTCCTCTCGTTCAATAAAATTCTGTTTACAAAAAAAAAAAAATGCGATCGGTTGCGGTTATATTTTCTATGGGGTGCGCTTGTTAAAAAAATTAGAAATGAGGAATCGTTACTTTTTTTGGGGGGAAATTACGTGTTTTTTAGCAAACGCCCCCCCATAGAAAAAATCGTTAGTGCAGCATCATTGTTCACATTATAATTGAAATGGGAACAATATTGTTGCACTAATAAATCTAAAAAAAAAAAAAACATTTTTTTTTCTATTTTTTTTATTTTATTTTTATTTTTAATTTCTTTTTCTTTTTTTCAGTTTACATGGTCATGTTTGGTATCATTGGAACGGCCACGCTCTGGCCGTTCCAAATGATAGTAAACATTAACCCCTAGCTGTCACGGATCGGGAGATAGGGGGTTCATTGGAACCCGCTATCTCCACTATAGGTGGCAGCAAGAGGTTAATTTGAAAACTGGCGCCATGGCGCTCTGCGCGATGACGCCAGTCATTAGGGGGATATCCCGGAAGCTTGGCCGACATCCAAGATGTCGGCCAGCTCCGGGAGGGGACCGCGATACGGCGCATGTTGGCGCCATATCGCGATCCAGCCCCCTAGGGGTTAAAGACAGTCGCCGCTTGGAAGGGCAGGCTGTGCCCTTCCAGGCGGTGCCTGCCTTTAACCGCTGGCATGCACGGATGGGGAGGGGGAGAGGTCCGAAGGACCTCCCCCCTCCCATTCAGGCACCTTCCCTGCAATGGCGGGGGGGGGTGCCTGAAATAGACGTCATCGCGCATGCGCGATGACGGCTATCGTGCCCGCCGCGGTCCCGGAGGTTGGGCTGACATCGATGATGTCAGCCCACACCGGGGGGCCGAGCGATCAGCCGGAATACCGGCTGATCGCGGGCTGCAAAGGGAGGACGCGCTCAGCGCGTCCTCCGCAGCCAAGTAGCAATGCGGTTGGATGCGCTGAGCGCGTCCACCGCATTGAAGTGGTTAAAACCTAAAATTTATTATTGAACATTGTCAAACAATCCCCAATTTGAGACCGTTGTATACAACTACATGCTTTTTCTATTTGGGGCTGCATATGTGACAATCATGACAACATGTTTTTCCAATTATGGAATTATTAGTTCATTATGTGGTTTCAACCATTAATATTTATAGCCACGTATATAAGTCGAAAGGTCTATTTTTAGAGCTTATTGCTCCATACTCATACCAGCACAAATAAACTGAGTCCACAATAGATAACTATCATACCGGTGTTGTTTTTTGGAATTTAGTGTGTTCTATGTAAATTTTTTGCTTTGTTTGACAATGTTCAATAATTTTTAGGTTTTAATCTCCCCATTGATAAGGGTCTGGGAGTGTTTTTTCCCCACTCTCCATTCTACCTTTTGGTCTTTAAAGCTACTATATAGGAGGGGTTAAATCCCAAGTGTTTGGGGAACTTTCTGATCTGCCACTATCTTCACGGAGATTAGTGGATTGTTTTGTCCTGTTGGATAGCTCTGTCCCCTGGCGACTCCTACCAAAAGAGAGCCCTGATCTATGAAAGGGGGACCGAGCGGCCAGCGGGTGAACTGGAGTCAGGTTTTGGCAGCTTGCCAAAGGTATTTATGATCTCCTGGGGAGCCTCCTCCATTACACGATTTTACGCTAGCCAGTGTACACTTTACGAGGACACTAATAGCATATTTTGTTTGTACAATTGACACTGGTACAAGCTGGACGCAAAAGGGAACGAGTTATTAATAGCACAGGAGATATACAGACAAACCAGCAGTCGCCTGTTTCAATGAACTGATACATTGATTTGTAGCAAGTATGCACTCAGTGGTTACTTGTCACGTTTCCACCGGTTTCAGCCCAGAAAGAAAAAGTATGTGAACCCTTTGTGATTACGTGTAGTTTTGCATGAATTGGTCATAAAATGTGCTCTGATCTTCATCTAAGTCACAACAATTTGAAAAACACAGTCTGCTTAAAATAATACAACACAAACATATGTTTTCATGTTTTTATTGAACAGAACATTCACAGTGCAGTGCATTCAATTCACAGTGCAGGGTGGAAAAAGTATGTGAACCTTTGGACTTAATAACTGGCTGACCCTCCTTTGGCAGCAATAACCTCAACCAAACGTTTCCTGCAGTTGCAGATCAGACCTGCACAACGATCTGGAGTAATTTTGGACCACTCCTCTCTTCACAAAACTGTTTCAGTGTAGCAATATTCTTGGGATGTCTGGTGTGAATCGCTCTCTTAGGCCCCCTTCACACCTAAGCGTTTTACAGCACGCTCCTGCGCGGTGTAAAACGCTTAAACAATGAAATCCCATGATTTCCTATGTGGGCATGTCACACCTAAGCGTTTTAAAGCGTGCAGGAACGCGCTTTAAAATGGCCAACGCAAAAAGAAGTCCGGGAGCTTCTTTTCGGGCATACAGCAGAGCGTTCGCGGCCATAGACATAGCCGCGAACGCGCTGCAATGCGCGTTCGCGTGCTTTTTCGTATGCGCGAACGCGCGTAAAAAAAACACGCGCATTGCGCGACGCAGCGCTATGCCCAAGTGTGAACCCAGCCTTAAGTTCATGCCATAGCATTTCAATTGGGTTGAGGTCAGGACTCTGACTGGGCCACTCCAGAAGGCGTATTTTGTTTTGTTGAAGCCATTCTTTTGTTGAATTACTTATATTTATTTTATTTATTTATAAAGGATTTTACCAGGAAGGATACATTGAGATTTCTCTCGTTTTCAAGTTTAAGTCTGATCCATAACATTACAATTCCCAGAAACCTCCTATAAATCAGTGAGACTCCCTGATGGGTGGCAGTGACAAGACACAAATTATGTCCTGGGTTCAAGAACATTGAAGTGTTACAGTTACAGTTACAGAAATACAAAGTAATACAATGCAAGATATTAAAAAAAACAACACAAATATACAGATTAACAGAAAATTAAATATGTAGGAAATATAGTCACTAGGTTACATGTTTACAGGTGCATTCTGTATTGAGGTATGTTAGTAAGGAACTCTTGAGTGACTTAAGACTGGGGGAAGATTTGATGGTGTCTGGGAGGTTATTCCATAATTAAACAACTAGTTTGTTTATAAAGGATTTTACCAGGAAGGATACATTGAGATTTCTCTCATTTTCAAGTATGTCCTATTACATTCTTCGCGCAATTTTAAACGCATGCGCAAACACGCATTAACGGAGGGTCAAAACCCTTTCCGCACAACATCCTATTACAACGTTTGCGCACAAAATGCGTGTTAATGTCTAACGCGAGTGACCCTGCGCGCAACCTATACTTAACATTGTCAGCGCAACTGCGTTTGTGCGCTGGTGTGCAAATGGTATTACAATCTTCGCGCAAAATTTTACGCACAACGTTTGCACGCATAATTTTAATGTCTTTGAAATGCTGGTGGTAATTGGGTTCAGCCAGGACGTTGAATTTGGCAATTACACCAGGCCAAAACAAAAATACGCAACAATGCATACTTACACATTCTACGCATACCCAAACAATAAAATGAGAATTTCTATTAATCCCCTTTATTAATTCTTCATTTTTATTTAAACTTATTTTATTTCTACTTGGATCAACACAAAGAAACAACCATATAGACTTGTTTTTTTTTATTGCTGCAGGGTATATACGCAGATTGACTTTGACAGGTGAAAAATCCGTACGTGAGATAATTGTTTGCACGCCTAATTTGAACAACTCCTAAACCCTGGTGTTAATTGCAAATCTGAACAACCTGCTGAAACCCAAAGATCCAAGCCCATAATAAAGAATGAACCAAAGCACAGTTGCCCTTTAAACGCACACCAGATGAGCACTATGGATCACGTTGTGTGTGGTTTGGTCATCGCTGCCACTGGCGTGCTGGTTGCATGTGAGGGAGAGAGAGAGAGGCGGGAGGAGTTGGGGCACCTCTTGTCCCAAGGACAAGATTGAGACCTGGAGGGGGCGTGGCTTGGCTGCCGTCGGACATGGCTTCTTAGTGCGGAGGCTCTGAGGAGATTTAACTTATAACACCGGCTAAACTTTATTTTTGGTCGACATGGGGAAAATCAGCAAAGGGACAGGCACACAAAAGACGCAGGAGGGGAAAAAACTACCGGAGACACCATCTCTCTGCCGATTTTTGATCCCGGCCGCTGAAACCGGAAGTGTTCCACCAGACCAGGCCGAATCCCCGACCTCTCCTACATTGCTATCCCAGGCACCCCCACCGGCCATGTCAGAGGCCAGATCGGCGGACCCGGAGCCTCCTGGCGCTTAAATGACTCCTTTTTGGCTAATGAATCCCTTGTGGAAGACAGCGAGCAGGTGCTTGAGACCTATTTTGCTGAAAACGTGACCCCGGACACACCCGCCCCCGTGGTTTGGGAAGCGCACAAATGCATAATTAGAGGCCACTACATTAAGAAAGGGGCAGAATTTAAGAAACAAAGATCCACACAGATTAGTGATTTGGTACTCCAGATTATTTATTTATTTATAAAGGATTTTACCAGGAAGGATACATTGAGATTTCTCTCGTTTTCAAGTATGTCCTGGGTGATCTCTGACATTGAACGCTTACATAAACAGGATGCTGACCCGGCACACTTGACCACGCTCATAACCCTGCGACGCTCCCTGGCACACCTTATGAACACGCTACACCATCGCACATGCCTTCAAATGAAGGCCTTTTTCCACACTCACGGAGATAAATGTGGCCGCCTTCTGGCGCGAATGATAGCTAAAAAGCGGGCTGCCACATATATTGCCTGCGTACGGGACCGAGAGGGTCGACCGAAACACATGCCAACACAAATCATGGCTGCTTTACGAGAATATTACCTGCGACTATACTCCCTTACAGGCCCCCAGATGGACCAAGCCAGACAGACACTACTTGACCAGATACAGGCATACCTTTTCACACACTCCACACGCAAACGCTCTACGGTAGATGCAGCGATCATGGAGGACCCTATTACGGAAGGGGAATTATCAGCTGCCCTCAAATCATCAAACAGGCAAATGTCCCGGCCCAGATGGCCTTCCGCTCCGTTACTATAAGACTTTTCGTAAAGTTCTCATACCACACTTCCTGAAAGCCTTTAATGCCCTTACTCAAGGTCATAATCTTCCCCCGCAGGCATTAATGGCCAATGTCACTTTGCTACCGAAAGAGGGTAAGGACCCCACTAATTGCGCGAACTATAGACCGATATCGTTACTCAACGCAGACATTAAACTCTTCGCAAAAAGTTTAGCTACGCGCCTTCAACCACACATCCCTAATTTGATTCACTGCGATCAGGTAGGGTTCGTCCCGGGGAGGGAGGCGAAAGACAACACGATTAGGGCACTACAGCTGATCCATCGAGGCCGATCTTCGGGTGAGGATTTCCTTCTTTTATCTATTGACTCGGAGAAGGCCTTCGATAGGGTCAATTTGGACTTTCTGTTTGCTTCTCTCATACACACAGGGCTGGGCCCGAATGTGCAGACCTGGGTCCAGGCCTTATACACGGATCCCTCAGCCCGGCTTTGTGTGAATGGGGTCTACTCAGAGTCTTTTAAAATGCATAACGGCACCAGACAGGGCTGCCCCTTGTCCCCATTGCTTTTTATTTTGTCCCTGAAGCCCTTTCTCTACGCCGTCAGACATAACCCAGACATCAGGGGCCCCACTACAGGGACGTCGCAACACAAAATTGCAGCATACGCGGACGACTTGCTCTTCTTCGTGACGAACCTGAGTGCCCTTGCCCTGCATTTTGTCAGCCTTCAGGGAATGCGGGGCCTTATCCAACTTAAAAATTAATAATGGCAAAACCCATATCCTGAGTGTATCTAAGGGAGACACGCATGACCCACAAACTCTATAACAATTCCCGTTTTCAATCTCACTCACGAAAATAAAGTACTTAGGGATATGGCTAAATGCGGACCCCATGGAGAATTACGGAGACAACTTTGCACCACTCTTAGACACATTACAAGGGGACCTTTCCAAATGGAACTATGCACATATATCATGGTTGGGGCGAGTGGCCATCATTAAAATGAATCTTCTCCCACGGCTACTATACTTTTTTCAAACAATACCCATACGTTTACCCAGGAAATTTTTTGCAACCCTTAAATCAGCGTTCATAAAATACATCTGGAAAGGCAAAACTCCCAGGCTACGCTTTGACATGCTCACCCGACAGAAATCACAGGGAGGTTTCCTAACCTCCCACAAACCTAGCCTACACACACCTCCTGCAAACCCCTCACCTCCTGCAAAGCTCCCTACACACACCTCCTGCAAACCTCTCCCCCACACACACCTCCTACAAACCTCCACCACACACACACCACCTGCAAACCTCCACCACACACCTCCTACAACCCCCCGACACCTCTTGCAAACCTCCCCCCACGCACACGTCCTGCAAACCCCCCCCCACACCGCCTGCTAACTTTTCCTACCCTTCCACAAACCTCCCCTACAAAACACCTCCTGCAAACCCCCACCTCCTGCAAACCTCCCCTACACACACATCCAGCTAACCTCCTCCCGTGCACACACCTCCTGCAAACCTCCCCATCCACACACCTCCCCCACGCACAAACCTCCTGCAAACCTCCCTACACACACATCCTGCAAACCTCCACCACACACCTACAAACCCCCGACACCTCTTGCAAACCTCCCAACGCACACACCAACTGCAAACCTCCACCACACACCTCCTACAAACCCCCGACACCTCTTGCAAACCTTCCAACGCACACACCAACTGCAAACACCCACCTCCCCCACGCACACGTCCTGCAAACCCCCCCCCACCGCCTGCTAACTTTTCCTACCCTTCCACAAACCTCCCCTACAAAACACCTCCTGCAAACCCCCACCTCCTGCAAACCTCCCCTACACACACATCCAGCTAACCTCCTCCCGTGCACACACCTCCTGCAAACCTCCCCATCCACACACCTCCCCCACGCACAAACCTCCTGCAAACCTCCCTACACACACATCCTGCAAACCTCCACCACACACCTACAAACCCCCGACACCTCTTGCAAACCTCCCAACGCACACACCAACTGCAAACCTCCACCACACACCTCCTACAAACCCCCGACACCTCTTGCAAACCTTCCAACGCACACACCAACTGCAAACACCCACCTCCCCCCACGCACACACCTCCTGCAAACCTCCCCCACACACACCTCCTGAAAACCCCCCACACACTTCCTGCAAACTTCCACACACACCTCCTGAAAACCCCCCCACACACACTTCCTGCAAACTTCCACACACACCTCCTGAAACCCCCCCACACACGTCCTGAAAACCCCCCCACACACACTTCCTGCAAACGTCCACACACACCTCCTGCAAACCTCCCCCACACACACCTCGCAAACCTCCCCACACACCTCCTGCAAACCTCCCCACACACCTCCTGCATACCCCCAGACCTTATGCAAACCTCCCTACACAAACACCTCTTACAAACCCCCACACAAAACTCATGCAAACCCCCCACACCTCCTGCAAACCCAACACACACCTCCTGCAAACCTCCCCAACACACCTCCTGCAAACCCCCACACACATCCTGCAAACCTCCCACACACACCTCCTACAAACCCCCCTACACCTCTTGCAAACTTTTCCTAATCTCCCACAATCCTCCCCAACACACACCTCCTGCAAACCTCCCCACACACACACCTCCTGCAAACCTCCCCCACACATCCAGCAAACCTCCCCCACACACACCTGCAAACCTCCCCCACACACACCCCCACACACCTCCTGCAAACCCCTCACACACACTTCCCGCAAACCTCCCCCACAAACACACCTCCTGCAAACCTCCCCCCACACATCCTGCAAACCTCCCCCCACATACCTCCTGCAAACCACCCCCACACCTCTTGCAAACCTCCCCCATGCACACGTCCTGCAAACCCCCACACCTCCTACAAACTTTTCCTAACCTCTCACAAACCTCCCCCACACACCTCCTGCAAACCTCCCCCACACCTCCTGCAAACCTCCCCACACCCACACACCTCCTGCAAATCCCCCACACACACCTCCTGCAAACCTCCCCCACACACACAGCTCGCAAACCACCCCCACACACACCTAGCGGAAAACTCCACCACGCACCTTCAAACTCCCCACACACCTCCTGCAAACCTCCCCCCACACCCCTCCTGCAAACCCTCCACACAAACCTCATGCAAACCCCCCTACACACATCCAGCAAACCTCCCCCACACACCTCCTACAAACCCCCGACACCTCTTGCAAACCTCCCCCACGCGCACATCCTGCAAACCTCCCCCACACCTCCTGCTAACTTTTTTAACGTTCCACAAACCTCCCCTACAAACTCCTCCTGCAAACCCCTCCTACACACACATCCAAACCTCCCCCACGCACACACCTCCTGAAAACCTCCCCCACCCACATCCAAACCTCCCCCACGCACACACCTCCTGAAAACCTCCCCACGCACACATCCTGCAAACCTCCCTACACACACCCAGCAAACCTCCCCCACACACACCTCCTGCAAACCTCCACCACACACCTACTGCAAACCTCCACCACACACCTCCTGCAAACCCCCACCACACACCTCCTGCAAACCCCCACCTCCTGCAAACCTCCCCTACACACACACATCCAAACCTCCCCCACACACATCCTTTGAACCTCCCCCACATACACCTCCTGCAAACCTCCACCACACACCTCCTGCAAACCCCCACCTCCTGCAAACCTCCCCTACACACACACACACACACATCCAAACCTCCCCCACGCACACACCTCCTGAAAACCTCCCCCACCCACATCCAAACCTCCCCCACGCACACACCTCCTGAAAACCTCCCCACGCACACATCCTGCAAACCTCCCTACACACACCCAGCAAACCTCCCCCACACACACCTCCTACAAACCTCCCCCACACACACCTCCTGCAAACCTCCACCACACACCTATTGCAAACCTCCACCACACACCTCCTGCAAACCCCCACCACACACCTCCTGCAAACCCCCACCTCCTGCAAACCTCCCCTACACACACACATCCAAACCTCCCCCACACACATCCTTCGAACCTCCCCCACATACACCTCCTGCAAACCTCCACCACACACCTCCTGCAAACCCCCACCTCCTGCAAACCTCCCCTACACACACACACACATCCAAACCTCCCCCACACACATCCTTCGAACCTCCCCCACATACACCTCCTGCAAACCTCCACCACACACCTCATACAAACCCCCCGACACCTCTTGCAAACCCCCCACACCTCCTGCTAACTTTTCCTAACCTTCCACAAACCTCCCCTACAAACTCCTCCTGCAAACCTCCGCTACACACACATCCAGCAAACCTCCCCCACGCACACACCTCCTGCAAATCTCCCCCACGCACACACCTCCTGCAAACGTCCCTACACATACATGCAAACCTCCCCCACACACACCTCCTGCAAACCTCCCCCACACACACCTCTTGCAAACCTCCCCTGCAAACCCCACACCTCCTGCAAACCCCTCACCTCCTAACTTTTCCTAACCTTCCACAAACCTCCCCTACAAACACCTCCTGCAAACCCCCCACCTCCTGCAAACCTCCCCTACACACGCACCTCCTGCAAACCTCAACTCACACACCTCCCCCACACACACCTCATGCAAACCTCCCCACACACACCTCTTGCAAACCTCCCCTGCAAACCCCACACCTCCTGCAAACCCCTCACCTCCTAACTTTTCCTAACCTTCCACAAACCTCCCCTACAAACACCTCCTGCAAACCCCCACCTCCTAACTTTTCCTAACCTTCCACAAACCTCCCCTACAAACACCTCCTGCAAACCCCCACCTCCTGCAAACCTCCCCTACACACGCACCTCCTGCAAACCTCGACTCACACATCTCCCCCACACACCTCCTGCAAACCACCCCCACACACCTCCTGCAAACCACCCCCACACACCTCCAACACACCTCCTGCAAACCCCCACGCACATTTCCTGCAAAACTCCCCCCACACACCTCCTTCAAACCACCCACACCTCCTGCAAACCTCCCCACACACCTCACAAACCTCACCCACACACCTCCCCACAAACCTCCTGCAAAGCTCCCCTACACCTCCTGCATACCCCCAGACCTTATGCAAACCTCCCCCACACACACCCATCCTGCAAACCTCCCACACCTCTTACAAACCCCCACACCACCTGCAAATCCAACAAACACCTCCTGCAAATCTCCCCCACACACACCTCCTGCAAACCTCCCCCACACAACCTGCAAACCCCCCCACACACTTCCTGCAAAACTCCCACACACACAAACCTCCTACAAACCCCCCACACCTCTTGCAAACCTCCCTCCATGCACACGTACTGCAAACCCCCCACACCTCCTGCAAACTTTTCCTAACCACCCACAATCCTCCCCAAAACACACCTCCTGCAAACCTCCACACACACCTCCTGCAAACCTCCCCACACACACACCTCCTACAAACCTCCCCACACACCTCCTGAAACCCCCACATACTTCCTGCAAACCTCCCCCACACACACACCTCCCACAAACCCCCTACACCTCTTGCAATCCTCACCCACGCACATGTCCTGCAAACCCCCCACACCTCCTGCAAACGTTTCCTAACCTCCCACAATCCTCCCCAACACACACCTCCTGCAAACCTCCCGCAAACCTCCCCCCACACACCTCCTGCAAACCTCCCGCAAACCTCCCCCCACACACCTCCTGCAAACCTCCCCACGCACCTCCTGCAAACTTTCCACACACACACCGCACAAACCTCCCCCACACACACACCGCACAAACCTCCCCCACACACACACACCGCACAAACCTCCCCACACACACCTACCGCAAAACTCCCCACACACCTCTTGCAAACCCCCCACACACATCCTGCAAACCTCCCCCCACACACCCCTCCTGCAAACCTCCTGCAAACCCCCCACACAAACCTCATGCAACCCCACACATCCAGCAAACCTCACCCAAACACACGTCTTGCAAACCTCCCCACACACACCTACAAACCCCCACAACTCCTGCAAACCTCCTCTACACACACAACCTGCAAACCTCTCCCCCAAACACACCTCCTGCAAATCTTCCACACACACACACCTCCTGCAAATCTTCCACACACACACCTCCTGCAAACCTCCCCTACACCTCCTGCAAACCTCCCCTACACCTCCTGCATACCCCCCACACCTTCTGCAAACCTCCCACACACACCTCCTGCAAACCTCCCACCATACACACACCCCTCCTGCAACCCCCACACAAACCTCCTGCAAACCTCCACACAAACCTCCTGCAAACCTCCACACAAACCTCCTGCAAACCTCCACACACACCTCCTGCAAACCTCCACACACACCTTCTGCAAACCTCCTGCAACCCTCTCCCCGCATACCTCCTGCAACCCTCTCCCCGCATACCTCCTGCAACCCTCTCCCCACACACCTTCTGCAAACCCACCTTCTGTAAAACTCCCCACCCAAACACCCCCTGCAACCCCCACACCTCCTGCAAACTTCCCCACACACCTCCTGCAAACCTCCCCACACACACCTCCTGTAACACCACCCTCTGCAAACCCCCCGATATCACCTTCTGCACCCCCACTGCCCCTGCAACCCTGGATATCACTTTCTGAACCCCCACTGCCCTCGCAACCCCCTATATCATCTTCTGCACCCCCACTGCCCCTGCAACCCGATAGCACTTTCTGCACACTCACTGCCCCTGCAACCCCTATATCATCTTCTGCACTCCCACTGCCCCTGCAACCCCCAATGATACCTTCTGCACCCCCACTGCCCCGCAACCCCCAATACCACCTTCTGTGCTCCCACTGCCTACACAACCCTCCAACACCACCTTCTGCGTACCCACTGCCCCTGCAACCCCCCAGTATCACCTTCTGCACCCCCACTGCCCCGCAACTTCCCAATACCAACTTCTGCACCCTCAATGCCCCCGCAACCCCCCAATACCAACTGCGGCACCCTCAATGCCCTTGCAACCCCCCAATGGAGCGCAGAGCAGCCAGATCCTGGGGAGCGTCGAGAGCAGACAGATCCCGGGGTGCGCCGAGCAGCCATATCCTCAACAATAGACTGCCCTCCGGACAGGCTTAACACCTAGTCTATAACAAAACAAATTCCCTGAGCACATTGCAGTCCAACTTTCTCACCAATATACTTTGAAGATGATCCACACTTTGATTCTGGACACTTCTTCCGTTAATTTCAAGAATTTCATCTCCAACATGAAGTGACCCTAAAAGGAAAGAAGAACAAATATAGATAGATATATATATATATATATCTCAAAAACTGTACAATTTTTTACATACAAATTTGACTACAAAATTTATTAACAATAGTATTGATTAGGAGAGCAAAGACCATGAAACATGGCCAAGTAAACCAGAATTGCTGTGACACAAAACATTTAGCAATGAAGAATTGAAAACAATGACATGCAGTTTAAATATCCATATGAAATAAGGAAAAAGCTAAAATCAAAATGGAATCATGTGACCTGCCAAAGATACAAGTGCTTTAGTATATAATTTGTCAGCACGTGACCAATGTCCTACATGGCCAAGTATAGCAAAATAAATATACTATAAAAATTAAAAGTCCATAAACAAAAGTGCTTAATTAGCATTTGAAAAAATAATTTGCCATATTATGTTTACTTTGCCACTTTTTTTTTTTTACCCTTCTTCGACAGCATGTCGGCTCTTTCCAGTGGTTGGTGGGCCATCGGCTTTTTTCTGATTGATTCGGCAGGTCGATTCGACCCACTTCAGGGACTCTGTGGTGAATGCGGAATTCACCGCTGGGTCGGCGAATCAAACTTGCCAAAAGTGCAGTGAACAGGAGAGCACCAAAATGTCTTTGACATTTCGGTGTTCTCTGAATAACCCTGCAAGGGTTTTTGGAAAACAGTTTTTTTTTTTTTTTAAATACAAATTATTTTACCAGGAAGGATACATTGAGATTTCTCTCACTTTCAAGTATGTCCTGGGTACTCAAGGACACTTACTGGAGAGGTGCTTTGGGGCCGGGCCGGGATTCGAACCTGTATCTTCACGGTAATAGAGCAGTGATGTGACCTCTACTCCATTTTTACAGGTGCAGAGTTAAAATATCATTAAGTTTTAAAACTCATATAGATAATGGCATCAACTTGACCAGGTTTGAAAAAGAAGTAATGATATGTGAGCATTGGCAAAATGCCACAATATTTCATTTTAGAAAGAAAAAAAAATTCCAATAAAAGACAAATTTATTTGGAGGTGAATAAAATTTAAGTGAGAAGCAAGGGGGGGTGTTTGTGAGGGTCCTGAGAACGAGCAACAGCACAATGGCCTGCTCTACGGTGGGTGCCCGCTCAGGTCTCACAAACAAGGTTTTAGCTTGCTTGTGCCATTACAGGGATGAATTTTCCATATGCAAATCAGCCTGCTCTCACCCAGAAAGGGTGGCCAGTGCTGACTGCCAAGGACGTCATCCCTGCACGAGAGGTGCAGCAACCCCCGATGATCGTTTCGGCCTTCTTGGGCCTCGTCAGGAGGGTATAGCTGACACCCCTCTAGGCACATCAAGCAAGGGGTCCACGTCTGGATGACCCTTTACAATTATAGTGAGAAGCAAGGGGGGGTGTTTGTGATCCCTGTAATGGCACAAGCAAGCTAAAACCTTGTTTGTGAGACCTGAGCGGGTACCCACCGTAGAGCAGGCCATTGTGCTGTTGCTCGTTCTCAGGACCGTCACAAACACCCCTGTTGTTTCTCTGAATAAAATTTAAGCTGCACTGCAGCTGTTCTAAAAGTCAACATTCCTTATTCGAATGTACTATATATATATATATATATATATATATAGTACAATTGCAGAATCAAGTACAATTAACAAAGAGCAGAACATTCAAAATGAAAATAAAAGCAGTTACAATTGATAAACATACAGGTCCATTCAAAAATGGAGAATTGACTGGAGAAGTGAAAAATCCAGGTCAAAATAGCCAAACCAGAAAAACTCTCCCATTTATCTCTTTCCAAATTGGGTATTTGGTCTAGATTGTTCTCTTCTCCTGCCAAATTGCCTGAGTTTCACCTTTTTACTGAATAGACCTGATAGTAGTACATAGAAACCACTTCAGATCAGATCATTATAATGCATTCAAGAGATGCAATAAAATAAAAGCAATAGTTTTGTTTTTTCTCCTATAAAACAATAAAAGCTCAATTTTTTTTATATTTTTATCAAAAGTAAACCACGAGCAACGGCATTACTTCCTAGATTGATTGCACAATTCGTCAGCAGCTGTGCCTGCTCAGAAAGATCACTCAAGATTGAAACAACAGACATCATCGTATCTGTGCACGTCAGAAATTTGAGCCAATCCGATGCAAGCAAACCTGATATTGGAGAATGCTATGCATCCTAATGAAAATTACAGCTAATATGAGGAAATAAAAAGAGAAAAAGAGGGGAAAAAAAACCACATACGCGGGGATAATAACCAGCAAAAGAGAAAAAAAAATAGGTAACTGGGAAGCAATAAATTTGTCTTAAGCATGGTAGATGTACAGACAACAAACAGATCTCATGTTCAGCAGACCCCTTAAAAGTAAGGGCAAAGACAAAAAACATAATTACTTTCTACTAGAGTACTAAAGGTCATACGATTTATACAATTTATCTATTACAGGTTTCCTCGAAGCACGGAAGTTTAACCATATGTAGCGCTCACCCCCGAAGGAGCCGCTGAATAACCTCGGGATAGTCTCACCGCACTAGGAATTATTACACATCAGCACTGTTGTGGATTTTCTAGTTTTATGTGCTTTGCCAAAAGATAAATGTGCGTTGAATGAAATTACAGGCTGCGTCACGTGGTAAAAACATGCAGTGGAAAAAAAACGGTTAACCCCCTCAGTTCTGAAGTGTAAGTCCCGCAAAATAGCTCAATATATATATGTACAAAATTTAGGGTACCCGGGTACTGTGTTCGACTGGCCAGTGAACAAAAAGAGCAATCTTCGACTAGTCACCATTTGGGCCCTGTGAATTTAAACAATATTGCAGCGTGTGTTTCTGTTTTGGAACTGTGGCCTGGAGGCCTCTCACCCATCCGATGAACGAAACTGTCCAGCACTTGATGCCTCGACCAAAAGATCTTCTCCGCTGTGTACTGGGACTCCGTGCCACTGAATCTGCTCCCTGCTTGCCAAATCTCAGCAACTGGAACAAACGATCCGCCGCCTGCACTCCCAATCGATCGGCGTGGCCTCCTAACGCGGGGTCCTGCCGGAACCAGCTTGTCCTCCAGACCTCTCAGCGCTGCATAGGTAGGTCCCAACACGATTACTGTCCCGATCTCCAGCACCAGTAAGACAGCGTCTGTACTCCGGCCTGGTTGAGATCCCTAACAGCTCCAACTTGCATCCTCCACCTTTCACTGCTCCGCTCACTCTCCACGTGCCAAACACGAGGCTCCCCAGTCTATCCTCCTCCTGTACCACCCACTTTCTGTCCTCACGCAAAGGGTGATGGAAGATGGAGTCCGCTCTGTCCAGCATATTCCACAATGTCTCCCTCTGGTGGCAGCAATAGTTCAATGCACCAGAATACAGTTTTTGAAAGCAGCGCTACACATACATTTAATCTTTTTCAAGTAAATTTGTACCAGATCGTTCAGGCATTGTCCCGATAAATCAAATAAAATTGTAAGGTTAACACATCTGGTGCAATCGTCTGAAATCGTCTGTCGGTGGTCGGATGCGGAAGGTGGTCGGTGGTCAGTGGAAGAGGACTGATTCACCTGCATGTTGTAGGATCAGTCGGACGACTTCAGACGATATCGGATGATCGCACAAATACGATGCCAGTGGACGGCCAGCCTCAGGCTGGCAATCCACTGGGTCCGTAGTCGGCCGACAAACTTGGTCGTCCGACTACCGAATTTTTTTTTTTTGTAAAGATCTGGGTTTTTTAAAGTTTTTTTTTTTTTAAAGAACTGCAAGCGACTTGGAACGACCCAGGCCGACCGACGCCCCTTCAATAACTGAGCAGAGTCTGTTTACAGTCTCTGCCCATTTATGTTTTTTTATTTTTTCCTTTTGCTTTTTTAGGTTGTGGGTTTTTTTTTTACATACCTTTTCTTCCTCACTGCGAACAGCTCCTCTTCAGCTCAGGGATTCCAGAACCTGCTAGTCCCTGAAGCTTTCAAATGCAATTTGTGCTCCTATGCAACTTGTATAGTGTAGGAACTGCAAATTGCGCACCGATACAGGACTTGCTTACTTTACCTACACATGTTCCGTAGCACCTGGGCAGAACTACAGAACTATGGATCAGAGCTGCACACATTCCATCCATTGGCTGCCTCTGTGAGAAGGAGCGATACCGCGATTGGTCTCAGACTGATGTCGGCACGCTCTCTGCATACTGACATCACTGGTGACCGATCTGGTGACCTGTCAAACTGAAAATTCAAAACTCCTGGCTTCTGGTGACAGTTGATTGGGTGGAGGAATCTCCTCCACTTCTCCCAGAGTTTTCACCATATCAGTGAAGCTGGGGGGGGGGGGGACTCATCACAACCAGACCACTTTAAATTTAGAGTGTCTCTTTAATTATTGATTGGACTATGCTATAAACTACCTAGTGCAGCCCTAGTGTGTGACATGCTGCACTGAGACTTGCTGGCTCTATGCAGCACGGCGACGGAACACTGCTGCAACGCTATCCCAGAAAGTGTACAAACGGGTCCTGCAGCAGGAAGGGGATCATTGCTCACCTGCCGTCATCTCCTTGCTCTCAGACATGAGATTCTTCCGGATACCAAAATTCAAAACAATCCAAAATCTGGAATGCCCGGGATCTCAATCATTCCAGATAAAGTGTTGAACCTGTATAGCCTAGCTTTAGCAAGTAATCCCTGTTTAAGACAAATCCATGGAATTATCCTATGCGGGTCTACTGCCAGGGGTTCCCATTATAGAGGACCATTAAGGGAATAACCCTAGACCACTAAGTTTCACAGTTTTGTGAGATCCAGTAAAAAAAGTGCATGCTTTTAGATCAGGAGGGAGAAGTCCACAGACTTCTTTTAGATAGGAATAACTTGCTAAGCGTGGGATATAAATAATGGGTGAAAACAAGGAAAATCATGGTTTTAAAATGTGAAACAATTAGAGAATTAGTTTTGTTTGACCGTATAAAAAAAGAAAAATGAATTGAGAACATAATGGAGTTGCATAGGGAGGGGTCAGTGAGACAAAGTGATGGGTAGACTTTGGGTGCTGGGAGGCGCAAGGAAACATTGAGGGAGACAGTAAGAAAAAGTGGATGGTAGGGATGGGGCACAGAAAAGAATGTGGTTAGATAATGAGGGGGCAGGGATACAAATTTATGGGCAGTCCTAGGGGGCAAAGAGACATACATAGATAAAGAGGGTGCCTATGTCTGCAGGAGCATACAAGCAAATAGATCAGACCCGGGGTGCCACAATTGCAGAAATGTTTGTGGAAATTTTGATGTGGAAGGCTTGATAGAGGTCCTATCCCCAACACAACGCAGAGGTGATCTGGATGAGAGACTTTTGCAAAGGGAGGCCTACTGGATACATAAATTAAAGACCCTATACACTGATGGCCTAAATGAGTGTTTTACATTCACCCCCTTTTTACAACCCCACTTTGATCTTGAAGTATTTGTAGGTTCGTTATAACACATTAGACTACGGCTTTATCGAACCTCTATCAAACCTTCCACATCAAAATTTCCACATCACACAGTTCTGCAATTGTAGAACCCCGGGTCTGATCTATTTACTTGTATGCTCCCGCAATCGCCTATATGTAGGCAAAACAATGCGTTGCTTTAAGCACATAATAATGAAGCACATCCACTCTGTCAAGCGACTGCCCGAGCCACCAGTTTCCAGACATCTCAATTAGGAACATAACAACAGTTCCTCTGTCTTTCGATTTATCAGTATAGAGGTCCTAACCCCAACACAACGCGGAGGTGATCTGGATACGAGACTTTTGCAAAGGGAGTATCTATGTAAGGTGGAGGTTACATGTGGAGGTTATGAAGTTCCATAAAATAAGCATCAAGACTAATTACTATTAATAAAAAATGTAAATTTATTTAAATAAAATAAGCCATATGGCAAGGTATTTATAAAATGTTAATAAACATAAAAAAAATAGTGAATAACCTTAAACAAGGATCACTAGAACGCGTTGTCGCCTACCGGCTTCCTCAGTAAGTGTCCTTGAAAATGAGGTAGTCTCTGGTGCAAAAATCAATAGCAAGTTTACATAATTTTGTCAGTTTGCAAGTTACATAAACGATACGTTTGCAGGTTTGCACGTTCCACTTTGGTTGCTGCTACTATATTTTGCTGCTAGATTCATATTTCTTATCACGGTTTCAGATTTACTGTGTTATAAGTTTGCACTATTTTGTCAGTTTTCAAGTTGCATAACCGATTGGTCGCTGCTACTATATATTGTCTGCTGCTATATTCATTGACTTTGTTGTTGCTAATTTTGCTATCTATTTAGTGCACATTTTGCACTTTATCATTATGCAATATCGCTTATGTGGATACTGATATATTCCCTTTTTCTTGTTGCAATTTATGCACACTTATATTGCACATAGAAGTAAAACTCTCTCACAAAGAACCACTAGGTGGTGCCAGAAGTACAGCCTTTTCCCTCTTTTTTGCAAAGGGATACATAAATTGAACACCCTATGAAGGCCTAAATGAAGGTTTTACATTCACCCCCTTTTTATAACCCCACTTCGATCGTGAAGTATATGTAGGTTCATTATAACAAATTAGACTTTGGCTGAATCTGTCTAAGTATGCATCAACTAGTTTTTATACACCAGACTCGTTACCATCCCTTATGAGTCCTTTGAAATATATTCAATTCATCTATAGATCACTCTTCATCAATGTTCCCCTGTGGGTTGTAGAATCATGATCTGTGCACAGCGGTACACATGAGTATATGGTTCTTAGCCAGGTTTTTTAATACAATTTGGTAATATGTGTTCATTACACATAATTTAATAAATGTAAATGAACATATACTTTTCATACATTGCCCATTAAAAGGAAATGGTGCCAAGTCCACAACATGTTCCGCTGACATATGTCGGGGTTATTATACACTACTGATGTACATGGATTATATATATATTTTCTCCTTTTTTGTGTTTTATCCAGGTAAGGGTTAATAGATCCGATAGGGTCAGTGAGCTCCACCCCCAGGCATTCACCCCTGTCTGCACACATATATGGATATTTATGCAATGACCGTTTCTTCTTTTTCCTCTTATTTTTTGTAGCCATTCCTGACTGCCCGGCATCACGTAGGCGGGCCGTTTACATCCATGTCACAAATGAACACCCGCCACTGAAGGCGCGCATCCGCCGGGCCCTACCTGTGACGCACTGTTTTCAGTTTCGGTTTCTTCCCGAAACAGATATAAAGCCCGCTCGCCAACTGTTCAGGTTAGCCGCATTGCTCCATACCATATGGGTGACTTTTCCTGACGAAGCCGGTATTAACAACTGTTGAAACGCATTGAATCACGCCCTATATCTCACCAACTCAGGCATCTTTTTCCAGGATGACCAGCATATTGCTAATACTGTCATGCTGTTGGCATGACCATTTCTAGCGACAGCTTCTGTTTTGTTGTCATAATCTAGCCTTTATTTTGTTAACCTGGAGCAGGGAGGTTTAGTGCTGCCCCATGTCTAAGATACACCTAACTTTTTGGTACTCACAGTATACCCTTAAGATACCCTTCCTACCTTTCCTATCTTATACGGACCCTTGAAGGCCCAATGTGCATTCATTTTAGGCTAGGGTCAGATGAGCGCATTTTGTACGGACTGTGCGTCCGTGCAGTACGGACGTACTTACTGACTGACAACAAGGTAGTGGCCACACAGTCCGTATTTTTCACTGACGGAATTTTTGACTGATGTAGCAGGGAAAATAAATTACAATGAAAAAACATTCTGTCCGTCAAAAATGCTGGACGTATAAATGCAGTCCATCTGACCTCGTTTCATCACTCACACACAAAGCTACACAGACGTTGCAGACGTGGCGCACTCCGCACGTCCGTTCTAGCAGTATTACGTTCTTGCCTAACCTGCGTCCGTTATCCGCGTCCGCCATGCATCCGCACTTCTGTGCGGACGTACTTTGTGTGTGGGGCTCCATTGGTCAGAATGCTATGCTGCCACGGACGTACAAATGTGCGGCAACACGGACGTGATAACTGCGCTCGTCTGACCCTAGCCTTAGTACTAAAACGATTTCGTCAGAATTTTGGGATAATTTAGTATTCATATGACTCAAGAGATACAAAACTGCTTGGTCCAAAAACCGAAAGAAACAAAAGGAAAATGCATTACATTTAAGTTTCAGTTCTTTTTGTAATATTACATTGAGTGAAGGAGACCAGCAATGAGAAGCGCAACATCGCAAAGCTACAAAAAAGTTTGTATGTGTAACCCTCCCCGACCCCTACCCAAAAATCTGACAGTGATAGAGCTCCAGAATATGCACTCGCAGTGCAGACAGTCAGCACAGGAGAGGAAACCTTTACTTAACCCTTGCATGTCTATGAGACAGACGAGATGATAAAAGCAGCTGAAGAGGGAAAACATTCAAATAAATCCCACAGAAAGCTAATGACAGAGTATAACAGGGAGGGCTGGATAGTAAAAAAAACTTAATAACAAGCAGCGCTGGGAGAAGAGAGGGACTTTATAAAACGTGTGTTATCTCTCTGCATAATAGGTGCTTAGGTCTGATACATTTTATATTATCCAGAATCATTACCCCCCTTTCCTCATCTAGAATACACATTTTATATAAAGTCCCTCTCCTCTCCCAGTGCTGCTTGTTATAAAGGTGTTTTTCCATCTGATATATTTAGTATCCAGCTCCCCCAGTTACTCTGTCATTATGAGCCTTCGGTGTGATTTATTTGATTGTTTTCCCTGGATTTACAGTGCTTTATTTTATTTAAAAAAAAATTGTGCCAGTCACCTCTTCTCTGAGCTTTCAGACCGATTTACGTTAATATTTTCCCTCTCCCCTGCTTTTATCATCTTGTCTAAGTAAAAGATCCCTCTCCTGTGCTGGAGAAGCATTGCATTGCAAAGTTCTGCACCCTCCACATGCCAATGTAGTAGGATGTTCTATAGAGAGGGGCATTAATTAATGCAGGAGGATGTCCCTCTCTGTATATAACACCCTACTGCATTAATATATACAGAGAGGGGTATAAATTGAGGAGGATGTTCTATACAGAGAGGGGCAATAATTAATGGAGGAGGCTGTCCCTCTCTGAATATAACACCCTACTGCATTAATATACACAGAGAGGGGTATAAATTGAGGAGGATGTTCTATACAGAGTGGGACATTAATTAATGCAGGAGTATGTTCGATACATTATACAGAGAGGGATATTAATGTAAGAGGATGTTATATACATTATACAGAGAGGGGTTTTAATGCAGGTGGATGTTATATACATTAAACAGAGAGGGGTATTAATGCAAGATGTTATATACATTATACAGAGAGGTGCATAAATGTAGGAGGATGTTACATACATTATATAGAGAGGAGCATTTTTTTTTTTTTTTTTTTTTTAGACCTTTAAATCCAGTGGCTGGGAGCGCTGAGATCGGTTGCTTGTTACATTATCTCTCAGAACAATGTATCAGGCTCAGCTGTTACAGTAACTGACTGCTGCTCATCACAGTGCTCAGAGTTTCAGTAAAACAAGGAAATAATATTGTTATAACCTCTTATATATAAAACTATTATTTACTAGTGTTACTGAAACTCTGAGCACTGTGATGAGCAGCAGTCAGTTACTGTAACAGCTTTGTCTGACACATTGTGCTGAGAGTGAGAGATACTGTAACAAGCATCCGATCTCAGCCCTCTGAGGAGCCACCACTACAATATTAATTGTATCCGCTGGTTTTCGGATGAATGAAATTCGTTTTTATAATAAAGAACTGGAAACTAATTTCTTTAGCAGCTAAATAAATTGCGTTTTCGGAAGAATCCATTCGTCCAAAACAAATTTTTGTGCTGTGCGCATGTCTAATTTCTATATATTAACCTCCCTGGTGGCATTCCCCAGCAGTTCGGGGTTAAAAGTCAATGCTGAAGGCGGTAACCCCAAGCCAACTCGGGCTGGATACATACCTGTCCCTGGGCTCCCTCGCTGTCCTCCCACAGTCACCTCTGGCCGATCGTGGCGTCCAGTTTCTGGGTTCCCATCCATTTGCATTATCCATTACTACAGGATACACTCGGTTCCAGTCCGGAAAGGCTTTTCATAAGGGTTATGCCTTAATAAATTCACCTATGTGATTACCCCTGGAGCGAGGTCAACGCTCTCCGATGGGTAAGATACCACGGAATATACTTAGAGTACAAGGAAAACAGGTCGCCAGTTCCAGGTTATGCAAGAATTTTGTTGGTCCTATTAAGTATAGACACCATTTATTGGTGTTTTGGAAACACTGTCCCTACTCTGTATGCTATATATTTTTCAAATAAGGTGCTGGGAAGGTCACCTAATTGGGGCACTAGCGAATTCACATTTGTGTTCGCCACGGACAAAATATTTTTTCTTGCATAGTTAACGGAAGGCTTCATATTAAAGGAAGTAGGAGGCAGCGTCAAAGAAGCACCGGCGGCCACGTTATCGCGCCACAGCAGCGCTACCAGACCTTCGGAAGGGGTGAGTATTGCAGCCGCCGGAGGGGAACGCTGGCCGCGTGCTTTTCATGCACCCGGCCAGCTTCCCCAGCCCCGCTGATACTGGCAAGCCGGCCCAGCGCTGGCTTCCGGTATCGGGGGGGGGGTTTATCGGGCCATTTGCACAAGTACTCATGCAAACGGCAGTGTCGGCACCAATACCGATACTAGTATCGGTGCATCCCTAAAAAAAAGGAAAAGCCTTAACAGAAGAAATTGTAAATTGAAGTTAAAAACCTTCAGTAAATCTTTATGGGATCACAAATATACACAAACACACAGTAACAACAATATAAAAAAACACACACACATATAGAGTGAAACATGGTGAAGAATGGGTGCCACATGAGGTGGTGTATGTGTTTTTTTTTATATTGCATGTGGATCAGAGTCATGTGTGTATATATTTGTGATCCAATATAGATTTACGCACGGTTTCAAGCTTCAATTTACAATTTATTCTGTCAAGGCTATTCCTTCCATTATTGGTTGCGTCTTGCTGGCTTCAGTTGTCTGGAGTACACTTTGTATTCATTTAGTAGAGGGGTTAACGTCTACTAATCTGCCTGGGATGGTACTAAATGGTTAGTACAGTCAGCTATACAAGTATCTTAGGGTCTATTTATTTAAAATAGACACATTTTTAGTGCAAAGAATATGGCCAATCTTCGAAACCAAAACATTCTGGATGTGCCTAAAAGCATAAAAAACATGATCACGGTTCAGCATTTGGATATAGGTAGGTTTTCTGGAAGAACAATAGTTGATCCATGTGCGCTGGTTTGAGAGCTTTTTTATTTTTTGGAGAAAGGATTTTACCAGGAAGGATACATGGAGATTTCTCTCGTTTCAAGTATGTCCTGGGTGGCAAGTATGTATCGTTAGGTGTCTTGCCCAAGGACACTTACTGGAGAGGTGCTCTTGCCGGGATCGAACCTGTGTCTCCACTGTTTCTCTCCACGGTTATAGAGCAGTGATGTTACCTCTACTCCACCCAGCTAGTAACACATCTCTTGCAGTGAAAAAAAAACGCTCTGCAGACACGTTTGTGCCTGGGATACATAAGTATCGCTTTGACAGCTGAGAGAGGAGGGGAAATATGACCTCATGCACACACCACCAGTTCAAAGGGTCCTCATTGAGAGGCAGAGATGGGTCGTAACAATAGTTCTTCATTTCCTCTTCAGGCTTGGCAAAGGGGGTCTTGGGTTCTATTGTTCCTTCATTATCATTGAAAGATTGTTCCACCAAACTCATGATCCTCGATGGATCTTTCTTCTTCCAGAGTTCCTTTTCCCTAGGCCAGGGGTCAGCAAACTTGGCTCCCTGATGTTTTGGGAACTACGTTTCTCAAGATGCTCAGTGACCTATTAGGCTGACTGAGCCACATGGGAAATGTAGTTCCCAAAACATCAAGGAGCCAAGTTTGCTGACCCCTGCCCCAGGCGCTTCATCCGCATGTGTACTCTTACTAGGCGTAATTGTACACTCAATCTGTGTTTGAATAAATAATAGAAATAGAAAATAGCATTAATCTAGCAGTTAATTTAGTTTGCTTTAATTTTATATACCGTATTTTTCAAGAAACATGAAATTCAAATTACCTCCAAGGATGCAGCCTCCTCAGTCGCTCCTCTGTAGGTCTCCAGTTGCTCCTTCTCTGTGAGAATAAAAGGTAGTCCCTTAAAACGAGGATCCAGGGCAGAGGCTGTATAAAGGATCTTCTTCTCTGCCTCAATGCTGTACCTCTTCAGGAGATCTATTTTCATGGCATTCTTGATATCATGGACCATGGTTGTCTCCCATGGCATCTGTCATGTTCTGGATGAGTTTTGCACGTAAAGGGGCAATGAGAGACACTGTTTAATTGCGCTCTTCTGACATCAGTGTGGTTGCATCCTTCATTGGCTTTAATATGAACTATTCCATCTTGTTGTCATATCAGTAATCAGTTTGAGTTTTCAGGCCAAGACTTTTCTGTTTCTCTTTCAGACAGTGGCTCGCTATACTGCTGCGGTGAAAGAATGTTGATATTCGCCACACTCTGCCCAGGAGTCTGGAGACAATGGCCACTTTCGTCAGCGCTCGTTGTGACGCAAGATTTAGTGTATGGGCAAGGCATTTTACATGAGAGAATTTTCCGACTTGAGCTGCAACGATCATGTTTGATGTGTTGTTGGTCACAAGCACTACAGATTTATCTGCAGCTGCCATTCTTCCACGACATGAGACAGTAGCTCTGCCAGATTAGCACCAGTGTGAGACTCCTAGGGCCCTATCACAATCTTTGCGTTAAAACGCTTGCGCAACGCGTGAATTTGTGCGCCAAGCGTTAACGCGCGTAAATCAACGCTGGAAATACAATCCTCGTGCATTTTTTCATCCGTCGAGCAATAACGCGCGTAAAACGGACGCACATAAATGCTCACGCAGTACCGTTGTGTGCAGAAATCAGTGTGCGGACTGTTTTTTTCACACGATTCAGCCAATCAGAATTAAGAACCACAATTATCTCACGTTAAGTTTTTGCGCCTGCCAAAGTCAATCTGAGTATATATGCCGCAGCAATAATAAATGCACACACAACTTCTCCATGTTATTGGTTTGGTATCAGTAGAATGTGTAACTATACTTTCCGGGTTTTTTTTTTTGGGGCTGGTGTATTTGGGTTCCGCCAGGTCATTCAGATTTGCCATTAACACCAGCTTTTAGGAGTTGCTAAAATTATGCACGCAAAGGCTGTGCGTTACGAACTGCACATAGATTGTAATACCATCCGTGTACCAGCACACAAATGCATTTGCGCTCACAATGTTAAGTATAGGACTCGCGCAGTACAGTACGCTCGCAAAGGGTTCGCACAGGTTCACCCGCGTTAGACGAGTGCGCACGTTTGTTGCGCTGACTTTGAAATACGACGTTCTGCGCAAAGGGTTTTACACCTTGCGTTACTGCGTTTTTGCGCCGGTGCAGACATTTGCGCAAAGATTGTAATCGGGCCCCTAAACGGCTCTCGTTTGCAGCACATGCGTCAAGATCTGCCAGTCCTTGGTAACATAATGTGCTGTAAATGTAACATAAGACTCCGTTATGACTGAAGTAAATGCATCCAACGTTATTGCGACTCGACTGGCTTGGCTCATTGATGCAATCACCTGAGCTGTGGTTTCATTGTACAGTGCAGGTATAACATTTTCGGTAAAGTGATTGCGTGCGGGAGCTTATAACGCAGCTCTAGTGTCTTCTTCATGTGGCAAAACCAAGGTTGTCCACAACAGAGTAAAGCCGTAGGTCCTTAGCTATGAAAGCGGCCACAGCTTTGGTTATTTTCTTCGCTTTTTCAGAGTTGTGCGGCAAAATTTATAGTATTGCATCAAATCTTGGCGGAGATGGGCCAGGGTCTGCTATTTCATTGCCACTGGGAGCGGCAGGTGTTAGCATCTCAGATTGAAAACAGCTAACATTAGTTAGCCAAGGCTAAATTAGTAGTATTCCCTAGATATTTAATTTTTGTGTGTCAGGCTTTACACACAGCGTGTGTCTTGTCCAATTCGTGCTTCCCAATATGTTCATAAAATCCAAAATGTGTCCAGATGTTTGATTTTTAAAATGCAAGGTGCATGTTTTATCTCTCGATCTTTTAATTCTCCTCCTTCTGCCATTTTAGCATGCCACGTATGTATTTATGTATGTATGTGATGGTTGTGAGGCTGATGACGTCAACGAACTCTGTGTTAAAACCCCCCCAAAAAAAAAAAAAACACTTGTCAACTCAAGTCACGACCGGAAAATCAACAAGCAACTTTACAGACACACGTCACACACACAGATTCACACACTAACTGATACAGTAACTCACTGATTATAGTCCCCCCCCCCTCCTGTGCACCTTCTTATCCGCTTTTCCCCTGTCAATGCCTTCCTCTGGTCTCTCTCTATTCCTTTCATCCGCTTTCTCCCCTTCTTATGTCCATATTCTCCCCTGCCCAAGTTCTTTCCATGTAAATTGAATTCTCCCCCTTCCAAATGCATTTCACTCTCCTTTTTTTATGTCCCTCTCCCTTTATCATGTCCATCTCCCCACCTCATTTTTCATGTCCAGTCCACCCCTTCCGGTTTCATGTTCATTCCACCTCACTCTTTTCATGTTCATTCCACCCCACTCTTTGCATTTCTATTCTACCCCACTCTTTTTATGTTCATTACATCCATCCCACCCTTTTCATAGCCATTCCACCCCACCCTTTTCATATCCATTCCACCCCACTCTTTTCAATGCCATTCCACCCCACTCTTTGCATGTCCATTCCACCGCCTCCTTTTTGATAAACAATTCACCTTTGTTTCGAATTGAACCTGGGAGCCACTTGGGACTGGAGCCACTGCGCAGCCACGGCTTTCCTCGTTCCTCCGCTGTGACGCCACGGCTTTCCTCGTTCCTCCACGGAACCACCTGCACATGTATGGAGCACTGGGAGGAAGTGATGTTATGAGTACATCCTTCCAGCACCAACGCGGCGCAGAGTGAACATACGTGAGACTCAGCACTGGCAGGAAGCAACTGCTTTGCTAAATGGCGGCAGTCGGAGGCGTGGCAACCGAATTGATTACACAGCAAAACATTGATGCAGCATCGCGATCGGCAGCATCGCACTGCTGATTGTATTTGACAGCTCTAATACTTACCATGCCTTCACCACACTACCCTTACTGAGGCCCATCAAGAGCTCCTCAGCTGTGACATCTCCCTACCTGAACTTCAACGAGCGATTCGTTTGCTTCCTGTGGGTAAAGCCCTGGGACCGGAAGAATTTACTGCCCTTGCTGTTTCCACTGTTGACTGACGGATTTACTGCGCCAGTGCCGTTTCCACTGTTAGACGGTGGGCATTCTCTAAGGTCTGCTGCGGTCGCCCTCTGAGCACCTTGCCCAGCACCATGCAGAACCTGGATGGGTAAAAATACTAGGCGTGGTGGAGCAGTGGAGGCTCCCAGCACCCCTGATATTCGCCTTTCGTTGGGCCGAGGGCCGGGTCGGCATCTGCAGCATCCTGACTGGACTGAGCCCGGGCCTGCAGTCCCATCATTGGTGGTGGCCGACGTTGTACCACCTGTCCTGCACGTGGTGCAGGTGGATGTGGCGGACTATGGTTTCCCAGCCACAAAAGGAGACACATAAACCCTACTGGCTGATGCCAGGAAGTCCTGGCAGGCGGATTTGCAGTCCCTCAGTGTGGCTCAGGCCATGACCCAGACCCAGATGGCAGACGTCCAAGCCCCTACACAGGAGGTGGAGGGAGTGCAAGCCATGATTTCTACTCACCTGTGTGCGCTTCAGCAACAACTCAGTGGATTACAGGTGGCTGTGGTGGCTTTGGAATCAAGGCACCGACGTAAGAATGTGAAGCTATGTGGAGTGCCAGAATCAGTGCAGGACTCGGATTTGATGGCATACATTACGCGCTTTGTGGCTGCGATCCTCCCTTCATTTGCCAGTCCCATTTTGACAGTCCTCCGTGTGAAGACCCTCACAAACACCCCCCTTGTTTCTCACTGTAATTGTAAAGGGTCATCCAGACGTGGACCCCTTGCTTGATGTGCCTAGAGGGGTGTCAGCTATACCCTCCTGACGAGGCCCAATAAGGCCGAAACGATCGTCGGGGTTGCTGCACCTCTCGTGCAGGGATGACGTCCTTGGCAATCAGCACTGGCCACCCTTTCTGGGTGAGAGCAGGCTGATTTGCATATGGAAAATTCATCCCTGTAATGGCACAATCAAGCTAAAACCTTGTTTGTGAGACCTGAGCGGGCACCCACCGTAGAGCAGGCCATTGTGCTGTTGCTCGTTCTCAGGACCCTCACAAACACCCCCCTTGTTTCTCCGTGTGAAGAAGGATGTCTCAGCCCCTGCTGGAGTTCTCCGGGACATCATTGTGGTAGTTCGAGACGCGAACCTTTATTCAGCGTGGTTTAGAGGGGTCCGAAATGCTCATACTGTTTCCTTTGAAGGGGCCTCTATTGCAGTGTTCCGGGACCTTCCCTTTATGGTTCACTGTCAGGTCCCTCACGGCGGATGCCGCAAAAGATCCTGATCTGGGTCTGTGCCATCCATAGAATCAGCTACGCCAGCCCTGTCCCAAACCAGGTTTCCCATCTAGCCCTCCCCTTCATCCAGTTCCTTGATCCGTCAGCCCAATGTTTCCCATCTGTATAACCCTTAATCATCCCTCCCCTGCCCAGGTCTCCATATAGGGAGACTACACCCAATGCTCCCCACTTCAGCACTGAAGTCTGACCATTGAGTCACACGCTGTGTGAGCCTCCCTGTACTTGGATTCCAGACCCCTTTGCCTTCCCTACCGGACTCCTATTTATCAAGACGCTTGCATTGGACATCTGGATTTCTGTTGCTATTTGGATTTATCCCCTCATTTTGCCCAAGGACTTTTGTTTCTCCCAAAGACTTCCATCATTCATATGGACTCCTGCTGACCCCTGTACCAAGACCCCTTTGTTGCCACTTCCACCATAGACCCTCTGCTATCTGTATCTGTCCCTGTGTCCTGCAATCTGCCTTTTGTTTATATCCTGTGTCTTAGTAAGTACCTTCTGTGTCTAGTTCATGTCATGCCCCTCTGTATTTATCCTGTGTCTAGTTCATGTCATGCCCCTCTGTCTTTAGCCTGTGTCTAGTTAATATCATGCCCCTCTGTCTTTAGCCTGTGTCTAGTTTATTCAGTTTCCTCCTAGTCTAGTTGCATGTCCTGTCTCTCCCTTGTATCTAGTTTACTTATCAGCTTACTTACTCCTGTGTCTAGTCATTGTCTGTATTTAGTCATGCTTCTGTACAGTATATTCCTTTGCCCTGTCTGAGTTTAAATAAAACCAAACCATGCCCTGCATCCTGTATTGCCTCCTGCATTTGCTGCAATCCGGACTCACCTGCTCATCACACACAGCGCACCCGACATTCTCGCTTTCAGCGTCGTTTTCATTCCAAAACCAAATTTGTACCAGGAGCGCAATATTGTAGTATTACATATATATTTTTTGTAACATTATAAACCCCCTCTGTCACGGAATGGCCCAGCACCCTCAGCCAGGGGCGGTGCACAGTGACAATGGTGACTATGGACACTCGGGTGTGGTGGCACGCACCTAGTTTTCTAAGTACTTATTTAGATGTGATTATTGTGTGGTGTAATAAAGTGTTCCCCGTTGGTTTATTGCGTAATGTATTTTCCCTTTGTTGCCTTGCTCGCCGCCATTTTCCGATCACCTTGTGGCGCAGTTCAGAATCTTCGATTCGGAAAATGGCCGATTCGAACCATCCGGTTCGAATCGTAAAATGGCCGATTCGGACCATCCGGTCCGAATTGGCGACTCCCTGAAGCGTAATGGCCAATGGGTCCCGGGAGGGCGGGCAAGGAGTCCCATTGTATTCTAATGTATGTGAAGTTGATAAATGCTTGAACCGTGCATAATAAAGGGAGATTTTTGCAGTGCATCCAGCTTTGACTGATGTGTCTTTGTCTCCGCCGTACTTTCGCATCTGAGCGTCCCCCGCGATCTCAGGGTACGGTGACTACCACGATACGATCCGAATCGAGCGCTCTGCCCCTGCATCGTGTATCAGGGCAGAGGCGCTGCGTATGAAGATTCGGTTCCCAGATTGCTGGGCAGAGATCCGAACCGAAGGGCGCGGCCGTGTACCGCGCTCCGGTATTGCGAGGGATTGCGGTAAGATCCGAATCCCTCGCCCATCCCGGCAGATCCGAAGAGTCCTTCATTCCCGATCCGATCCGAAAAGTCATCCGCTGAAGATCCGACTATTTACCCGCACCGCGATCGGAAACGTTTCCCGCAAGATCCGAAACGTTTCCCGCATCCGATACGAATATTCCTCCGCGGCAGAACCGATCTCCACGGACGTCCCACACCCGCAAGGTCAGTGAACCAGTTGCTCGGGACGCTGAGTGCTGTATGGCTCAGTGGTCGGACTGGTTCTAGGCAGGGGTCCCCTCCACCGCCCGCTAACCCCTTCCCGGGGTCACGCCAGGCCGCACGAGACGCCGAGTGCGCGCCACTCGGTAGTCGGGCCAGCGGTAAGCGACGGGGTCACGCAGATTGAGCACACCCGCAGGCGGAACAACATCTCCATTCCGTCATACTGGTGGCAGCGGTGGGATCGCTCTCTGCAACCCCCCCCCAGTGAGGAGACCTATGCCATGGCGGGGTACGGCCATTACCACAGGGACACCCTACGTGGGATGTTGGAGAACTGGGGAGGAACGCCGGGTAACAAGAAAAGAAAGACCCTGATCAAGGAGCTGACTAGGATGGATCAGGACGGGGCGATGACGCCCGTCCCCAGCCCGGTCCACGCGGAGGTGGAGGAAGATGCTGGCCTCCGAGAGGTGCGGCGTCGGATTGCCCTGCTCGGGGATGCCCCAGCGACGGCGGACAGATGCCGGGTGATCCGGGAGTTCTACCGTGAGGTTGAACAGGAAAAGGACCGCCAGCACGAGCTGCGGTTGGCAGAGCTCCGCGGAGCTGAGCCAGAAGATTGGAACCCCGAACCCTATCCTGTGGAACCCTGGGTCGAGGCTCACAGCTCGACTGGAGCTTCACCTGGGGAATCTGCAAACCCCAGTGACTACGCTTGCGGGACTCTCAGCTCGCCTGGAGCCTGTACTGAGGACGTCACTTATCCCTGCGACTCTCGGATGGAGACTCACAGCCTGCCTGGAGCTGCATCTGAGGACGCCCCATTCCCCATTGAGGAGCGGTGCTCCTGTGCTGGCACCTTCGCCGACATGAAGGTCGTGTTGGCAGGAGAGCTGCAGGAGGGCCTGGAGCAGGACCAGAGGTCCACAGAGGAACTGTGGTACGAGGCCCTGGACCATGAGCGGGACTGCCATGGTGCGTACATTCCTTCCGACGCTGTCGTCCATCGGGTGCAGTACGATGTGCGAGCAGCGTTCCTGCAAGGTCGGGCCCCAGAGGAGTGGGAGGCCGAGCTCCGGAGTCTGGTGCAACAGGAGATCGCACTGGACGCCGCGTACCGCGCGCTCCGGTGGCTAACCGCCTCTCCGACAGCGCGCCCGATGGGAGGCAGTTCCATTGCAGGGCCTCGCTACGGAGGCACGGGGCTGCTCTACGAGGGCATGGCCGCCGACCCCGAGTTTGGAGAGGAGACCGAAGAACGGATGGAAGACATCCTGGAGCGACGGGAACTGGAGATCCCGTCAGACAGCAGGGACTCGGTGTTTGAGGAGCTGGAGTCCCTAGCCGAGCGAGAGTGGGAGCTCGAGGTGGCTTATCGGAGACTGTTGGACGGCGTTCCGCAGTCGAGCCTGAGCTCCCCGTGGTGGGACGGGTCGGCGGAGGAACTCGACAGTCCCCAGGTTTGGGACCTATGGGAGGCCGAGGCGGACCCATGGGTGCCCGTGGGGGTTTCGACTGAGGAAGTTACCCCCTTCACCCCGCAAGAGGACAGGGTGGCCGAGGCCACGGGTCCAGCGGGGGAGGAGACGGATGGTCTCCCCGGGATGGGTTGTGCGCAACCATTGTTTGCCCCGGGGGGTGAAGTGACCATCCTTCCCCAAGGAGATCTCCAACCAGCAGAAGAGCTGGCTACGGGGCAGAGTGTCGCTGGCCTCTGCCCACTGCTTACGGTCCGTCAGGAGAAGCAGACGGATGGTTCCCCCGGGATGGGTTGTGCGCAACCATTGTTTGCCCCGGGGGGTGAAGTGACCATCCTTCCCCAAGGAGATCTCCAACCAGCAGAAGAGCTGGCTACGGGGCAGAGTGCCGCTGGCCTCTGCCCACTGCTTACGGTCCGTCAGGAGAAGCAGACGGATGGTTCCCCCGGGATGGGTTGTGCGCAACCATTGTTTGCCCCGGGGGGTGAAGTGACCATCCTTCCCCAAGGAGATCTCCAACCAGCAGAAGAGCTGGCTACGGGGCAGAGTGTCGCTGGCCTCTGCCCACTGCTTACGGTCCGTCAGGAGAAGCAGACGGATGGTTCCCCCGGGATGGGTTGTGCGCAACCATTGTTTGCCCCGGGGGGTGAAGTGACCATCCTTCCCCAAGGAGATCTCCAACCAGCAGAAGAGCTGGCTACGGGGCAGAGTGCCGCTGGCCTCTGCCCACTACTCAAATTCTGCCAGGAGGAGCAGACGGATGGTTCCCCCGGGATGGGTTGTGCGCAACCATTGATTGCCCCGGGGGGTGAAGAGACCATCCTCCCGCAAGGAGGGCCTCACCCAGCTGAAGAGCTGGCCACGGGGCAGAGCGCCGCTGGCCTCTGCCCACTACCCACGGTCTGCCAGGTGGAGCAGACAGATGGTCCCCCCGGGCTGGGTTGTGCGCGACTGCTGATGGGCCTGGGGGGGAAAGAAACCATCCTCCTGCAAGGAGATTCCCACCCAGCGGAAGAGCTGACACCAGGGCAGAGCGCCGCTGGCCTCTGCCCGTTTCTCCCAACTTGCCCCGAGGGGCAGCGCGAGGATGACCCCGTGCAACTGCGGTTGCATCCATTTGTCTCCCTTGTCGGCTACCAGGAAGAGCAGCCAGGTTTGGCTCTATTTGCTCCTTCGGTTGCCGTGTCCGTACCTGGCCATCCAGTGGAAGAGCTGGCAACGGGGCAGAGCGCCGCTGGCCTCTGCCCATTTCGGCAACCCTTGGGAGCGGGGGCCTCACGCAGCCACGGTTTCTTCCCACGGCTGACCTGGGCGCCCGGGGCGTGTGCATTTAGCACCCGGGTTCCCCGGGTGAGCGGTAGCCCTGGAGGGGACACAGGAGGCACGCCGGCCCAGATGTATGTCTTCTCGCCCAGCCGGGGAAACTCTAAGGACATGGGGTCCCGACCAAGCTGGCACGGCCGCAAGGCCAAATGGAGAGGCCTGGTGACTCGGCCTCCCCAGACTGACTATGGGCCTGGGAGCACCGACTTCCCCGGTATGACCCGGTGGGGTCAGACCAGGTGCGTCGAACTGGGGGGAGGGGGAGGAGTGTCACGGAATGGCCCAGCACCCTCAGCCAGGGGCGGTGCACAGTGACAATGGTGACTATGGACACTCGGGTGTGGTGGCACGCACCTAGTTTTCTAAGTACTTATTTAGATGTGATTATTGTGTGGTGTAATAAAGTGTTCCCCGTTGGTTTATTGCGTAATGTATTTTCCCTTTGTTGCCTTGCTCGCCGCCATTTTCCGATCACCTTGTGGCGCAGTTCAGAATCTTCGATTCGGAAAATGGCCGATTCGAACCATCCGGTTCGAATCGTAAAATGGCCGATTCGGACCATCCGGTCCGAATTGGCGACTCCCTGAAGCGTAATGGCCAATGGGTCCCGGGAGGGCGGGCAAGGAGTCCCATTGTATTCTAATGTATGTGAAGTTGATAAATGCTTGAACCGTGCATAATAAAGGGAGATTTTTGCAGTGCATCCAGCTTTGACTGATGTGTCTTTGTCTCCGCCGTACTTTCGCATCTGAGCGTCCCCCGCGATCTCAGGGTACGGTGACTACCACGATACGATCCGAATCGAGCGCTCTGCCCCTGCATCGTGTATCAGGGCAGAGGCGCTGCGTATGAAGATTCGGTTCCCAGATTGCTGGGCAGAGATCCGAACCGAAGGGCGCGGCCGTGTACCGCGCTCCGGTATTGCGGTAAGATCCGAATCCCTCGCCCATCCCGGCAGATCCGAAGAGTCCTTCATTCCCGATCCGATCCGAAAAGTCATCCGCTGAAGATCCGACTATTTACCCGCACCGCGATCGGAAACGTTTCCCGCAAGATCCGAAACGTTTCCCGCATCCGATACGAATATTCCTCCGCGGCAGAACCGATCTCCACGGACGTCCCACACCCGCAAGGTCAGTGAACCAGTTGCTCGGGACGCTGAGTGCTGTATGGCTCAGTGGTCGGACTGGTTCTAGGCAGGGGTCCCCTCCACCGCCCGCTAACCCCTTCCCGGGGTCACGCCAGGCCGCACGAGACGCTGAGTGCGCGCCACTCGGTAGTCGGGCCAGCGGTAAGCGACGGGGTCACGCAGATTGAGCACACCCGCAGGCGGAACAACATCTCCATTCCGTCATACCCTCAAAATGCTATATATGTAAGAAGTGGGTTAATGCAAGTATAAATGTGCTGATATGGAAGGAAGGAGAAATAAAATGCATATATTTTCTGCAGTGGTCTGCTCTTGATGGTTTGTGGGTCTGCTTTTGATGGTTTGTGGGTCTGCTAGTTTCCTGCAGCTGTTCTCCCAAGACAGATTGGCTGCGCTTCTCTTTAGACAGGATCTTGAGATTGCACCATTCGTTTTTTCAAATAACAATTGCCAGGGTGTTCCATAAAATAAATATTTTAACCCTTTCCCTGCGGAGGAAGTGGGGAATGTCATCATTGACTCCCGCTATATGCGGGGGACGTTCCCCACACGTCCTCCGCTACCGGGAGCCCAGGGAGAGATACTTACCTCTCTCTCTGGGTCCCGTGGCGTTCTGACTTCCTGAAAGTCAGACGCCGAATTTATGGGCCTCCCCGCGTGAAATGATGTCATCACACATGCGTGATTATGTCATTTTCAGGGGACCCCCCCGGCCATGCCGGGAGATCGCTTGAAAGGGAGGGGATCTTTTCGGATCCCTCTCCCTCCCGATCGGGAGATCCCACAAGGACAAGCCAGGCACCGCTTAAAAGGGAGTCTCCCCTTTTAAGCGGTGCCTGGCTTTAAAGGGACACTCTAGGCAACATGACCACCTAAGCTTTTTTAGGTGGTCATGATGCCCGGAGTATGCCACCCTCTGTCCCCCCTCCCTCCGCTCAGCCGATCAGCTGAAAATGCTGAAAACAGCTGAGAGAGGCGGAGGAGTTTACTCCGCCCTCCCAGCTGTCAGTCAGCAGAGCGGGAATCATATTTCCCGCTTCTGCCGACTTTTGCCGAGTAGGAGACGTCATCGCGCTTTCAGCGCGATGACGTCTCCAACTCGCCGCAGTAGCTGGTGGCAGCGGCTGAGGGTTAGTGTTGCGCGCATCCTCTTGCGCACAACACTAATCCTCAGAGGGAGCCGGGAGGAAGCCTGCCGATTGGCTGGTTTACGTGAGAGGCGCACATCTCACGTAAACCAGAAGGCAAGAAGGACGGGAGCGGAAGAGGGGGGAGGTGAGTATGAAAAAAAAAAAAGACGCCGCTGGAAACAAATGGATTTTAGGGTAAGTATTACAGTTACAAAAAAAAAACAAAAAACCTAACGGTTTATTAAGGGACTAGGGATAGATTAATCAAAAATCACCCCGCCCCCGTGTTTTTTTTTTTTGAAATTTAAGATTTTTTATTATTTTCAAAGCACATAGTCAATGGGGGTACAGAAAAAAAGATAAGGGAAGGGAAACCAACATGTATTATAATATGCTTCCAAACATAAATTGAGGCGGGAAGATAAAAAGGAAACAAAAAAAAAAAAAAGAAAGGGAGGGGGGGGGGAACATCACCATCACCTGTAAAGTAAGAGCCATTGTCTATTATGTACAGATAGATTTCTGGCACCCATTAACTAATCCCTCGATTCGCAGATTACAGGATCACCTTTTAACTTCCGAGACGCTCGCTTCTTCCCTATCCACAGGCCTACTCACCCCTCCATGCACACACTGTTTCACTAGATATATGTCCCACAATTCCCATGGGTCCTGTTTAGGGGGGGTCACCGAGAGAAACTCTATAGCCCTACTGTCATAAGTCCTATCTCTAGTCATGTACGTCTTAAGGAGCCCCATAGAGGGGACCGTGTCTGATTTCCATCTCTGTGCTATCAGCAGTAATGCGGTGGACATAATATGAAATGTCATTCTGGTCTGTTGCCTAGTTAACTTGGGGCCTCCCAGTCCCAACAAGATGAATCCGGGATCCATAGGAATAGGAGTACCCACCACTGCTGTAGCAAATTCCACCACCATAGTCCAGAAGGGAATCAATAGAGGGCACTGCCACCAGATATGCATATAAGTACCTGTCTGTGAACCACAACGCCAACATACTGAGGAAGAGGACGAAACGAATTTAGACGTTTTATCCGGCGTCCAGTACCATCGGTAGAGAACCTTCCTACTTGTTTCCAGGAGAGTCGCGTTTCTAGACACCCCCACATCTCTACGGAACACAGCTGCCCACAATTCTGGCTCAATGGAACGTTTCAGATCTTTTTCCCACGCAGAGTGATACCGCCACAAGGGTAATTCCCTGTCCTTCATGATTGCATTGAGGCCGATGGAGATTAAACCTTTCGGTAACAATTGGGAGACACCCAGGGATTCAATTAACGTCAAGGGCGGTTTATGGATCGAGTAGAATGCCGTGAATCCCTGAGTCCTCAAGTATGAATGCAATTGGCAATAAGATAAAAAATAAGAGTCCTGCAGGTGAAATTTAGATTGCACCGACGCAAATTCCAATACCCCGCATTTATCTGTTAATTGACACAAATTGAAAACCCCCTTCGTCGCCCAACATTGCGCATTAAAATGGGGAAGGATATACTGAAACATCCTCAGTGGTGCCGCTCTTGATACGGGGCCCGTCCCCGATATCTTCAGAAACATACTGTCCCATATTCTCAAGGAGAGTGTCGTTGTAGCAAACAGAGATGTGAACACCCCCCTTGGTCTATTCGGAGGGGGAACCCATAACAGTACCCTTAAATCGTGAGGGGTCAGAGTAATGGCCTCCATAACCGCCCATTGAGGACGGGAGGCATAGCCCAAGCATACTATCATCGCTGCAACATGGACAGCTCGGCTATATTTTGCAAAATCCGGTACCCCTAATCCACCCCCCTCGATTCGGCGTGAGAGGACAGGAAATTTGATTCTGGGGCGCCGATAATTCCATAGGAAGGCATTAACCACTCCCTGCAAAGTAGAAAAGAACGCTCGAGGTATAAAAATAGGAAGGGCTCGAAAAACATATAAAATTTTTGGTAGTATCGTCATTTTCACCGCCGCAATGCGACCGAACCACGATAATCGTCGGGGGTGCCAAGACCGCAATAGGGTTTTAATTTCTATTAACAACTTCCCGTAATTAATATCGAATAAGACCTGAGGCGAAAGAGCTAGCTTGATACCTAAATACGTGAGAAATTTAGTTCTCCAATCAAACGAGAATTCCTGCTTTAGTGTAGTCAGCACGTCATCTGGGATATTAACTGGCAACGCCTGAGTCTTGGAAAAATTAATCCTATGATATGAAAATGTTCCATATTCGTGCAATATGTTAGTCAGAGCCTCTAAGGAAGTTTTAGGGGATGTCAATGTAAGCAGGACGTCGTCAGCAAAAAGGTTTAATTTGTGTGTCTGCGGACCCACCTCTATGCCCCTTACGTCATCGGACTGCCTGATCATCTGAGCCAGAGGTTCTAAGACGAGCGCGTACAGTAGTGGAGACAGCGGGCAACCCTGTCTTGTGCCGTTCGTGATAGGAAATGCTCGAGAATGGAATCCCGCAAAACGTACCGTGGCAGACGGAGAAGCATAAACCGAAAAAACCCCCTTAACAAACTCAGGTGGGATAGAGAATTTTGCCATCACCTCTGACATAAAACCCCAATGCACTCGGTCAAACGCCTTTTCCGCGTCCAGTGACAGTATGAGACCAGGCGTAGAAGACGAAGTAAGCACTTGAATGAGATTGAGTAGTCGACGAGTGTTATCCGGACCTTGACGGCCGGGTATAAATCCGACCTGATCCATCCCGATCAAACTCGTGATAGTCAATGCCAAACGATTCGCCAGGATCTTAGTATATATTTTAAGGTCTACATTTATCAGAGAGATTGGTCGAAAGTTTTGACAACTAGTGGGGGTTTACCTAATTTGGGTAGGGTGACTATAGCGGCATTAAGTAGCTCAGAAGGGAGGTTCCCACTATCCATCGCCGCGGTAAACAAGCCATGGATATGGGGAAGTAGCGTTTGATGGAAAGTCTTGTAATAAGTGGACGTGAACCCATCGGGGCCTGGAGCCTTGCCTTTAGGTAGGGATGTAATCACCTCCGCAATTTCCTCGCATGTTATCGGGGAGGCCAAAGAGGCACGTTGTGTCTGTGATAGAGTCGGTAAGTTTATTTTGTCTAAATAGCCTCGTATATCCGATACCGAAGGTCCTGGGCATGCGGTCCCGTCTCTTATATTATAGAGAGCCCGATAGTATGTCGCAAATTCGTTCGCTATGTCCTGTGGTTTATATATCCTTTCCCCTCGGCTATTTAACAAAAAGGAAGTTCTGGTTGATTGCTGAAGAGTACGGAGGCGGAGCGCCAACGAGTGTCCCACCCTATTCCCGGTCGAATATCTATTTGCTCTAAGGCGTTGTAATGCGTAGAAATGTGTTGTACTGTCTAGGTCGGTCAGGTCCGCTCCCGCTTTGGCCAGTTCCCAAGCCGTACGTGGATTCGGGTGGGTTTGGTTGGCCTTGGTCAAAGCGTCTATACGGGTCAGTAACTCCAGTCTATCTGCGATATGTTGTCTTTTCCTGATAGCTGCCCATCTAATGCACACCCCTCTCATAACCGCCTTGTGAGCTCTCCAGAGAATAGTCGGATCCGAGGAAGAATCTTTATTCTCCGAGAAGTAATTGTCAAGTGAGGACTGCAAGTCCGCTAATATCTCTGGATCGCCCAAAAGAGTGTCGTTGAGGCGCCAAGGAGGCCTGCTAAACACCTGGAAGTCATCTGCTAGTGTCAAGAATACTGGGGCATGATCTGACAGCGTGAAGCTCGAGATGTCGCAGTCACGAACAGAAGGCAGTAAAGAACCTCTTATGCAAAAAAAGTCTATTCTGGAATATGAATTGTGAGGTGGGGAGAACAAAGTATATCCTCTCTCGCCCGGATGGAAAACCCTCCACACATCATATAGATTAAAATGAGACAGAAGGTCCGCCAATTCCCTACATTGTTTTCTAATGTGTGCGTATGATGCGGCTGACCTATCTAGAAGCGAATCTGGACAAACATTAAAATCACCCATCACAATCACCTCGCCAGTTGATACTGTTAACATTTTGAGCAGTACATGTTTAAGAAACGATATTTGAGATGAGTTAGGACTATAGATATTACATATAGTGAACAATTTCTGATTAATCGTACACACTAAAATAAGGTAGCGGCCCTTCGGATCACTCAGCTTTCTGTGAAGTTGGAAAGACAGTCTATCATGCAGTAGTATAGATACCCCTCTAGACTTGGTGGGGCCCGTAGCATGGAATTGCGTGGTATAGCGAGGTACCTGCAACAAAGGGTGAGACAATCTACGAAAGTGCGTCTCCTGTAGACAAACCATATCTGGGTCTCCCCGTTTTATCTCTGAACATAATGCATGTCTTTTAAAGGGAGCGTTTAAGCCCCTAACGTTGAAGGACATAAGTTTCATACAATTGAGACCAAAAACTGTATTGTTCCTGGGCCAACAGAGCCCCCAATTCTCATTTTGGACAAACAAAGCAGCCCACATGGCTCGGGTCGAGCGTGTTTGAGAACAGTCAGTGAATGGTGATGAGGAAAAAAGAAAACAGCATAGAAACAAAAAACAAAAAAACACCACAGTGGTGTTGAAGGAACTATATACATGTCTCAAAGAGACAACCTCTCTTGAGAAGCCCCGAGAAGCGGGTGTACTTCTCATACTCCGAGTGAAGAGCGAGAGTGGGGGGCCAAAAAATGAACCCAACAGAACGCCCGGATGGAGGAACAAAAAGCTGCGCCGTGCTGCGCACGTCAGGACCCATCAACTCCAGCTGCTTCCACAGTCCCGAAACCTGGGCCACGTTTATGGGAACATGGAAGAACAACAAAAAAAAAAAAAAGTACCCTGGAGGCACACTCGGCGAAATACGATACCGTAAAGACGATGAAAAATCCCGAGAACTTTCTTCCTCTGCCCAAAGCACATGGCGATCCGAAAATTCGCAAGACATCAATAGCATAGAGCAAATCACTTTTTCTTCTTGTGCCACTCCGGGTCAAGTCGGGATGGAGGATCTTGCCGCTGTGACGGAGGGGTAGCAGGTTCCATTCCCCAATCTTTCAGGAGTTGCATGCCCTCCGATACGGAAGTCACCGAGTGGAAAACTCCGTTGCGAGATATCAACAATTTGGTTGGGAAGCCCCACCTGTATGCGATACTGCGATCACGGAGCATCGTTGTCACTTGTTTAAAGTTGCGGCGATGTTGGAGGGTAGTGCGAGACAGGTCTGGAAAGATAGCAATATGATCGTAGGTCGGGGATAGAGCCCCAGGATGTCTCAGGGCACGCAATATGTCCTCGCGAGGTTTATAATAGTGAAGACGAAGTAAGACATCTTTAGGCGCCTTAGCCGGAGCTGACGGTGGTTTAGGAAGTCGATGAATTCTGTCAAAAAGGAGGGAATCCGAGGTGGCTTCAGGCAGGAGATGTTGAAATAGTTCAGTAACATAATCCGGGAGGTCATGAGCTGATATCGAATCTGGGATACCTCTCACTTTCAAATTATGACGACGTGATCTATCCTCCAAGTCCGCAATTTTAGTAAGTGCCCCCAGAAGTTGAGATTGTAAATCCTCCACTTGTTCTGTCAAAACATTATGCGCCCCTGCAAATTCCGCCATCTTTGTTTCCAATCTGTCTGTGCGGTCTCCTATCTCTTTAATATCTTTTTTAATGTCCGCCGCCACGCTGTCTAGTCGATTCGATAATGCATCAGAAAGGGCTGCCAGCATAGGTGCTAGTTTGGCCGTCACCAAGTCAATCCCTGAACAGTCTTCAGCGGGGGAGGCAGATGCACGTGGGGACGAGGAGGATGAGCCGCCGCCATCTTGGGAGGCCCCAATGCCGCGCTGTTTCTGGCTCTTCGGCGCGAAAAAGTCGGCGGAACCCGCTTTTTTGGTACCGCTGCGGGAGGACATACTGTGCTCCACTGGTTCCCCAGGTCCTGTGCTGCAGCTGCGCTTACTTTGAGTCGTTTTTCCTCGTGTTTAGTGGGTCTCTCGTGCGGAGCTCCGGCGCTACACGTCCACCATCGAACGGAGTCAGGCCACGCCCCCCCCCCGTGTTTTTTAATCTTGGAGTGTTCCTTTAACCCCTGTGGCACCGGACCGCGATCCGGCGCCGGATCGCGGCCTAGCTCCGATGGGGGCTCCACCTCCGGGTCCCTCCTTGCAACCTGACATCATCAAGCATGGCGCGATGACATCAGTTAGCTGGGAAACCCCTAGCTGGCCGGGGATTTCCTAAGGAAATCCCCCGTTGGAGATAGGGGGGGGGGCTTCCTTTTATTTGTGTGTGTTATTTTTATTAATGCAGCAATATTGTTCCCATTTCAATTATAATGTGAACAATGATGCTGCACTAATGATTTTTTTCTATGGGGTGCGTTTGCTAAAAATCACATAATTCCCCCCAAAAAAATGTTACGAGTCCCCATTTCCTAATTTTTTTAACAAGCGCACCCCCCATAGAAAATATAACCGCAAAGGCTCACATGATAAAATGTGGGGAAAAAAACACTTTACACGCTGTAGATGATTAGAAAATTCAAATTTTATTGCATTTTTTGTTGTAATATACAGGCAGGACATGACGTATACATATAATTATGAATCTGCTGACTCTGCCGGAAAGAACAATATATATAATTTGTCTGGGTCATATAATAAAACGTGGCTTCAAATCACGTTTAAACATGATGAGCAAAAGCAGTTAAAATTAGCTCAGCACACCGACGTGAAATGGCTCAGCAGCGAAGGAGTTAATACCCACATAAATAGAAATGTAGCTCATAAAAAATTTGCTTATTGGCTAATCGCAATTTAAATAAACAGTGTGTCCATAAAGTCTCTTTGCAATTTCAAAAATGTATTACAAAGGCAAATGAAAAGACAGATAAGTGAAAATTCTTACAAAATGAGACGTATATATTTAAGTTTTTTTTGCCTCATTTAATACACCTCTATATGGGCACCATTAGTTGCGTGAAGCACATCAAGACTTGCTTTCTTTCTTTATTTGTAAAGTATTTACTAGGAAGGATACACAGAGATTTCTCTCGTTTTCAAGTACGTCCTGCGTTCAGGAATATTGAAATTTTACAGTCATTACAGAAATACAAAGTAATAAATGCAAGATAATAAAAACAAAACACAAATATACAGATTAACGCAAAAAATAAATATAGAAACATAGAAAAATGTCGGCAGATAAGAACCTTTCGGCCCATCTAGTCTGCCCAATTACATGGATACTTTACCTGGATTTATCATTTGTTTAGGATAGCCTTATGCCTATCCCATGCCTGCTTAAATTCAATTACTGTTTTGGCCTCTACCACTTCAACTGGAAGGCTGTTCCTTGTATCCACCACCCTCTCAGTAAAATAATGCTTCCTGGTGTTACTTTTAAACCTTTGCCCCTCTAATCTAAGACTATGTCCTCTTGTTTTGCTACTTTGTTTCCTTTTAAATATACTCCCTTCCTCTACCTTGTGGATTCCCTTTACGTATTTAAATGTTTCTATCATATCTCCTCTGTCTCGTCTTTTTTCCAAGCTATACACGTTAAGATCATTAAGCCTTTCCTGGTAACTTTTCTCCTTCAAGCCATACACCATTTTAGTAGCCCTTCTCTGAACTCTCTCTAAGATGTCTATATCCTTCTGGAGATACGGTCTCCAGTACTGCACATAGTACTCCAAGTGAGGTCTCACCAGTGCTCTGTACAGTGGCATGTGCACTTCCCTTTTCCTACTGCTAATACCTCTCCCTATACAACCAAGCATTGTGCTAGCATTTTCTGCTGCTCTATTACATTGACTACTTACCCTTAGATCCTCTAACTAATAACCCCTAAATCCCTTTCCTCAGATGTTGAGGTTAGGACTGTATCAAATATTCTATATTCAGCCCTTGGGTTTTTACGTCCCAAGTGCATTATCTTGCACTTATCCACATTAAAACTCAATTGCCACAGCTCCGACCATTTTTTTAGTTTACCTAAATCATTTGTCATTTGGCTAATTCCTCCAGGAATGTCAACCCTGTTGCAAATCTTTGTGTCATCAGCAAAAGACATACTTTTCCATTAATACCTTCTGCAATATCACTAATAAAAAATTATTAAAGAGAATGGGTCCAAGTACTGACCCCTGAGGAACCCCACTGGTAACAAGACCTTGCGCCGAATAAACTCCATTTACCACAACCATCTGTTGCCTGTCACTCAGCCACTGCCTAATCCATTCAACAATATTGGAATCCAAGCTCAAAGATTGCAATTTATAGATAAGCCTTCTATGCGGAACAGTATCAAAAGCCTTACTGAAATCTAAATAAACAATGTCTACTGCACCACCTGTGTCTATTATTTTTGTTACCCAATCAAAAAAATCAATAAGATTAGTTTGGCATGATCTCCCTGAGGTAAACCCATGTTGTTTCTGATCCTGTAATCTATGTGTTTTTAGATGTTCAACAATCCTTTCCTTTAACATGGTTTCCATTAATTTCCCCACTACTGACGTAAGACTAACTGGCCTATAGTTCCCCGATTCCTCCCTACTACCCTTCTTGTAAATGGGCACAACATTTGCTAATTTCCAGTCTTCTGGGACGACTCCAGTTAACAAGGATTGGTTAAATAAATCTGTTAACGGTTTTGCTATTACACCACTGAGCTCTTTTAATAATTTAGGGTGGATCCCATCAGGCCCCATTGACTTATTTGTCTTTACTTTAGACAGCTGCTGTAGAACCTCCTCCTCTGTAAACTCATATGTAAATGTCTCGTTAGTGTTTCCTCCTAACTGAGGTCCCTTTCCTTCCTTTTCTTCTGCAAAGACTGAACAAAATATTCATTGAGGCAGTCAATATGTAAGTAATATAGTCACTATGTTACATGTTTACAGGTGCATTCTGTATTGAGGTATGTTAATAGGGAGCTCTTAAGTGACTTTAGACTGGGGGAAGATTGATGGCGTCTGGGAGGTTATTCCATAATTGCGGTGCTCTGTAGGAAAATGAGGATCGAGCCACTTTATGTATTGTTGTACTGCACATAAAATGCTGGTCCTGGATTGGAGGTTATAGGATGAGGGAACTGCTAGGGGAAGCAACCTATTCAGGTAGGGTGGTAGCTTCCCAGGAGATCTCTTAAACACCAGGTTGGAAAGGTGAAGAGTGCGTCTAGATTCCAGCGACTGCTAGTTTAGCTCTTTTAACATGTCACAGTGGTGGGTCATGTAGTTACATTGCCATGTTCACTGTAGCATACCCTCATCAATGGTGGCAATGGCATCAGTGATCCTCTGCATTAGATTAGTGATGTCCCGTACCTTTGTTCCATACACCATGGGTCAAATTACAATCTTCGCGCAAAAAGACTTGCGCAAAGCACCACTGGAATTACAATCCTTGCACCTTTTTTCTCCCGCCGATCAATTGCGCGTGCAAACAGAACGCGCCAAATGGATGCGCAGTGCCATCTCGCGCAAAAACCTTTGCGCGCGCTATTTTTTTTCGCGATTCAGCCAATCAGAATAAAGAACCACACCTATCTCACGTAAATAAATTGCGCCTGCCACATCAAATCTGTGACTGTGTCTGTTCTATTTTTAGGCAGTTACAGCGTCCCAGGCGATTGGTGGTTTTGGTGAGTAGAGAGAGAGGAGATATTAGTGCAGAAGCAAGTTCATTTGCGTGTCATATCACATAGATCCACATTACACATAATCACACGCACACCTATACATTAATAAGCAGCACAGATCACTACACGTAAATACACAGTCACACATACTCCACTAAACAGCACATACATACTTGTCACAGCGTATCTGGTGGCGCGATGGATGTCGCTTAAGGGTGTCTGGTGGTACTCTTAGTTCACTTGTCCACATGGATCATATGAAAAAACAGAACAATATAATCGTGTAGAATGTTTTAACAGATTCTAAGAAAAGGTTATATGGTATATACACTCACAAATATAGAGCCCAAACACTGGCTCTAAATGGGTAAACGCATTCGGGTACTTAAGTTCTTTGCTTGAGAAGGTGACCCACACCTGCTCCTAGAGGGGGATTCTTCCCACATGTAACACAAGAGACAGGAAAAAACTTTCTCGTGCAGATTTCGTTAATAAAATGGCATATAAAGATGTATAAATTGCCAACTCACATGCGTTGGAGCTTAAGGACCAAGTTCGAGGTGTGCGCGCGTATGGACTTGTTTAAGGTTAAGTCCAAATAACCTTTTGAGCCTCCAGGACTTCCAAAGAAACGGGGATAAGATGGATAAATTAAAATTAAAAGAATTTATTAGAACATAAAAACAATATTACTGGCACTGCCAGGTGGCCAGAACGCGTTTCGCCAGATCAACTGGCTTCATCAGCTGGTTTACAGGCTAAACTGATGTGTATATTCATATAGTGTCCTTAAATTGTCCCCATCTGTCCTTGATTGGAAATTAAGCGTGTGTTCCACGCCTCAGAACGAAGTTATTTCGGACCTGCGGCGGGCGCCGCCATCTTGCGCATGCGCTCTTCTCACTCCATGCGTCTCACTGTGCGGGTCAGGCTTTTAAACCGGATGTGATATGCGTTCCACTGCGGCTATGACGAACGGCTCATGGTGGTGCGATATCTTCATTCCTCCAAGGCGACCAAGCAGTTTGAGAAACCCCATGGAGGGAGAACAGTATCAGAACCATATGCAACCATTATTAATGGAACCCCTAATCTTCCCAACCGTACACCATACGGGGGATATATAGGCATAAATAATTCATGTGTGTGTTACTCACGTCAGAAGACTAATGTGGATATATTATATACACAAATGCTGCTCATGTGGCTAGTTGTGTTGTTAGCAATGTGTTAACAATAAGTATCTATTATAATTTGGAATACCTTATGCTATATTAAAACTAGATAGAGTGAAGCTAAAGTGCATTGTCAAATATTCTAAAGTGCTTAGGTTATTAACCCCTATGTAGGGAATATTTATAATAAATATTTATATAGTAAATACTGTGCTGTTCTAATATTGAGTACAGCTAAAGTGTGATAATAAGGATCTAAAATAACCCATGATTACTGTGACTAAATTATAGATAAAGTGCATTCCTAAGTTTTAAGTGCATAGGATATTCTATATATTCTAAATATTAGGATTTTAATTCTATCCTATGTTTTGTGAATGGACAGGACTAAAGTGCAATATTGAAATTTATCCTTAATAAAGTGCATGGTTGATGAATTAACCCTATAATAGGGAATAAATAAATGTTGATAATATTCTAACTAAAATTTATGGTAGTGTGTAGTGGTAGCATAATATGATGCTGGCTAGACTGCAGTTATAAAAATCATGTTTGTGTAATGGTGGAAACCCCTTATTGGCGCAAAACGCACTAAATAAATTAATAGTTTGGCAACTTATGACAATATATTAAGTGTATGAAAAAACAATATTATATAACCTTATGGGTTACTAATGTTTAGTATAAAAACTTCTATAGTAAAAGTCCCTACATAGGGGTTAATAACCTAAGCACTTTAGAATATTTGACAATGCACTTTAGCTTCACTCTATCTAGTTTTAATATAGCATAAGGTATTCCAAATTATAATAGATACTTATTGTTAACACATTGCTAACAACACAACTAGCCACATGAGCAGCATTTGTGTATATAATATATCCACATTAGTCTTCTGACGTGAGTAACACACACATGAATTATTTATGCCTATATATCCCCCGTATGGTGTACGGTTGGGAAGATTAGGGGTTCCATTAATAATGGTTGCATATGGTTCTGATACTGTTCTCCCTCCATGGGGTTTCTCAAACTGCTTGGTCGCCTTGGAGGAATGAAGATATCGCACCACTATGAGCCGTTCGTCATAGCCGCAGTGGAACGCATATCACATCCGGTTTAAAAGCCTGACCCGCTCAGTGAGACGCATGGAGTGAGAAGAGCGCATGCGCAAGATGGCGGCGCCCGCCGCAGATCCGAAATAACTTCGTTCTGAGGCGTGGAACACACGCTTAATTTCCAATCAAGGACAGATGGGGACAATTTAAGGACACTATATGAATATACACATCAGTTTAGCCTGTAAACCAGCTGATGAAGGCAGTTGATCTGGCGAAACGTGTTCTGGCCACCTGGCAGTTCCAGTAATATTGTTTTTATGTTCTAATAAATTCTTTTAATTTTAATTTATCCATCTTATCCCCGTTTCTTTGGAAGTCCTGGAGGCTCAAAAGGTTATTTGGACTTAACCTTAAACAAGTCCATACGCGCGCACACCTCGAGCTTGGTCCTTAAGCTCCAACGCATGTGAGTTGGCAATTTATACATCTTTATATGCCATTTTATTAACGAAATCTGCACGAGAAAGTTTTTTCCTGTCTCTTGTGTTACATGTGGGAAGAATCCCCCTCTAGGAGCAGGTGTGGGTCACCTTCTCAAGCAAAGAACCTAAGTACCCGAATGCGTTTACCCACTTAGAGCCAGTGTTTGGGCTCTATATTTGTGAGTGTATATACCATATAACCATTTCTTAGAATCTGTTAAAACATTCTACACGATTATATTGTCCACATGGATCATATGAAAAAACAGAACAAGTGAACTAAGAGAACCACCAGACACCCTTAAGCGACATCCATCGCGCCACCAGATACGTATTGTATTACTGTTTATCCATTGGTTTGGGGGAAACCACTGAATTTCTGGCTGGGCATTGGTTACTGGTGGGGGTACAGGTTTTGGGCGCCGTCCACTTTTTTCGAAGATACTTGTCACAACCCCTATCCTACCCCCCTATTGTATCCATTTTGTCCCCTAACCCAGTGTATTCCCCATCATACCTGTGTGTCACTGTTTGTCATGGAGGGTGCAGGGAAAGGAGATGGAGGGAGGAGGGGTGTTGAGGAGTAGCACGAGGTGAGGAGAGGTAGAGAGGTGTCAGAGCGTGGGAGTCAGAGCGACAGGACACATGTGCAGGGTGTCAGTAGGGGTGGAGATGGCCAACATGGAGGTGCTAGTCAGGCTGCAGAGCGTAGGAGTGGAGAGCATAGCCGTGGTAGGAGTGGAGAGCAGGGCAGTAGTAGAAGTGTAGAGCGTAGCCGTGGTAGGAGTGGAGAGAGTAGCAGTTGTGCCAGGGCTGTGAGTCCTGAGAGGGTAACTTGTGGAGAGGGGGAGAGACATAGCAGTGTGTGCGAGGGGAGTGAAGAAGCTAGGCCAGGCCCATCTAGCCAAGGGACAGGTGTTGCGCAAGGGACAGTACAGGGAGTCAGAGGGCAGACACACTCCATGACACAGGTGTCAGAAGGGGCCTCATTGCAGCGTATCCGCGAGGAGCGCTACACACTACAGGAGAAAAATGTCCTGATAGCGGAATACATGGGAAGGGCACAGCGGCTGGATGACAAGGCAACAACTGGACAGCACCATCAAAGTCTATGGATGGAGATTCGAGCAGCTGTGTGCGCGCTGGGGAGGAACCGCACCATGGACTCGATTAAGCACCAGTACCAGGACTGTAAGCGGGAGCCCAAGTCGAAGATGGCCAAGGAGCTACGTGAAGCGAGGCAGACTGGTGGTGGACCACCACCAGTCTATGTGTACGCGCAGTGGGAGGAGTAGTTGAAAGAAAGGCTCAACGTATACAACAGGTTATGTGACCATGGTTACGATAACAAGGTTTTTTATTATGTGCTATACTGCAATATGCCACATCACACTCTGACGTACAGTATATAGTGCTATGACAAGATACACACATCATACATGTTGTATGGTGCACATATATCCTCTATTGTGTGATGCTTGATTTTACCGAGTGTCACATGTATTCTCAGCAACATTACCACATCCTTCCAATGCTAGCACCGGGATCATGCATGTGGATTTGTGCGAGACACACAAATGATGTACATGATAAATGTCTTTGGCACAAATCATGCACATGATGGGGGTCTGTTGCTCCCACTTGATAAATCTCAGTTCTTACATCACATCTACAGAATTGTGGCAATACATATTGCTGACTGACAATGTACTTCGCAAATAACGATTACAGGTGTTTGTTCTTCATAAAAATTAAATTTTTCTCACAGGACATTTCTTGCTATGTCAGAAATGATTGTGCACGAAATAATATTTTCAAACAAATTCCACTAATGTATCATTAGGGATTGTAACATATTAATATCTGCAAAGTGAGGATTATTCTTCTTGACTTGTGTCGCCACCTGCAATGAAAAAAGGGTTTGTTGATGCCTTCAATCCATCCGCTCACAGGCGCCTGTCATCATATTTTTGGTTTGTGACTGATGGTGCCTATACACGGTGGCTATACACAGTGGAATCTATATGTCAGAATGATCTTTACATCATCCTGTTTTTTGTGTCACGTTGACAAACTTAAAAGGTCTCCAACTGTACATATGTTTCTCAATAAATATTATTTTTGTTATGAATAAGAAGTCTCCATTATTCTGTCCAGTAACAACTTTGCACACAGGACATAGAACAGTTCACATCTGGGGTTCATTGGATGATGATAGCATGGAGCAATGCAACTTACATTTTCTGTCGGCTTGCTGCTTTAACGGGCGCTGTGGCGCTCACACAAGAGTAGCGAGGTTGAGATCTTATTGGACAGAAATATCTGCTCGATGGTAGCAAAATAAGCAGTATTTTCAGACTTATACTCCAAAGCCAAGGAATATGACAGGACAACTGAACTGCTACTAAGTTCCAAAGGTTTCGAGACCAATGGACAACTTAGAGCACAAAACAATACAGCGGACGGCAAGACTGGAGTGGGTGTACCGAGGTAGTTAGTTCGACAGTCAATGAACTGACAGACTTACAGGGTTATTCAGAGAGCGTGAAAAGCAGGAGAATGACTGGAGAATGAAAACTTCTAGGTCAAAATAGTCAAACCAGAAAAATTCTCCCTTTCATCTCACTTTCCAAATCGGCTATTTTGACCTAGAATTTTTCATTCTCCAGTCATTCTCCTGCTTTTCACACTCTCTGAATAACCCTGTTAGTGTTTTCTGAGAACCTTAAACGGGTATGTTGTACCTTGTAATCACCAGGATCTATTAACACACGTAAAGGCTTAAGGATTGTACAAACCCAGGTACACTTGGCAAACTGAGCAAGATGAACATAAACAGTATTTCATTATTGCGGATTGTACAAGCGTACACGATCGTATATCATGAACCTTAGACCTGGAGCAGAACCCTGTCAGGTATATTACACAGAAAGGAAAAATTTAAAATGGATGCTTGTAGCCATTTTGTTTTGAAAGACAGTTTTTCTTTAAAATTTTCTCTAGGTTTAGAAATGAACGAGATTTTTTTTTTTTACAGAGTTCATTCCTGGGTGAAGTCTTTAATATTTTTTTTTAAGAAGTGCCAGACATGAAGGAACCTAGAATGTTTGTGTGTGATAAGGCTAGGTTTAAGTGCTAAGACGTGTCATAATTAAATTTATTAGTCTGTCTTAAAACAAAAGATATTTTGTCTTTTGGGTATAGGAATAAGAGTTAATATCTCTAATATAGATTTATATTCACAAAATATGTTTATAACCCAGGACATACTTGAAAACGAGAGAAATCTCAATGTATCCTTCCTGGTAAAATCCTTTATAAATAAGGTATATTTTATTATATTTACAGTAGGAAATATATACTCCAATAAATATTGTAGAAAGTATATAATTGGTAAATAATAAAATTTACTAAAGAATAGATTTTGTTGAGTTAACCAGAAAATAATTTAGCTGATAGGACTCTGAGTAAGTAATTTCAAAAGGGGGTGAGGATATAAATCAGAGATGATAGGTAGAGACACAGTGTCTAATGTCTAGTTGGGAGAAGAGAAGGTCCTTTGTGTAGATTGAACTTTGACCCGAGATAAGATATTAAAAAGAAATGGTGGAATTAAGAAGTGCAATACTGCCCTCTAGAGGATAGTATATATTTAAAAATATTGCCAGTGACGTCAAATTGGCTATAATAAGTGGCAATGTTATTTGCAAGTCAGTCGGAGATTCCAGCATTCAGAGACTCACACTGCAATGCATTACACATGACCCTCTGAGAGTCGAAGATTCCAACACTCAGACTCACACCACGATGCAGGCAGATCCCAAGACATGAGGCAATCAAGATTCTCACCAAATTTCTGACTCTCACTAAATCTCTAACTCACATGCATTGATTATCTGATATCGATAATCTTCACATATTCCAAAACAAAGCATCACATAGAAAATTCCAAGACTTATCAACATCCAAATTGGACAGGTAATGTATGAAAAAGAATTAATGTAATTATATATATTTGTAGATATTCTTGCAACGTAGACTGAGACTTCTCAGATACTTGGGTTAGATCCAAATTCTAAGTATTTTCTATTCTGCAGATAGAAATATGAAGAAGTGGATATAAGGATTTATTCCTAAAAGAAATGTTGTAAGATTGATACCAATATATATATTGAATTTGGAAATTACTGTGGATTAAAATTAATAAGCAAGGAATTATATAACTACAAAATAAAAAGCAAAAGATTAGAAGTTTGATTCTCGAGATTAGGGGAGGATTCACTAAAAGTTTTTATTAATTATCATTAAATTAGCTCATCTTTTGTTGATCCATGTAGCATAGAGATATATATATATATATATATATCTATAAGAGCTGGCTGGTTAAACATTGTTTGCTGGGAAATGTATGTTGTATTAAGCAGAAATGTTTATTAACCATTTGTGTATTAGTTACTAACTGGTAAGGTAAATGATATTAATCATATATGCAGTTACTAACCGGAGATACATATATTGTGAAGCTAGTTTTTATATGTTGATGGATTGTGGTTTATAAATTTTTGTTTATGATATGAGATTTGAATTTTTTTTTGTTTACGTAATAAATATATATATATATATATCTATAAGAGCTGGCTGGTTAAACATTGTTTGCTGGGAAATGTATGTTGTATTAAGCAGAAATGTTTATTAACCATTTGTGTATTAGTTACTAACTGGTAAGGTAAATGATATTAATCATATATGCAGTTACTAACCGGAGATACATATATTGTGAAGCTAGTTTTTATATGTTGATGGATTGTGGTTTATAAATTTTTGTTTATGATATGAGATTTTAATTTTTTTTTGTTTACGTAATAAATATATATATATATATATATTTTTTTATCCGATTATTGATTATTGTATTTTTTAAAGCAAAACAGACAATTAAAAGAATTCAGGATAATTTCTAAGAAATATAAACGATTGATATTTGTGTCTCGTATGGATTTCTTATGAAATAATAATCCCTGATATATTGGAGGCAACTGCCGAGGTAGGTCCAGTAAATCCAATATAGACATATTGGAGGCTTGGCTGATAAGTCCAATATATAACGTGTTGTATTCACGTGCAGAGATTATATCCGACAACCCTGATAAGGCTGTAGATGTCAGGTGGCGTGTGCGGTTCGAGTGTTAGCCCAGCAGGCGGCGACACAGAGGGTAGGCCAGACAGGATAGCAAGCAAATAGTATAGGTTTAATGAACACAAATGGAACTTGGCAGCAGGCACTGGAATAAACAGATGATGCCCCTTCTGGACAGCACAGGTAAAAGTCTAATAGCATAGGATGGTGAGCAATGTAGTCCCAGACTGCAGACAGGGTCCAAAAAGAATGAATCCGGACGGCTGGCAATGGTACCTTGATTGAAGGTCAGGGAAGGTGGTAAAAGCAGTATGAGCCACCGGTAGATATCCAGACACAGGATAAGGAGCTACGTAGTAGAGAGAACCCACTTGTGCAGCAACCAGGAAGTTTTGGCCAAGGTCTGAACGGAGATAGAAGCAGGATACACTTGTGGACACAGGGTACACTTGTAGGCACAGGGTACACTTGTAGGCACAGGGTACACTTGTAGGCACAAGGTACACTTGTAGGCACAGGATACCTTTGTAGGCACAGGGTACACTTGTGCAGCAACCGAAGGTCTTGACCAAGGATCTTGGATACAGAGCAGGTGGAGATTGCAGGAAGTTGCAGGCAATGAAGGAGGGTGTACGGTGATGTATCCAGGAACAGCAGGGCAGAGTAATGGCAGGAATCAGGATAAAGACTGGAACTGAGATGATGGATACTGGAGACACTTGAAACACTGGAAGGCACTGGATGGACTTGGAGACACTGTACAGCAACAGGAAACACTGGTTCAGCTTGCAGGTATGCACACGGCCAAGTGACTTCAGTCAGGAACCTAATGCAGAACCAACCTTGCTGGGTCTCTCTGCTATTTATGGAGGCTTGATAGCAGATGGGTTACAGCTGTAACTCCCAGGCTGGACAGGAAAACCCATGCTGGATCTCCAGGAACCTGGACAAGGTGCTGAGCCTGGGCAAAACCTGGAATGGAATCCAAGAAAGAGATCCAGGGCAAAGTTCTTAGAGCCAGGCTGTGCATTACAGGTACATAAGCAGTCTTTCAAAGGTGGGGCATGACAGTAGATAGTACACCAGAGCGAGATGGGAATATCCCCAAGAAGCGAGTAAAACCCCAAGCAGCCTGCATAGGGTTAAACCAACGACGCACAGCACTAGCAACCGCTATAGCATGTAACATGAGAATGATCAGAGACAAACTGGGTCAAACTCAGGAGCAGGAACCGTAGACCTAAACGGGTCGGCAACAGAACAGCAATGAATACAATAGGAAGCGATGCGGGAACAGAACTCCACATCAGGATGGCGAGGCAACTCCTCGCGCCCTGCTTTAAACCCGGCGGCTCCTCGTGACCACACCAGGCCCCACCCCCTCGGACGCCGCTCGGCCATTACATGGTGCTGGCACTCGACCAGCCAGTGGCAGCGAACCATGCCCAGACCCCCCCAGGAAGCACAGCAGGGGCTGAGGATGTAACAGCTGCATCAGCTCATTCTCCGTCCGGATCTACAGGGTTACATATACATTATGCAGGAGGGGTGGGGTCGCGCCTATTCCCCGAAGGGTTGGCTGCAACCACCAAATGCATCCAGCCCAACAACATAACAAAGAAAAAATGTCATCTGCGCTTACTCCAATTATACCGTGTGAAACTAAACACAATTCATTCACACACAAATTATTCTCCGTCCGGATCTACAGGGTTACATATACATTAGTCACACATCCATGACAGCACATATATTTCACACACAATACTGAGCCACTGTTATGAAATGCATATAGTGTGGATGAATGGGACCACACATGGGCACAGTATGACTGTAAGGAAGCATTAAACTTGTTGGTGACCTCACGGAGTTGAAGAGGGGTGGGCATTTTGCATTACACACATGTATCCACTTGATACCTATGATTAGATAGGCTGGTGATCGTCACAAATCTTTCTGACATGTGATTTAATTTGCAGTTAGTGCCAAAGTCTATTACTACATGTTTATTATGTTGTATGAAGGGTAGGTTTTCCAGGCCGGGCATGTTTTCATCGATGCATATTAGTTATTCATGCTGATGGGCAGTGCATTACCAAATCCGCGCCGCAGCATGCATTATCCATATTCTGCAGGTAGGTACTCCTTAATGAACACCAGGTGATCAGTCTGGATCTCCTACCTGCAGTTTATGATTTATACATGTTGCAGGGTGGCATTTTGCATTCCTCGCCCTTGGGAATTGACTTGTGTACATGCACGCATATGGTATCATATGGCATATGGTATCATCAAACACATTCATTGCAAAACAATTTAACAGTTGCCTACATGTGCCTGTAAATGGAGACATCTTTGTAGGGGATGAGGAAGAAAAAATTTACATATATGTATTACAACCCGGTCATCTCTGCAGACCTACAAGTTGTAAGGACTTATGAGGTATGAGTGGAAGGGTCCTAGTCAGGACAACCTATCACTGACAAATATGAGCAGGTCATCTAATTAGGACACGTGGTTAATCTCTCTGTCATTAGCAAAGGCATGCAGTTTAATTGAATGAATGGTGACACAGAGGAGATTGAGTGGAGTAGTGGAAATTGGAGATGAAGAGACCACACCAGAGCTATTCTCCCGTTCATCTCACTTTCCAGGCCAGCTATTTGGCCTCGATAGTGCTCTTCTCCTGCCAGTTTCCCTGATTGTCACCTTAGTCTAAATTCTATGGGCTGAAGCCCCCTGCGAAGTTATTGGAACGATTCGAGATTTGTCTCTTCGCTCAGCAATATTTCGGGTGACCTGGAATACCCCTGCGGTGTCCTTTGAAGGAAACGCTATTGCTGTGTTTCAGGACCTCTCTTATTTGACACTTGCGGCCCGACGTAGTTTTCGGCCCATAACGACTCTCCTGCGTACGCAAGGTATCCGTTACCAGTGGGGCACCCAGGGCTCTCTGATTATACGCCGGGACGAGGGCTGCTCGCTTGTGGCTTCTACAGCTGAGGAGGCTGGGGCACATTTGGTCTCTATGGGTCTGCTCTCTGGCCCTTTGGGTAGTGCAGTTGTGGGGCCGCCCTCTGCTTCGCCTCTACCACCCACTGCACCAGACTAAAAGATAGGGGTGCTTCATGGACACAATTGAAGTTTTTTTGCATGTTGGTAGTGCTTGACACTCACATTGACTCTTCGATGTACTACGGGCTTAGCTGAACTTACTTAGCGGTGATTGAATGGGGGAGAACTTTTTTTTTTTGGAGCAAGGACAGGTGGTGGGCGAGCCTTGAGGTGGCTACCTAGGCTCTCGCTGCCTTTTTAGGCCCTACCACGGTTCTTTCCCTGTGGCATCCTCTCTGGCCGTCGGGACCTTGGTATAGGGTACTGGGGTGAGCCGGTGAGCGCCACATGTTCTTAAACAGGGTGTTCCTCTTATTGTTATTACACTTCCCCCTCCCCCTTTTTCTTTTCCTCTCCCACCCGCTACTCTTGCAGTGATGCTTAGCACTTGCCATTTATTGTCAAGCTATTTTGTTCATGATCCTACGAGGTTCTGTTAATTTGGTTACACCATTTATTCTCTGCGATTTATTGTACTATTTTTGTGTCTGTTGTATCATTGGTTTTGTTGCAATAAAAATTTTGAATACAAAATCCTCAATTTCGGCGATACAGTTCACCAAGATCCCAGTCCTACTCTACTCCTTTCCTTGGACGTTGAGAAAGAATTTGACTGCCTTCACTGGCTTTTTCTCCACTATATTCTTCTTAAATTCCACCCAACCCCCGGAACTCACTTGAGCAGAAATGGCCCTATGTTCAGACCCTTTGGCTAGGGTGCTGAACGCAGGTTCTGTGTCCACTACTGTCCCCATCTCTAATAGCACGAGGCAGGGTTGCCCTTAGTCTCTGTTGTTATATGTCCAGGCATTTGAGCCATTGGCACAGATTCTACAACAGTCATCAAGGGTGGAGCATACAGTTGTGTTCAAAATTATTCCACCCCCACTGAAATTGAGTGTTTTGGCCAGTTTGACATTGATTTTGATCATTCAGTCATCTTGCTTACAATTAAATCAAAAAGGCACGTGTAGGTCAGACAAATATAACATAACATTTATAATGAAATAACCACAAATGTCTTTTCTGTGCTCACATCATTATCAGTTTTATTCAACCCCCAAGTGACATTCAATCTTAGTACTTAGTACAACATCCTTTTACAGTTATAACAGCTTTTAAACGTGAAGCATAGCTTGACACAAGTGTCTTGCAGCGATCTACGGGTATCTTCGCCCATTCGTCATGGGCAAAAGCCTCCAGTTCAGTCACATTCTTAGGCTTGCGCACTGCAACTGCTTTCTTTAAGTCCCACCAGAGGTTCTCAATCGGATTTAAGTCAGGTGACTGCGATGGCCACTCCAAAATGTTCCAGCCTTTAATCTGCAACCATGCTCTAGTGGATTTGGAGGTATGCTTGGGATCATTGTCCTGTTGAAAGGTTCAACGTCTCCCAAGCCTCAGGTTTGTGACGGACTGCATCACATTGTCATCCAATATCTCCTGGTACTGAAGAGAATTCATGGTACCTTGCACACACTGAAGCTTCCCTGTAACTGCAGAAGCAAAACAGCCCCAAAGCATGATTGACCCCCCCCCCACCATGTTTCACAGTAGGCAAGGTGTTCTTTTCTTCATAGGCCTTGTTCTTCCTCCTCCAAACATAGCGTTGATCCATGGGCCCAAACAGTTCTAATTTTGTTTCATCAGTCCACAGAACACTATCCCAAAACTTCTGTGGTTTGTCCACATGACTTTTGGCATACTGCAGTCGACTCTTCTTATTCTTTGGAGACAGCAAGGGGGTGCGCCTGGGAGTTCTGGCATGGAGGCCTTCATTACGCAGTGTGCGCCGTATTGTCTGAGCTGAAACTTCAGTATCCACATCTGACAAATCTTTTCTCAGTTCCTCAGCAGTCACACGGGGACTTTTCTCCACTCTACGCTTCAGGTAGCGCACAGCAGTCGAAGTCAGCATCTGCTTTCTGCCACGACCAGGTAGCGTTTCAACAGTGCCCTTTGCCTTGAATTTGCGAATGATGCTTCCTATGGTCTCTCTTGGTATGTTTAACATCTTTGCAATCTTCTTATAGGCATTGCCCTTCCTGTGAAGAGTAATCACTCTTGTCTTCCTGGACCATTCTCTTGACTTCACCATGTTTGTAACCACACCAGTAAATGTCTAGAAGGAGCGGAGTATCACAGTTATTTTAAAGCTGCCTAATAGGTGCTTATTATGCTTTATTGCTGCTCCGTGACATCCACAGGTGTTTTCAATACCTGATTGAAAACACTTGAATGAACCTCTGATCTTCAGAGTGGTAGTCTTTAAGGGGTTGAATAATTGTGTCAATGAAGAATTCACAAAAGAAACATTTACTACTGTATTACAAAACCAATTGATGTCATTTTAGTTGCATATGGTTCTTTAAAAAGTCCTTGTAGGATTTCATTCTGAATACAATTACAAATGTACACTAAATTCCCTTAAACCCTTTACAGCATTGGGGGTTAAATAATTTTGAACACAACTGTATATGTGTGTAGGAAGAGGGCTGGTGTGTGTGTGGGGGGGGCCTGGTGTGTGTGCCAGTATCTGTGGGGAGAGGGTCATGGTTTGTGTATACAGAGCTGGCTCTGTGTATACAGAGATGGCCTTAAAAAACCACTTACTTTAGTGCCTTGATCCTGGGTGTATGACTAGTGCGGTGCACTGAATAGCGTTAACAGACTAGAAAATGCAACGCTCAGATCAGACTTGCATCATGTTTCGCAGCCTACATATTACTACACTTTACTTTATGACTGTCCCCGTCATGACATTGTCAAAAGGGCAGAATATGGATGCCATTAAAATTTGGCCCACCCCCCCCCCTGAAAAAATTTCTGCGGACACCCATGATCATGCAAGTGTATGCGTGCTTTCCTGTGAGTACGCATGACTCTTACATTCTGGGACATTCCTCCGTGGCACAGGACTTCCAGGACGGTTGTGGTAAATAGAGTTTATTCGGCGCAAGGTCTTGTTACCAGTGGGGTACCTCAGGGGTCAGTACTTGGACCCATTCTCTTTAATATTTTTATTAGTGATATTGCAGAAGGTATTAATGGAAAAGTATGTCTTTTTGCTGATGACACAAAGATTTGCAACAGGGTTGACGTTCCTGGAGGGATCAGCCAAATGACAAATGATTTAGGTAAACTAATAAAAATGGTCGGAGCTGGGGGCGTGGCTGGCCGCACGAGGGAGCAGACGTCTTTAAGCTGAGCTCCGTTGGAGTCTGCTATATACGGTGGATTTCGACCTGGATTGTCTCCTGAATCTTCTCTTGGGGAGTCTTTGCGTGACTGCCCATCGGAAGGAGTGTTCTGGAGCCGCTTGGGTCCCCCCCCCTCCAGAGCCCAGCGGAGACTGGGGCCTTGTTTCCCGGCCTGTGAGCTTGCACGGCGGCCATTTTGAGGCCTAAACCCTCGCGCTTATTTGGAGCATCCCTCGCTTCCCTCCCTCTGTGAAAGGACCCTGCCCAGGGATTCAGCGGAAGTGGGCTTGGAGGATGGAGGGCCCCCGTCCTCTGAATGCGACTGTGGACCCTGTGGCGGAGTTGGTGGAGGAGCGCGCGGAATGGAGGCTTCTGATGCGCACCTCCCCATGCGGTGATATGGTGGCTGCTTTTGCGGGCTGCTCGGAGTGGATGCTGGAGGCCGAGGAGTGCCTGATGTCGTGCGGTCTTTGGAGCAGATCAGAGGCAGTATTTGTGGATGGCTGGGAGCTGAGAAAGGAGGCCCTGGCTGTGACACGGGTGGTGGAGGCCTTATCTATCGACCGAGAGCGCGATCTCCCTATTATGGTAGCGGATTGAGATGCTGGAGGCATGCGGGAGATAGCCGTGCTGGAGATTTCGGAGGAGGTCCCTGAGGAGCCCGCTACTGGCCCCCCAGCGCAGCTTGCGGGGAGAGGGCTGTCTAACGGGCTGAAGCGCTCATCTGGGCCTCGTGACGGGGTCCTTTTAGTGGCGTTGATGACCTGGAGGATGCCGAATTTCCGCGCTACCCGTGGGATGATTCGGCACGGGGGGCTGAAACCGCAGCATTTCCGCTGGACACAGGCTGAGGTGATCTATGGAGACATTCTTTTTGTTGCTGACCCGTACCATCTAGCAGCGATGACCCCCTCCTGTGCAGAGTTTTCTTACTCCTCTCCCCTGGCTAAGTTTTTCCTTTTTCATGCTGAGACTGTTTTTGTTTTGCTTTTTACTTTTTCGCATTGTCTCTGCTGGCACTTACTGAGGTCTAGATTACGGTCTGCATCGCCATATGTGATGTCCGCGGACAATATTTTTCTTTCTTTTTACCCCTTGAGCGGTATACCTGTTGCCCTCCTACTGTCTGAGGTTTTTGTTGTCTTTCAATGTGTTTCTACTACTGCTTTTCTGAAGTGTATTTTTGCGCTACCCACTACCCCCCTTCCCTCCTCCTTCTTGTATAATATTATACGCTGAGACCCCCCCCCCTTTCGGGGGATGTTTATTATAATTTTTTTCTTACATGTGAAACTTATGCTGTGGATGGTCGTGTGTGGCCTTTGCTTTATTACGTTTGACTATATGCTGACTTACTTACAGAATAAAAATTTTAAATACAAAAAAAAAAAAATTTGGTCGGAGCTGTGGCAATTGAGTTTTAACATGGATAAGTGCAAGATAATGGACCTGGGACGTAAAAACCCAAGGGCTGAATATAGAATATTTGATACAGTCCTAACCTCAACATCTGAGGAAGGGGATTTAGGGGTTATTATTTCAGAGGATCTAAGGGTAAGTAGTCAATGTAATAGAGCAGCAGGAAATGCTAGAATGCTTGGTTGTGTAGGGAGAGGTGTTAGCAGTAGTTAAAGGGAAATGCTCATGCCACTGTACAGAGCACTGGTGAGACCTCACTTGGAGTACTGTGTGCAGTACTGGAGACCGTATCTCCAGAAGGATATAGACATCTTAGAGAGAGTTCAGAGAAGGGCTACTAAAATGGTGTACGGCTTGAAGGGGAAAAGTTACCAGGAAAGGCTTAATGATCTTAACATGTACAGCTTGGAAAAAAGACGAGACAGAGGAGATCTGATAGAAACATTTAAATACATAAAGGGAATCCACAAGGTAGAAGAAGGGAGTATATTTAAACGGAAACAAAGTAGCAAAGCAAGAGGACATAGTCTTAGATCAGAGGGGCAAAGGTTTAAAAGTAACACCAGGAAGCATTATTTTACTGAGAGGGTGGTGGATACATGGAACAGTCTTCCAGTAGAAGTGGTAGAGGCCAAAACAGTAATTGAATTTAAGCAAGCATGGGATAGGCATAAGGCTATCCTAAACAAAAGCTAAATCCAGGTAAAGTATCCATGTAATTGGGCAGACTAGATGGGCCGAAAGGTTCTTATCTGCCGACATTTTTCTATGTTTCGGTGTTCCCAAACGTAAACTATTCATGTCCCTTAATGTACAGCCTCATCTAACAGAATATCACTGTATCATGTGTCATGTATTAGGCGATTCTGGTTACCCGCTCAGGCCGTGGCTGATGACCCCCATCCAGAGCCCGCAAACGGATGAGCAGGAGGCATACAATACTGCGTACCGGAGATCCCGCAGCGCCATAGAGAGGACATTTGGCCTTCTCAAGATGCGGTTCCGCTGCTTGGATCGATCTGGTGGGGCCTTACAGTATCAGCCCCCAAAGTGTCCTCGATTTTTTTTGGTATGCTGCACAACATGTGCATCAAGGACGGCAACGCCATCGATGATCCTGAGCCTGCCCCGATACAGGCCCCAGCTGCTGCAGAGGATGTGGGTAATGACGTGAGACAGCACATCATCTGTCACTACTTTGTACGTAAGCTGGGACATAACATCACCTGGCTCATTTAGACAAAGGTGACAATCAGGAAAACTGGCAGGAGAAGGGCACTATTGAGACCAAATAGCTGCCCTGGAAAGTGAGATCGACGGAAGAATAGCTCTGTTGTGGGTCTCTTCATCTCCAATTTGCACTGCTCCAGTCATTCTCCTTGTGTCACCATTCAATTAAACTGCATGCCTTTGCTAGTGAGTGTGATTAACCACGTGTCCTAATTTGATGACCTGCTCATATTTGTTAGTGATTGGTCCTAGTCAGGACATCCTTTCCACTCATACCTCCTTACAGCTTGTAGGTCTGCAGAGATAACCGGGTTGTAATACATATATGTAAAGGTTTCCGTCCTCATCCCCTACAAACGTGTCTCAATTTACAGGCACATATAGGCAACTGTGAAATCGATTAGCAATGAAAGGGTTTTATACCACATGCGTGCATGTACACAAGTCAATTCACAAGGGTAAGGGATGCAAAATGCCACCCTGCAACATGTATAAATCATAAACTGCAGGTAGGAGATTCAGGCTGATCACCTGTGCTTCCTCAAGGATAACCTACCTGCAGCATCTGGATAATACATGCAGCGGCGTGGATTTGTTAATGCACTGCCCATCAGCATGAATAACTTGTACTGTATGTATCGATGCCAACATGCCCGGCCTGGAAACGCCACCCCTCAAACAACTTAATAAACATGTACTAATGTACCGTGGCACTAATAGCAAATTAGATCACATGTCAGAAAGGTATGCGAGGATCACCAGCCTAGCTAATCACAGGTATCGGGTGCATACATGTGTGTAATGGGAAATGCCCACCCACCTTAACTCCGTGATGTCACCAACTAGTTAAATGCTCCCTTGCAGTCATCCTGTGCCCATGTGTGGCCCCATACATCCACACTATATTGCATTTCATAACAGTGACTATGTATTGGGTGTGAAATATTTGTGCTGTCATGGATGTGTGACTAATGTCTATGTACCCCTGTAGATCCAGACAGAAAATGACCTGATGCAGCACGCAAGTCGACAAAATGTACCTCCAGCCAGGTCATCATTGCAGCATGTTCCGCTCTGTTTTTGTTTTTTTTTATCCAAAAAGGTGGAATCATTTTTTTTGGGGACATGAATATGATCCACTGTTTTGCCTCATGACTGACAAGCAGCGTGAGCTGTGATGGTTTGCTACACAGCAGCCTGTGGCTTTGTTTTTGGTCACCCTCACTAGAGACGTTGCCGTGACGTTGGCGGGTGAGCTTACTCTGTTAATGGCCATTAACAGAAACCAAAGACTCTAAAATGTGTTGTGTTTCACACTGTATCATGGGAATAAGTGCAGATGGCATTTTTCTCCTTGTTATGTTTTATACATGTTGCTGTGCTGGATACAATTTGGTGGTTGCAGTCGCCCCATCGGGGAATAGGCACGACCCCACACCTCCTGTATAATGTATATTTACCCCTCTAGATCCGGACGGAGAATGAGCTGTTGCAGCCAGCAAGCCGACACAAAATGTAAGTAGAATTGCTCCATGCTATCATCTAAAATGAACCTCAGATGTTAACTGTCCTGTGTGTAAAGGTATTACTGGCCAGAATCATGGAGACCTCTTATTTGTAACAAAAAGATTTTATTTTTAGAAACATTTGTACAGTTGGAGAACTTGACGTTTGTCTATGGAACACAGGAAACAGCATGATGTAAGGAACGCCAGCGGAGCCTGGCAGCAGAGGAGCAGGTGAGCGCTGCCTGGGGGACAATATATCCATTTGAGCTGGGGGCATGATATACTGTATATCCATCTCTCACTGTGAAGCCAACACAGACTCTTGAGCAAGACTGGTAGAAGGTCTCCCCAAACCTGTCTGGATCCGACCCATTCACTAACAGTCGACCTTTTCACGAACATCGTAGACATTGGAAATTTGCCACATTTTCAAAAGGCCGATGTTCAATGCAAACTCATGTTCGACTCGAACTGGCAGCCCATCCCTATTGGTAAGTACGTAAGCATAGTAAATGTAATGATATTCCTATGCTTGTAATATTTGTTATTATTGTGAGTAGGTGGATTTGTGCAAATCTGTGTGTGTAGCTGCCTCCTCTCACTGTAGGTGCCTCTGAGTGACAAGCTCACAAAAACACTATTGTCACCTGCATACTTACACATGCACGCTCAGGCAACGCATTCACTCGCAAATAACTTATGAAGCCAACAACAAAGTTTGATGCCTAAAATATTCTATTATTTTTTACAAAAAGGCACCAAAAACATTTAATGTTTATGTTCCTAAGAAGTCTAAACAAACTATGAACAAAAAATATTTACAAGTCATAATACTCTGGCGTATTGTCGTCTATGACGTCTGCCAGGTATCCAGCGTATGGGATGCTGCCAGAGGGTTGAGGGCCTGCACCAGGTGGCATGGGTGGTGGCTGCTGCTGTCCTGGAGCAGGAGAGATGGCCGGCAATGGGGATTGCATATATATATTTGCATCGTCTGCACTCAGAAATGAATTAGTTCGTTACGATCCATCTGCCGCACCAGAGGCAGGATGGATCGGAAGAAGCACCTATGGCGGTCCTCCTCGTCACGGGGAGTAGCAGCTGCCTCCCCAGGACCTTCCACAGGTGGAGCCTCCGCTCCTTCCACCTCTGCCTCCGCAACCTCCCTCTGAGCCTCCACCTCTCCCTCGGATGCATCAGGGACACTGGACTGGATGGCCGTTGTTGATTCCGCTGCTGGGTCCAGGAGATGTGCTGGCTCACTGCTGCCTCCACATGTCTGTGGCTTGAGGAATGCCAGCCGGTTGGCATGTTTGTAGGGCCGAAACCTTTTGGCCCCTGACCCTCCACTTTGCTCTAACTTCTTCAAATGGCAGACGTAGATGGTCCGCCACTTGGACATTACATCTTGTACTAGAAAACAAAAAGAATGACAAAAGGAATGTTAATTGCATGTGATCATAACCAAAAACATCTAATTTTTCATACAGGTATCTTGCAAGTGGCTGCAGTCTGCAAGATCTTCACTTAAAATTTCTGTATTGGACGAACAACAGTGGGCAAGGTGGTGCCAGTGGCGTGCAGAGTGGTGGGGCAGTGGCCCCGGCATCCACTTCAGGGAGCATGTACCCCTGAGAAAATATTGCCGGCGGCCACATGCTTTTCCCTCCTACGAGCGGCCACCAGCATAAAGCTCTGCCACTCGCCTGGGATTCTATACACCAGCCAGCCGCAATCTCGATCACAGAGTTCACGCAAACTCTGCGATCTCGCCAGATCGCAGCTTGCTGGTGTATAGATCCCCAGGCAAGCGGTAGAGCTTTATGTTGGCGGCCGCTCAAAGGAGGGAACAGCACGCGGCTGCTGGCAATATCTTCTCAGGAAGAGCAGACAGGAGAGGTGAGCTGGGGGCAAATATATACACGTGTGAGCTGCCGGGGCAATATATTAATGTGAGCTGGGAGGGGGGGGTACCCTGGGCCCATGTTATGGAAAAACTCTTACTACTAGATCTTGTCATTGTTTTGGGGGGGGGGGGTAGCATGCAATCAAAGGGTTGGCCCCAGGCATCAAGAGCCCTCTGCACCCCACTGGGTGGTGCGCAACATGTGTCAAACGATTTGTGACACCCTGAGGGAGAAATGTATCCCTACACCGACTGTAAATACATGGGCCGATATAGCGGGGGTCTATCGATTCAAAGATTCCTTTGCAAATAATTTCTGTACTGCCAGCGGTCAAGTGCCATGGCAGCTTGGGGGAATTTAAAATGTAAACATTTGTTCTGTTTGTACATTCATACAGAACATGTTGTTGCTAAATACATGTATGTTTTTGTATATAGTCAGTCATTGTAAGTTGATACGTTTTACACTTTTGTTAAACTAATAAATGAATTTTTTAAACGGTACATACGTTTCCTCTTTTTTTCAGGGTCCGTCAAGGTCTGGAACTGGTCATACACCGCATTGCACACAGCCAGCCATGCGCTCGCCTTTTCGGTCCTGCATCGGTAGTCCGCGTGGTTGGTGTCCCACAGCACGGGGTGTTGCTCCACTGTGGCGATGAGCAGCTTGGCATCCATGTCGGCAGATACACACACAGAGCTCACACTTCTCAGTCTGCTGCAACGACACACGTGTGCAGCGACGCACGATGCAGATGCGCAGCTGCAATTACATTTTTTCCCGCCTTTTCCTGCCCGACTCGCGTGAAAATATATTGCGCACAACGTTAATGAGTTTTTTTCCTAGATCCATCAAAAATCACAGCCACTACCTTGTCTTCTGTCAGAACGTACGTTTTTGTGTGCAGTCCGCACAAAAAAAAAGTGTTCGTCTGACGGACTCGCGTTAAACATTATTGATTTCTGCGCGCAAACGTACTTTGCGCGCATTTTTGCACGTCGTTTTTCCGCTCGTTATTTTTTTACGGATGAAAAATGCACGAGGATTGTAATACCAGCGTTAATTTACGTTGCGGGCAAATTTGCGCGCATAATGCAATAGGGCCCATTATGTTTAAAATAAGAGGTCCCTACTATCAATGAGAGTCTAAGGGCTACATTACATAGTTGGTACTAACGTTAGCGCTCACGCCCCAATGCAGCGCAACATATTACAATCCAAACGCTAACGGGTTTTCAGCGCGAGGTTACTGTACTTTTGCTCTCCCTATACTTAAACATGGGGGGCACAAAGTGTTAATCAGCGTTAGCATTACAAAGTCCTAACGCTGATTAACGTGCGGTTAACAGAAAGTTAACCACAGCCAGGACCTGGTGCTAACGAATTCCACTGGTGCAGAATCCGTCAGCACCAGCCAAAACCCCCCGTAAATTAAATCAGATACGTACCTCCAATCCCGCGAAGAAGACAGCGGCTCCATCCGCCTCCTCTGTCTGGCGGGAGCAGAGAGAGACTGGGGGAAAATGTCCCCCAGTCTCGCCCTGTGGATCACTATGCCGACCTGCCGGATCTCGTGCTAAACGAGGGCGCAAAGGAGAAACCTGCAACCGCAAGTATTTATCCTTAGCATCCCAGTTTTAACGCGAATAATGTAATTTAGCCCTAAGAGTGGTTTGGGATTGATTGCTTATTTACTTTTTTGCTGTAGTTGCCCACATGATATACTATTGAACTAAAATATCTGAAAATAAAAAGGGGGGGAAAACTCACCTTGTTTGTGGATAAATCCGCCATATAGGATGCGTGCAACAATGCAGCTCTGCTGAGCATTCAATTTAAGCGTTATACCCTAGGGACAAAACCAAAGGCAGTTATATGTAGAATCACACATAAGTGAGAGCACACAAATCTAATTGAAAATTAACTGAACAAACTGCTTACTCCATCTTATGATACAATATAATTACTGAAAGATCGAAGTTTCAGTCTGCCTGGACTGGGAAAAAATTATATACACACATTGTATACAATACACTCTGGCCCCTATTACATTCTTCGCGCATTTGCTTTGCGCATTTGCGCGAGTGCAAAACCATTTGCGTAGAACGTCGTATTACGACGTTCGTGCAAACGATGCGCGCAATCGTCTACCGCGATTGACCCTGCGCGAACGAATTTTTTTGCGCGCATCCTATACTTAACATTGTCAGCGCAAATGCGTTCGTGCGCTGGTATGCGGATGGTGTTCCAGTCTTCGCAAAACGAAAATTTGCGCATATTTTCGTAACATCTTTGAAAGCAGGTGGTAACTGTAAATGTGATCGTTCTGGGCGAAACGAAATACACCAGCACGAAAATAAATAATACAGCACAGTACAGTTACACATTCTACACATACCCAAACAATAAAATTTATAAATTGGGTCATTTAATTTTTATTTTTTTTTTGGCTGGGGGTTGTTAATTTTTATTTTTCATTTTTTTAGTTTGTAAATATTTTATTGGAAATGGGTGATTGATGTTGGCTGAATCCCGTGACAAAACAGTCTGCCCACCGATTCCTGCACGCAACGTTCATTTGCGAACGGCTTTGCACGTCGGATTTGTGCACGAAAAATCTTGAAGGAGGAAAAAATGCGCTCGGATCGGAATACCAAGTTAATTTTCGCGCAATCACGTTCTTTTTGATGTGCAAAAAAAATTGCAATTGCGCAGAGAATGTAATAGGGGCCTCTATTAGGTATATCACGTCAGCAACTTTCGCACTCTAGATATTTTTTTAACTACATTTCCTATGAGGCTCAACCAATCTATTGAGTACCTAAGCATCAAGGGAGATGGAATTTCAAAACATCTGGAGGGTCAAGGTTGCTGACCTTCTGCATTTAAATGGACAAAGGGTATTAGAAACACTTCCCTTAATTACTGAACTATGGGGTTGAATTCAGGGGTTTCAATCAAATCCATTATCACAGGTGTATGAAATCAAGCACCTAGCTATGTAAAAAAAATTAAGAAAAATAAATGTGTAATACTGAAGAGCTTGGCAAGTTCAAGAATGGTACTGTGGTAGGAAGCCACCTTTGCAAGGAGTCCATTACATTTCACCGGTGCTACATATTCCACTATTATCTGTAAGTGTGATTATTGGAAATTATTATTATTTCGAACAGTAGCAACTCAGCCACGTAGTGGAAGACCAGGTAAATTCACAGAGCAGGGTCACTGTGTGCTGAGGTGCACAGTACGTAAAAGTCCTCAACACTCTGTTGATTCCAAACATCCACTGACTTAATCTGCACAAAAACTGTGACGGGAGCACAGAGCCCTGACCTGGACCCCATTGAACAGCTTTGGGGTGAACGGAAATGGAAATGGTGAGCCAGGCCTCCTCATCCAACATCAGGCCTGACTTCACCAATGTTCTACTAGATGAATGATGAAAAATTCCCAAAAAAACAAAACAAAAATGCACAAATCTAGTGGAAAAGTTCTGGGGCCATATTACACTCTTCACGCTAAAACGAGGACACATACAGGGTTATTCAGAGAGCGTGAAAAGCAGGAGAATGACTGGAGAATGAAAAATTCTAGGTCAAAATAGCCAAACCATAAAAATTCTCCCTTTCATCTCACTTTCCAAATTGGCTATTTTGACCTAGAATTTTTCATTCTCCAGTCATTCTCCTGCTTTTCACACTCTGAATAACCCTGTAAGGAGGAAAACCTGCACATTTCTCCTTAGCGTCCCCATTTTGCGTGATATTATGGGGCAGGCGCTTATCCAGCAGCCTGCCCCGTAAGTAACGTAGCGCTAAGCGTTACCACGAGCATCCCCTCCATGGAGTCCATAGGACTCCATTGAGGCTTCCACTGCGGGTCACATGAACTGCAGGATCTCGCTTCTCATGACATCTGGCAGGTCGGCAGAGTGATCGCGGAGGGAGACTGGGGACTTTATTCCCCTCAGTTTCCTTCTGCATCTGGTGGCAAGAAGTAGCGGATCGGACCACCATTCTCGCCACAGGATAACAGGTGAGTATCAGATTTTTGGTACACAGAAGCGGAATCAATTAGCACCAGTGTGACAGACCCATGCTGCAGGGGTTAAATATTTCTCCAGGAACCTGTTTTGTTTGGGGCTGTTGAGAAAGTCCTCCCGGTGTCTAGGCATAATGGCTGGTTACCCCAGAAGCAGCTACATTTGGTTCATTCATGCCCTATTCTCCGATTTCTGCGCATTATTCCCTCTGTATTAGCTACCCTCTCTCTAGTGCAGAACTATTCCTTTGGTTTACCTGCTCCCCCTTCTCACAGGAACTAGCTTTATCCAGAATCCAAGTAAGGTCCCATTTGTCCATTGTTTGAAGGATACATTCCCTGTGCAGTTATTTGATCCGTTGATCTAATCTGGTTGTATTCATAAAGGGGGTTGTCCGTTACCCGATATAGCTGTAAATTTTTCAAATAAAAATGGTTCTGCCGCTCTGAACCCTGGTTGTTCCTGGTGATTTGGGATAAATCTTTAGTATTTTGCGGCTGAAGTTGCTGACTGTCGGACGCCAGCTTGGAGAAAGCCAGAGACTGACAGAGGGACACAGGTGTGCCAGGCCGTCACAACAAGGGCCAATCTGTGGTTAACGCTTCAGTTAACCGCAGTGGGACATAATTAGGATTACAAAGTCCTAACGCTAACACTAACTCTTTGCGATACCCATTTTAAGCATAGGGAGTGCAAAGTACAGTAAGCTTGCGCTGAAAAGCGCAAGCTCCGAATTGCTAACCGGTTTGACCCGCTAGCATTCATAATGTAATATGGTCGGCCTGCGCTAGGGCCATCAAAGCCAACGTTAACACAGCTGAGCGCCAACATCAGCGTTACCTTGTAATATGGCCCTCTGGTCGGTACACAGATTAAGGATAATGGAGCTGAGAGCAAGTGACTGGTCAAGGAATACTGCTTCTATACTGGAAGAGTGAGAGGCGGGGGGGTTATATATTAAGAGGACTTACTGTAATGATCATGGATGATTTCTGCCATAAATTATCATATTTTAATATTAACTGACATACCAAATTAGGACCACTAGGAGCAGTGTGTAGCACTGGCTAGCATTAAGCCAACCTACTTTAGAGATGTCTTTTCCTATTGGTAGAGAGGTTTGTCTACTGGTGACTCCCACTGGGAATAAAAGGGATGTGCAGTCAAGAGTTAGCTCTCTTTAGCTTGATACCTGAGACTGACCATGTGAAGTTTTCTGCAGCCCCCAGCTTGGGGCGTAGTAAGCATGCTTTAATTTCATTGCTGTATTGTTTAAGTATTGTTGTTTAGTTTAATGCACTGTGCCATGACTGTGTATATGTTAGTTTTTCTGTAAAGCAAATGATATAAACTGTGAATATAGATTGCCAAGTAAATTGTCATTCATATTGCACCGGTTTCTGTGTGTGTGTATATATATATCCCACAGGATATAAATGTTATTGTTGCAATTTAGGGGTTTAATTATTGCATATTAATTCAATAATAATTAATGATGGATTTAATGCCCAAAACGAAACAATTGGCTGACGAGGACGGGATATGCTTGGATATTTTAAGAAAGACACAAATGTGATTCGATTTGTATTTCTGTAAATATTACAGTAACTTGTGTCTGCATAGGATTGAATGAATGGATGATGCAATGTGCATAGTTTTTCCATTTCTGCCTATGTAACCATATATACCTAGTTTTTGAATTGACGTGATGCAGAAAAGTAGTTATATGCTTTTTGGTGCAGATGATAAAGATACGTTTTTGTATTCTTTGATTATTAATGTTTTAAATGGAAAAAAAACATTTTGTGTTTGTCACTGACCATGTGGTAGATAGACCACATGCTGTGTGAATGTTTGCTGAAGAAGGCCTAGCTTCATTTGCATATGAAAAGACTTTTAACAGTTCAATGCAGAAAGTTTTTTCTGTTTTTTGGGTTTAGACTAATTTAAGGATTTGTGATTAATTAATTTTCTTTCTTTTTGCAGGAAGAAAATGCAAACTTAAATTAAATAGTTAAAAATATGCATGTTATTGTGCATATGTGTATATACATGATATAGTGACTTTTGAGGAGATAAAAAAAAGGGTGGCTTTTAACAGAGGATGTTAAGAGATAATGAGAGATTGTGTACCTTGCAAGCATTTTGCTTGATAAATGGAGTCTATCTTTTGCAGGTAAAGATGGGGGAGGAAGCTGTGCTTGCGACTGGATTTAAAGAATATACCTGCATAGTGATTGATGCCTATGTTGTGAAGTCAACAAGGGAAGTGAATGCATTTAGTGAATAGAGCCCTACAATAATTATTGCATTTGTGTTCTCCCTTTAGAGTAGTGATGCAAACTCTGGTTAAAAAGGGAGGGAATTAATACATGTCCGGAAAAAGGTAACGATGGTAAGACATGCCCATAGCTGTGCAAACATATTGGACCATAAGCCTTTAAATGAGCCGGAAGCTGTGTGTCGCTCTTCTATAGAATTGAATTGGGGGGAGGCAAAAGGTAGACGATGGCCCCATTAGTCCCTAAAAGAAAGGGTAGTGGCTACGGTCTTCATCCCGTGATGTAGGAACATATGTGGTTTAATTTATATCCCTGGTGGATAAAATGTGTTCGCTGTGCACCTCTAGCTGGTGCAGACCATATAATCGCTCCCTCAGTGTTTGGCCAAAGTGCTTTTCAGGACAGCGCAATCCAGGATGGCATGGAGGGCCCTTACATCTGAGGCAAAGAGTGTCACCCCAATGGCTGCACTGACCGCAAGTGCAGATAATGAGCAGAGAGCAGCTACAAGCTGAATGGTTGGTTATAGATTTAAGCATTAACAGAACATATTATATTGTACATGCCATTTGTAAAGTTAAATGCTGGAAATGACTAGGAAAGGAATTATGATCTGTGTTCTTTCCGTTTAGATATAGCAGACCTTGGAGACAAGAAAATGTTTTTGTTTCTTTTTAAGACTTTTGAAGAAATTTATAAATTTTATGAGTTTCATATATAGGGCCTTTTTAATATGTCTGTATTATGATCGGATGCATACACGTGTCTCTTATAAGTCCGTGAAAGGATCAATACTTGCATAACCAAGGTTTTTGGATGGGTGAGGGGTATTCTCTTTTTGGGTTGTGCCTTTAATTGGTTGTCTTGTGAGTGTAATGTATACCCCATCATTGCAAAGTATTGGGAATTAAGCTGGGGGGGGGGCATATCGTTCACGGTTTGCATGAGAAAGATTGAAGTGTGTGTGTGTGCGTCAGTGCAAATGCCCTTGCTGCCTGAAATGGTAGAGTTAACCCTTTCGCTGCTGAGGCTTTTCACACCTCTGTGCTGAGGTCATTTTTACCGGTTTTGCTCATCATGTTTAAACGTGTTTTGAAGGCTTATTTTAGTATATGACCCAGACATATTATATATCGTTCTTTCCGTCAGACTCGGTAGATTCATAATATGTCATTATTATATGTATACGTCATGACCTGTCTGTATATTATAACAAAAAATGCAATAAAATATGAATTTTCAATAATTTACAATGTGTAAAGGGTTTTTTTTTTCACATTTTAACATGCGAGCAATTGCGGTTATATTTTGTATGGGGTGCGCTTGTTAAAAAAATTAGAGATGGGGTCTCGTTACATTTTTTTTTTGGGGAAAATTACACGATTTTTCACAAACGCACCGCATACAAAAATCGTTAGTGCAGCATCATTGTTCACATTATAATTGAAATGGGAACAATATTGCTGCATTAACGAACCAAAAAAAGAAAAAATATATATATATATATTTTTTTTTTTTCTTATCTTTTTTCACTGTAGTGTTTGGTATCGTTGGAACGGCCATGCTCTGGCCGATCCAACCATACCAAACTTTAACCCCTAGCTGCCACGGATCGGGAGATAGGGGGTTCCAATGAACCCCCTATCTCCACCGTTGGTGGCAGTTAGGTGTTAACTCTAGGACTGGCGTCATCGTGCTATGCACGATGACGCCAGTCCTCAGGGGGAGTTCCCGGAGGCTTGGCCGACATCCAAGATGTCGGCCAGCTCCGGGAAAGGATCACGAACCGGCGCTTTTCAGCGCCGATTCGTGATCTGGCTCCCCAGGGGTTAATGCCAGGTACCATTTGGAAGGGCAGGCTGTGCCCTTCCAAATGGTGCCTGGGTTAACCCCCGCAACGCCGCGATCGGGAGGGAGAGAGGTCCGAAGGACCTCCCCCCCCCTCCCTTTCAGGCGCCTCCTCCACACATGCGGGGGGCGCCTGAATTCGGTGTCATCGCGCTGCCGCGATGACACCTAATTTCATCGGCGGCGGTTCCGGATGCTGGGCTGACATCGAGGATGTCAGCCCGCACCGGGGGGGCCAGCGATCGGCCGGAACCCGGCCGAACGCTGACCCCAAAGGGAGGACGCGCTCAGCGCGTCCTCCGCACAGCAGGAGCCATGCGGAGGACGCGCTGAGCGCGTCCTCCGCATGGAAGTGGTTAAAATAACCCAACCGGTGTATGTAAGAATGACTGACAGGTTCCCTGCCAGCCCTGGTCCAACTCAAAGAAATTACCCTATTCCAGTTATCCCAGACACGCCGTACGCCTTCAAATCTGCCGTACCCAGCCATTATCTTCTAGGGATCCCGATTCCCATGAATGAAAGGGATGGGGGAGTGACTGGAGTCAAAGTGGAGCGTTTGTAAGTGTTGATGGGAGAATGGCGGTGCTCTGGGAGATTCTATCGTTGGAAGGGGACTGGGTGCACAGATGGGGCCCAGTCAAAGTAAGAGCGCTGAGACTGACCATGTGAAGTTTTCTGCAGCCCCCAGCTTGGGGCGTAGTAAGCATGCTTTAATTTCATTGCTGTATTGTTGTTTAGTTTAATGTACTGTGCCATGACTGTGTATATGTTAGTTTTTCTGTAAAGCAAATGATAGCAATCTATATTCACAGTTTATAAGTAAATGGTCATTCATATTGCACCGGTTTCTGTGTGTTGATAGATATATATATATATATATATACACACACACACACACACACACACACACACAATCGACCAGATTACCCACAAGATATAAATGTTATTGTTGCAATTTAGGGCTTTAATTATTGCATATGAATTCATTAATTAATGATGGATTTAATGTCCAAAACGAAACACTTACGGACTCTTACTTCCGAGCGTCACATTCTAGCCACCATACTGGAAGCCTCGGTCTCAGCCCTGCAGCCTGGCGTGGGCCAGAAGCCTTGTGCTTCTCCTGGCTCCACCAGGCACCCAGTGGGGTTGCAGCATCGTGATAGGCTAAGGACCAAGGCTGCTCCAGCACATGGGGGGGACCAAATGGCAGGGAGTACATAGTTACATAGGATGAAATAAGACATGCCTCCATCGGGTTCAGCCATTCACACATCACCTACTGCTGTTGATCTAAAAGAGGAAATTTTATAGTTTACCGTCATTTTCTGCTTATTGACTTTGGGCTACATTACATTCTCTGCGCAATTGCGCTCGCGCAGCGCAATTTTTTTGCGCACGAAAAAAACCGTGATCACGTGAAAATTTACGTGGTATTCTAATCAGAGCGCATTTTTTCGTCAGTCAAAAATTTTCGCGCGTAAAAACGACGCGCAAAACTGTGCGGAAAGTACTTTTGTGTTTGGACTGTTTTTTTCACGGGATTCAGCCAATCAGAATTAAGAACCACCATTTTCTAACGTTAGGTTGTTGCACCTGTCAAAGTCAATCTGAGTATATATGTTGCAGGAAAAAATAAAATAAAGCAATTTATTAATTTTATTGTTTGGTTATGTGTAGAATGTGTAACTGTACTGTGCTGTATTTTTTATTTTGTGCTGGTGTATTTCGTTTCGGCCAGGACGATCAAATTTACAGTTACCACCTGCTTTTCAAAGACGTTACGAAAATTCGTGCAAACCTTCGTTGCGTGCAGATTGTAATACCATCCGCGTACCAGCGCACGAACGCATTTGCGCTGACAATGTTAAGTATAGGATGCGCGCAGAAATTGTCATTCGTGCAGGTTCTCCCGCGGTAGACGTTAACGCGCGTTCGTTGCGCATAGATAGAAATACGACGTTGCGCGCAAATAGTTTTTGCCCCTCGCGCAAATGCGCATGCAAAACCACTTGCGCGAAGAATGTAATAGGGCCCTTTATTTGCAATAAAAAAAACACAAACTCCCTAGCACAAGCAGGGAGTGTGTGGGTTGCCCGTGAGATATATACTTCTAATAAAACATGCAATTTTGTATGTTTAAGTGAATTCATACAGAATAGTGAAAAAATTATGTATATCAAGTAGTTTTCTAGAGTCAGTCAGAAATCGCATCACCTTGGGAGAAAAACACATACAAATAATAGTGCAATACAGTTTAAAGTTTACAGGGTTATCCAGACGTAGACCCCTTGCATGATGTGCCTAGAGGGGTGTCAGCTATACCCTCCTGACGAGGCCTAATAAGGCCGAAACGATCGTCGGGAGTTGCTGCACCTCTCGTGCAGGGATGACGTCCTTGGCAATCAGTACTGGCCACCCTTTCTGGGTGAGGGCAGACTGATTTGCATACGGAGCATTCGTCCCTGTAATGACACAAGCAAGCTAAAACCTTGTGAGACCTAAGTGGACACCAATCGTAGAGCAGGCCACTAGTGCTGTTGCTTGTTCTCAGGACCCTCACAAGCCCTCCCTTTCCTCACAATACAGTTTAAAGCAGGGGTCTTAAAGTACCGGCTTGCGTGCCATTTGTGGCCCGTACAAATGGCCTGCAGCAGAATGGTGCAGCTCAGGAAACCACAGCTTTCTGCCTCTTCTGATTGGCTCCTGTTGTGTCATATGCTGCCTCCGCCCACCGGCTACAGGAGATCGGGCTGCTCCCTCCCTCCTGAGTTCCATGTCTGCTGCTGATTTCACAGCAAGGTCTTAAACTGGCTGTCCACTGGCACCATAATCGAGCAACCGATTTGGTCACCCGATTACAGACAACGCCATCGGCCAATCCGGGTCATCCACTTGAAGCGCCTGTAGACGACCCAGATCGGCCGATAGACAGGCTGCCAGGTGGGAAAAGCAAAAATCACTGCGGGGCCGGTGCCGGGCAGCTGCGGGGAGAAAATAAACCTCAAAGACAGCCCCCATCCAGCACGTTCTGAAGAAGAAAAAAAAACTTGCCAGGCTAGCCCCCTCTTCCTGTTGCTGAAAGCTAGTTACCCCTTTACTAAAAGAAACCATCCCTAGATCCCAACTCTCCATCCAACTACCGCCCTGTATCCCTGCTTCCCTTTACCTCTAAGCTCTTAGAAAAACTAGTCTTCAACCGCCTCTCCCTCTTCCTGTCCTCCAATTCCCTACTTGACCCCCTGCAATCTGGCTTCCGTCCCCTACACTCAACTGAACCTGCCCTCACCAAAGTCACCAACGACCTCCTAACTGCTAAAAAACACGGCCACTATTCTATTCTCATCCTGCTTGACCTCTCGGCTGCTTTTGACACTGTTGATCACCCCCTCCTTCTACAGACCCTCAACTCTCTGGGTCTCGGTGACACTGAACTTGCTTGGGTTGACTCCTATTTATCCAACAGGTCTTTCTGTGTGTCCTTTGCTGGTAACTCCTCCTCTTCATTGCCTCTATCTGTTGGTGTACCTCAAGGCTCTGTCCTTGGTCCTCTGCTCTTTTCCATCTACACTTCCTCCCTGGGCAAAATCATCAACAGCTTTGGCTTTAATTACCACCTCTACGCTGATGACACTCAGATCTACCTCTCTACCCCTGATCTCTCTCCCCCTGTCCTTTCAAAAGTCAGTGACTGTTTATCTGGCGTCTCCTCCTGGATGGCCTCCCACCACCTAAAGATTAACATGTCAAAGACTGAACTCCTACTTATTCCTCCCTCCAATGCCTCCCCACCTCCTGACTTCTCTATCACGGTGGAGGGCATCACTATCTCCCCATCAAACCAAGTTCGCTGTCTTGGAGTTACACTTGACTCTGCTCTTTCCTTCATCCCCCACATCCTGTCTCTTTCCTCCTCCTGCCAATACCAACTGCGTAATATTTCCAGAATTCGGCCATTTCTTACCGTTGCACCACAAAACAACTCATACACGCCCTGGTAATCTCCCGACTCGACTATTGCAATAATCTCTTATCTGGCCTCCCTCTGTCCCGCCTCTCCCCCCTACAATCCATCCTGAACGCCTCCGCCAGGCTAATTCACATCACCCGCTGCTCTGTCTCTGCCGCTCCCCTCTGCGAGTCCCTTCACTGGCTTCCCAACCACTGCAGAATTAAGTTCAAAATCCTTATCTACAAAACCCTCACTAACTCAGCTCCCCACTAGCTGTCCTCACTAACCACCAAATACACCCCAGCCCGCTCCCTAAGGTCAAACAGTGACCTGCGCCTAGCTTCTCCCCGCATCACCTCTTCCCATGACAGACTACAGGATTTCTCACGCGCAGCCCCCACTCTCTGGAACGCTCTCCCTCGTACGGTCAGACTTTCCCCTAACTTCTCTTCCTTCAAACGCTCCCTTAAAACGTTCCTATTTAGGGAAGCCTACCACCCAACTCACTGAAGCAACCATCAATCACTCTCACCTTACAGTCCTCTCCTCCTGTTTCCATCCCCAACCCTCCCAGATTGTGAGTTCCTACGGGAATAGGGCCCTCATCTCCTCCTGTACTGTTTGTCAAATGTTGTTCAATGTATTGTAACCCTGTCTATACTGTGCCTATTGTACAGCGCTGCGGAACATGCTGGCGCTTTATAAATAATTATTATTATTATTATTCTGCAGCGCTGAAGCTGGCACATTGAAAAAAGAAAAAAAACATGAGCGTAAAAAGCCTAGTCTTTTAAAAAAAATACGAAACAAAAACGTTAGCCAAAAAAATACCTAAAACACAAAATCCTAAAATACCAAATCAATAAAAAAAAAATTGGGCCAAATTACATTCTTCACGCAAACATTAACGTTTGCTGCGGTGTTTACAGCATTAGCAATCCAAACAACTAGTTAAGGAACTGGTTTGCGTTTGGTATATTGTGATCTTCATCGCGAGGTTACTGTACTTTGTGCTCCCTATGCTTAACATGGGGAGCGCAAAGTGTTAATCAGCGCTGGATTACAAAGTCCCAGCGCTGATTAACATCCGGCTGTGGTTAGCGAAAAGTTAGATAACCAGAGCCAGGACTTGGGGTTAACGGATTCCGCTTCTACAGAATCCGTTAAATCACATACTCACCCTCTGTCCCGCGGCGAGGACCGTGGCTCCAACCACCTCCCCCGACCAGCGGGAGCAGGTAAATACTGGGGGAAAAAGTCCCCCCAGTCTCTCCCTGCGTATCACTATGCCGACCGGATCTTGTGAGGCGAGATCCGGCTGGTCATGTGACCGGCAGGGGGGAACTCGATGGAATCCATAGGAGCAGTCTTTCCCTGCTCCTGCCGGCCGGAGGAGGCGGTTGGAGCCGCGGTCCTCACCGCGGGACAGAGGGCAAGTATGTGATTTGTTTTTATTTTTAAGGCTGGTGTTAACGGATTCCGCTTCCGCAGAATCCATTAACACCAAGTCCTAGCTCTGGTTAATATTTTGCTAACCACAGCCGGACGTTAATCAGCGCTGGGACTGTAATCCAGCGCTGATTAACACTTTATGCTTAACATGGGGAGCGCAAAGTACAGTAACCTCGCACTGAAAAGCGCAAGATACCAAACGCAAATAGGTTTCTTGCTGTGAAATCAGGAATCAGCACTGCCGTGAGCATCCAGACCTTTTTACACGCGATAATGTTATGTCCCAAAGGTGTGGGCACGCAATTAGGCGTTGGATGTATCTCTGAGTACTGTCCAGTAACTTACACACAGGCCAGAGGTCACGATTAACCAGGGAAGGTTTATTACTCAGACATTTCTCAGAAGTGTTCTATACAGAATCAGATTATTGTCTGTGCATTAATAACAGGACAGGTTTCCAGCATATACTCTGTGCCTAAACGCTTCCCTGCATGGCTGCTCTCTGCTACAGATCAGAAGGCTATGTTCTTCCTGGACTGGTACAGCTTCCTCATTCAGCATGCACTGCAGCAGGGAAGAGGGGAGTGACCTAAGAACCACTCCCAACCTGGAAACCTCTGGAGACAGACAGTGAATCTGTCTAAACATCACAGATAACAATGCCAAAACCAGGCCCCTACCAGCCCTTGGGCAGTGCCCAAGTGCTCGAAGGGTCAGTCCGCCCCCTGTCTACATCTCTCCCTCCCTTCTCACATGATAGCCTGCCACAAGTTTCTTTGTTTCCTCAGAACCTGGTCTCCCTCTAGTGCTCTGGTTTACATTCATCCCCTCTCACACAAATACCATTCCCACCTTCTCATTCTCACTTTCCAGCTGTTACTTTATGCAGGTGACATCTCTCCTAACCCTGGCCCTACAAGTTCACTACTTCCCTCTCATTCTATCTCCCACACAAGTAGCACAACCTCCCTCAATCCCAGCAACCTCATTTCCATAAGCCCTCAAAGTCAGTCCTCTTTCTCCAGCGCCCTCTGGAACGGTCGATCTGTGTGCAATAAACTCACAGCTATCCATGACCTAAATATCTCCAACTCCTTCAACCTCCTAGCAGCTACAGAAACCTGACTAACTCCCTCTGACACTGCTTCCATTGCTGCTCTCACACATGGCGGTCTACAATTCAGCCATACACCCAGACCGGGTGAGAAACATTGCGGCGGAGTCCTAATTCTGCTTTCTCCCACATGTACACCTTTGGCTTTAATTACTGCCGATGATACTCAAATCTACCTCTCCATCCCTGATCTCTCTCTCTCTTTCGGTCCTTTCCAAAGTCAGCGACTTTTTATCTGACATTTCCTCTTGGATAGCCGCTCACCACCTAAAAGATTAACATGTCAAAGACTGAGCTCCTACTAATTCCTCCCTCTAATGCCATGCCACCTCTTGATGTCTCTAACATGGGTCGATCGTATCCCTATCTCCTCAAGCCTTTAGCCCCACATCCAGTCTCTATCCACCTCCTGCCACTACCAATTACATATTTCCAGAATTCAGCCATTTCTTACTGCTGACACCACAAAGCATTTCATCCACGCCCTTGTAAACTCCCAACTTGACTATTGTAATAATCTTCTAGCTGGTCTCACTCTCTCCTGCTCTCCCTCCTACAATCCATTCTGAATGCCTCTGAATGCTCAACCACCTCACCTGCTGCTTTGTCTCTGCCGCTCCTCTCTGCAAGTCCCTTCACTGGCTCCACATCCACTGTAGAATTTAATTTAAAATCCTTGCCCTGACCTGCAAAGCTCTCACTAACTCAGCTCTCCACTACCTTTCCTCACTAATCACCAAATACACCCCAGCCTGCTCTCGAAGATCAAACAAATACCTGCACCTAGCTTCTCCCTGCATCACCTCTTCCCATGATAGACTGTAGGATTTGTCACACGCAGCCCCCATCCTCAGGAACGCTCTCCCTCATACTTTCCCCTCCTTCAAACGTGCCCTTAAGACATTCCTACCACCCGACTCACAAATACATCCCACTGCCCCAACCTATCCATCACTTTCACCTTGAAGTCCTCTCCTCCTGTTTCCACCCCAACCCTTCTAGATTGTAAATTACGGGAATCGGGCCCTCATTTCCTGCTGTGTTAGTTTATCAAAATGTTGTTCAATCTCAATGAATTGTAACCATGTCTATATTGTACCCATTGTTCAACTGAACTATGCTGGTGCTATATAAATAATGTAAATCCAATACACTCAATAAGTTGATGTTAGCAAAACAGTCCGCAGTATACTAATAAACAAAATATCCCACAGTTGTCAAGTTAATACTGCTTAGCATATTGTGGACTGCGTCAACATATTCCAACATGTTCAAGATGTGTGAACAAGGGATGTTTCTTAAGTAGTGCTGTGAACTGTTCCCATACTGGCCTTACAATTGGAGCAGGGGCACTCTGACTGGTGTGATGTATGTGGATTTTGAGAGCACTTCCATTACACCAGTCATATTTTCCTGCTCCAGTTGTAAAGCCAGTAAGGGAGAGGTGTCACAGAAATAGATAACAAGCTCACACATTCTACTCAGAAGGGGAACGGTTTTTTGGCTATCCACTGGGTCCATATTCCAGCAACCAACTTGGTCGTCCGACTATGGTCGACCGAGGTTGCCAAATATGTCCAACTAGGATCGTCCACGGCAAGTGATCTGGACAGAACTCTGCTATTCTTCTAATAGGCAGTTAAACCTGTAAAATGTATTAAAATGTGTCCAAATATTATAATAGGACCTTTAAAAAGGAATAAAAAGGCTCTTCAACTTATCAATCCCTGGTCCTACACGGCCACCCTGGTCAGTTCCCATATATGCTCAAATGGCAGGCGGATATTGGAGAAGAACTGGACATGGAGGAATGGTCCGAGACCTGTGAGGCCAATTTTAAATCATCAGGCTGTATCACCCATATGGAACAAAGCGTTAAAACCCTCTTCCGCTGGTACCTTACCCCAGTGAGACTGCATCACATGCATGCTATCCCACATGGTCTATGCTGGAGGGGTTGCGGTCAACCTGGGACGTATTACCATCAATGGTAGCTGTGCCCCAAATCCCGTACTGGGCTACACTGGCAGATTGGCCCCATCAAGCTCTTCAGTGGCCGGTGGAGATCAACCCTTGGACAGTCTTACTGTCCCATCCTCTAGAAGGGCTACAAGGATGCGAAAACAAACTCATTGCCTGAGTCACCTTAATCGCCCACAGAGCCTTGGCAAGGCGCTGGAATCAACCGACGCTCCCTTCCTATCCGGAAACTCCGAAATGTTCACAGAGGAGCGTATGATGGAGCAACTCACGGCCCCGATTCACGACACTCCTCACATCTATCTGAAGATTTGGGCGAACTGGCTTGGATGCCCGGCACTGCCATGAGTGGCTGCACTCTGGTGTGAGCTCCTTTACATAGAGATTATCCTTTCCTACCCTTTCCCTCTTCCCCGCTCTTTCTCTTCTTTTTCCCCCCTTTAATTTTATCATTTGTTTTTATTTTTAATTTTAATTTTAGTTTCTTTTAATTTATATAGTTTATTCTTTGTTATCAGTACAATGCACTTGTATTCCATTTGAGCAATGCATCATATTTCTTGTTATGTCGTATTATAAAATTTTATAAAAAAGACAGAATTTCGGAAAAAAAAAGGAATGAAAAGGTCTGTTACAGAATAAAAATAAAGTCTTAAAAACAATACGGGTCCTTTGTCTGTTTGCTGCCGGGCTCAAGATCCCTCTGACCCGTATTGGGGGCTGCTGTGGCAGAGATACGGGTCATTTTCGGTGACTCCTCACTCCGGCGGCCATTTTGAGGCCTGTTTTTTCGGACCTCGAGCGGCCTGGATCAGAGACCCCGGGAGAGCAGCGTATGCCCGGAATGGGGAAGAAGACGAGGAAGTTAGGGGAGGCAGAGGGCCCGCGCCTTCCGGACATTCGAGTCTCCCTGGGAGTGAGACGGGACGGTGGACAACGGAGTGGCAAAGGTGAGGCTCCGGCCTGTTCTGGCTCCTCAGATGAGGCGAGCCCACCCCCATCCCCGAAGTCAAGAACTGGCGACACAGGGCCACGTACCCGAGCTCCGCCACTCACTATGGCAGACCTACAAAAGGTCATGGAAGAATTTAGGGGCCTGTGGCGTAGTGACCTCCTTGAGATGCGCACAGCGGTGGAAACTTTGCAGACCCAGGTCACCGAGGTCCATACTCACTCCCAGGAAACAGCGGCGTCCCTGGTCACCACAGATGCCAGGGTCGCTGATCTCCAATCTCAGGTTGTCCGCCTGAGTTCTGCGGTGCTAGCCCTGGAGACCCGACATAGATGCCGGAACATTCGGATACGGGGTATCCCGGGGGAGGTACATGCTGGGCGGCTTCTTGCCTTTGTCCAGGGCTTGGCGTCTCATCTCCTCCCAAATGCTGCAGCTCCGCTGGACTCTCTTATAGTCTCGGCGATGAGGCTCAGGAAGGCTGCCACTGCACCCGAAAATGCACCCCGCGATGTCGTTGTGATGGCCAAGGATGTGCTTACCCAGTCTCAGCTTATTGCTGCGGCTGGTCCCACCTATAAAGTCGAATATGCCTCTACATGTGTTATTCTGTACCGGGACTTGCCCTTCCTGGCTCTGGCTGCTCGACGGCGATTCAGAGAAATCACTACTCTACTTCGGGACCGAGAGGTCCGTTATCGTTGGGGGGCCTCGGGCACTCTCGTTTTGACCTGGAAAGGCAAGACATATTCGTCAGCAACCCTGGAAGAGGCACGGGAGGTGGTAGCCGCCTTGGGGATCGGTGCGCCGCAGGATCCCGGTTGCCCTACTCATTCTCTGGACACTGGCTGAGATGGTTGGTGACGCTTTGGGGTCCCTGGCTGGTATCGCCTTCCCCGCATGGCCTTTTCCTTGATCCCTCTCCAGATATGTTTCGCACCTTGTGGACAACCTCCCTCTCATTGTTCGCCGAGTGTGTACCCCCACCTGCTGTTATGCCCTGCTTACACCCCCCTTTTTTAGCTCTTGAGACTCTACCTGTTCTAGGACTCTCTGCCAAGGTTTTTGATTCTCCCCTCTCCCCTTAATTGTGTTTGTCTGTCCGAGTGACCGTGCAGACCACCTTTTTGACGTTTAGGATTTACGAGTTACCTACAGGGGCGCCGGGATTACCTTCCCTTTTTTTTTTTTTTTTTTTTTTACTATGGACAATTGGGTAGTAGCCTGGGCGAGCCGCTAGGGTGGCAACCTAGGCTCTGGCCATCCTCTTGGCCCTAGGTCTCCCAGCCATGTGGCCTCTTTCATGGCCCCCGGCCTCCTAAGGGGTGTTGGGGTGAGCCAGAAATGCCACGGTTTTATGGTCTGTCCCTTATCTTCCCCCCCCCTTTTTTTTTTTTTTTTTTTTTTTTTTTACCTCCCCTCCCTTTTTTCCTGATGCCCCACTGTCTGTCACGGACTGCAATATATTTTTATTTTTCAGATTTTTCCCACCTGAGTTGTTCTGTTTCACTCGCTCCTTCTTATCCTTTTTTCATTTCGAGATATCTCGTTGTATTTGCTGCTGTACGGTCCTGCGTGGCCATTGAAGTTTTTATGTAGTTGATTTGCTTTCATAATAATAAAAATTTTAAATACAAAAAAAAAATAAAAACAATACGGGAAACAAAAATTTTGTCATAAAATTCAAAAAGATTCAATAAAATAAAAAAATTATTTTTGCTGTAAATGAAAAGAATAAACCATTTAATAGAAACGAGTTTGAAATTTTGCATGCGGCCCCCACGGGATATGTGAAAAGTTGTCCAGTGGTCCTTCGGTAACTTGAGTTTACACTTTAAACCAGGAAACCAGGGGTCGCAAACTATATAGCAACTTGATAAACAAGCTTACATTTTACAGAGCCTGTATGGGATTGGCTCTGTATTAGTGGCGGTGTGCCCAGGCGTGGCACTGTCCCACTAACCAGCTGGTGGGCCTCTCCTCAAATGAAAAATAAGAGATGGAAGACAAATGCTCATAGGGCAGGTATCTATTCTTCAGACAGGAGCACCCAAAAAATCATGTGCAAATGGGGTGCTGACCTGGACAAGAGCCCTGTGTTCCCTGGCAAGAGGGTGAAGTTCATATGACACACTCTGCTCCCCCCACACCGCACTTGACAATGACTTCCTGTTTCCTAAAGATTAACCTCTCTAAAACTGAACTTCTCATCTTCCCTCCCTGTAAAACCAACATTCCTGCACTCATTTACCTTTAGGTGATAGGTGCCACTATTACTTCTACCTCACAAGCTCGTTGCCTCGGGTTCCTGTGTTGCAGTGTATCATGGGAAGAGGTGATGCGAGGAGAGAATAGGCGCAGGTCACTGTTTGATCTTAGGGAGCAGGCTGGGGTATATTTGGTGATTAGTGAGGACAGGTAGTGGGGAGCCATCCGGTAGGACGGCTGTCTGCTCATGGCCTTCCTAACAACCAGCAGCAGGACACATGAAGGATGGCAAAACTGAAAAATTAACAGCCATATATAAAAAGGGAGACAAACACTTATCCTAACTTTTGCCTTACCATAGGCTCTTCAGTTTCCCTTTCAAATTGTACAAGACGCACTCTTGTCTTCTCTTTTCCACTTTGACTTGATGATCCATATACAATGAGGTCTTCACTCAGAGTCTAAAACAAGAAAGAAACATATCCACTGTTACAGTGTTTGCTTGTGTTGTTCAATTAACCCAGCCTTCATGATTCCCAAATCTTCCCACAAAATACAATTGTAAGGACGACACACATCATTATATTCCATTAGAATTATAGGGTGCCTAGCAAGAAGATAGTTGGAATTTAGATGCCAGTTTAAAGTGCACCTGTCTTTACTTTTGCCCAACCGTTAGGGCATCCTTCCCTTTATACAGGCCAACGTTTTTTCGCTGATGAATGTAATGTAAGAAAAAAGAATTTAAAAAAAATGCAGATATTTCCGTTTCAAGGTTGCGCTTTCTCCTCCAGGCCGCTGTGAGCTAAGAGCAGTCCTACAGAAGAACCCCCTGCATTCAGGGTGTTGCACTTGCCGCCTGTTAAATCCTGACACTCAGACACCACAGCACTCAGAGCCATCCTGTAGGACAGCCGTCTGCTCACGGCCTTCCTAACAACCCGCAGCAGGACATATGAAGGATGGCAAAACTTTAAAATGAAATTACAAAATTTTCATACCAAGGTGTGACGGAAAGTTTATATTTGAATAAAAGGACTCGGAGGCTCATATTTGCATCATCCTTCTTTATTGCACCCACAGCAGCAAAGAATGAATGCAGTGAAACGTAAAGAAAAAACTTTTAGTAACCATCCCCAACAGGGGGACCCATCCCCATTCCGTTAGTCCCTCCCCCGAGTCCATATAGGTCCTGAGCGGGAGCTGCATAAGCCTCTTTCTGTAAACCGCAACTTCAGGCACCCAAACGTCCAACAGAGACAACCAAGGGACGGAGAGGGAACATCCAACAGGTCAAGACAAAGGGCCAATAATGAGGCTGGAATGAAAGCACAAACATGAACCAGGCATTAAAACGGGAACACAAAAAGGTAACCCAACATCAAACCCACCCACAAGGGGAGGAGGCACAGGGAAGTATTACCCCCCAAAAAGGGGCCATAGGGAAACAACACCACCCCGGAGGGAAACCCCCATAACCGCGCAACCCATGTTGCGTCGAGAACAAAACGAGACAAAAGTGTAGGAATGCATGTTTGTATCCTTTTTTTTTTTAAATATTTTTTTATTCATATTTTATTGATAGGTACAGTTTATTGCTCAAAACGAATGAAGCAGATAACACAGAAACCAAAAAAGGGAGGGTGCGGCGGGAAATATTCGCCTCCGAGTCCTTATTAAAATCTAAACTTTCCGTCACACCTTGGTAGGAAAATTTACAGGGTTATCCAAAGAGATTCGAAAAGTCACCGCACGTTCGGTGACTTTTCGTTCTCTTCAATTCGGTTCCTTTTGCCGATTGCATTTCGGTGACCCTGCGGTGTATTCAGCAAGCACCACAGGGTCCCCGAATTGCAGGGAAAAGCTGCCGAAAACCTGACGAACACTAACCGAATGCACGCTGAAAACAAGCAAAAACATCTGGATTAACCTTCGAAGAAGCTGAACAGGAGCCGAATCACACAGAGCCGAAGCAGCTGTGACGTAGAGGAGGCAGTGAATAAATTAGAAAAACCATTTGTATGAATCTGGGAAAATGAAACGCTGTTTGCAAAGAAACTACTAAGCGAAAATGTCTGAAATTTTCACAGGAGGTCCAGGGAATGATAATAAAGAGGGCTGTTACAAAAAAAATAAGCAAACTGAAAAAAAAAAAAAAAAAAAAATCGGACTTTTAATTTATTTTGAAAAAAATTCAGAAAAATGCTTAAAGTATCCTAAAAAATCTATAAATAAAGAGACTTTTTGCTGCAGAATTTTATAATGAACGGTTTATTAGATATTGAATTAAAACGGGAATATTTTTAACATTGAAGCCTATGGGATTCTCCTGAATAAATTTGCCGAATTAAACCACCGAATGGCAGGGCATTAGGGGAACCTTTCACTGCTGGTTTGTGTTCTCTGAATAGCCGAAGCAGTGCTTTTTCATGGGGATTTCACTGCCCTCGAACAGGCACCGAACAGGCACCGTATGTGCAGGCAATTCGCCAGGATTTGGCGTATTGCCTGCTCTCTGGATAGCCGAATGGCCAAGAAAGGTAACCGAACCCTGATTTTCAGCGTTCGGTTACCTTTCTCCAGCAATTCGGATCTCTTTGGATAACCCTGTTAGTAATTTTAAACACAGGACCTCGGAGGCTCATATTTGCAAGTTCAACACAACAAAGCCTGTGACATATGAACCACGGGGCGAAAGTAAAAGTTCCGGAAAGTGGATTCCCGAGACCAATTCGCCGCTTTCAGCAAGTCCTCCAAACGACAACCAGCGGTAAACGCCTTAGAGGCCGAAGCCCCCCTTATGGAATGCACACCAAACCGCGACACATCAATCCCGGACAGGTCCGTCACCCACCTGGCCCAGCGGGCCAGGGTAGCCAAGCCCACCAGAGCATGTGGCGCCCTGAATGACACAAACAAGGGCGACACCGAGAGGCGGCGGAAGGACGCCGTGTGATTCTCGTAGGTCTGGAGACAACGCACCGGACACAATCTAGGATCAGCCGAAAAAGCCGGGTAGAAAACCGAACGGGTAGATGACTTCGTACGTCTAGAAACGTCGAACCTCACCCCCTCCGGGGTAAAGGAACGGACCTGGAAAGCCAGAGCCCGCACAGCTGACTCGTTTGCACGAGACCAGACATAACAGAACAGCTTCGCAGACAACGGCTTCAGGGATTAATCCACATTATCCGGCCAGGCCCGTAGGAAACCCAAAACCGCCAACACATCCCATGTCGAAGAGTACCTGGAAGTCGGAGGCCTGGACAAATAGAGCAACCCGAAGCAGGCGGCAAACCAAAGGATGACGGCCCACAGTGATGCCCTCCAATCCCACATGGCCCGCAGAAATCGCTGAGCGATAAACGTTGATCGTCCAAAAAGCCAAGCCAGACTCAAACCGCGACGAAAGGAAATTCAAAACTATTCACAGGGGCAGTAAGGGAATCGAAACCCCGTTCCAGACACCAGCGGTCCCAATGGCCCCAAGCAGATTTGTATGCACTCCGTGTGCCTGGAACCCATGCCTGTTGTAACAAGGCAGCAGCCCCGTCCGAAACTCCTCCGGTTTGCCAGGAGAACCTGAAAATCAACCATGCCATCAACGTTAACCGATTCCCCGTCACCAGGGGATGAGGGAGACCCCCGGGTCCATGAGCAGATTCCATAGCCGAGGTAACACCCGCGGTACATCCACCGCCAACTCCAACAATGTGGGATACCAAGGTTGAGACTTCCATAGAGGGGTCAGGAGAACCAACTCCGCTTCTTGCCCTTTTTCAGAACGGATAAAACGTTGCATAATATCCGAAACCGAGGGAAGGCGTAGTGTCGGCCCCGCGGCCAGCGGAGACTGAGGGCGTCCGTGTCAAACGCTTCTGGATCCGGACGCCAGCTGAAGAACTCCGGTAATGGTCGATTGAGCCTGGAAGCGAAGAGATCCATCCGAAGCGGACCCCACAATTAGGGATCAGCTGTTCGGTTCGGAGTTCGACCCGAACTTAGCCTGTTCGATTAGATCGCGAAGACCGAACATTTCCGGGTGTTCGCCGCATGTTTGACCACAATGGACCATCAGAGTCCTGATTGGGCAAATTTTGCCCAATCATGGGCTCACAGAGCTAAGTCCCGCAGCACACTATATAACGTTTCCACGCATAGCTACAGCACGCATTTTGAGAGGAGATTTCAGAGGAGATAGTTGTGTGTTGTTACTGCCGGTCTGCCACGCTACTGGGGGGGGGGGTCTCATTTCTACCAAATATCAGGGAATTTAGGTGATGTGTGTCTTGTCCCTGTGCCAGCAAGTTTTTTTTGGGGTTTACAAAATTTCTTTAAAACATTTGTGAATTGAGGTGATCTGTATCTTGTCACACAGCCAGTACCACGCAGTATTTTGGGGCTCACTAATTTCTACCAAACATTTGGGAATTGTTATAATCCGTGTGTTCTCACTGGCTGGCACCCATCAAGGGGTCTCACTGATTTATAGGAGGTGTCTGAGACTTGTAATCTGTGTCTTGTCACTGGCTGCCAGCTATCAGGGTGTCTCACTGACTTATACCAGAATTCTTTAAATCTTTATACCAGAGTTGAATCAGAGTTCTGTATATATTAATCTATATATCACTCACCATGTCTGAAAGAACAAAAAGGACAGGCAGACGCTCCCAGACACAGATAAGAGGCCAAGCAGCCCCTGTGTCGGGAGGCTGTGCCTCTGGTCGTGGTGGACGTGTTGCATCCTCTGCAGGGGCACGCTTGTCCTTTCTAACTGGTGCTGGCCATCTTAAGCAGCAGCAACATACAGAGGACTTGGTGGATTGGCTAACCAGGCCATCCTCATCCTCCGCCAGCCAGGCTTCTACGGCTTTACAGTCCACCTCAGCTGCCAAAGCATCTAATGCAGCCTCCATGTCCACAGCTACTCCTGCCGTAGCCTCGCTATCACACACGGAGGAGTCAGCTGAATTGTTTGACTACAATGAGAGTGACATGCTGCTTGAGGATGCGCAGCAAGTACAGTGCTCTGATTCAATCTCTGAGGTTGAGGAAGGGAGTATAATCAACCTAGAGGAAGGGGTGCCAGTGATGACACACAAATAACTGGCACTCATGTTGCCCCAGCAGCTGCAGCATACTGCCAAGTTGGCTCCAGTGACGAGGAGATAGGGGGTGATGATAACAATGATGATGAGGTCACTGACTCCACCTGGGTGCCTGAGGAGGAGGCACAGGAAACACGAGGCACAACATCCTCTGTGACCAACCGTAGCACTAGCCAGTCCAAGGCACAGTGGCGTAGCGTGGGGGGCTAGGGCCCCGGGCGCAGTTTTCTTAGGGGGCGCATAATTTCAAAAGAAATTTGCGCCCCTAAAAGTTGAGGCCCGGACTGACCCGCCGGGCCCTCGGGCACCGTCCAAGGGCCCGCGGGTTGACCTGCCCGGTCCTGAACAGTGAGTCCGTCCGTGTTGAAGGGGAGGCGGCTGCGTGCAGGCGCAGGTCACGTGGTCTGGCTAATCAGGTGGTACTGAGTCTCTGTACCACCTGACTGGCCGGACCGCGTGACCTGCGCACGCACGCAGCCGCCTCCCCTTCAACACGGACGGACTCACATGCTGTTCATGACCGGGCAGGCACTCCCGCTGCCCGGCATCTGGGCCCCAACCCCTGCTGGAGCTGGGGCAATATCCATGTAGGAGCTGGCTGCCGCTGGGGCAATATCCATGCGTTAGCTGGGCTGGGGCAATATCCATGTGAGAGCTAGCTGGGGCAATATCCATGTGAGAGCTAGCTGGGGCAATATCCATGTGAGAGCTACCTGGGGCAATATCCATGTGAGAGCTACCTGGGGCAATATCCATGTGAGAGCTACCTGGGGCAATATCCATGTGAGAGCTACCTGGGGCAATATCCATGTGAGAGCTACCTGGGGCAATATCCATGTGAGAGCTACCTGGGGCAATATCCATGTGAGAGCTACCTGGGGCAATATCCATGTGAGAGCTACCTGGGGCAATATCCATGTGAGAGCTACCTGGGGCAATATCCATGTGAGAGCTACCTGGGGCAATATCCATGTGAGAGCTACCTGGGGCAATATCCATGTGAGAGCTACCTGGGGCAATATCCATGTGAGAGCTACCTGGGGAAATATCCATGTGAGAGCTACCTGCGGCAATATCCATGTGAGAGCTACCTGGGGCAATATCCATGTGAGAGCTACCTGGGGCAATATCCATTTGAGAGCTAGCTGGGGCAATATCAATGTGAGAGCTAGCTGGGGCAATATCCATGTGAGAGCTAGCTGGGGCAATATCCATGTGAGAGCTGGCTGGGGCAATATTCATATGAGAGCTGGGGCAATATCGATAACGTGTCCACAGGTTGGGGGGGCGCACAATTCTTGGCTGGCCCTGGGCGCTGACAACCCACGCTACGCCACTGCCAAGGCATCACATGTCAGAGCTGCTCCGGTGCAGAGCGCTGAGGTCTCAAAGAACACATGCAGGAACTCTGGGAGTTCTTTAAGAAATGTGCAGTAGAGCGCAGCGTTGCTATTTGTAATCTATGTCAGATGAGGCTTAAGCGTTGGAAAGATACCGGACACTTGGGTACCACGTGCTTGAGGCGACATATGAACAACTGCCACACATCCCGTTAGCGCAAAACTTTGCGTAGGTCCTCCTCCTCCTCATCTGTCTCTACCCCCACTGTATGTCCTGCCATGTCATTGCCTACAACCTCCACCGACAGGGATGATGCTACAGTAATGGATGCACCAGGTCCTTCCTCACAATGTGACATCATCCCAGCAGCTGAAGATTTATGCAGTCAGATTACGTTGCCCCAGCTGCTGCAGCGAAAGAAAAAATAGTCCCAACCATCCCCAAGAACAGCGTCTAAATGCCAGCTTAGCAAAATTACTCGCATTGCAGCTGCTGCCTTTCCAGCTGGTGGACTCTGCTCCCTTCCGTGAATTTGCTGAATGTGCTGTACCACAGTGGCAGGTTCCAAAATGCCATTACTTTTCACGCAAGGCCATTCCAGCACGTGGAAGACAATGTTATCCAGTCATTTGGAAAGGCAGTCAGCAGCAAGGTGCACATTACTTTAGACACGTGGTCCAGCAAGCATGGACAGGGCCATTACATTTCCTTCACGGCACTCTGGGTAACTCTGATTGCAGCTGCGAGGGATCCAAGACGGGGCTCTGTGCTGGAGCTTGTTCATTCACCACGCCTCCATAAAGCTCCTCCTCCTCCGAAGTGGCAGTTAAACCGACGGCTGACAGGGTCTACGCAATGGCTCAAGCAAAAAGATACCATACTGTGCTTGAGCTGGTTTGTTTAGGGGACAGGAGCCACACCGGGCCAGAAATTCTGTCAGCTCTGCAGGGGCAGGTGCAGAGATGGTTAACACCATGCTAGCTTCAGCTGGGAATGGTCGTCTGTGATAATGGCAGCAACCTTCTCTCCGCCCTACGCAAGGGTAAATTGACGCATGTACCATGCCTAGCACACCTCCTAAATCTGGTGGTACAGCGTTTCCAAACCAAGTACCCAGGGCTGGTAGAGATTCTCAGCTAGGCCAGAAAAGTCTGCAGCCACTTCAGACGGTCATTCTCAGCAAGTGTTCGCCTGGCAGAAATTCAAAGAGAATTCCACCTTCCCACAAACCGTCCGATCTGTGACATGCCCACCAGGTGGAACTCGACATTAGCAATGCTGCAGCGTCTGCACAAGCAGCAGAGGGCCATCAACGAGTACCTGTGTGAGTATGGCACAAGGACAGATTCAGGTCAACTTGGTTTCCCCTCCCCCCCGAGGGGGAGAGGGAGAGGGAGAATATTTAAGTAGTGGGGGCATTGAAGGTGGGGATTCCTCAAGGGAGGGTTTTGTGTGCCCAGAAACACAAGGACTAGTACGTGGCTGGGAGGAGGAAGTGCACGATACGGTCATCCTCCTCATTGAGCAGGAAGACTCGGAAGCTAATGCCACCTCCAACCTACGCTGCATGGGCTCCCTAATGATGCAAAGCCTGCTAAAGAACCCCAGGATTCGTGCTATCAAGGAGACGGATCATTACTGGTTGGCAACCCTTCTTGATCCACGATACAAGGGTAAAGTTGCAAAGCTCATCCTGCCCGCACAGAGGGAGCACAGGACTGAAAAAACTTGAGGGTGCTCTAAAGCGACACTTGTGTAACACCTTTCCAGGCATTGGTAGATAACCAAGTGCTGACACACGTGCTTCTGAGGATGCGGGTGATCAGAGGAATAGTGGTGAAGGCCAGGGCCGCTTGACGGATGTATTTAATTTTTTTAGTCCTCGACGCCCAGGGACGTCAAATGTAGGCACCATTGCCAGTGTCTTCACCATATGGTGCAGGACTACCTAGGGGCAAGGGCAGACCTGGATACCTTTCCAGCAGATGATCCACTGGCTTACTGGGTGTTGAGATTGGATCACTGTCCAGAATTTAGCCAATATGCTATGCAGCTACTAGGTTGCCCTTCATCTAGCGTACTTTCTGAAAGGACGTTCAGTGCCGCTGGAGGTTGTCACAGACAAAAGAGTGCGTCTGTCCGACTCTGTAGACCGGCTGACATTTATAAAAATGAATCAGTCCTGGATCAGCAGCTATCAATCCCCTGATGCTGAAGTAATGGAATAGATCGGGGATGTCCTCTTCTGCATTCACAAAACCTCCAGCACTGAACTCTTCCACAATACCACAAAAGGGTTACGGTGTGAAGGCACTTGCTGCCATGAAAGGCACAATATTTGGCTGCACTAACGCCTGTGCCAGATTTATATTATTTTTTATTATTATTCTTTATTTATAAAGCGCCAGCATATTCCGCAGTGCTGTACAATAGGCACAGTATAGACAGGGTTACAATACATTGAACAACATTTGACAAACAGTACAGGAGGAGATGAGGGCCCTATTCCCGTAGGAACTCACAGTCTAGGAGGGATTTATAGCATTTTAATTTTTTGAACCGCAGGGTCCATCCCTGCACTCTTCCACAATACCACAGAGGGGTTACTGTATGATGATACTTGCTGGCCTGGCACCAAAGGCAGAATATCGGGGTGCACTGACGCCTTAACCAGATGCATATCTTTTTAATATAGGACTGCAAGGTTCACCCCTGCATTCTTCCACAATACCACAGAGGGGTTACTGTACGATCGTACTTGCAGGCCTGGCACCAAAAGCACAATATTTGGGTGCACTGCCACTGACGCCTGTATCAGATTCATATCCTCAGAGGGGTTACTGTGTGACGGCACTGTTGGGGATGTTAAAGGACCAATTTTGAAGCACCTATTGTTACTTTCATCCAAAGCCTGCATAAGTTTCACAATTTAGCCCAAAAAAATAATCAGTAAACTTTTTCTGCGTGTACGAAAAGGTCTCCACTTTTCATACAGACTGCCGCCCCAAGCAGTTGTTTATGGATTAAAGGAAAAGCATTTACTGTCATATGAAACGTCATTCTTATGTTTTTAAGTGTTTCTATACATCCTAGAAATCCGCCACTTCACGGGCAGGTTATAGGGACCTCCTAGGCACGATAGTTGAAGTAATTTTTGGTTTTTATTTTTAACCTTTATTTCATGGAAAACTGTCCCTTTAAAAACGTTTTTTTTTTTAACCTTTTTGTCCTTGTTTCCTGTCCCCCAGGGCACTACCCGGACCCCCATACACCTTTTATGGCAAATATCTAGCATATATGCCCTCTTGGACGGCACTCTAAAAACCGAATTTTCAGCCCCATTGACTTGCATGGAGTTCGGGTTCGGGTTCATATGGGCGGGTCCGAACCGAACTCAGGGGTGTTCGGCTCATCCCTACCCACAATGTGGCGATGTCTTTGAAGATACATGGAAGCAGATGCCAATCCCTGCCGTCAGATGACGCAAATTCCAATCCGCCACAGAGTTGGTCAGACCTGGAATAAACTCTACTACTACGAAGAGGTCTGACTTGAGGCAGAATTCCCAAAGGTTGCGCGCCCCGACCGGCAGGGCCCGAGAACGAGGGCCACCCAGGGCGTTGATGTAGCACACTGCCGATACATTGTCCAAGAGGAGCAGGACGCACCGATGAGTCGAATCCCCGGCGAAACACAGGGCGAAGAACGCCGCTAGGAGCTCCAGCGTATTGATCTGCACTTCCAATTCTGTGGGAGACCATCTTCCTCCTGTCTCCAAGGATCCACAACAGGCTCCCCAGCCCCGTCGGCTGGCATCTGATTCTATCGTCAAAGTATGTGTCGGAGGTACGATCGGACGGGAATTCCACTTGGTCCAGTCCGTGAGCCACCATTACCCAGGACCTCCTGGGCCTCATCTGACAGGACTATCCATCTTGAGTAATCCGGGTTCAACCAGTATAACGGGCCTTCAAGCTCTGGAGGGCTCGATAGTGTAGGGGAGCCGGGAGGATCGCGAAGCGAGTCGCTGAGAGAACTCCGATGACTCGCGCCAGGGACCGTAGTGTGAGAGCTGGAGTCCTTCGGAGGGAGCGTACGTCTTTCTTGATGGAGCGTACTTTCGAGGTCGGTACACTGAGAGACATTGAGATAGAGTCCACGAGAAACCCCAGAAACACTATGCATTGAGTTGGGACCAATAAGGATTTCTCCGTGTTGATCAGGAATCCCAGTTCCTGAAGTAGGGAAATTGTCCGAGTCAGATGGATCCGCAGTCGACCGACGTCATCCGCCATTAACAGCACGTCGTCTAAATAAATGATTAAATGCACCCCTCGGGCGCGTAACGAGGCAATCACGAGTTTTGTGAAACCCCAAGGGGCGGAGGCGAGACCGAACGGGAGGCAAGTGAACCTCCACATGCGTTCCCGCCATTGGAAACGAAGGTAATCTCGTGAAGGACGTGCCATGGGGACGGACAGGTATGCGTCTTTCAAATCTAATTCTACCATCCAATCTCGAACATTCAGAGTCTCCCTGAGGGTGTGTATGCCCTCCATCTTGAAGTGATTGTATTCCACTTACAGATTGAAGTCCTTCAATTTATTACAGGCCTCATATCGCCCCCTTTTTTGGGCACCAGAAACAAATTGCTGACAAAGCGAGGTGTGTGGTGATCCACCTCCTCTATGGCGTCTTTGAGGAACAGGGCTTGAACCTCTGCATCCACTAGAGCCTCGTGGGCTTCTGAGAATCGCAAAGGCCTTGGGGAGCAAAATTGGACAGGTGGAACATCTGTGAAAACGATGGAAAACCCTGTGACCGCCCCCAAGGATTCAGAGTGATCCGTTCCCACGCGTGGGCAAAGGCCCCTATGCGACCCCCAACTGCCACATGTAAGTGAGGTAAAATGACAGGAAGTCTTACCTGCTCCACGTCTGGAATACTGGTATGCTCGACCACCCCGATAGCCGCGTCCTCGCCAGGACATGGAGCGGGCGGTGTAAGCGGGAGGACCCGTAGGCTGCGAGGTTGGAGGAATGGAAGGAGCCTCTATTGATGCCGGAAGCACCCCTGTGGCCGGCAGAGCGGCCCCTTCCTCTGCTAGCTCGCCCAAAAACACGGTTTGGGGCGAAAACCTTTTTAATATTGGCCTCCACTTTATCTAGGCGGGTGAACGTGCCAGAATAGGCGCCCAGGTTTTTTATGCCTTGTTCCCCAAAAAGGAGACCTTGTGCTCTGGGGCCAAGATCCTTGACCGCCTGGGAGGTGAGATGCGGGTCCATCCGCAATAGCATAGATTTTCGTCGCTCAGCGGCGAGTGCGGCATTGGCCCCTCCCAGGAGGCATAGAGATCTCTGGAGCCACCCTGATATTTCAGTGGGATCAAGTGGTGCATCATTCAGACGGGATTCCTCAACTAAGTCTAAGAGGTAGACTAGAGGGGCCGATACATCCGAAACTCTGTCCACAGAGACGTAAGGCATTTTCTATGCCACGTTTGGCGGACCAGCCCTTGGGAGCGAGGAACTCGGCAAAGTCTGTGTCCACAGCCGGAGTAATGCAGGTTTTCCCAGCCGTAGTGGGACGAGGGCACCTCAGCTCTGAAATTGGACCAGGTGGCACGGTCCATCGGGAGCCTCATATTAGCTTCCACCCACATCTCCACATGGGACAGGGGTGTCCACGCTGAGGACCTGGGGTGAAGGACCTCTGGAGGCATGAAACATGGGCTGGCCTTGTGGATCACACACACACCACGTCCTTTTTGGGTAACAGAGGTGGTGGGGTCTGCTCCTCCTCGACCATAAGGTCATCGTCTCTCGGGGCATGTATGTCTAAGCCCTCATCCTCCCCAGACTCGTGGTCTTCCACATCGGGGTCCATGTAATCAGGGAGTCGGTCCGTACCTGTGGGTTTGGACCTTTTCTCTGCCACTGCAATTGTCGCCCTGCGGGCAGGGGCTCTCTTGCGCGAGGCAACCTCGCTCGTCTTCGATAGCAATTTTACGGGGTTGCTAGCCCCTCGAAGAGCGTTTGTAAGGTGCTTTGTCTTAGCACTGCATTTAGACCCGGAAGGTCTTTCATCTATGGGTACAGCAGCCGCACGTACCAATTTAGGAGGCTGGGATAGTGGCACAGCCAGTCTAGGCCTAGCATTAACAGAGGCCACAGCATCGTGCACAGACTTTTAAATGCCTCAGACAGGGTGCAAAACCGCTGATAGGGGAGAGGCAATTGAGGATTGGAGGTTAGCCTCCATAGAGGGAAAACGTGCTGCCGTTTTGGACGGGCATTTTAGGAGGAGGGGGGTGGTGACCTACATAACAGACAGGCCCGCACCCTGCCGGGAGCTGGCGGCGGAATCAGATTCTGCCACCGAGGAGTTGGGACTGCGGCTCGGAATTTGAGCGGGCACATGGTTCAATGTGGGGAGGGAAGCAGCGCGGCACGTACATGACTGTCGAAACGATCGTTGGTAAAGAGCGCAAAGCGGCCGAGATCCAAGATGGTGGACGCGAGATCTCGCACCCACCCACGAGGCTGCGGGAAGCAATGCGAACCGCGCACCGAGTATCACACAGCAGCGGTTGCGGTCCGAAGCGTCCCCGCAGAATGAAAAAGCCACTAATCGAATAAAAATGAGCCAGAAACGAAAAGGAAACGGTGCCGAGCCGGAACAACCAGCGGGCGGCGTTCCGATACCCTGGGGACCCGACACCCGCGGTTATAGCCTGAGTAAATCGGGACCCAGAGACCAGCTCACTAAACACCAGTAAAGCAAGAAATCATATACAAGCAAATTAAATAACAGTCCACTGGAAATCGAGTAAAGAGATCCAGTGTAACAGAGTGTACTTAGCTGATGCGGGAGCAGCAAAGAAGAGGCTTATGCAGCTCCCGTTCAGGACCGATATGGACTCGGGGGAGGGACTAACGGACTGGGGATGGGTCCCCCTGTTGGGGATGGTTACTAAAAGTTTTTTCTTTACGTTTCACTGCATTCATTCTTTGCTGCTGTGGGTGCAATAAAGAAGGATGATGCAAATATGAGCCTCCGAGGTCCTGTGTTAAAATCTCGTTTTTTGCATTATATTGGTCATTGAAAAAACAAAACTCTGACCCATATAAGAAGGGAGACATAGAAACATAGAAAATGTCGGCAGATAAGAACCTTTCGGCCCATCTAGTCTGCCCAATTACATGGATACTTTACCTGGATTTAGCTTTTGTTTAGGATAGCCTTATGCCTATCCCATGCTTGCTTAAATTCAATTACTGTTTTGGCCTCTACCACTTCTACTGGAAGACTGTTCCATGTATCCACCACCCTCTCAGTAAAATAATGCTTCCTGATGTTACTTTTAAACCTTTGCCCCTCTAATCTAAGACTATGTCCTCTTGTTTTGCTATTTTGTTTCCTTTTAAATATACTCCCTTCCTCTACCTTGTGGATTCCCTTTACGTATTTAAATGTTTCTATCATATCTCCTCTGTCTCGTCTTTTTTCCAAGCTGTACATGTTAAGATCATTAAGCCTTTCCTGGTAACTTTTCTCCTTCAAGCCGTACACCATTTTAGTAGCCCTTCTCTGAACTCTCTCTAAGAGGTCTATATCCTTCTGGAGATACGGTCTCCAGTACTGCACACAGTACTCCAAGTGAGGTCTCACCAGTGCTCTGTACAGTGGGATGAGCATTTCCCTTTTCCTACTGCTAATACCGCTCCCTACACAACCATAGCATTCTGCTAGCATTTCCTGCTGCTCTATTACATTGACTACTTACCCTTAGATTCTCTGCAATAATAACCTCTAAAGCCCTTTCCTCAGATGTTGAGGTTAGGACTGTATCAAATATTATCTATTCAGCCCTTGGGTTTTTACACCCCAGGTGCATTATCTTGCACTTTTCCACATTAAAACTCAATTGCCACAGCTCCGACCATTTTTTTAGTTTACCTAAATCATTTGTCATTTGTCTGATCCCTCCAGGAACATCAACCCTGTTGCAAATCTTTGGGTCACCAGCAAAAAGACATACTTTACCATTAATACCTTCTGCAAGATCACTAATAAAAAATATTAAAGAGAATGGGTCCAAGTACTGACCCCTGAGGTACCCCACTGGTAACAAGACCTTGCGCCGAATAAACTCCATTTACCACAACCATCTGTTGCCTGTCACTCAGCCACTGCCTAATCCATTCAACAATATTGGAATCCAAGCTCAAAGATTGCAATTTATTGATAAGCCTTCTATGCGGAACAGTATCAAAAGCCTTACTGAAATCTAAATAAGCAATGTCTACTGCACCACCTGTGTATTATTTTTGTTACCCAATCAAAAAAGTCAGTAAGATTAGTTTGGCATGATCTCCCTGAGGTAAACCCATGTTGTTTCTGATCCTGTAATCTATGTGTTTTTAGATGTTCAACAATCCTTTCCTTTAACATGGTTTCCATTAATTTCCCCACTACTGAGGTAAGACTAACTGGCCTATAGTTCTGATTCCTCCCTACTACCCTTCTTGTAAATGGGCACATTTGCTAGTTTCCAGTCTTCTGGGACGACTCCCGTTAACAAGGATTGGTTAAATAAATCTGTTAACGGTTTTGCAATTACACCACTGAGCTCTTTTAATAACTTAAGTCAATGGGGCCTGATGGGATCCACCCTATTTGTCTTTAGACAGCTGCTGTAGAACCTCCTCCTCTGTAAACTCCTATGTCTCGTTAGTGTTTCCTCCTAAATGAGGTCCCTTTCCTTCTGCAAAGACTGAACAAAAATATTCATTGAGGCAGTCAGCGAGACTTTTAGCCTCTTCTACATAGATTAAAAACGAAGGAAGGTATCTAAAAAAATGTTTTGTCCCCCTTTTTTACTGACTGAGCGATTTTCTCTTCTGCATTTGCTTTGGAAGCTCTTATAAATTGCTTTGCCTCTTTCTGCCTAATCTTCATTCTGAGTTTTTTTTATAATTATTGAATGCTATCTTTTTGTTCTTCACTATTTTGGCCACTTCTGTAGGAGTACCACAGTGGTTGTTTTTGCTAACAAGCCAAATGCAATTGCCTGTGGCCTTCAATAATGCTTCCTTTAAATAATCCCATTTCTCCTGGACTCCCTTTAAACTCCTCCAGTCTGATAATGACTCCTTCACACAAAATCTCATTTTAGAAAAATCTTTTTTAAAGTCTAAAACTTTTGGTTTTGTGTGGTGCGGCTCCATCCCTGTTCTTATATTAAACCACACTAACTGGTGATCACTAGATCCTAAATTTTAACCTACAACAACATCTGATACCAAACCTCCATTTCTGAGTATTGAGTCCAATATGGCCTTTTTACGGGTCGGCTCCTCAACTACTTGTGTTAGAGATAATCCCAGTAGGGAGTTTAGAATATTTGTACTCCTGGTGCACCCAGCTATTTTGGTTTTCCAGTTCACATCAGGAAGATTAAAGTCCGCCATCATAATAACTTCCCCCTTCATTGTCATTTTGGCTATTTCCTCAAACCGCAAATTATCTAGCTCTTCTACTTGTCCAGGGGGGGGGTCTATAGATCACACCTACACGAGCTACTGTAAAATTACCAAATGTTAGCCTAACCCAAACTGACTATGTTCACCTCGCTCACTTTTATTTGGTTAGTTTTTATGTTGTTTTTCACATAAAGGGCCACTCCTCCTTTCCTGTCTTTTCTATATATAAAAAAAAAAAAAAAAAAAAAAAAAAAAGAGTACCCCGGTATTGTTATGTCCCAATTATTTTTCTCACTGAACCATGTCTCAGTAACCGCCACTAAATCTACTTTTTCAGCTGCCATCATTGCCTCCAGTTCATTGATTTTATTGACTAAACTGCGAGCATTTATAGACACGACTCTGAGCTTGTCATTTTTTTACCCCGCGTGTTGCTTGCACCCTCAGATTTAGTTTTGGGGGACAATCGGGCAGATTGTTTTTTACCCTTTTGTCCCCCCTCCTAGTTTAAATATTCCTTTGTGAAACCTTTGAACTTCTCACTGAGAACATATGTTCCCCTATGAGTAAGATGCAAACCATCTTTTTTATACAGTTCCTTTCTGCTCCAATTAGAGCTATCATGGGACACAAAGCCAAATCCTTGCTCCCGACACCATTCCCGAAGCCACAAATTAAATTCCCTAGTGCGCATCTGTCGATCCTGAATGTTATGCACAGGCAGAACTTCAGAGAATGACACAGTGGACGCAATCTGCTGTATTTCACCTCCAAGAACACAAATCTTCCTTAATCTCAGAAACCTCATTGCTAGCCAAGTCATTTGTCCCTAGATGGACTAGAATGTCCACTTCCCCTTGCTGCTTTGCTTGTTTGACAATATTGAGAATACGTCTGTCTCTACGAGCAGTAGCCCCAGGAAGACATCTCCCCAAACCACTACTCTCCAGCTCAACACCTCTTATGATAGAAGGCAATGGTTACTAGGTGATTCTATCAAGTCCCACCTTTTCCTTTTTGTCCTTGGTTGCAATCCTTAGGCATAGGGGATGGTGGTTCCTCAACTATAGTGTCTGAGCCTACTTCCGTCTTACCACTACACTCTGAAAGTGCCTCAAAAGAATTAAGAAGAGCCACAGACTGAGACATTCTATCCACAACTAAGTCTACCAGATCCTACAGTAGTCCATCTGCCGCTCCTAGGAGGCCTCTGTGGCAGTGGCGTTGTAACAGTCATAGCCTGAGTTTGTCTAACAGATAATTTACAAATCTCAGACTTCAAACAGACAATTTCCTGCTGCAATAAATAGAACTGCCTACATAGCAGGCACCCTCCAAAAATTGGATCTAAAAACAAATGCATGACAGCTATTACAAATGGACCAAGCCGTCCATTATAAAATGAAAGAATGTATTTAAAACAAGCAAATCTTACCTTTTTGTAGGTTTTCTACCTCCTGTCTAACCTCAGACTACCTCCAGAATATCTCCAAGTGCCTCACTTTGAAGGATTGCATTTTAGAAGGGTTCACAAGCTCTATTAGACAAGCTAATATCAGCAATCTTTATATAGTCACCTAAGAACACCTCCCCCAGCAAGGCGTGGACAAGCTTAACCTCTTAATCAATTGGGTGCTATTTGCTATCAACTTTGTGCTAATCAGTAAGAAAATTGAGTCACCAGCCTAACCTAATTTACTCACCAGACCCAACTTAAAACCTTAAAATGAATAGAAAAGATCTATTTGAAACAAAAATCAAAATCACTCACCAGAATATCTCTAAGTGCCTCACTTGGAAGGATTGCACTTAGAAGGGTTCACAAGCTCTATATGCGCATATCACGGCAGAGGCACTTTAAAAGGGACACTAACGTTACCGGCAATCAACTGGTTTGTTCGAGAGAAGGTCTGCACAGTACGGACAATGACAGGCTGGACACAAGTCAATGGCAGGAAAAAGCATTCCTTTATTATGTCAGACTCGAGCTGGATTGAATCACAAAGCTCAAGTGAGGATTTCAGGACAGAGATACAATTCTTATACATTGATCCGTAAAAAGGTACATCCCAGGGCAAATGTGCCCTCCCTCTAATTTGGACACAAAGAACATTCCACAATTTGCCTATTCTTATACAATGACATTTAGTTGATTATAGAAGCTTGCTAGATCCTGCCAGTGTCTTCCCACAGAGGACCTGTCCCTCCCAAAACTGATAAGGCCCCAACTGCGCTAAGGGAATCCTTTGTTGTCGCTCTACCCAGGTCTGAGACTTTTATGGCCTTGGCTCAACTAAATCAATTTCTTGGCACCTCTGTTTATTCTGGCTGGATTCTTCTAATTGCTACACCAGAGACCTCTGGAATGTTAGAATCTATGTAAACTTATCTAAAGTCCATTAGTATTCTCTATGTACAATTACTTGTGCCATGGCTCTGCTCAAGATGGCGTCCAATTTCTAAGCCATTCCTGTCAAAATCCCCCCTTTGGCTAAAGAGGTAGGTTCTCCCACCTACTGCTCCTAGCCACTTCCAGCGATACATTAGATGAGCAGAGTCTTGTAATCAGGAGGAGTCTCCTTCGTTGGTAAAAACTCAGGAATGACAACAGGTGACTTGTCTTTGACAAGGGTTAATGCCTTCTTACACATGGGCCACATACATTAGGATCACCCGGTAGCTCAGTACTCCCATCACTAGGATCACTATACCCAGCATTATCATGGATCCAACTCGGGAGATAAAACTGAGAATGGACTGAAACCAGGTCCCAAAAGAACCAAATCCTCGAAAAGGATTCCAGCCTTCTGCAGCTATTTGACGGGCCTGGTACTGCAATTGGGACACCTTTTCCTGATGATCTTGGATTACCTGGAAATCGTCTGGAATGGCTTCTGTTGAGTTTCGGATAAAAGTACAACATTCATAATGCTTAGTTATTTCACATAGCCCATTTAAAGGGGCACTGATCTAGTCAAGTGCCATATCATGTACCATTTGTAACTTCCGAATCTCTCGTAATTCAAGGTTCAACAAATGGATATCTTTACTGGTCAAATTTAGAATTTCATCCATCAGCACAGAATAATTATTCAGTCTTCTCATTAACTCAATTCCCCAGCCAGTCCATGTGGGAAACCAGGCCCAGGCCTGATCTGCCTTAAAGAACGCTAGTTTTTGTTTGTTAAAAACCAGTGGGTACCTCGGGTGTAGTGTAGCGTAGTGTCAGGTTGGGTTACGTCTCCCTGTACTCTCTGTATTGGGATTAGTCGAGATACATAACAGTCCAGTTAGAGGAGGAGGTATCCAAGTGTAACACCAGTTTTCCACAACAAATATGTAGTCCCCCTGTTAGTAGGAATGGAGGCATATAACGCATTCTAGGGATGCACTGATACCACTTTAAGACCGAGTACCGATACTTTTAAAAAGTACTCACTGTTACCGAGTACCAGTACTTTTATGTCATGTGAACGCTTTCCAATAAGAACAGACCTCATAAAAATGCCCCCAGCTCACATGTATATATCCCCCCCAAGAGAGATAGAGATATATATATATATATATACACACACATATATATATCCCCCAGCTCACATGGAGATTGCTGTAACGGGGGAGTAGTGCCCACTAGAGAGTAGCGGAGTTGAGATCCTTAAGAACTGATAAATCTTTTTGACGTTTACACACTGATTGGCATACGCAGAACTATACACTTGAGGCAGCGAGGATGAACAAAACAGATGCTACTAAGCACTAAAGGTTTCGAGAACAATAGCACGTTCAGAAATACACAGATACGTCAGACAGTTGGTGAATTGCAGACTGCAGGGCAGTCAGGAAATAAGCTGCCGTGGTCTGTCGTGAGTACCGTAGCGAGTATATTTGATGGTGAGAGCACACTGAACATGAGCCGCATATAAACAGTACCTATCGATCGCAGTTCTTATAAACATGTGTGGCTGGAGAACATGAGCCCTGGGTTGGGTATAGGAACCTAATGAGGCCACACGATACCCACAACTTAGAAGGGTCAATACTAGGGTTGCACAGATACCGATACTAGTATCGGTATCGGTGACGATACAGGGTACTGCAGGAGTACTTGGTACTCGTGCAGTACCCCCGATAATTTTTTCCGATACCGGAAGCCGGCATGGAGCGGCTGTCCGAATGCTCTATCGGCATTAGGACAGGCCCTGCAGCTGCTCTCCTCACTTTACTTATACTTACCTTTAGCGACGCCGGGAAAGTCTTCACGCGCACGCTCGCTCGCTCCCTCCCTCGCTCCTTGGAAGGTCCCCAGCTGCGACCACGTGGGACCATGTGATCACGGCTGGGGTCCTTCCAACGAGCGCACGCGTGGAAACTTTCCTGACGTCGCCGAAGGAAGGCAAGTATAAACAAAGTGAGCAGCTGCAGGGCCTGTCCGAATGCCGATGGGCCTGTCTGAATGCTCTATCGGCATTCAGACAGGCCCTGCAGCTGCTCTCCGCTCATACTTACCTTCCTTTAGCGACGCTGGGAAAGTTGCCCCGCGTGCGCTCGTTGGAAGGACCCCAGCCGCGATCACATGGTCCCACGTGGTCGCGGCTGGGGACCTTCCAAGGAGCGCACGCGCGAAAACTTTCCCGGCGTCGCTAAAGGAAGGTAAGTATGAGCGGAGAGTGAGCTGGGGGGGCATTATCCATGAGCTGGGGGGGGGGCATTATCCACGAGCTGGGGGGGGCAGTATCCATGAGACCTGGGGGGCATATCCATGAGACCTGGGGGGCATATCCATGAGACCTGGGGGCTATATCCATGAGACCTGGGGGCTTTATCCATGAGACCTGGGGGCTTTATCCATGAGACCTGGGGGCTTTATCCATGAGACCTGGGGGCTTTATATGAGGCCTGTTCTTATTGGAAAGCGTCATACGACATAAAAGTATTGGTACTCGGTATCGGTGAGTACTTGAACAAAAGTATCGGTACTCGGTCTTAAAAAAGTGGCATCGGTGCATCCCTAGTCAATACCCCAGTAACATGTAAACACCCCAGCGGCAAGCATGGGGTTAAACCACCAAATCACTAGACATGTGCATTCGTTTTAGTACTAAAACGATTTAGTCCGAATTTTGGGATAATTTAGTTTTCGGATGACTCAAGAGAAACGAAATTGCTCAGTACAAAAAATAAAAGAAACTAAAATAAAATGCACTACATTTTAGTTTCAGTCCTTTTTGTGATATTACATTGATGAGTGAAGGAGACCAGCAATGAAGAGCGCAACATCGCAACATCCGAAGTTCTGCACCCTCCACATGCCAATGCAGTAGGATGTTCTATACAGAGAGGGGCATTAATTAATGCAGGAGGATGTTCTATACATTATACAGATAGGGGTATTAATGCAGGACGATGTTATATACAGTATACAGAGAAAGGTATAAATTGAGGAGGATGTTCTATACAGAGAGGGACATTAATTAATTCAGGAGGATGTTCTATATATTATACAGAGAGGGGTATTAATTAATGCAGGTGGATGTTGTATACATTATACAGAGAGGGGTATTAATTAATGCAGGAGGATGTTCTAAACATTATACAGAAAGGAGCCTTTTTTTTTTACCCCTTTAAATCCAGTGGCTGTGAGCGCTGAGATCGGCTGCTTGTTACATTATCTCTCAGTACAATGTATCAGGCTCAGCTGTTACAGTAACTGACTGTAACAGCACTTTCAGTAAAACAAGGAAATAATATTCTTCTAATCTCTTATATATAAAAATATTATTTACTAGTTTTACTGAAACTCTGAGCGCTGTGATGAGCAGCAGTCAGTTACTGCAACAGCTTTGCCTGACACGGGGCAGTATTACAATGTTGGTGCCAACTTAACCAGAGCTGTTGTAAACTGAAAACCTCCATAGGCTATAATGGCTCTGGGAAGTTTACAACAGCTCTGGTTAAGTTAGCACCAACTATGTAATATGGCCCACATTGTGCTGAGAGTGAGAGATACTGTAACAAGCAGCGATCTCAGCCCTCTGACAAGCCACTACAATAGTAATTGTATCCACTGGTTTTCGGATGAATGAAATTAGTTTTCATACTAAAGAACTGAAAACGAATTTCTTTAGCAACTAAATAAATTGCATTTTAGGACTAATCCATTAGTTCAAAACGAAATTTTGTGCTGTGCACATGTCTACAAATCACCACACTGGCGATCGTAAATCGAGCAGCAAGAGAATAGTCAAAACAAGCCGGGTCAAAAAGCAGGAACAGGGATAGTATCCAGAAAACAGGTTGGCAACAGAGAATGCATACACAATAGTTAGCGATGCGGGAAACAGACTCCACGACAGGGCAACGAGGCAACTCCTTGCGCGCTGTTTTAAACCCGTCGGCTCCTCATGACCATGCTAGGCCCCGCCCCCTCAGACACCGCTTGGCCATTCCCCAGTGCTGGCAGCCGGCCAGCTCTTGGCACAGGACCTTGCCCAGAACCACCAGGCAGCGCAGCAGGGGCTGAGGATATGACAAGTGCCCCCGGCTCTCATGGATATGCCCTCAGCTCTGTGTGTATGTGTATATAATACACATACAGACCCCAGACCAGACTTTGGGTGCTGTCTGAATGCTCTAATCGGCATTCGGACAGGCCCCTGCAGCTCATCGCGTTCATAATTACCTTCCACGAGCGCCGCCGGCAAAGTCTTCACGCGTGCGCTCGTTGGAAAGCCCCCAGCCGCGATCACGTGGGAAGTCGCGAGAACGAGGCTGGGGGCTTTCCAACGAGTGGAAACTTTGCTGGCGGCGTTCGTGGAAGGTAGGTATGAATGCTGTGAGGTGCAGGGGCCTGTCTGAATGCCGAAAGAGCATTCGGACAGGCGCCCAGCCCCTCGGATGCCAGCAAGCCAGCTCAATGCTGGCTTCCGGTATTGGGGGAAATATCGGGGGCACTGCACGGGGGCACTGCACGAGTACCAAGTACTCCTGCAGTACCCGGTATCGGCACCGATACCGATACTAGTATTGGTGCAACCCTAATGCATTCCCTTATGGACCGCTACCATCATCTTCATTAATGGTTAAGAAAATACCCTAACCCGACAGACTGGAAAGTAAGTAGGGAAAGACCGATATATCGGTTTGCAGATTATCGGCTGCCGATATTCAGAAAATTAATGATCTAGGTATCGGCATTTTATTTGCCGATATTTGGACAAGTTGTTTCACTGCAGTTGCGACACACAAGATCCCACACAACTGCGTGAATCCGGGGCTTCTCCCACATCAGGCTGTAAGTCCTCACTGCAGAACGACCCCTACTCACTGACCGTATTGCGCATGAGTGTGACAACAACAGAAATGGGGCTTCCATCCCATCTGGCAGGGAATTCCCTATACAGTGTTTATTTCCTACAGCAGGGGTCAGCAGCCTGGGCCCTCCAGATGTTTTGGAACTGCATTTCACATGAGGCTCCAAGAACCTAATGAGAAGCTGAGCATCATGGAAGATGTAATTCCAAAACATGTGGGGTAATATTACAAAGTCACTGCTAACGTAACCAGAACGCGTGTAAACTTACCAGAGCCATTACAGCACCAACTTTGTAATATAACCCTTGGAGGTCCAAGGTTGCTGAACCCCTTACATACAGGGTCATATGAGGGATCTTTAAGAAAGCCAAAGACAACGTCTTATTGTTTGTAAAAATAAGCTATGAAAAAAAAAATCTTATTAAATTGAATAAATGAAGTGGGCGTGGTGCAATGTTTAAATGTTAAACACATTGAGATCATGGCATAATGTCAGATTTGTGCTTTTTTTTCACAACTTTAAATTTACAGAATATCGGCACCAAATATCGGCTATCGGCCAGAAAAGCTGGCGATAATCATTATCGGTCTTGAAAAAATGATATCGGTCTATCACTAAAAGTAAGGTCAGTAATTCGCAGGGTTGGCCGTCGAGTTAACTGGTTTAACCCCTTAGGGACCTTGGACGTACCATGCACGTCATGGCCGCGGGTCTCTTTTAGACCCGCTGACGTACATGGTACGTCCTGCGGTCTTTTGAGCGCTGGAAGCGATCGGATCGCTTCCAGCAGCTCAAAAGCCATTGCAGGCTGCCTGGGAGTCCAGGCATCCATGCAATGGCGGTTACAAGTGCCGGGGCACCTTGTGATCGCTCCCCGGGAGCGATCAACATCCGGTTTTACCGGAGAGGTGCCCGGCACTTCTAGAGAGCGCTGGAAGCGATTGGATCGCTTCCAGCTGCTCTGTGTATATTGCAGGGATGCCTCATCAGAGAGGCAGGCTAGCAACATCCAATCAGAAGTTATAAAAAAAATCAAAATAAAATTTCTAATTTGTCAGGTCAATATTTTGTAAATATTGTCTCTGACCTCTGTGATTCTCCCTCCCTCTCCTCACTTGTGTTTTGGTGAGCGAGAGATCAGATTTGACAGGTTAGAGATTTTAGGTAGATTTAGTGAGATTAGAAAAATTGAGGCAGATTTAGAGAGATTTTAGGGAGATTTAGAAGAATTGAGGCAGGTTTAGAGTGATTTAGAGAGATTTAGGTGTTTATTTGTATTTTCTTGTGAAACCCAACGGTTCTTCTAAGAACCAATAATCCGCTTATATATATATAATAATTATAAAATTTTATAATCTATTATATATAATGTCTGAGAGGGTGTACAGCGCCGAGGAGGCATATGCCATCCTGGCGTCAGAATCTGAGGCATCTGCGTCAGACTCCGACCCCGCTAACTGCTCAGAGACGTCGCTAGATACATTATCTACGTTGGCTGATGTATCTAGTGATGTTTCTGATGCAGATCCTGGGTCACCACCTGCCAGCAGGAGATGCACAACTCCAGCTGAGGAGTGGGTAGTGCCTCATCGCCAGAGGCCAGATATCCCTCCTTTCACGGCAAATCCTGGCATCAATATTGATGTTGCAGGATTTACCGCCACACAGTTTTTGCAGGTGTTTATGGGGGATGATTTGTTGGGCCACATCGTGGCCCAATCAAATCTGTATGCCCATCAGCATTGTGCTGCGAAGCCAGACTCCTACTTGGCAAGGCAGCAATGGACCCCGCTAGATGTGCCAGAATTTCTGAAATTCTGGGCACTTACTATGCTGATGGGCATCATAAAGAAGCCCTCAATTCGCTCCTACTGGAGCAGTAGCCCCATCTGCTCTACCCCCATTTACCCCCAATCAATGTCACGTAGAAGGTATGAAAACATTTTGCGTTTCATGCACTTCAGTGACAACAGCCTGTGCCCTCCTAGAGAGCATCCCCAGTTTGACAGGCTGTATAAAATCCGCCCCCTGATTACACACTTCGCCGCCAGGTTTGCAGAGGCTTATACACCTGGAAGGAATATCTGCGTGGATGAATCCCTAATGAAATACAAGGGAAGGCTGGGATTCAAGCAGTATATTCCTTCCAAACGCTCCAGGTATGGAGTGAAGGTGTATAAGCTCTGTGACAGCGAGAGTGGGTATACTCAGGCCTTCCGGGTGTACGAGGGAAAGGATAGTAGCCTTGACCCTCCAGGTTGCCCAGAATACATGGGAACCAGTGGCAAGATTGTGTGGGACCTACTTTTTCCCCTGATGAACAAAGGGTACCACTTGTATGTCGATAATTTTTATACGAGTGTCCCTTTGTTCAAGCTGCTGTATTGTTTTGATACAGCAGCATGCGGTACTGTTCGCAAGAACCGCGTAGGTTTCCCAGCACAGCTTGTCCGCACCCGGTTAAAAAAAGGGGGGAGACCTCAGCTCTGCGCCAAGAGGAGCTGTTGGCGGTCAAGTACAGAGACAAGAAGGATGTATACCTTCTATCCACCATCCACACTGAGAGGTCTGTGGAGGTCTCTGTACGTGGCAGAGCTGAGCACATCAGGAAGCCAGTGTGCATCAAAGCCTATAACCGGCATATGGGTGGGGTTGATCTGGCAGATCAGCTGCTCCAGCCCTACCAGATTATGCGGAAGTCAAGGGCCTGGTACAAAAAGGTTGCAATTTACCTGATGCAAATTGCAACCCACAATGCTCTGCAAAAAGGCAAACCCCGGAGTGACGCTGTCCTTTTTACAGTTTCAGCTCCAGGTCATGTCGGGGTTTTTGTACCAGGATGCACCTGCTCCCCGGGCGGTGATGGGGGACAGAGTTGGGGCTACACATTTTATTTATAAGATCCCCCCCTACTGAAGGCAAACAGAAACCCCAAAAAAGATGCAGGGTGTGTTTCAAGAGGGGGCAGAGGAGAGACACAATCTTTTACTGCCCAGAATGCCCTGGACAACCCGGTCTGTGTCTTGGGGACTGTTTCAAGGTATATAACACTGTGCGTGATCTGTGATTTTTTTTTTCCTTTTTATTTTTTCTCACACTCCAGTTAGTTCAGTTTAGTTTTTTTTTTCTTTTACTGCAGACTTTTTTTACATTTTATTCGTACATTTTTATGTTCTACAATTGGTGCTGTATTTTGCCAAAATCTTTGCACACCTATGCATGGGGGGCATGGGTGTACTCAGGAGACCTTGCAGAAAACAACCTGGAGAGTTTTCATGCAGTAACAAACAACAGTGTCTCCTAAATCACAGTCCAAATCTAATGTGGGCGTAAAAATAAAAAATTGAAAAATTACACCACACACCTTCTCAAATGTTTTGGGCTAAAACCGTTGCATCCATGGCATCAAAGCACTCCATATGCAATACCTTGGGGTGTCAACATAACAAATATAAACAATTTTCTGGCAATAATGCAAACTGGGGTATGCAGTAGACCCAAAACGAAAGTTAGGCCTATTTTAAGAAATAATCTCAATTTCAACTCCAATGACAAAGTCATAAAAATTGTATTTGAACCTTCCCAAAATCCTGGCAAACCTATGCATGGGGGGCATGGGTGTACTCAGGAGACCTTGCAGAAAACAACCTGGAGAGTTTTCATGCAGTGACAAACAACAGTGTCTCCTAAATCACAGTCCAAAACTGATGTGGGTGTGAAAATGAAAAATGACCAAACAGTATCCAATTTGTTTGGAGCAAACGGTTGCATCCATGGCATAAAAACACTCCATTTACAATACTTTAGGGTGTTAGCTTACCAAATATATGCACGTTCATAAAATTGGGGTATGTAAAAAGGCCCCTAAAAAGAAGATAAGCAAAGAAGATACTGTATGTCAAATTAGAAAATTGACAAGCACATGTCAAAAGATTGGCGTAGCACCCCAAAAACAACAGAACAAATCTATATATGAGTGGTATCAATTTACTCAGAAGATGTTGCTGAACATATTTTGGGGTGTTTTTTGGCAGTAACCCATAACTGGATTTGACAATTCATGCCTAAAGTACAATGTGTGTCAAAAAATAACACAAAAAGTGACTACCTGAAAGTTTGACATAGAGCTAGTGCATGGAAAGTGTTAAAATACAACTCTTTGAAGCACCCTAGGGTGTGCCCTTTCTAAAAATATATGGTTTGATGGGGGTAAATTACTTTGGCCGGCATTTTTTTTACTTTTTTTTTCTCAAACTTCGGCATAGATTTGTGGTAAAATGGTTTGAATGGAAAGAGTCAAAATACCCCAAGTTTAATACCTTGATTTGTGTACTTTAAAAAAATATGTATATGTGGAGGGTTATTCAGCAATTAGTGACAGATAGTGTTACAATGTCACTAGCACTAGTTTTGAAAATAAACTCTTTGGAAATAGCAAAGTGCTACTTGCACTTATTGTTGCATAAAATAAGGAAAAAAGCGAGGAATATGTAAACATTGGGTATTGCTAAACTCAGGACTAAAATTTAGAAACTACTAAGGAATTAAATTTTTTTGACGGTTGTTGATACATAAGAAATTTTGGGGGTCAAAGTTCGAAAAAGTGTTTTTTTCAATTTTTTTGTCATATTTCACAATGTTTTTTATAGTAAATTATATGAAATGATGAAAAAAATGGTATCTTTATAAAGTCCATTTAATGACGAGAAAAACAGTGTAAAATATGTGTAGGTTGCATAAACGAGTAAGAGGAAAATTTGTCCTAAACACTAACAGCGCAGAAACGTAAAAACAGCAGCGGTCACTAAAGGACGGATTTGTGTAAAACCGCCCGGTCACTAAGGGGTTAAGAATAAACCTTCCTGTCCCGGTTCCTGACAGAGTGGTATTAACTGACAGGTTGAAGCGACTAGACTGGCACGGGGTTTCTATACTGAGATTTATAGGCCCTATCTACAAACACCAATCAGGAAGGTATACAGGGCCAGTAATTGGGTAGACAGGCACGGTGCCAGCATGCTTCATTTGGGTCTCATTTAACAGCTGGACAGTAATATTCCCAGTCGAGAAAACTGTCAAAATAACCGGGACTGCAGCAAATGGGATATAGATGGTCTCTGGGTGCAATCTGCTGCACACCCAGCAGGAGGTCTGCCTTGACTTCTGAGCACAAGCATATTTAAACGTCATCAACAGATGGTTCTTTGGTGCTGAAACAGGTCCCAAATCACGCTGGACTCTCCCATCGGTTTGGTTCGGGAGGGAAGAGAAGTCCAGTCTCAAATCCACTCTTGTTTGCGGCCTTTTTGGGAAAAGCATAGTCACATAAGTCAACCCTCAAAATTCCCACTCGCACTTTGCGAGTGGAAATGCACACACAGGCAGCATGATAAATTATATTGTGCTGCGTATTCAGGCGGCTTTTAAGGCCGGCGGCAGTGGGGAGGGAAAGGTGCTGGGACAGGGCTGCTGATTCACTTTCTCTCTCTCTCTCCTCGCACAGGGAGGGAGAGGGAGAGGAGAGGGAGAGGAGAGGGAGAGGAGAGGGAGAGGGAGAGGGAGAGGGAGAGGGAGAGGGAGAGGGAGAGAGGAGAGAGGAGAGGAGAGAGGGAGAGGGAGAGGGAGAGGGAGAGGGAGAGACATTAAATGGAGAGCGAGCGCATTAAATGGCGAGAGAGAGAAACATTAAATGGAGAGAGAAACATTAACCACTTCCATGCGGAGGACGCGCTCAGCGCGTCCTCCGCATGGCTGCTGGTGTGCGGAGGACGCGCTGAGCGCGTCCTCCCTTTGGGGTCAGCGTTCGGCCAGGTTCCGGCCGATCGCTGGCCCCCCCGGTGCGGGCTGACATCCTCGATGTCAGCCCAGCATCCGGAACCGCCGCCGATGAAATTAGGTGTCATCGCGGCAGCGCGATGACACCTAATTCAGGCGCCCCCCGCATGTGCGGAGGAGGCGCCTGAAAGGGAGGGGGGGGAGGTTGCGGGGGTTAACCCAGGCACCATTTGGAAGGGCACAGCCTGCCCTTCCAAATGGTGCCTGGCATTAACCCCTGGGGAGCTGGATCGCGAATCGGCGCTGAAAAGCGCCGGTTCGTGATCCTTTCCCGGAGCTGGCCGACATCTTGAATGTCGGCCAAGCCTCCGGGAACTCCCCCTGAGGACTGGCGTCATCGTGCATAGCACGATGACGCCAGTCCTAGAGTTAACCCCTAACTGCCACCAACGGTGGAGATAGGGAGTTCCAATGAACTCCCTATCTCCCGATCCGTGGCAGCTAGGGGTTAAAGTTTGGTATGTTGGATCGGCCAGAGCATGGCCGTTCCAACGATACCAAACACTGTGAAAAAAGTTTTTTAAAAAAAAATAAAAATTAAAAATATATTTTAAAAAAATTATAAAAAAAAAAAAATTATTTTTTTTGGTTCGTTAATGCAGCAATATTGTTCCCATTTCAATTATAATGTGAAAAATGATGCTGCACTAACGATTTTTGTATGCGGTGCGTTTGTTAAAAATCGGGTAATTTTCCCCAAAAAAAAATGTAACGAGACCCCATCTCTAATTTTTTTAACAAGCGCACCCCATACAAAATATAACCGCAATTGCTCGCATGTTAAAATGTGAAAAAAAAACACTTTACACGTTGTAAATTATTGAAAATACATATTTTATTGCATTTTTTGTTAGAATATACAGACAGGACATAACGTACACATATAATAATGACATATTATGAATCTACCGAGTCTGACGGAAAGAACGATATATAATATGTCTGGGTCATATACTAAAATAAGCCTTCAAAACACGTTTAAACATGATGAGCAAAACTGGTAAAAATGACCTCAGCACAGAGGTGTGAAAAGTCTCAGCAGCGAAAGGGTTAAATGGAGAGAGACACTAAATGGAAAGAGCGACAATAAATGGAGACATTAAATGGAGAGCAAGCGACATTAAATAAATGGAGAGTGATTAAATGGTGGAGAGAGATATTAAATTTGGGAGAGAAATGAATTGGGCAAAATAAACGGGGGGTGAAATGAATTAAAGGGGTCCCTTGGCAGAAAAAAAGGTTTCCCACCCCTGGTGTAAACTAAGTGAATGTAAACAGCTGCCGGAAGCGCAAAATAAATCTATAAAGAAAGAGATGGGTGATACGGAAGGAGCAAAAGAAATTTTTTTAAAAAAAAATGGGGGTAGAAGTATCGCACACGAATATTAATGGGTTTATCTGTATAAGCATCCAAGGGGGAAACCTGACTCTGGGGTCTAACTTCTACTGACAACCTGGCATATGAATAATGGGAGTATTAGGTTCCACTTGATATATTGGATGCATAAACCCCAAATTAATTTGGTCCTAAAAACTGTTGTAAAGTAGGGATGAGCTGTTCGATCTGTTTGGAGTTCGCATCAAACATCGGCCGTTCGCAAACGAACGTACGCCAAAAGTTCGAAAAAAAAAATTGAAAAAAAAAATGTATGATAAAGGCTTTAAAAATACTAAAAAAAAAAATCTAGAAATAAAGAGACTCTTTACTGCAGAATATTAAACAACGGTTTATTAGATATTGAATTAAAAGGGGAATATTTTTAACATTGAAGCCTATGGGATAAAACATTCTTGTTACTAAAACATCAGGCAGACACAGCCCTCTAATCAGGCACTGTAGAGGGCAGCCTGCAGGGGCCTTCCAAGGATCCCCTTGAGGAGCATGCGGCCGCCGGATGACAGAGCTGCGACTGTGCGGGCTAGCCGCCCGGGTGCATGTGGCAGAGACAGGCAACGCACCTGCGGCCACGGCAGACCCCCCCCCCAACCAGGATCCAGGGAGCCCCCACTGACAACCAGGCTAAGGGAAGGCGACACATTTCTAAAAAAAAAAAAAAATATATATATATAAATCGGACATTTTTAAATTTCCCCAGGAACATAAAATAAAACTTTTTTTCCTTTCTCTACCTGGCTAAATGTATCCAATATATAATTAAATACATTCAGCCAGGTAGAGGAGTGTGGCATGTGGGCTGCGCGGGGTCTCAGGCAGTGGTTTGGTTTTTTTGTGTTCATATTTTTAGCAAATTTATAGGGGAAGGTAAGGCAGGTATGAGATATATATATATATATATATGTATATGTGTGTGTATATAACAGGGCATCATGTAGAGAGCAAGGAAAGGTCCTGTCCGGGGTTTATGTGTCACCCAGATTTCTCTCTTACACCTTCCGGAACCTCTAAGCACCTGGTTTTGCACTTTGCCTCAGTGGCAATTTAGTGCAGGTGAGGCAAACAGACCTCGCTCTGGAGTCTGGGGAGCAGAAGATCTCTATCTGCTGGAGCACAAGGTTGGTTTTCTGAAGCCTGACAAACACTAGGTTTGCAAAGGTTGTTAGGGCTATTGTATGTTTAGTTAGTGCCGGGACACGGCTAGGAATTTTCTTTGCTTTTTGAACTGTTTATTTTGAGCAATATACAGTGTGGTGTATAACCTGTGGGTGCTGCAATAAATGTACCCCCGTTTGAAGAAAAGTCACTGGTCTGGTCTCTGAACCTTGCAAGACTGCTCACCCCAGAGAGCAATTGCACCCGCTACCTGTTTCCCAGCTCACTACATACATACATACATACATACAGTGCAATATTGACAAAATAATCATATTGCGATTGCGATTTTATTTGCGATTTAGTCAATTGTTTTTGCTTTTTCAAACATGCTACATACATTCTAAATGTATCCAGCACATGGAATTACTGCCCCAGCACATGGAATTACTGCCCCAGCACATGGAATTACTGCCCCAGCACATGGAATTACTGCCCCAGCTCACGGATACCCTGCCCCAGCTCACGGATACCCTGCCCCAGCTCACCTCTGTGCGCCACGTGTTCGGCTCCCTGTTAACTTCCGGCGGCATGGAGCTTGGGCGCTCGCCTGGGGGAACCATGTGACGAGCCGCGATAACGCGGCTCGTCACATGGTTCCCCCTGCGAGTACCCAAAGCACCATGCCGCCGGAAGTTAACAGGGAACCGAAAATTGCAGCCTTATGCGATTTAGAAATTGCAGGGTCGGAAATCGCGATTCGATTGCGATTGCAATTAATTGCACAGCCCTAATATATATATATATATATATATACACATATACATACATACACCACTTTTTTAAGACCGAGTACCGATACTTTTATTTTATGCCATGTGACCACTTTTCAATAAGAACAGACCTCATAAAAATGCCCTCAGCTCACATGGATATTGCCCCCCGGGCTCTTGTGGATATTTCCCCAGCTCTTAAGGATATGTGCCCCCCCAGTGCTCACCTATACGCTGGGGAAGCTGGCCGCGTGCATGAGAAGCACGCAACCAACGTTCCCTTCCGGCGGCAGCGATACTCATCCTGAGGTCCGGTCGCGCTGCTGCAGTGCGATCACGTGGCCGCCAGCGCTTCTGTGACGCTGCCTCCAGCCGAGAGGCAGCGTCACAGAAGCGTCCGGAGGCCGCGTGAACGCGTCACAGCAGCGTGACCGGACCTCAGGATGGGTGAGTATCGGTGCCGCCGGAAGGGAACGCTGGCCGCGTGCTTTTCATGCACGCAGCCAGCTTCCCCAGCCCCGCGGATACTGGCAAGCCGGCCCACCGCTGGCTTCCGGTATCGGGGGGGGGTTGTATCGGGCCGTTTGCACGAGTACCAAGTGCTCGTGCAAACGGCAGTATCGGCACCGATACTAGTATTGGTACATGCCTAATAGAATTTAATATATATATATATCCAGACTTGTATTACACACACACATTTTGGCAACTAATTGCCACCCCCCATTTGGCTGATCCCTCCAGAAGAAATGTTGAACCCGACAGAACAGAGAATATACATATTATTCTCTGCCCTGTCGGGTTCAACACTTCTTCTAGAGGGGTCAAATGGGGGGGGGCATTTAGTTGCGATTGTCCACATGCCACCCCCCATGTGCATATATGGTCTGAGGTCTGTGGGTGGGTGTATATATAATATATATATATATATCTGCGTGTTGATATATACGTTTATGTCTGTGTGTGGTATCAATGCATCCCTACTCTATACACAGCACTCCGTGTCCCTAGAATATATATGATTGGGGTTACTTTTTATATATTTATACTATTCCTTTTAAATTAACAGTAATTTGATGTATTTTATTCAGTAGAAACATTTTTTGCCTATATAACATGTGCTTTGTGAAAATAAAACTGTTTTGTGTGTACATTTTAATTTAGTTAGTGGATTCCTGTCCAGTGCGGTGAGAAGCAAACGTAATGCAGTGTAGACACACTGCAAGGCGGAGTCGAGTGAAGTCAAGTCTGCAAAATGTTTGCTTTTCTTCGCTGTGCGTCGCTACACGCTCCGTGTGTCTCAGCCTTTATTCCCACATCGCTAGCTTACCAAATCAGTTTGTATACTTGTTACTGACCCGGCTTGTTCTGAGGACCCGATCTGTTGCCGACTGTGCCTGCCATTTGATTATTCTGTGTATTCCCGCCTGTTCGGTTCGCTTCCTGTTGCTACTGGTGTGTGCCGATTCTCACCATATACAGTAGCGCAGTACAAGTGCCTAAACATTGCTGACCCAAGTTTTGTTATAGCTGATGTAACTGAATAGATCAGGGATCTCGTCTGCATTACCAAAACCTCCACCACTGCACTCTTCCACAATACCACAGAGGGGTTACGGTGTGAAGGCACTTGCTGCCACCAAAAGGCACAATATTTGGGTGCACTGCCACCTATACCAGATTCATACATCATTTTAATATTTGACCGCAGGGTCCAACCCTGCACTCCTCCACAATACCACAGAGGGGTTACGGTGTGACGGCACTGTTGCCGACACTAAAGGACCAATTTTGAAGCACCTATTGTTACTTTCATCCAAAGCCTGCATAAGTTTCACCATAATTTAGCAAAAAAAAAAATCTAAAGAAATAAAATCACTAAACTTGTTCTGCGTGTCCTAAAATGTCTCTTTTCATTACAGACTGCTGCCCCAAGCAGTTGTTTATGAATAGATTAAAGAAAAACCATTTTACCGTCATTTGAAATGTCATTTGTTTTTAAAGGTTTCTATACATCCTACAAATCCGCCACTTCACGGGCAGGTTATGGGGACCTCCTAGCCACGATATTTGAAAGAATTTTTTGTTTTTATTCTTAACCTTTATTTCATGGAAAACTCACTATTCCTTTAAAAACTTTTATTTTTTTAACTTTTTGTTCTGGTTTCCTGTCCCCCAGGGCACTACCCAGACCCCCATACACCTTTTATGGCAAATATCTTGCATATACAGTCAGGTCCAGAAATATTGGGACATCGACACAATTCTAACATCTTTGGCTCTATACACCACCACAATGGAGTTGGAATGAAACAAACACAATGTGCTTTAACTGCAGACTGTCAGCTTTAATTTGAGGGTATGTACATCCAACTCAGGTGAACGGTGTAGGACTTACAGCAGTTTGCAGATGTGCCTCCCACTTGTTAAGGGACCAAAGGTAATGGGACAATTGGCTTCTCAGCTGTTCCATGGCCAGGTGTGTGATATTCCCTCATTACCCCAATGACAATGTGCAGATAAAAGGCCCAGAGTTCATGTCAAGTGTGCTATTTGCATTCGGAATCTGTTGCTGTCAACTCTCGAGATCAAAAGAGCTGTCACTATCAGTGAATCAAGCCATCATTAGGCTGAAGAAAAACAAACCCAGAGAGATAGCAAGAACATAAGGCGTGGCCAAAACAACTGTTTGGAACATTCTCAAAAAGAAGGAACACACCGGTGAGCTCAGCAACACCAAAAGACCAGGGAGACCATGGAAAACAACTGTGGTGGATGACCTAAGAATTCTTTCCCTGGTGAAGAAAACCCCCTTTCACAACAGTTGGCCAGATCAAGAACACTCTCCAGGAGGTAGATGTATGTGTGTCAAAGTCAACAATCAAGAGAAGACTTCACCAGAGTGAATACAGAGGGTTCACCACAAGATGTAAACCATTGGGGAGCCTCTAAAACAGGAAGGCCAGATTAGAGTTTGCCAAACAACACCTAACAAAGCCTTCACAGTTCTGGAACAAGATCCTATGGACAGATGAGACCAAGATCAACTTGTACCAGAGTGATGGGAAGAGAAGAGTATGGAGAAGGAATGGAACTGCTCATGATCCCAAGCATACCACCTCATCAGTGAAGCATGGTGGTGGTAGTGTCATGCGTGGGCATGTATGGCTGCCAATGGAACTGGTTTTCTTGTATTTATTGATGATGTGACTGACAAAAGCAGCAGGATGAATTCTGAAGTATTTCGGGCAATATTATCTGCTCACATTCAGCCAAATGCTGCAGAACTCATTGGACGGTGCTTCACAGTGCAGATGGACAATGACCCAAAGCATACTGCAAAAGCAACCAAAGAGTTTTTGAAGGGACAAAAGTGGAATGTTATGCAATGGCCAAGTCAATCACCTGACCTGAATCCCATTGAGCATGCATTTCACTTGCTGAAGACAAAACTGAAGGCTAAATGCCCCAAGAACAAGCAGGAACTGAAGACAGTTGCAGTAGAGGCCTGGCAGAGCATCACCAGGGATGAAACCCAGAATCTGGTGATGTCTATGCGTTCCAGACTTCAGGCTGTGCTTGACTGCAAAGGATTTGCAACCAAGTATTAAGAAGGGAAAGTTTGATTTATGATTATTCTGTCCCATTACCTTTGGTACCTTAACAAGTGGGAGGCACATCTGCAAACCGTTCACCTGAGTTGGATGTACATACCCTCAAATTAAAGCTGACAGACTGCAGTTAAAGCACATTGTGTTTGTTTCATTCCAACTCCATTGTGGTGGTGTATAGAGCCAAACATGTTAGAATTGTGTCTATGTCCCAATATTTCTGGACCTGACTGTATGCCCTCTTGGGGGGGGCACTCTAAAAAGCAAGCTTGCAAGTCCCATCGACTTGCATTGAGTTTGGTTCGTGATCGAGTTCAAATGCGAACTGAACACGGGGGGGGGGGGGGTTCGGCTCCTCACTATTGGAGGAGTCTGTACTTAATGGATGATACTCCTTGTCTGGGTATACATGTATCTGGGGTCTGGTGCCTGAGTATTAATGTTATTTATTTTTGTAACTTTATTCTAATACGTTTTAGCAATGTAAATTTCATAAGATAATTTAAGAAGGTGTGTTTAGGGGCGGAGTTCAGGGTAGAGTAGGTGGGGCAACTGGTGGCGAGTAACTCTTAAGGTCTGACTAGTAGCTTTGGAATTGAAATTGAGCCCTGACATAAGTCATTATAAACAGTATCAAAGTAATGGCACCCAGAGCAATAGTATCCTGAAAAGCTCTCCTAATGGGTGCTATGAGTCTCTCCTCTCGTTGCTGAACAGCGGGAGACAATGGACTCTATTACAGTCCTAACGCAAACGTTAACGCTCACATGCGTGAGAATTAACATTTGCTGCGGTATTTAACGCATATTACAATCCAAACGGGTTAAAAAACCCGTTTGAGTTTGGTACCTTGCAGCGCGAGGTTATTGTACTTTGCACTCCCTATACTTAATCAGCGCTGGTATAACAAGGACGCGAGGAGAGATCCGGCTGGTCATGTGACTGCCGGCGTCTGTTTCAGTGTGAGTCCTATTGACTCCATTGAGAGGATGCGCCTAGCGGGCGCAAACAATGCAGGCAGCATTTTTTGTTCCTGCATTGTAATCCCCAGTTAAAACGGGGGTAGTAGGGGGAAAACTGCAGGCGCAGTTTATTCTCCCTACCGCCCCCGTTTTAGCGAAGGGATTATAAGAGCCCAACATGTATTCACGGGCTTCCCATCGCTGGTAGGTGGTCGGGAGTTATGGCCGTCAAAACACCTACTTGTTGGGCTGCTCCCAAGTCTGCATAGACCTAGTCAATTTCAGCTTAAGTGGAGTGGACTCGTTGGGGATCACTTCCCACTGGAATTCGGGAACAGCTGCAGCTGGCTTAAGCCTCGAGTGGTGTATCCACGGAACCACCTCGGCCACCTTTACTGCTGTAGGAGCGGATAATAAAACAAGATAAGGACCCCTCCATTTAGGGCCTAGTGGGTTGGCCTTCCACTCATCTACCCACACTGAATCACCTAGACAATATTTATGCAAGGGTAGATACAAGAAATGAAGGTAGATTATCGCTAACCCAGGTATTCAGTTTTTGCCTTGTCTGCCCTAACAATAGTACCTGCTCGCTTAACTTAGCTTCCCCTAATGCCCGAAGGTCCCCCCCCTTAGCCCACTAATAAGAGGGGTGGGTTGCCCGAACAAGAGTTCGTATGGGCTCAAATTTCAAACGCAGGGTTGGCCTGCATCTAAAATGCAAGAGGACTATCGGCAGCACATCCAACCACCCCAGCGACGTCTCCTGGCACATCTTGGCCATCAAAGTCTTCAGTGTTCTGTTCATTTGCTCTGCTTTTCCAGAACTTTGAGGCCTGTAAGCTGTGTTGAGGCCTGCGGCTGCAGACAGGTTTGGATGAAAGCCGGGCCATTATCTGATCCAATCTCGAGTGGTAGTCCATAGCGAGGGATAATTTTTCTCAGAAGACACCTTACTACTTCAGCTGTCTCCGTTCTGGTTGGGAAAGCCTCAACCCATCCAGTTAGTGTACGCACCATCACAAGCAGATACTTGTATCATTTACAGGGTGGGAGCACAGTAAAGTCAATTTGGAGGGACGCCATTGGGGACAATCCAATATGTTGCATTCCTGGGGGTTGCGATGGGCCTGGTCTTGGATTGTTGGTGATGCACTGTTGAGCCATTGTCCTGCAGATAACAGCCCAGGAACATAGAAATGCAGTTCCAACTGTTGCTCCATGGTGTCTCTTCCTCCATGAGTGCTGGCATGAAAGGCTCTGACAACGTCGGGCGCTAATGTAGCGGGCAGGACTATTTGATTGTTGGTCAACGGGAACCATCCATCTTCTCCATATTCACCTGGCTCGGAGAGCCATTTCTTCTTCTCGGAGTATGCAGATGTCCACTGGTTCAACAGGGTTGGTAGCAATGGGGCCATTACAGAACAAGACTTCTTGTAGTTCGAGTTCTTCTCTGGGTCCCCAGCTCCTCGGGTCATAATGTTCCCATGCAAATTATTATTTATTTATTTTTTAGAAAAGGTTTTTACAAGGAAGGACACATTGAGATTTCTCTCGTTTTCAAGTATGTCCTGGGTGGCGAGTATGTACCGTCAGGTGTCTTGCCAAAGGACACTTACTGGAGAAGTGCGCTTACCGAGTTCGAACCTGTGTCTCCATAGTCCTCTCTCTCTCCCTCTCCTCCCCCCCCCACGTAGAGCAGTAATGTTACCTCTACTCCACCCAGCCGGCAAAACACATTACTAGAAATAGATCAAGTCTTGTCGTACTTGTTAATCTTTTACAGTAAACAAAGTAGTTCAGTGCACTTTTACGTTTGGCAGGCATTTTTCAATAAGTGTTTCGTTCAGGAAGAACTTCACCAGCGGGGACTGATACGGTTCGGCTCCTATTTCTCCCAGACACGTCAGGATTCGTGTATTTCGCAGGTTGTTAGGGCTGTTGGCATTCAAGTTGTCAAATCTGTCTGAGAAATTGTCTGCCCGTTCGACTTAGATTTCTTCTACATTAGGGTTGCACCGATACAGGGTACTGCAGGAGTACTTGGTACTCCTGCAGTACCAGATATTTTTTTCCGATACCGGAAGCCGGCATGGAGCCGGCATCCTAGGGGCTGGGGCGGCTGTCCGAATGCTCTAATCGGCATGCGGACAGGCCCTGCAGCTGCTCTCCTCACTTTGTTTATACTTGCCTTCCTTTAGCGACGCCAGGAAAGTCTTCGCTCGCGCTCCTTGGAAGGTCCCCAGCCGCGACCACGTGATCGCGGCTGGGGTCCTTCCAACGAGCGCACGCGTGGAACCTTCCTTTAGCGACGCCGGGAAAGTTAAGTATAAACAAAGTGAGCAGCTGCAGGGCCTGTCCGAATGCCGATGGGCCTGTCTGAATGCTCTATCGGCATTCAGACAGGCCCTGCAGCTGCTCTCCGCTCACCTTCCCTTTAGCAACGCCGGGAAAGTTTCCCCGCGTGCGATCGTTGGAAGGACCCCAGCCGCGATCACATGGTCGTGGCTGGGGACCTTTCAAGGAGCGCGCGCGAAGACTTTCCCGGCGTCGCTAAAGGAAGGCAAGTATGAGCGGAGAGTGAGCTGGGGGGGGGGCATATCCAGGAGCTGGGGGCTTTATATGAGGTCTGTTCTTATTGGAAAGCGTCACATGACATAAAATAAAAGTATCGGTACTCGGTCTTAAAAAAGTGGTATCGGTGCATCCCTATTCTACACCCTCTTCATCCTCCCCCACTACTTTTATGCAGAAGAACTTCAGCATCATCTTGTAGGCTCGAATGAGCTCCGGCTGAATTTCTGCAGTGTTCTTCATCAGTTGTTAGGTACCAGCGTGCAGGGCAAGGTTGCGAACCCAAAATGCAGTGATGCCACAGAAACAAGATGTGGGAAAACAGGAGTTTGTCAGGCTCAATTGAAGAAATAAATCCAGATTATGCAAGGTGGTGGGCAGAACTTAAATGAGGGTGACCAGTGGAATATGCAAGACTGGTGACACAGTCATAAATGCATATCCAGAATCTGAAGATGTTCACCCTCTTGTCAGAGCCACAATTTCTGCTAGTTGTGCCAGGTAGTAAGGACCTTGCTTCTAGGATTTCTTAAATTGTAACTACAGCATAGTCGGCTATACTTTTTCCGTCTTCAATATAGCTACTGCCATTAGTAAAGAGTTGCAGGTCGTAGTGGTCTAGGGGTACGTCTCGCAAATCAGGCCGGCTACTGAAAACTTCGTCCATGACTTTGAGGCACTCATGACTTGGATCTTCCGTGGAGTCAGGAAGCAACATGGCAGGATTCAATGTAGAGATGAGGTCCAAATGAACATGTGGATTTTCAGACATCCTGGCTTGGTACTTTGTTATACAGCTATTTCTGAACCAGTAGCTTCCTTTGAAATCCAGCAGGGCTTTCACCACGTGAGGGACCTTGGCGTAGATGACTTCTCCCAATGTAAGTTCATCAGCTTTGGTTATCAGCATGGCAGCAGCGGCCACAGCTCTGAGACGAGGTAGGCCGCAGGCCACAGTATCCAATTGTTTTGACAGGTAGGCCACAGGCCTTGGCCAAGAGCCCAGGTATTGAATCAGGACTCCAGTTGCAGTGTTGTTATGTTCATGCACAGAGGTGGAAGGGCTTACTGTGGTCAGGTAGGCCCAAGGCTGGGGCCTCCATCAACAAAGTCTTTAATTTGAGAAATGCTGCTGTCTGTTCTTTCCAAAAGAAGAACAGATCTTTTTGGCCCCCCTTTGTAGCTTAATACAGTGGTTTGGCAATATCTGCGAAGTTGGGGATCCACAGACGGCAGAGTCCTGCTGCGCCTAAAAATGCTCGCACTTGGTGCCTCGTCTTTGGCTGTGGAATACGGCAGACCGCTTCTTTGTGCTGAGGACCCAATGCGCGTTTGGTCCCTGTCAGTTGGAAGCCTAGGTATTTCACACTGAGTCTGCAAATCTGGGCTTTCTTTTTAGAAACTTTGTAGCTGGCTTGCCAAAAGAAGGTACAGAAGCACTTTCGTTGCGGCTAAACAGTCTGGAGATGCGAGCAATAAATCATCAACATACTGTTGCAATACAATTTTGTCTGGCTGAGAGTTAAAGGACAGGAGGTCCTGGCTCAAGGCACAGCCGAAGATAGTGGGCAAGTTCTTGAAACCTTGGGGGAGGAGTGTCCAGGTAATTTGGTGCTTGACCCGGGTTCTAGAATATTCCCACTGGAACGCAAATAGGGACTGGCTTGCAGGAGTGAGGCAGATACAGAAGGAGTCTTTTAGATCGAGCAAAGTGTAGTACTGTGTACTTCTGGTATGAGCGTCAGTTGGTTGTAGGGATTGGGAACAACAGGATGTAAAGTCACAGTAGCATCATTGATAGCTCTTAAGTCCTGCACAGGTCGATATTCTGGTGATCCCGCTTTCTGTACGGGCAATAACTGAGTGTTCCATGGTGACACGCAGAATTTTAATATCCCGTGGCCCTGCAATCTCTGTAAATGAGCATGCATGTTCTGCTTTGAGGGATATGGTATTGTCGGAGTGCTACGGGCACGTCTCCTGGCTTTAAATCAACATACACAGGAGGAATATTCACAGCTAATCCGGCAGATTTTCTTCTGCCCACACCCCGGGACTGCCAAGGGATAGTACATGCGGATCAGGGGCAATGGGTGAGGGTGGTACTGTTCTCCACTCTTCCTCCCTTGACATAACCAGTGCTATTTTGCTGGGTGGTGAACCTGGGGTGGCCTGGTTGTGCTGTCGTATAGAGCTACCAGTCTCCGGTAAATCTAATTTAGCATGTCCCCTGGGGAGGAAAGTAATTCGGGCTTACAATTTTCTGAGGAGGTCACGTTCCAAGAGCTGAATGGGATAGTCGGGCGTATACAGAAACTGATGCGGTCACGGGATGGCGAGGGTGCGAGCCCAGGATGCGGCGATATATTGGAGGAAGCCAGGATATGGTGCATAAACCGTCCCGTTTATTGCGGATATATACAAACACAGCAGGAATAACGAGCAGGCAATGCAGGAAAACAGGACTGGCTGAATACTGTGGCTGGATACACAGGGAAAATACAGAATACTGATACAAGAGGGAAACACTTATACAAGACAGATGGGACAGTGGGCATTGGAGGTAGGTCTTTAGGCACGGCTGAGGTCTTGGCACCAAAGGGGATCTTGGCACCACAGGAGTCTTTGCACAGCAGGGGATCTGGCACCGCAGGAAGTTTGGCAAAGTCTATGGTAAACAACGGTTTCCGGAGGAGGATCCATGAGCGTAGTCTGTGGTAAGCCGTGGTCAATGGACAGGAGAAATCAAGCAGGTCAACGGTATGCTGAGAGTCTGGTACACCGGAGACAAATAACAGATGATCGCTTCAGGCAGGTCAGAGGCAAATGAGAACACAGAACACAATGAACCAGCACTGGAGGGAGGGGTGTGCCCTGCTTAAATGGAAAAGGGTTCTGGAGTGAATGAGGAGCACCTGGTCACTGCCAACAGCAGAGGCCTGAGCCATTGGGATGCTGCCGATTATGGCAGAGCAGTGCCAGTTCTGCCCCTCCTCTTGCACCGGCGTCGTGAACAGTTACAGTTCCCTCCAAAAGGCCACGCTCTGGGTGGCTAAAGCTTTTTCATAAGCAGGAAGATCTTCTGTTTTCACCATGTTGCCATCCGAGGCTAGGGAGTGATACGGGGGTTTTGGTGGTCTGATATTCTGCAGGGCCCACTGCCATTACTGAGAAGACCGTCTGTATATACATAGGCCCTTGGCTGGGTGGGTCAGTAGTTCTCGCATATTGCACCATGTTGGTTTTACTGGGCACCATATTAGGTTCCTTGAACGGTGCTGGAGTGTGACTTTGCCGCCTGTAATAGTTCCTCCACCGTAGGTAGGCTATTCACCATTTTATCCCATTCTGGATCATCTTCATCAGACAAGGAATCACTCAGGGGCATAAAATCTTTACCAGGATCGCGGTAGGAAGCAGCGTTGCGGTAAATCACTCCTTGGCTTGCAGCAGGATGAAAAACATAGCTGGCTATGGTAGAAGCTATACCCCTGACATGTTGACCTGGGGGCCCTTGGGATCGTCGTGCGGTCTGCATCTTGGGTTGACATAGGTATTCCTGGGTTGGCAAGATCAGGCTGTCAGTCAAGGGATACCCACCCTTCATCACCCTCTGAGTCAATTATGGATGGGTATGGTGAAGGCGATGGCAGCTCTGTCTGGGGTGTTCTGGACACCATGGTGGAAGAGCATACCATGGGTTTCACCTGGCGTGGAGAAGAAGTTGGACCAGCGGTCATTCTCAGGATCTTGGCCTCTTCATACCATTCTAGGTCCTCTCTTGCTGCCTCAGATGGAACCACATAATCACATTATGCAAGTATTTTTAAAAGAAAACACGTGTCGAGTCTTGTGTTTTCTTTTAAAAATTCTTGCATAATGTGATTTGACAGGGAGAGTATAGAATCTTTAGCTTTTTAGGGACAGCCTTTTGTGAATCTGATTGCCTTTGGCTTTTCAAGTATCAACACGGTTTTGTGATGGTTGACATCTCTAATGCATTGTTGCCTTGTTAAGGACAGTTACATGTAAATCTGTATGCCTCTGACTTTTTAGTCTATTGATATTCCCACCACTACGCTTTGTTGGACGGTTGATATCCCGAAGCATTTTTAGGTTTTCTGCTAACTGGCTTTTTTTGCGATTTTGCTGTTTTACAGTTTATAATCTCTAGTTTACAGCTTTCCAGGCTCTCATACAAGGTAGCCAGGCTAAATGAACGTTTTGATTTTAGTTCGACATTCTGGCTTTTACAAACCTTGGAGTATTTAATTTGCAGTCCATTTTTCTGGGCATCTTACATATCCCAGCGTAGCGGTATTTAGTACATTCTGTCAATACTAAAGGTTTCAATTTACGTTGTCAACGTCCATGTGGCAACCGTCTATTCCTTTCACATCCACTGTGTTTCCTTAATCTTGATTGAAGGTATATATCTGTACCCTAAAAGCTCCAATCAAGCAATTTGCTTTGTATTTGCCATATACTTCCCTTCTCCCTGGTGCACATTGTGCTTACGTCCATGTGTCTATATGTTTAATAATAATTGTCGGTTCTATAAATGTGTGTTCCTTTATTATAATTATTAAAAAAGTTATGTTTTAATCAGCTCCCTCTCAGTGAATGAGGGTTTATCCCTCAAATCTCTTTCTTTTCAAAGTCTATGGTAAAAAAAGGTTCCCAGGAGGATCCAGGAACGTAGTCTGTGGTTAGCAGTGGTCAATGGACAGGAGAAATCGAGCAGGTCAAATGGTGTGCTAAGGGTCTGGTACACATTAGACAAATAACAGAGGATCGCTTCAGGCAGGTCAGAGGGCAAATGAGAACATAAAACACAATGAACCAGCACTGGAGGGAGGTGTGTGCCCTGCTTAAATGGAAAAGGGTTCTGGAGTAAATGAGGAGCACCTGGTCACTGCCAACAACAGAGGCTTGGGCCATTGGGATGCTGCTGATTATGGCAGAGCAGTGCCAGTTCTGCCCCTCTTGCGCTGGCGGCGTGAACCGTTACAGATGCTCAACCTGGTGCCCTCCTAAACTACAAATTCGTGCAACAAGAAAAGGGTACTTAGTAGTTATACCGAAAGCTCCACAATGTCTGTTTCCCCACCCGACAGAGGTGCAATAGGCTGCGTTACAATAGAGTGTTCAGCCCCAGTGTCAATCTTGTCCTCAATTCCCACTCATTAAGACCGTGGGCTCGCTGGTTCCTAGCGGGATAGGCCCTGGTCTGTGTCAATACGGAGTCTGTCCCCGCGAAGGACGCTTCGTCCAAACCCACGGATCTCTCATACCTCCCATTCAGAACCTGCCCATGGGTCATCCCACTCCCAGGGTTGCCACTTTCTGCCCCGATTCCTGCTGCTAATTTCGGACACTGGTTTTTCCAATGTCCGACTAATTTACTGAATGCGCACGGATTTCTGCCCAAATTCAAAATCGGCCACCTCTCCCTCTTGTTCCCTGGCCTCTTCCTCTGTCTGCGCTACTCCCGCCCCCTCCCTTTCCAACAAAACAACGGCCAGCAGGCTAGCGCTAGCTCTCAGCTTCCTCCCCTCCTCCCTTTTCTCCTCTAAATCCCTATTATGGATGTCAGGGAGCTGGTTCCAGGGTGACAAGTGTGAGCCCAATATGCAATGATGGGAAATAGAAAAACGTATATGAACAAAAAAAAGGGGTTTATTAAGAGTAAGGCATAAGAGGCAGTAAACAAATATGAATAAACAATTATGTAGCTGGGTAATAAAGAAACACTGAATAATAATCAGAAATAAAACTAAAAAGGCAAGATGAGAGAAAGGTAGACCAAAAGTAACTAAACTAAACTATACTACTACATATAAAGAAAAAGAGTAGATTAAACTTAGAGCAGGGTTAAACCAGATATGGAGAGAAATAGGAGAAGGAAGAGAGAAGGAAATCTTTAGAAAAATAGGAAAATAGAAACGGAAGAGTCTTTGAGGCAGAGGGTCCTGGATCTGCAGAGGGGTCCTGGATCTGCAGAGGGGTCCTGGATCTGCAGAGGGACAGATTCAGCGGGATTTAGGGTAGCAGGCTCTGAGGATTTGGATATAGGGCAGCAGGCTGAGGATTCTGTAGGTTGTAGGGCAGCAGGATCAGAGGATACTTGCAGGATGTAGGACAGCGACCACTGGAGGACCTGCGGGATGCAGGGCAGTACCTTCTGTAGATCCTGCGAGATGCAGGGCAGCAACAAATGGAGAACCTGCGGGATGCAGGCTCGGAGGATACTTGCAAGATGTATGGTAACAGGCTGTGGATTCTGCAGGATGCAGGGCAGCAGGATTAGAGGATCCTTGCAGTAAGTAAGGCAGCAGGCTCTGAGGATTCTTGCAAGATGCAGGAACTATGAACAGTATGGTGGGAACCAAGACAAAACAGGTTAGAGCAAGCAGAAATAGAAGACAGCTCCTTCCTAGTGAGAGGTTCACCAGAACAATGCAGAAGCATCTTGCTTTGGGAGTGGCCCTTTTTTATAGTGGAGAAATCATGATGTTATGGCTAGCACCTGGTTGCTGGAACAACTTGGTTCTGTAGGAGGATCACTTAGTATTTCGCTGAGACACTTTGCCTTTAGTTCTTTTAGGGCGCCGGCGGCTAGGGACCTGACAATGGAATACTTGATTTGCAAGTTCAACTGACTGATATTCATGCCAATAAAACCTTCTTGTCTCTGCAGTTTATTCCGTATAACCCTCTGTGCTTGGCTAACAAACAAGGAGTTTATCATGCGACGATTCTCTACGGCTTCAGGGTCTAGAGGGCTATATATATACACACACGATATAGATGGATATATCTCTTTGGTTTGGGGGAACCACTAACCATCTGGTCTAGCTGGGTATTTCGGTGGTGTTACATATTGTGGGCGCTTACCATGGTCTCTGTTGGAGATTATATATATATATATTTACACAGTTGTGTTCAAAATTATTCAACCCCCACTGAAATTGAGTGTTTTGGCCAGTTTGACATTGATTTTGATCATTCAGTCATCTTGCTTACAATTAAATCAAAGAGGCAGGTGTAGGTCAGACAAATATAACATTTATAATGAAATAGCCACAAATGTCTTTTCTGTGCTCACATCATTATCAGTTTTATTCAACCCAAGTGGCATTCAATCTTAGTACAACATCCTTTTACAGTTATAAGTACTAACAGCTTTTAAACGTGAAGCATAGCTTGACACAAGTGTCTTGCAGCGATCTACGGGTATCTTCGCCCATTCGTCATGGGCAAAAGCCTCCAGTTCAGTCACATTCTTAGGCTTGCGCACTGCAACTGCTTTCTTTAAGTCCCACCAGAGGTTCTCAAATCGGATTTAAGTCAGGTGACTGCGATGGCCACTCCAAAATGTTCCAGCCTTTAATCTGCAACCATGCTCTAGTGGACTTGGAGGTATGCTTGGGATCATTGTCCTGTTGAAAGGTCCAACGTCTCCCAAGCCTCAGGTTTGTGACGGACTGCATCACATTGTCATCCAATATCTCCTGGTACTGAAGAGAATTCATGCTACCTTGCACACGCTGAAGCTTCCCTGTAACTGCAGAAGCAAAACAGCCCCAAAGCATGATTGACCCCCTGCCATGCTTCACAGTAGGCAAGGTGTTCTTTTCTTCATAGGCCTTGTTCTTCCTCCTCCAAACATAGCGTTGATCCATGGGCCCAAACCGTTCTAATTTTGTTTCATCAGTCCACAGAACAGTATCCCAAAACTTCTGTGGTTTGTCCACATGACTTTTGGCATACTGCAGTCGACTCTTATTCTTTGGAGACAGCAAGGGGGTGCGCCTGGGAGTTCTGGCATGGAGGCCTTCATTACGCAGTGTGCACCGTATTGTCTGAGCTGAAACTTCAGTAACCACATCTGACAAATCTTTTCTCAGTTCCTCAGCAGTCACACGGGGACTTTTCTCCACTCTACGCTTCAGGTAGCGCACAGCAGTCGAAGTCAGCATCTTCTTTCTGCCACGACCAGGTAGCGTTTCAACAGTGGCCTTTGCCTTGAATTTGCGAATGATGCTTCCTATGGTCTCTCTTGGTATGTTTAACATCTTTGCAATCTTCTTATAGCTATTGCCCTTCCTGTGAAGAGTAATCACATCTTCTCTTGTCTTCCTGGACCATTCTCTTGACTTCACCAGGTTTGTAACCACACCAGTAAATGTCTAGAAGGAGCTGAGTATCAGTCATTTTAAAGCTGCATAATTGGTGCTTATTATGCTTTATTGCTGCTCCGTGACATCCACAGGTGTTTAATACCTGATTGAAAACACTTGAATGAACCGCTGTTCTTCAGAGTGGTAGTCTTTAAGGGGTTGAATAATTGTGTCAATGAAGAATTCACAAAATAAACATTTACTACTGTATTACAAAACCAATTGATGTCATTTTAGTTGCATATGGTTCTTTAAAAAGTCCTTGTAGGATTTCATTCTGAATACAATTACAAATGTACACTAAATTCCCTAAAACCCTTTACAGCATTGGGGGTTGAATAATTTTGAACACAACTGATATACATACATACATACATACACGATATGCCTCAGTCTCTCTAAGTATGCACTAGGGGTTTCTTTTGCTCCCTGTATTACTTCAGCTATCTTCCCCATATTCACAGGTTTCATAGCCCCTTGTTTTTATGCCAGTGAAGACCGCGGCGCAGTAATATCGGAGATGGGACATCCCCGCATCAGTATATGGCCACTGTGGATCCATAGTCGGATAGTGTTCGGCCACCCACACCTTTGGAAACCGTGGCGGTAGAGGAGGGTCATGCAAATCCAATTCAAAGATTTACTGGCATTGGTGCTAATCCTTCCCCTTTCCTCGGTAGTAAACAGAGTTAACATGAGCTGCTGACAGTCAGCCCACGTGGGATTGTGTGTTGTCATAATAGACTCCAGACTCGTTGTGTATGCAGGCTTCCTCGGAGAAGGGAGGGGTTTGGGCTTTCCAATTAAACAGATCAGTGGTTGTGAAAGGGACATAGGTTAACACATCTGGTCCCGGGCCACCGTCTATGATCGACCCAGGTGTGGTACGCAGGGGCAGTTGGAATTTACTGGGGTATTTATAAACCTCGTGGGGTCTCGTAATACAGTTGTCAGCCCGGGTTACAGCCTTAAGCTCCGGAGACACAATCTGAGTGGGGGGGGGGGGGAGCAAACTAGAAAACCCCAGGTTGGCTCCACATCATATGGCCCCTTCTCCGGGGAGTCCCTCTTCCCGGGACTAACAATCACTTGCGCATTCATCGCTGCCGCTTCCTTATGGTGGGCAGACAGGGCTAAAGCATCCACAGGTAAGGGATAAGCAGCTACCACAGACTCTGCTCCTGGTTGTGCGGCTATGGCATTAACCTCCCTGGTGGTCTAATTTGTTCCAAATTTTGTGTCTAAAAGCGTCTCAATTTTTTTTTTTTTTTTTTTTGAAGGAAACATGTTTTTGTACATAGGAATCACGCACTGATATCCGTGAAATCACGAGTCCTTACTGGTTTTAATCCTTTATAAATTAATTTTAAAAAATAGTAAATACACGGAGTCCGATAAAGTTTGAAACACGACATAATAATTTATTATCCCAAAAATAATTATCCAAAATAATGCAAATAAATTATGTACAATAAAATACAACAAAAAACACTGAAATCTGTCTGAGAACAAGGGTGAGACGAGGTATGGTCTATTTCTTATCCTGTACTGCCACCTAGTGGCCGTTCATAAACTTTGCCATTTGTATTCAGTGAGTATTATGAATGAAGTTGGCTTCGTCCAGCCCCCCTGCATCATGTGACTCGCAGGGAGCCATCCAGGAAGCAGCTCGCCGCAATCACACTGCAGGGACAGCGAGGGAGCCAGGAGGAGGTGAGTATCTATCCAGCCCGAGTGTGACTTGGGGTTACCGTTCGTGGTAGTGAAATTTAACCCCGAGCCACTCGGGAATACCGCCAGGGAGGTTAAGAGCCTGGTGAGCCGCTGCGTAATGGGATGGGTAAAGTGGAGGAGGGAAATCAATATTTATTTGAAAAGGATTTTACCAGGAAGGATACATTGAGATTTCTCTCGTTTTCAAGTATGTCCTGGGTTCGAGAACATTGAGTGGTTACAGAAATACAAAGTAATAAAATGCAAACTATTAAAAACAAAAACACAAATATACAGATTAACATATCATGGGAAGGGCTAGAACCTTGGGTTAATTAGGGTGATTTGCCAAGTGGAAGCAGCTGGAAAGTAAGCTACAAATTTCTGACCAGCACTGGGTGGGTGGATGGGGAGGGAGGGTGGGACAGCAGAGTCCAGGTGGCAGAGGGTGATGTGAGTGTGTGTGGCCGGGCTGTGGAAGAAAGAATTTGCAGAGTCAGATCGTGTGGGCTGTAGAGAGTAAATTTGTTGACGACCGGGGAGGGAGGAAGAGGGAGGGGCAGGCATATGGCAGCATGGCTTTAACAAAGCAGGAAATACATTTAGCAAGAAAAAACAGTCAAAATATTAATAATATTTTATGCTTGCAACTATCTAACAGTACGATTAAAGTCAAAATTGTGGCATAGAATTGCAAATATCATCGGAGTGTTCCGTTAGAACAGGCGGTAATGGGCTTATGAGGGCGCAGCTGTCTTTCGGTTTTATCCTTCACACAGTATCTCCAAATGTCTATGAACGGATACTGATCTGGGTGTTCAGGATTTCCCATAACCCTGGAATAAACCTTATGTATTAGCACGGGATCCATAGACCCCTCCCCTCGACCACTCGGACTAGGGCGGGCCATTCTAAAGTGCACAGGGTTTGCAGTCTTTTACTTAATTCAATACCATATTGGTGCATCTTGTACAAAACCTTAAAATTGCGTAACATGCATTTTAAAAGGAGTCTCCCCCACCCTTCCCTTTTAAGGGCGTGATGCTCCGGTACTCATTATCAATTCTCTTTTTCAGATGTATTCCCACAAACAGAAACAGTTATAATCTACAGTCTGGTATTTCAATCAACAGTGCTCGTGTGTCGGTCTCGCTTTCTCCTTTAGTGGCTGGCTCAGTCGCCTGAGAACGGAAACGCACGTACCAGGAGTCCACTCTCAGATTTGCTTCCCCATTGACGGGTAGGCACACGTTCACTCACAGCACACACTATACCAGATACATTCAGCACAAAACAACTTTGCGAGTTTCCGCACCATCAGCTAGAAATCACTACGTATTCTGTGGCTAGCAACACATATGCAAGTACCAATTGTTCGGGGCTAAGAGCCCTGCAGGATGCCCTTAATCTGCAACTACCGACGGTCCTTTAGGACACCCTTAATCTACACAGAACTCGAAGCAATCACTACTCGGGGCTATCAGCCCACTCTAAACAAATACTCTTATAGTAAATCACAAGACCGGGGGCAACTTCCCATCGGGATATACTCAATCCTTAACCATCTTAATCACAAACTACCAGATTGGTATCCAGTCTGCCAGGTTCAGCCCCAGTGACACCAGCAATCATTGCCACACTATTGATCAGCCCGGTGCTCATGTTGGCCAGTCCCAGAATACTAATGGAACTCAAACAGTTCCCTTCCCCAACGTCGGCCAGGGGTTGTCACTCCTGGGACTCTTGGTGGGTCTCGGGGGGGGGTCCGGAATGCGAAGCGCCGCTGGCTGGCCGAGTGGCAGGAGCTCCGGCGGTCCCTGGCATGTTTGCAGCTATTCAGAGGCCGGGCGCGGCGTGATGATGCGTAGCCACCAGCCTTTAAGTATAGAGCGCGCGCTAGTCATTGCCTTGACGTGGAGTCGTTTTCCCGCATTGCTAGTGTTTCGTTTGAGCGACTCACTTATTTCTCTGCCGTCTTGCCTTTTTTTACACTGTTGCAAACTAATGCTAGTACGACCCTCTGTGTCAGACCCGGACGGTTTACTGACGCTTCTATCTGTATACCCGCTTGTGTGTATAGTTTGTCCCAGAGCAGCCTCAGAGCGATTGCTGATCCTGCCACGCAATGTATATTTGATAAATATTGTTGCCAATCTTTCCTGTACGAGGACCGTTGTTTGTATGGTTAGTGTGCTCTATGCTGACACTGGGTTTATGTGCATAAACTATCCCACAGTCTGAATATTATGCCGGCCCTGCAGGGTGTTGAATCTGTCAACCCATCGATATGCTGCTGACACGGAGTGTAGGAGTGTCCTCTGTTGCTAACCCTGCCTGCATGACTACCCCCTCTGTTGCCAACTCGGAATACATATATATTTGACCACGCTTCTGTTAACTCCTGGTGTAAGAAGCTGGGAGTGCTAGGGCTCATGGTCCAGACTGCTTGCAGATTAAACGACTCCGGTCTGTCAAAAGGATCCACACCACGGTGATCAGGGATGAGCGCTATAACTAACGTGACAAAACCACTGGAGGAGGATGGGTGATTTTAATAAGATGTTTTTGTGAGTGGCAAAGTTTACTAGGGCATGAATTGGTTCATGTGGGATATCACCTTATATTTTTGCATTTCTGTGGTTTCAGACTATATCCCGGTTTGATATTCATATAGAAATCGATATATACAGTATATCTTTTTTCATTGAATCCTTTGGATTTAGAGAGCTGTCAATTCCCAAATACTGGCAAGTTGACAGCGAAATACAGTGTAGTTCGCCACAGATCGTGACCTTCAGCGGCAATGAAATTGTCCCATAGAGAAGTATTGGTTAATCTCTTCAATTGGTGCCGAACTGCATTAAATTGTCAATGAAAAGTCTGAATTTTCTGTGATTCAGGTGACAGGTTTAAAATCAGGAATCGCATAGGATTCAAGGGACAAAAAAATAATTTATTTTTTTTTAATTCAAACCGCTTATGCTCTACATTTTTCAGCAAATCATCTTTTTATTGAAGTATTTTTTGGAACCCGTATTTGTATATTTTAGACAAAGATTTTGATTTCCATTTTTTGACCCTTTTTATTAATCTAACTTTTTCCCTCTGCACGGCGAATCATGCTGTCCCTGCAGTGGGTGGGCTTAGAAGATGCAGGGCGTACTAGTAGGTCCTGTTGATTTCTATGGGCTGCCTCGGCCCCTCCCCATAGCTGGCGCATAGTGCTCAATTGGCTGCTGCGAGACAGCCTGTACTCAGGCCATCCCCCTGCAGCCAATGATGTGCATTAGCTGCGTGGGTGGGTCAAATCATAGGCCCACAGCAGCCTCTGGCGTTAACACCCTCCTGACGGGCGACACCCACCTGTCAAAAAAAAAGTCCTTTCTAACCCCTTATTTACAAATATTGTAATGATTTTGTATTGCTTTAAACACCTTTTAGAAAATTAGCAGATTTCCATTTTGTTTCCCTGCAGTAAGGCATTCTTCGGCGTCACTACAGTGCATAGTGAATTCACCGCAGGGTCAGCAAAATGAAATCGCCGAAGTGCGCTGAACTACAAAGCACTAAAATTTCTGTGCTTTCTGAATAACCCCTTATAAAGTGGTCAGGTTGAGTAAAGCATCCCTTTAAAAAGCTGAGTTATTGCTTTGTTCCGTCGTTGAGCAAGCCAGACTCCGGCCTTTCCAGTGACACCTCACTTTCCCTTGTAGGTATGTGGAAGTCCAGACACATGAGTCCTAAGAAAAGCTCTGCTGGAGTGAAGGGAGTTTTCCGACATCATGACGTAAGCACACTAGGTCCCAAGCTCTGTAAGATTCTGCAGATCAACCCTTAGCGGGGACTGGAAAAAAAAAAAAAAATCAGTTGTTGCAGGAGTGACACACAAGGCGTGTGGAGCAGGTCTTCCGTACCATATCAGGGAACTTTAAGATGTGGATCTTATTTTCTCTAACCTCTGCACAGTTTCCAACCAACCTAACACACCTTTTCCCCTTTCTGATCACCACCTTCTTTCTTGGAACCTTCTCTTGCCACCTACCCAGCCTCCTGCTTCCACCCAGGAGGCACCTTGGTGCCCTGAATCCTAAGCTACTCTCCACCACTATCCAGCCTCTTCTCCTTCCACACTATATCCAAATGCACTGACAAAGCCACAGATATCTACAACTCCATCCTTTCCTCATCACTTGAGGTACTTGCTCCTACTTTTTCCATGCTAAAACACAGGCTGAGCCGTCAACTATGGCTCACAAATTACACAAGCTACCTTTGGTGCCGCTTCAGGGCGACTGAAAGCAGCTAGAAGAAGTCTCGCACTCCAGCGGACTTCCTCCATTACAAATTCATGTTCTGCTCCTACAGTCTCGCTTTATTGCTCACTAAACCGTCTTATTTCTCTACTTTTTCTCATGATTCTAGACGTCTGTTTCATACATTCAATCTGTGAATGCGCCCCACGTCCATACAACCTTCCATGTACCTCACTGCTGTCTGCTTTGCTGACTACTTCACTGATAAGATTACTAAACTAAGACTAGAAATCTCTTCATTGTCCACTTCCACTAACCACTCAACCTCATTCTCTCAGTCACTCCCTGGCCCCTCTATGGCTTTACTTTTCTCTGGTCTCTGAGGAGGATGTCTCAGCACTTCACATGTCCTCCTGCCCAACCACCTGTCCGCTAGACACATCCCCTCGCACCTAACTCGGTCCATCTTTCCAGAGGAGGGAGAGGTTGAAAATGTGAGTCACAGCGGAGACAAACTGGTGTCTTCCCCTCTGCATTCAAAACATGCTCTGATCACCCCCATCCTAAATAAGCCAGCTCTCGACCCCACCTCCCTCTCAAATCTTATAACGCCTGGCCTATAACCAGCTGACCAGTTATCTCACGGCTAACCCTCTACTTGATCAGCACCAGTCCAGCTTTCACTCCAAGCACTCCACTAAAACTACTCTGACCAAGGTAACTAATGATGATCTAGTTACTGCCAAAACCAAAGGTCACTTTTCCCTCATTCTTCTCAATATTTCTGCTGCATCTGACACTGTTGCCACCCTCTCCTGCTCCTCACGCAGGGTCAACTTTGCCTCAGATGGTGGGTGGGCCCACATTTCCCAGCCATTTCAGCTGACTTTTTGGGAAAGACGGATGTATCGGCAGACTGGAGGTGCAGATGCCATGGCTTTTGGCCTAGATGCCTGTCTGAGGCTGCTGCAGGGGGAAGATGACAACGCCCCACTAACCAAAGGCGTCTGGTGCCAGTGCGTTACAATACAATGTATAAGCTCAAGATAAAGAAATAAAACGATCAGATATTATTGACTGTTGATTCTCATGGTCTAAGCAGTGCCCTAGTTTAAAATAGTTTAGAATGGTCTCTGAAGGAAGGGATTCTGGAATGCTATAGCACTAACACAATTAACAATGGGAGTAAACCAGACTGGTTGTGCTTATCTGAGTGCAAGACCATTTCTAATTTCCCTAACTCCAATAATTGGTAATTTTTCTATAAATTGAATAACAGGTAAGGTAGTGGCGCAGATTATGTACAGTTGTGTTCAAAATTATTCAACCCCCAATGCTGTAAAGGGTTTTAGGGAATTTAGTGTACATTTGTAATTGTATTCAGAATGAAATCCTACAAGGACTTTTTAAAGAACCATATGCAACTAAAATGACATCAATTGGTTTTGTAATACAGTAGTAAATGTTTCTTTTGTGAATTCTTCATTGACACAATTATTCAACCCCTTAACCACTTGGATGCTGAGGACGCGCTCAGCGCATCCTCAGCATTCCCGCTGGTATGCGGAGGACGCGCTGAGCGCGTCCTCCCATTGGGGTCAGCGTTCGGCCGGGTTCTGGCCGATCGCTGGCCCCCCCGGTGCAGGCTGACATCCTCGATGTCAGCCTGGCATCCGGGACCGCAACCGCCGGAATTAGGTGTCATCGCGGCAGCGCGATGACACCTAATTCAGGCGCCCCCCCCCGCATGTGCGGAGGAGGCGCCTGAAAGGGAGGGGGGGGGGGGGGAGGTCCTTCGGACCTCTCTCCCTCCCGATCGGCGGCTCTGCGGGGGTTAACCCAGGCATCATTTGGAAGGGCACAGCCTGCCCTTCCAAATGATGCCTGGCATTAACCCCTGGGGAGCTGGATCGCGAATCGGCGCTGAAAAGCGCCGGTTCGCGATCCTTTCCCGGAGCTGGCCGACATCTTGGATGTCGGCCAAGCCTCCGGGAACTCCCCCTGAGGACTGGCGTCATCGTGCGTAGCACGATGACGCCAGTCCTGGACTTAACCCTTAACTGCCACCAACGGTGGAGATAGGGAGTTCATTGGAACTCCCTATCTCCCGATCCGTGGCAGTTAGGGGTTAAAGTTTGGTATGGTTGGATCGGCCAGAGCATGGCCGTTCCAACGATACCAAACATGAAAGTGAAAAAGAAAAAAAAAAAATAATAAACACTTTTTTTTATTTTTTTTGGTTTGTTAATGCAGCAATATTGTTCCCATTTCAATTATAATGTGAACAATGATGCTGCACTAACGATTTTTGTATGCGGTGCGTTTGTTAAAAATCGTGTAATTTTCCCCAAAAAAAAAAAAAAAGTAACGAGACCCCATCTCTAATTTTAACAAGCGCACCCCATACAAAATATAACCGCAATTGCTCGCATGTTAAAATGTGAAAAAAAACACTTTACACGTTGTAAATTATTGAAAATACATATTTTATTGCATTTTTTGTTATAATATACAGACATGACATAACGTATACATATAATAATGACATATTATAAATCTACCGAGTCTGACGGAAAGAACGATATATAATATGTCTGGGTCATATACTAAAATAAGCCTTCAAAACACGTTTAAACATGATGAGCAAAACCGGTAAAAATGACCTCAGCACAGGGGCGGGAAAAGCCTCAGCAGCGAAAGGGTTAAAGACTACCACTCTGAAGATCAGAGGTTCATTCAAGTGTTTTCAATCAGGTATTGAAAACCTGTGGATGTCACGGAGCAGCAATAAAGCATAATAAGCACCAATTATGCAGCTTTAAAAATGACTGATACTCAGCTCCTTCTAGACATTTACTGGTGTGGTTACAAACATGGTGAAGTCAAGAGAATGGTCCAGGAAGACAAGAGAAGAGGTGATTACTCTTCACAGGAAGGGCAATGGCTATAAGAAGATTGCAAAGATGTTAAACATACCAAGAGAGGCCATAGGAAGCATCATTCGCAAATTCAAGGCAAAGGGCACTGTTGAAAAGCTACCTGGTCGTGGCAGAAAGAAGATGCTGACTTCGACTGCTGTGCGCTACCTGAAGCGTAGAGTGGACAAAAGTCCCCGTGTGACTGCTGAGGAACTGAGAAAAGATTTGTCAGATGTGGGTACTGAAGTTTTAGCTCAGACAATACGGCGCACACTGCGTAATGAAGACCTCCATGCCAGAACTCCCAGGCGCACCCCCTTGCTGTCTCCAAAGAATAAGAAGAGTTGACTGCAGTATGCCAAAAGTCATGTGGACAAACCACAGAAGTTTTGGGATAGTGTTCTGTGGACTGAAACAAAATTAGAACTGTTTGGGCCCATGGATCAACGCTATGTTTGGAGGAGGAAGAACAAGGCCTATGAAGAAAAAAACACCTTGCCTACTGTGAAGCATGGCAGAGGGGGGGGGGGGGTCAATCATGCTTTGGGGCTGTTTTGCTTCTGCAGGTACAGGGAAGCTTCAGCGTGTGCAAGGTACCATGAATTCTCTTCAGTACCAGGAGATATTGGATGCAGTGATGTAGTCCGTCACAAACCTGAGGCTTGGGAGACGTTGGACCTTTCAACAGTACAATGATCCCAAGCATACCTCCAAGTCCACTAGAGCATGGTTGCAGATTAAAGGCTGGAACATTTTGGAGTGGCCATCACAGTCACCTGACTTAAATCCGATTGAGAACCTCTGGTGGGACTTAAAGAAAGCAGTTGCAGTGCGCAAGCCTAAGAATGTGACTGAACTGGAGGCTTTTGCCCATGACGAATGGGCGAAGATACCCGTAGATCGCTGCAAGACACTTGTGTCAAGCTATGCTTCACGTTTAAAAGCTGTTATAACTGTAAAAGGATGTTGTACTAAGATTGAATGTCACTTGGGGGTTGAATAAAACTGATAATGATGTGAGCACAGAAAAGACATTTGTGGTTATATCATTATAAATGTTATGTTATATTTGTCTGACCTACACGTGCCTCTTTGATTTAATTGTAAGCAAGATGACTGAATGATCAAAATCAATGTCAAACTGGCCAAAACACTCAATTTCAGTGGGGGTTGAATAATTTTGAACACAACTGTATATGAACAGTCACTTATGCAGCAGCAGGAACACAACCACACACTCAAGTGTGGATAATTAATATTGTAGGTAGTATAGAGTCCTCGCGCTTGCAAAACCGTCAAAGGGTTGAGCTGAAATCCAAGCAATCGAAAAGATAAGATATAGGACACACATTGCGTAGTATATCCTTATAAAAATCTCTTTTACAAGTTAGTTCGGTTATCCAATTCACTTTTTAAAGAGCCACGTAAAGCCGGCTCTAAACTGTAAAGGCATATATTTTTTGTGGATGATACTCTCACATCAGTGCCCAATGGTAAACCGGTCCGTATATCTTGGTAAGTGGTCGATATCCTGGAACATGCCACGAATCAGACGTCAAGTATATTAAAAAGTATTTAATAGTAAAAACACTAACGCGTTTCGACCAAATTGGTCTTCAAAGTGCATATAAAAAGACACACACAGAATATATCGTCTTTTATATCCTAAAACCCGGGAGACAGTGAGGCGATGTCTTGTCATGGTCTTGCTCTTCTGGCGTTTTTCAACATGCCCTACTTCCGACGCGTAGTGGTGATGTATTTCCAGTGTCAAACGGATGCGCAATATTTCCGTAAAACAAACTCAGTCTTTCATGAGTCCAGAAGAATAAGCGCCATTTTGAAAAAGGGCAAGATCATTTTGATATAAACACATATTCTTGTTGTCTATACCTTACTAAATAATAGCGCGGCACATACCAACACGGTGTCAAGCAGCAGCAGCACCAACTTTTCTTTACGAGCACAAAACAATACATAATACTGTGAACCACTCAGAATTTAATAAAGCGGTGTATTACATAAAATTAAACATAATTAAAAACAAAAAAGCAGTTAAAAAAAATTGATTAGTAATAGACATTGAGAATTATAAAGGTATTAATTTCCATATCGATATTTAAACCGTCAGGTGCTAAACTCCCTACATCAAATATCCATTTGGATTCCAATCGGTTCAGATTTCTCTCTACATCTCCTCCTCTCCAATGTTTATTAACTTGAACGCCAACAAAACCAAGATCTTTAGGATTTCCATCATGATATTTTAGCAAAATGTGCCGATACTATACGTTTCTGATATTTTCTGTTAATGTTATATGTTCAGCCACTCTAATTTTTAACATCCTAGTCGTGCGTCCAATATATTGTAATCCACACGGACACCACAGAAGATAGATCGTATTGGAAAAATTGCATTGATGGAGAATAATTTACCATTTGAGTGGGATTTGAAGTCCACAGCACACTTATTACCCCTTTTGGCTGTCCTACAACACTTACATACCCCACATCTATGGAAGCCTTTCTTAAAGTTAGAGAGAAAAATCACCACTACGAGCCAAAAGACCGGAAGTAGGGAGTGTTGAAAAACGCCGGAAGAGCGAGACGTCGCCTCACTATCTCCCAGGCCTTAGGATATAAAAGACGATATATACTGTATTTATGTTTTATATGCACTTTGATGAAGACCAATTTGGTCGAAACGCATGTTTTTACTATCAAATACTTTTTAATCTACTTGACGTCTGATTCGTGCCGTGTTCCGGGATATCAACCACTTACCAAGATATACGGACCGGTTTAAAATTGGGAATTGACATGCTTGGGGTGTACTGGTGAGAGTATCATCCACAAAAATATATGCCTTTACAGTTTAGAGCCGGCTTTACGTGGCCCTTTAAAAAGTGAGTTGGATAACCGAACTAACTTGTAAAAGAGATTTTTATAAGGATATACTACGCAATGTGTGCTTGGATTTCAACTCAACCCTTGGACGGTTTTGCAAGCGCAAGAACTCTATACAACCTACAATATAAATTTTTCTAGAAAGACAGCCGAATTTGGCACCAAATAAAAACAAACATACAGGGGAATTCTTGGAAGATGGGACTCCAAACCAGCCTTATATCCAGCACGATAAAGCTTTTCGTGGTAATGTATTAATGACTATGTAGCTTTTGTGTTAATGTTTAAATCAATCTCTAACCATCTAGTTTTTCTAGATTATCCAGTACTAATAATTAATTTACCAAATTACTATCAGTTACAGTTACTAATATTAGAATAAGCAATATACACTTGTGTCTTGTGTTTAAAAAATTTATAGCAAGGTTCTTTTGTAGTCATTTATCATTGATTAATGCTTTTGGTGTGTGTCTCATTACTCTCAGCCAGAGGCAGCATTTACATCTGCAGCTCAAAGGGTTAATTGACTATCATAACTAAGGAGCTATTTGTTCCAAGGTTATTTTCAGACAAAGCTTTAATGTCATGTGTGTCTCATTACTTTCAGCCAGACAGGCAGGGAGCGGATTTAAAATCAAAAGTTTTTTTCTTTGCACAGCGACAGCTCCGTGAATTCCCCGCCCCTTCCCTCAGCGGATGAGCAAAGACTGAAGATTCTTCCACACGCCCCTTTCCTCTGGCAATAGCCAATCTGTGATGAGGGGGCGGGGCTATGTCTTGTGCTCTCAATCTGGGAGCAGATATGAGCAGACTGCCTACACTACAGCCAATCTGGCAGGCGGCCCCTCACCCTGCATAGCCTCCTGTCTGATCCTTAGATCAGATGCTCAGAAGGCAACTGGAACTGGTTTTATGGGGTGGGGAGCTGCTGGTAATGAGTGAGAGAGCTGGCAGTGGGAGTGGAGAATGCCAGCTTTCCCCCCACTCACACCTCTCCCACTGCCAGCTCTCCCCATATACTCACACCGCCAGCTATGTGAGTGGGAGAGAGCTGGCAGTGTGAGAGGCGGGGGAGAGAGCTGGCAGTGTGAGTGTATGGGGGTATGTGTTTCAGTGCTGCAGTTTGTGATACTCAAAACACAGCACAGTACAAGTTGTATTGCTGTGGAGCTCGGATACACTCATACACACCGCGTTACTGTATCATAGCGCTCTACAGCAATAAAACTCAGCTTCTTGCCCACTCACCATGCCACCTCCCTCCCACTGCCAGCTCTCTGCCACCTATCATCCCACTCTCAGCTTTCTGCCACCTCGTCCTCAGCACTCTCCCACATACTCACACCACCAGCTAGGTGAGTGGGAGAGAGCTGGCAGTGTGAGTGGCGTGGGAGAGAGCTGGCAATGTGAGTGTATGGGGGGTATGTGTTTCAGTGCTGTAGTTTGTGATACATTCAAAACACCGCACAATACAAGTTGTATTGCTGTGGAGCTCTGATACAGTAACGCGGTGTGTACGATTGTATCATAGTGCTCTACAGCAATAAAAAAAACACAGTAATGCGGTGTGTATGACCGTATCAAAGAGCTCCACAGCATTAAAGTTCACAGTAATGAGCCATGACAGACTGAAGACTATCGCTCACTTATTACCATGAAGAAGAAAAAATGGCTCCTAAATTCAAAGCAAATTTGTCAGGCCCTGAACTAACAAAGCAACTATACAACATTATAGATAAAATGTGCTGTACACATACCAATAGCACCATCGCTGCACACCTTGGCCCTGTCTCTCCAAAACTGGGAGTGACGTGTCAATGGCTGTAGTTGTTGCTAAGCTTGCTGGGAAAGCGAGTTCAAAGCACAAAAAAAAAAAAAAAAAACACAAGAATAACCCAAAACCACTCAACCTCAAAACTAAGCGGGTGCACCCAAGACATCAAATACAAAACACCAAGAAAGAGCATTCCATATTATTGACCACCTTCTTCCATTTTCTGTGAAAAAAAGAGTTTTAAAAAAGCTCAAAAAAAACCTGACAGAGGTAAAATGATGGGGATTCAGTTAACAAATTTATGATCCTAATTTGCTTAAGCCTGTCACAGTCGCCAATGTACCCCATCTTTGACAGGTCCTAGCTAACTTGACTGAGTCTGCGCTTACAGAATCCACTCACCCTGGAGCTCCCTGGCAGCGCGAGGCCTTCATAGGCTCTCATGGTGGAGCACCTGTGAATAGGGAGGGGTGCACACCAAATGGGAGTTGTCAGTTCCCTATAGATAAAATAAAAAACAGCAAAAGGTTGCACTCAACCTCAAAACTAAAAGCGGGTGTATCGAAGACATCAAATACAATACACCAAGAAAGAGCACTCCACATTATCAATGTCAGGGATATTCAGAGTAACAGAAAATGGATGCCTGTAGCCATCTCATTATAATGTAAAGTCTTTCTCAAGTTTAATCTAGTTTTAGAATGAACCAGGGTTTTTTTTTTTTTGAGGCAAGTTCACTAACTCAGAGAGGAATGTGTGTTTAAAACCATAAGTGCCAGACTATGATGCTAGAGACGACATAAAAGGTCTTTATTTGATGTATGGCTGAGCCTAGTGCCAGACACGACAGACAATTTATAGGTTTGTTTTCCTTGTATTAAAGATATTTTCTTTCCTGGTATAGAAATATAAAATAAAATATATGCAAGTAGATCAATATTCACAAAAATATATTCTTATCAAAATATATATTCACAGGAAATATTAAGAAATATTTTGAAGAGTGTAGAACTATATAACTGAAGAATAAATGTAAGTTGCTGATCTAATTGCAAAGGAATCTAGCTGATAAAGTAGTAAAATCCTTGAAAATGGGCAGATTAATGAGAGATATTAAATTAAAAAAAATGATAGCTATAGACAGAGTGTCTAGAAGGCAGAGAAAGTTTTAGTTCAAATTTGATAACAATATTGAACTATGACCTTGGTCATATAATTAAAATATAGAATTAAAATATTACTAATTTTATGTGAAAAGCAAAACTGCCATCTTCAGATGTAGTAAATATTACATTTTAAGAATAAAATTGGAGTATCCCATAGAGAAAGCAAATATTTAAATTAGGAGGCAGATATTATGAGTGACGTCGAATCTACTATAATTTGCCATGTACTGTTCATTCAGATCATCTCAGGACACGACACACAATGCATTGATTCCAGAACATTACACCTCGTTTCAATTAGGACCACACCTAAATTTTCCCTAATGGGAATGCACAATTCTAACTCTCATGCATGGACTTATCTCCTTGGTATAAGTGAGCGAGAATATCTTTTATTATCAGACATTGATAATTTTCACATATTCCAAAACAATACATCATATTCACAGAATATTGCTGCTGTAACTACAGAAACATTGAATCCAGATTTGGACAGGTAATGTATGAAAGCAAATATATATATACACACACACACACACACGTATTTCTTGCAATAAATATAGACCTGGGACTTCTCAGGTACTGTTAGATCCAGAATCTTCAAAACATTTCTACCCTGCAGATGGATACCAGGATTGTATCCCGAAAAGATTTGTTGCAAAGATAGATAGATATTGAATTTGGAAGTTACTGTGATTTAATAGGCAAGGAAATTATAATCTACAATAGAAAAAAAGCAGATTAGAAGTTTAATTCTCGTTATTAAGGGAGGATTCACTAAATAAGTTTATTACTTAGCTCATCTTTTGTTAATCCAGGTAGCATAAAGAGATAAATATTGGTTTGCTGGGAAATACATGTTAATTGGTTTCTTTAAGCAGAAATGTTTATTAACCATCTGTGTATAGTTACTGATAAAGTAGATGATATTAATCATATATGCAGTTACTAACAGGAGATACATATATTGGGAAGATAGTAGTCGCTGTGCTGATGGATGGAGTTTACGAATCTCTGTTTATGATATGAGATTTGAAACCTTTTTGTATACGTAACAGATGTTTTTATCCGGTTGTTGGTTATATTTTTTAAAGCAAAACACATACAATTAAAAAGAATTTAGGAGAATTTCTGGGAAATATAAATATCAATCGTCTATAAGGTTCTTATTGAATAGATCTTCGACCACCTTCATCAATGGAACTGGTGTGTGTGCCAGCAACAGGTGAAAAACAGCATGAGGATGTCAAGACTATTCAAATGAAACAGAATTTGCTGTACAATAAACATGCAGGAGAGGACAGCAAAGGAAAAGCCAGCAATGGCTGAAATCGTCCACCCCTCCCCAGGAAGTAATCCCCATCAGGGCATTACGCCCCATGCTGCCGTAAGGGGCCCAGCCCGCCAGCAGAGGTGGCGCCCTTTTTAACAGCTCTGGTATCAGACTCAGAGTCAGAGTCGAATCCAGAGCTGACTGTCTCCTCCTGCTCCTGGCAGGCTTCGCTGGCTGGCTGAGTGGGCCAAGCAGCGTGCGTGGACCTCCCAAGCACGCTGCTTTGGCACCGCCCAATCCAGTCACGTGTGTGTGACACCCACGTCACACATGAGAAGCAGCCTGTGACGGAGGGCCCGGCCAGGAGAAGAAGAGAGAAGACAGAGGGCCCGGCCGGGAGAGGAAGGAGAAGAAAAGACGACAGGAGGAGGAGCAGAGGACAGGGACAGAAGATGGCGGAGCGGTGAGCCAAGGCCCAGCCAGACCCCCCATGGCCCAGCCAGACCCTCAGGTCCCAGCCAGGGCCTAGCCAGATCAAGGCCCAGCCAGACCCCCGGGGCCCAGCCAGACCCCCGGGGCCCAGCCAGACCAAGGTCCCAGCCAGACCAAGGTCCCAGCCAGACCAAGGTCCAGCCAGACCAAGGTCCAGCCAGAGTTTTATTGCTGTGGAACTGTTATGTCTCTTTTTGGTTTTGGAAGAGGCAAAAAGCTGTTCAAGATTGAGGACGTTTACTGGGGGCCCATCTTGAGGTTCAGTAAGGGGCCCCATCATTTCTGATGGCTGCCCTAATCCCCATATTTCATCTGTCCTGCAAAAAACTATCTGGGTACCATCTACAGGTATTGAGTAAAAGGATTAACATTTGTACCCACTAATGAACTGTCTTTTGATTTGGATTTAGACTTTCAGAATTAACTGTTTTACAAGAAATCATGAGAACACTGATACCAGCTCCAGTTACCATCTGCAGACTCAAAAGCACTAGTTCAGGACCAATAATCACTTCATCAATACATTTTCTCAAATTGTCAAAGATAACACCTTTAAAAATATTGCTACAAAGAAAGTACCATCCATGTAATGTGTCCAAAGAGGAGTGGTCAGCCTTGAGTGACCTATCCAATGATGCCTCTATCATCATTAGAAGTGCTGACAAGGGTGGGGCTGTAGCAATTATGGATTACACATTTTATCACTCAAAAGCACTAAATCAACCTTCAGATGATTCTGTATACAGAAGACTTGCTTTTGATCCGGTTCAGCAATTTTCTAAGAGAATTTAAACAGTAGTTCAGATGGGTTTGGCTGGTGGCTATATAACACGAGGAGGAAACAGATCCCAAAAACTGTTAGGAGGGAAATTTATTGGATTAGGACTGTCAATACTGTATCTCTGGCAGAACTGAATGAATATATTTATTTTTCCTCTTTCTTTATACAATCTGTAAAAATTTCAGCATTTTTTATTCTCTCCACCTCCCTTCAACAGCACTTATTTTTGCTTTTTTATCAGTAGCACCAACTCAATCCACTTGTTTTTCCCTAGTTCATCATTTTGGCTTATTTTCACTCTACATTTACAGAGGCAATACACCACACCCCTCAGCACTTTTTTTTTTTTTTTCTTTTAAAAACACACCTTTCACACTTTTTTACTAGGGATGCACTGAAACGGAAATTTCCGGCCGATACCGAAAATTCAGGATCGGTACGGCCAAAAACCAATACCGAAAATCAGACATGATAACCTGGGCCTGGAGGCCGGGGACTCGCCTGATCCCGAAGGCCGGCCGAGGCAAGCTGCTCGGCCAGCCTCAGGGAGCCCCCCGACTCGGCTGGGCCTTCAAGGCCCAGCCGAGCCTGGCCGAGCAGTTTGCTCAGCCGGGTCTCCAGGCCCAGGTTCGCATGGCTGATTTGTTTCCCCTTTACATCCTCCTACTTCGGCCCTGAGCTCCAGCAGTGACAGTCCTCTGGCTGCTCGGCTGTATGTTGTCTACACATACTCCCCTACATCGGCCCCGAGTACTCCACCGATTGCACATACTCACCTACATCGGCATCCATCGGTGGCAGTCCTCCTGCATCCAGTGCCTGCTCTCTGTGTCGGTCGCCAGGATGACGTCACAAAAGCCTTTGACCCAGGGTCAAAGGCTTCCGTGACGTCATACCGGCAACCAACGGAGAGAGGACACTGGATGCAGGATGACTACCACAGGTGGATGCCGATGTAAGTATGTGCAACCGGTGGAGGACTCGAGGCCGATGTAGGCGAGTATGTGCTCTCCACCCACCCCAAAAAAATCTGTCACCTGGGCCTGGAGGCCGGCTGAGTTGCCTGCTCGGCTGGCCTTCAGACTCAGGCGAGCCCCCTGCTCGGCTGGAAATTTTCAGTCATTTTTTTTTCAGCTGAATTTCCATTTCTGATGAAACTGAAAACACCATTTTTCGGCTGATAATTTTCGGTGGCCGAAATTTTGTGCATCCCTATTTTGTTTACACCTTTAACATTTTCTTGTCATTCATTATATAAAACAGTCAAGTCCGGAAATATTGGGACAGCAACACAATTCTAACAGATTTGGCTCTATACACCATATAGTGTGACAGCTCTTTGGATCTCAGCTTGAGAGTTGACAGCAACAGATTCCAAATGCAAATAGCACACTTGAAATTAACTCTGGGCCTTTTATCTGCACAATGTAATTGGGGTAATGAGGGAATATCACACACCTGGCCATGGAACAGCTGAGAAGCTAATTGTCCCATTACCTTTGGTCCCTTAACAAGTGGGAGGCACATCTGCAAACTGCTGTAAGTCCTACACCGTTCATCTGAGTTGGATGTACATACCCTCAAATTAAAGCTGACAGACTGCAGTTAAAGCACATTGTGTTTGTTTCATTCCAACTCCATTGTGGTGGTGTATAAAGCCAAAGATGTTAGGATTGTGTCGATGTCCCAATATTTCTGGACCTGACTGGAAAAATTAATAATTATATATAAGTGATGCTATCAAACATGGTAGTCGGGGGGGGGGGGGGATGGCTAAAAAAAAATAAAAAAAAAAAAATAGACAATCGATTGTCCTGAGGAAGGCTTGCGGGGAGTAAGCTGAAACGTTGACCTTTTATTATTAAACAGATTATTTTATTGCAAAGACCCAGAGTGCCGCTATTTACATCCTAGATTTATTATAGTAGGCGTTGCACCGGGCGTGTGTACCTGAACCTGTGAGTGCTGGAATATATATACACCGTATATACTCGGGTATAAGCCGACCCCCCTACTTTTTCCCAAAAAACCTGTGAAAGGCTTATAAGCGAGTCAATAAGTTAAGTGGAAAATGCAGCAGCCACTGGTAAATTTCAAAAATAAAAATAGATACCAAAAAAAAATGAAATACCAATGAGGCATCAGTAGGTTAAATGTTTTTCAATATTTATTTCAAATAAAAACAGTAAACTGTAAAAAACTGGATATTGCCCCAGCTCACACATGGATATGCCCCAGCGGGAGTGCCTGCCCGGTCCTGAACAGCGCGAGTCCGTCCGTGTTGAAGGGGATGCAGCTGCGTGCGTGCGCAGGTCACGCGGTCCGGCCAGTCAGGTGGTACAGAGACTCAGTATGGCAGCCGCATCCCCTTCAACATGGACGGACTCCCGTATAAGCCGAATCGCGTTTTTTTGACTCAAAAAACTTGGCTTATACGCGAATAATATAATATAATATAATATATATAAAAAAAAAAATTCACATTTTTTTTTCTTGCTGCACTTCAGTTATGCACCTCCGACTTTTTTCCCACATCTCAGTCATCACTATTTATTCTATTTTCTTGCATTTGTCACTCAGACTACACTTCACATGTTATCACCTCACACAAAAAAAAACACAAACACCATTCTATGCATATTCACAAATCACACTCACATCTCGTTCACTTTTTTTTTAGCCATTTCCCCCCCCCCCCCGACTACCATGTTTGATAGCATCACTTTTTCATGATATGAGTAACCATAGCATTATGCTCACGTTTGTTTATTTAATTTAATTTATACTTTAGGGATGCACCGATACCACTTTTTTAAGACCGAGTACCGATACTTTTCTTTAATGTCATGTGACGCTTTCCAATAAGAACAGACCATATAAAAATGCCCCCAGCACACACACATGGATATGCCCCAGCACACACACACATGGATATTGCCCCCAGCTTACACATGGGTATGCCCCCCCAGCTCATGGATCCCCCCCCCCCCAGCGACGATACTTACCTTCCTGGGCGCCGCCGGGATTGTCGCCGTGTGTGCGCTCGTTGGAAGGACCCCAGCCGCGACCACGGCTGGGGTCCTACCAACGAGCGCGCGCGGGGAAACTTTCCCAGCAAGGGAAGTATCATCGCGGAGAGCAGCTGCAGGGCCTGTCCGAATGCTCTATCTGCATTCGGACAGGCCCTGTAGCTGCTCACTGTGTTCATACTTACCTTCCTGGGCGCCGCCGGGAAAGTTTCCACGCGAGTGCTCGTTGGAAGGACCCCAGCCGTGATCACATGGTCCCACGTGGTCGCGGCTGGGGTCCTTCCAACGAGCGCACGCGGAGACATTCCCAGCGGCGCCCAGGAAGGCAAGTATTGTGTGAGTAGCTCCAGGGGCGGCTGTCCGAATGCCGATAGAGCATTCGGACAGCCGCCGCAGCCCCTCGGATGCCGGCAAGCCGGCTCAATGCCGGCTTCGGTAAAAATATATCGGGGGGGTACTGCATGAGTACCAAGTACTCCTGCAGTACCCAGTATCGGCCCCGATACCGATACTAGTATCGGTATCGGTGCAACCCTAATACTTTTGATATTGAGGCAATATTTTCCTTTTGTCCTGCTAAAATATTTTCATGTTTAGCCAAAACCTGTTCGCTACAAGAGCATGTTTATTGCACAGCAAATTCTGTTTCATTTGATTAGTCTTGAAATCCTCATGCGGTTTTTAACCTGTTGCTGGCACACACCAATTCCATTGATGTGGTTCTGGGCTATTTCGATTTTTCTTTTTTTGTGTGGGCTTTGAACTCGCTTTCCCAGCAAGCTTAGCAACACCTACAGCCATTGAGACGTCACTCCCAGTTTTGGGGAGCCGGGGCCAAGGTGTGCAGCGATGGTGCTATTGGTAAGTGTGCAGGACATTTTATCTATATGTTGTATAGTGGCTTTGCTCGTTACTTTGAAAAAGACCCGGTGCAGGATTGAAACGTCATTTTTTTAATGCAATTTTGAATAAAAGCTGCTTCACATGCACTATTAACCCTCACCTAGTTGGTCACCCCTATCTTCTTAGATTGTAAGCTCTTGAGCAGGGTCCTCTCTCCTACTGTACTGTGTGTTGATCCTGTATGTATTTGTTATTCTGCCTCCCATTGTACAGCACTACAGAACTGGTTAGCGCTCTATAAAAACTTGTAACTAACATCTTGCATTTTCAACAGGTTGAAAAAAAAATGTAGCGCCCCACATCGGCACAAGACATGTTTGTGACTAGAAAACAATCGTATGAAAACTTGCTTCTACCACCAGCCATTTCCAACCCCCAGAGAGCGGTCAAGTAGCTTTTGGGGCAGATAAGACACCTATGTTTTGAAAGAGTGTTGCAGAGGCAATGGAAATGCCAAATATTATGCACACTTAAATTACCCTACGAAGCAGGCCATTCGTGCTGTTGCTCGTTCTCAGGACCCTCACAAACACCCCCCTTTTTTCTCACTGTAATTGTAAAGGGTCATCCAGACGTGGACCCCTTGCTTGATGTGCCTAGAGGGGTGTCAGCTATACCCTCCTGAGGAGGCCCAATAAGGCCGAAACGATCGTCGGGGGTTGCTGCACCTCTCATGCAGGGATGACCTCCTTGGCAATCAGTGCTGGCCACCCTTTCTGGGTGAGAGCAGGCTGATTTGCATATGGAAAATTCATCTCTGTAATGGCACAAATCAAGCTAAAACCTTGTTTGTGAGACCTGACCGGGTACTCACCATAGAGCAGGCCATTCGTGCTGTTGCTCGTTCTCAGGACCCTCACAAACACCCCCCTTGTTGCTCACTTGAATTACCCCAAGCCCATGTGTACCAAAGAGAATGTCTCCAAATAGTGGCCAGTGCACATATACGACCAAACTGACTTAACATATTGTAAGCTTGCTTATAAACGTCCCACGTTCTATTCCCACTGTACAGCACTGCAGAATATGTTGACAGACACTTCAATATTTTTTGTATTCCATAAACAAATTGAGGAGGTGCAGGAGTGACTTTGTTTCCCTGTGATTCAATCGTGTTTGGTCATTGACTTCTCATTTGGCCCAACCAGACTACCTTATTGAAAAACAAAAAAAATTACACAACCTTCCCTGTTATCAGCTCACAGACTCCCAAGTCACGCAAGTACAAAGGTCTAAGATTGCTTTTGTAACTTCGACTTTATAAAATTCTGGACTTGGCAAGATAGGATTGATTGTAAATGTTTAAACTTATCTATGGGACGCCCCATGCAAAGAATGCGGGAGTCCAGATATACACTTTTTGGGGGGCCTGGTAGGGATTTTTTTTTTTTTTTTCTCCCAGTTCCACTTGTACCACTATCGAAGCCAAATTGTAGAGATTACCTTGGAGTAATGCAGACTGAATACTGCATATCACCTGTGCTGTGCTTCAGAGATCTGGCTTATGGGCACTTGAGAGCATCTGACGTAGTGTTCTCGTGGCTTTGCGTTGTGTGAGTGCACCTCTTGTGTTAATGTGGAATGCCTGGTCGAGAAATTAATACTAATCCCACTGGAAAAACGGAGATATTCCGAATAACTCTAAAAAAATAAAGTCCACAGTACCCACATAAAAAAATGACATGACAATTAATATATTTTGAAGAAGAAAGAAAAAGTAAATGCATTTGCTCAGCATTCATGCATAATTAATAAAGAGCGTTTACCTGCACCGGTACCTTGTTTTGCAGCAGAGTTTCTAGGTACAGATCAGAAAGCGCAGACCTCACGTTTGAATTGCCGCAGAGAGCGGTCTCAGAGCGTTCAAATTTCAGAGTCATTTTTGACAGCTTGGTGTGTTTCTCTTCAGTTTAAATAGGGGTTTTTTTTTTAACCCTTTGTCTTCTCACTCTATACGTGTCTTAAATTCCTCCAGCTTGATGGCTCTCCCCTGCTAAGAGGTGACTAGAGAAAATAGGCTGAGTCAAACCACAAACTGATAAGATACATTTTCTAGGCTTGTACCAAAAATTCAGAGATAGGGGAATCCTTGAAGATTCCTTAATGAGAACGATTTTCTTTGGTTTAAGTTTACTCATATCTACAAACCTATACAGTGGGGTTTTTGCTACAAACAAATGGTATTGTCCGTTGAAAAAAAAATACCAAAACCATTATCAGGTTTGAATTTATTAACACCGATAAACCCTTCAACAGCAAAATGTTGCGTGTGGCATCACGTGTCTAGCTAAAACGATCACGAGACTGCAAAGCCTCGTAACTGCAGAATTTCGCAAACCTAGTGTAACAGGCTGGATAAAATCGCTGCGTCAGTGAAAGATATCAGTTTCATATCACATGTTGAACTGTGTATATATTAAACCTTTCTAAAATATATTACGTCCTTTTTATATTTTATCGACTGCTCAACGGCCCTAGGCCGAGAAACTTGTTCAATGTTGTACATATGAGCCATTACGGTATGCAGTGGCAGTTTTACACAGGTGCCTCCACTCCAAAAAGGTTGAAACCCCTTTCGAATCGCAAGTCCGTGAAAACGCGTGTACGGAGATGGAGGAATGCCCATTGACCAGGGTCTGCAGAGAAGCTCTGCCCTTACTGTCTGAAGAAAGAAATAGCACCGTTCCCTCATCCAATATGGCGGTCAAGTATTCAATATGCACCAAGCGTGATCTCCCGCCCTTACAGCCAGGCATGGCTAAAACGCTGCACTCATCTAATACGGTCTTCTGGCAGTTTGTCTGCTATAACAACGGACACCAAAGGTTATTCAGATGTTTCATACTCTGCCATCATTTTATGCTATCTTGAACGAGTAGGCTTTTGACCTCATCCAATATGGCCGCTCAATAACTCCCTTCTATATCACTCGTTGCTTTATCTTTAGTGGGTATGTAAATTAGGACTAACCTAATTGTTCTTTGCTGAAAGCCCTGGACATGAGCAGACAGGAACTGGTTATAAGGTGCACAGCACCACACTATGGACCCTATTACACTTTTCGCGCAAATGCGCTCGCGCAACGCAATTTTATTCTGCGCACGCAAAAAAAGTTAGTGTGCGCAAATTAACGCAGTATTATGATCCTAGTGCAGTTTTTCAGCCTTCAACTTTTTTCGAGTGCAAATCCGACGTGTAAAGCCGGGCGCAAATGACCGTTGCGTGCAGGAATCGGTGGCCAATCAGAATTAAGAACCACCATTTGCTAGGTTTCGGTTGTTGTTGTGCCTGTCAAAGTCAATCTGCATATATGTGCTGCTACAAAAATTAAACAATTTACTAATTTTATTGTTTGAGTATAACTGTGCTGTATTTTTTTTTTGGGCAGGTTCATTTCGTTTCGGCCAGAACGTTCAGATTATAAATTAACACCAGGTTTTCAAAGACATTACGATACTTCACGCAAACATCGTTCGTATGACGCTGCGCGAAGATCGTAATACCATCCGCTCTAACGCATTTGCGCTGGCAATGGTAAGTATGGGATGCGTGCACGCACTTGCGCTCATGCTGGGTTCGCGTAGGGTCAATCGCGGTAGACGCTAACGTGCATCGTTCTCGCGAACGTCGTAATACGACGTTCCGCGCAAATGGTTTTGTCCTCGCGCAAATCGCATTTGCGCGCACGCAAATGTACTGCGCAAGGATTGTAATAGGGGCCTATATGTGTATACATACAATTGTATAGGGTAAGGGTTATAGTAAGGTAAAGTGCTCTGTGACTGTATTACTGTGTGTGAATGTAATACAAGATACTCATTGTGTATAAATACAATATATATTGTAACCGGCAATCTGTTGATTTATTCGGGAAAGGTCGACGTAGTGCGGACAATGATGCTCCGGACACGAGTCAATTGGCAGGAAAGACGTTCTTTATTATGGTACCAGACTTGAGCAGGATTGTCTCCAAAATCTTAAGTAGGGATGAGCTGTTCAGTTCGATCAGTTCGGAGTTTGATTCGAACTTTGGCCGTTTGCAAGTTCACAAAATTTTTGGCGTGTTCGGTTCGAGTTCGAAAAAAAATTAATTGTAAAAAGTATAAAAAATGCTTAAAAAATACTAAAAAAATCTAGAAGTAAAGACTCTTTACTGCAGAATATTATAAGCAACGGCTTATTAGATATTGAATTAAAGACTAATGTCTAGGTGCAAAGATTCTCACCTCTAAATGACCTGTGCTCTCAAACGGCGTAAACAACAGGTGTTTAATTAGTGTTTGGAAATAACATGTGCTTCTAATTAGTCCGTCTCATGAATTTGATACATTGTATGCAGACTGAGTGCAGACTGGGAGTGCTAGGTGTCCTGTGTGGGTCTGTGATGGCGATGTTTCCATACATCCTACAAATCCGCCACTTCACGGGCAGGTTATGGGGACCTCCTAGGCACGATATTTGAAGGAATTTTTCGTTTTTATTTTTAACCCTTATTTTATGGAAAACTCACTGTTCCTTTAACCCTTTCACTGCTGAGGCATTTCACCGCTGTGTAAACAAAATGGTTACATATCCGGTGAGCGCAAAATAAATGCTCTGGAGTCCGGATGTCTCATGCAGGTCCGCAACACATCATATGGTTATATAAAGGAAGCAAATACCGAAGATCATAGTGCAGATAGCAAAATATATATTAAGAGGCGATAAAATTAATAATTATTCCACTCACAAATATAGAGCCTTTAGCACTGGCTCTGAGTGGGATTTCGCCTCTGGGTGTTTGTCTTCCTCCTTGTTAGCAGGTGACCCCCACCTTAGATATGGAAGCTTTCTTCAACACCGTACATTTGTAGAAACGTAGGAGGATAGACAAAAAAATATATGCTTTCCTAATGTAAATCTTTCTTTTTGATAAGCACAATTTTTCTGCTGAACCGAGATTTACATTTGGTGGAGCTTCCAAAGCTCAGGTAGAAGTGCCTATAGATTTTTTTGTGGGGAAAAATCCAAATGAAAAAAACCGCTCTGGAACCGGGACGTGGTCTTTTAAAAGGGTTTATTAAAACAAAGTTTAAAATAAACAACAAATCATGACTCCAGGACGCGTTTCGCTGCTGTAAAGCAGCTTCTTCAGCTGGTAAGTCATACAATCACATCTCTAGGGTATATATACACCATTAAAACAATTAAAATTAGCCACTCATATCCCTGATCAGTCCAAAATTTGTAACCGGTGTGCGCCGCCATCTTGCGCATGCGCCGCACCATTTGCCGCGTTCCACGTTGGTTTCAAAATATGTCTTTTTAGCGTTGCCATCTTGCGAATGCGCCGTCCCAACCTCCGTGCTCCAGGGCAATCTATGACGTTGATTTCGCTTCGCCGTACTGTGTGTATTCATCTTCAACATTGCCGCAAGCAAGATGGATCATAGTCTCTTAACGCATTTTCACTATGGCAAAGGATGTTCTTATTTCCAGATACCATATAAACAAAAGGGAATTCTCAATTAAGAACACATATATAAACAGTGTAAGTCACTCCCCCATGCTATCTGTGGGATCGGATACACTCCCAACACTGAAGTTTGATTTTTTTCCCTAAGTCGTAACCAATAGGGATGAGCCGAACACTCCCCGAGTTCGGTTCGAGCCCGAACCCGAACTTCCCATTTGTTCGGGACCGAACCCGAACCCCCATGCAAGTCAATGGGGCTGAAAATTTGGTTTTATGGAGTGCCCTCCAAGAGGACATATATGCTACATATTTGCCATAAAAGGTGTATGGGGTCTGGGTAGTGCCCTGGGGGACAGGAAACCAGGACAAAAAGTTTTAAAAAAAAGTTTTTAAAGGGACAGTGAGTTTTCCATGAAATAAGGGTTAAAAATAAAAATGAAAAATTCCTTCAAATATCGTGCCTAGGAGGTCCCCATAACCTGCCCGTGAAGTGGCGGATTTCTAGGATGTATAGAAATATGTAAAAGCCAAAAAATGAAATTTCAAATGACGGTAAATGCTTTTCCTTTAATCTATCCATAAACAACTGCTTGGGGCGGCAGTCTGTATGAAAAGAGGAGACATTTTCGGACACGCAGAAAAAGTTTACTGATTTTTTGGCGGTGAAAAGCAGGAGAATGGAAACTTCTAGACCAAAAAGCCGATTTGGAAAGTGAGATAATGGGAGAATTTTTCTGGTTTGGCTATTTTGACCTAGAATTTTCCATTATCCAGTCATTCTCCTGAGTTTCACCTTTCTCTGAATAACCCTGTCAGGGTTATTCAGAGAGCGGTGAAGAGCAGGAGAATGACTGGAGAATGGAAAATTCTAGGTCAAAATAGCCAAACCATAAAAATTCTCCCATTTAGGCTAGGGTCAGACTAGCGAATTTTTAACATGCGTTTAGGCGCACTTAATCACGGCCACACTAGCAGCAAATGACGGGCAATAACGGCCAATATACGAAGTACGGTCGCACGAAAGTCCAGCTGCGCCACGCAAGTGGAAAATGAACGCATTTTTTTGAGAACGCAGAACCGCTAGTACGGACGTACAGAGTGCGCTGCGTCCACTAGCGGCATGTGTGCGTGATTTGGAGACGTCAGACCCTGCTCATGTCCGGCCAACATAACGTCCAGACACCCAAAGTTTCCTGGTTTGGATCCGTAAAACATCACGCACAAAAATGCGCATCGTATGACCGTTTTCGCGCAATCCGTGAAAAAATACGGCAATGCGTTCGGACGCACTTTTTGACGGTCGCTGCGAAAAATGCGTTAGTCTGACCCTAGCCTTATCTCACTTTCCAAATTGGCTATTTGGTCCAGATTGTTCTCTTTTCCTGCCATTCTCCTGGTTTTCACCTTTCTCTGAACAACCCTGAGAGAGAGGTGAAAGCCAGGAGAACTGGCAAGAGAAGAGAACAATCTAGACCAAATATCTGATTTGGAAAGTGAGATAAATGGGAGAATTTTTCTGGTTTGGCTATTTTGACCTCGAATTTTCACTTCTCCAGTTATTCTCCTGCTTTTCACCGCTCTCTGAATAACCCTGTGAATGTTTAATCCCGAGGTGAAAAATAACATTGCTTTAGATTTTTTCAAACACCAGTTAAATGCAGCATATTAGGATGTTTAAGGGAAATTAATTCTCAAATCTCAATCAGAAGCAGACACCACCCAACCCTCAGTATATTGTACAATGTATCAAATTGATTACCAGACTAAAAACACCTGGTGTTATGCCCGTTTGTGAACAGAGGTCATTTAGAGTTGATAATCTTTCCACGTACACATTATTTTTTAATTCAATATCTAATAAACCGTTGCTTATAATATTCTGCAGTAAAGAGTCTCTTTATTTCTAGATTTTTTAGTATTTTTTTTAAGCATTTTCTATACTTTTTTCAAAATTTCTTTTTTTTTTCGAACCCGAACCGAACACGCCCAAAAAGTTCGAAATTCGCGAACTTTCGAACTGCCAAAGTTCGGGTCGAACTCCGAACCGTCCGAACCCGAACAGCTCATCCCTAGTAACCAATACTATTCAGTGACCTAAATTTAGTTCTGGGATGATGTCTAATAATAGAAGCCTTTTAGGCTTTGATTGGATCCAAATAGAGGTTACTTCAAAATATAGTTCTTAATACCAATTTAATTATATGGGTAATATATATATTAAATTATTTCTAGGTATAGTGCAATATAAAGTGCATAAATATATGAATGGGACTTATCACTAAAGTCCCATATCTCAAGTGTGACTCTAACTCATGTGATATTAGTTTAATTCTAAATAAGGTGCAACCGAGTGCATATATATATATAAATGGGACTGATAACATTATCGTCCCATATATATAATATAGCTCCAACCCAAACCCATCAATGTGATGAATCTCAATTTGAGACACATATATAAACAGTGTAAGTCGCTCCCCCATGTCGTCTGTGGGATAGAATACACTTTTTTTTTCTCCTCCCTTTGTCATAGCCAAAAAAAGGCTATAACTGTGTATTGACCTAAGTTTAATTCTGTGATGGTGTCTAATGATAAAGCCAATTTGGGCTTTGATTGGTCCGAATAAAATTTGCTTCAAATGTTCTCTGAATAAAGTTCCATTACCAATTGCTATTATGGGCAAAACTTTGTATTAAATAGTTTCTAAGTAGAGTGCAATAGAAAGTGCATTGATATATAAATGGGACTAATACACTCAAGTCCCATAGCTCTAATGTGACTATGGAATTTTATTAATCTCTTTTTTTTTATAATTCTTTATTTTTCCATTTTTCAAAGACAAAAAGGGCATCATATCACAAAAACACAATTTTAGAGACTGCTACTGGTTAGCCCTGAGGAGCCCCTGCCAGAAGACCACAGGGGAGGGACCCCGAAGAGGGGGGAGAAGAAGAAATAATAAAAAGATCGAAGAAACACAAACATAGAGGAAAAAGAAAGAGGTAGAGACCTCATAAGAAGGGGAGGAGGGGGAAGGGGATAGGGTGCCGCTCCAAAGGAGTACAAAACCCAGGTATCACAACCCGCCAAAAAATCAAACAGTCCAGCCCTCAACCCACATCAAACTCCAACCAGGGGTCCCAGATCTTGCCATGTTGGGGCATGGTATCATGTACAAGAGCCGATAAACGATCCATGTCCATATTATCTCTAATCCGAAGGTGCACCTGCGCCATAGACGGAAGGGACATAGATCTCCAGCCTTGGGCCACCGCTCTTCTAGCCGCCAAGACCATTTTATGCAACAGCTTATTCTCCGGTCTCGATAGGGCGTCCTGGGTGCGGTGAAGAAGGAATGTCCATGGGTCGAGAGCCACTCCACACTGCAGGACCTCTTGGATGAGAGCATGAATCTGAAGCCAAAAGCGTCGTATCAGGGGGCACGTCCACCACATGTGGTAAAACGAGCCCTTAATGCCGCAACCTCTCCAGCATAAGTCAGAGGAAGACCCGTCCATGTGAGAAAGCTGTGAGGGGGTAACATACCAGCGAAATAACATCTTGTAAGCCTGTTTCTGGTGGGCCACATTGATGGAGCAGTGTGCCACATTGTCCCAAATATCCTCCCATTCTTCACTGGGCAGGGCACCCCCCACATCTCGCTCCCAGCGTGCAACATAAGTTGGGTCCCCCCATATCGGAGAGCCTGAACAGAGGGAGACATAAAGCGAGGAGATCATTGATTTCGTGATGCGAGCGTCATTACAACGAGCCTCAAACGCCGTCAAGGAAGACGTGGCGGCCGTACGGTCTTCTGGCGTCCGCGCATAATCCATGACCTGCAAGTAGCGAAAGAAGTCCACCGGTCCAACGGACCTCTGTGTCGAATGTTCGCATACTGAAGCGGTGCACCCGCTGAGTAGAGGTGGTGGATCCTCTGAAGGCCCAAGTCCTCCAGTTTCGCAAAAGGGCGAGGGCATAGGCCCGGTGGAAACTTTCAGTTGCGGAGAAAAGGCATCATAGCTGAATGTTCTTTAGCAAAAGTGAAGCGACGGTTCACAGTGTCCCAAATTTGTAGAGAGTTAATGGTGGCAGTGCAGGTGGAGCGAAGGATTGGACGATAGGGTTTGGGAAGCCAAAAATAGAATTGTGGCAAGTCAGGAGCAAAGAGATGCGATTCCAAGTCCGCCCAACGGTGCGTACCAGGTGGTGCATGAAAGGTAACAAACTGTGCTAGTTGGGCAGCATGATAATATTGTAACAAACTCGGAACTCCCAAACCTCCCACCGCCCTCGGTTTATGTAACACCCTTCTAGCCACCCTGTGTCGTTTATTATGCCAGATGAACCGATCCACATGGGACTGTAGATGCGCCAACGAGGCCGGAGGGACAGGCACCGGGAGGGTTTGGAACAAGTACAGGATTCGAGGGAGTAGATTAATTTTTACGCTAGCAATACGACCCACCCAGGAGACATTAAAGGCATCCCATGAGTCCATATCAGCTATAAGACGTTGGATCAGTACATCATAGTTAGCTCTAATCATTGCTGCGGGATCACTGGTCAGCTTCACTCCCAGATATGTGAGAGAAGAGGTGGAGAAGTGAAACCCCGTGAGGAGACGCAACCGTTCGACCTCCGTTTTCGGTATGCCTACTGGCAACGCGCGAGATTTATCGATATTGATCTTAAACCCGGAAACTTCCGAGAAATCACGAAGAAGGGAAAGCAAACGGGGCACAGATTGGACCGGGTCCGTGATGGTCAGGAGAAGGTCGTCCGCATACGCTGACACCAGGAATTCCTCCCCACCAACCTGTAAACCCGTGATGGACGTGGAGGACCGTAATTTATCCAGTAGGGGCTCAAGGGCTAGAGCGAAGAGCATGGGTGACAGGGGGCAACCCTGTCATGTTCCGTTACCTATGGGGAAAGATTCCGGGGAGGCCCCCGTGGTGATTATTTTCGTAAGGGGGGGAGTTATAAAGGACCCGGATAGCTGCGCAAAAGCCAGGGGGAAATCCCCATTGCTCCAGTAGGTGAAATAAGTAAGGCCAGCCCACCCTATGGAACGTCTTCTCCGCGTCCAGAGAGAGGAGCAGAGAAGGTGTCCCCATCGCGCGAGCTCTCTCGATCAGGACCACGTTTCTCCTTGTATTTTCGTATGCCTGCCTCGTGGGAATGAACCCGACCTGGTCCGGGTGAATAATGGAGGGGAGAAGTGCTCCTAGTCTGTTGGCCAGAATTTTCGTAAATATCTTATAATCCACATTCAATAAAGAGATCAGTCTATTATTGTGGGGGAAGGAAGGATCTTTGCCCTCTTTAGGAATCAAAATCACATCGGATCGGAGGAAATCTGGAGGCACCGACCGTCCCTCCAAAATTCCATTATATAGTTTAACTAGATATTTGCTCAAGTGGGGAGAGAACTTTTATAAAAAACTGTAAAACCGTCCGGGTCCGGGCCTTATGGGGTTTCATTTGTTTAATCACTGATGCCACTTTGGCCTCTGAGACCTCTGACCCCAACCCCTCCAGCAAGAGGGGGGGAGCTCCGGGCCCTTCCACGTGGCCAGGAATTCCCGCACCTCCCGCACATGGTCCGGATTTCGGAGAGAGTGATCCAGGGAATGGTTATATAATTGTATGCAGTAAAAATCTGGTTTACCTCGCTGGGGATAGTAGTGATCGAACCCTGGGGCGTATGGGCCGAAGTCACCAATTTGGATCTAGTTTGGTTCCTCAATTTGCGCGCTAACATGGTGTGTGCCTTGTTAGAATATTCATAAAAGGTCCGCCTGGTCCAAGCTAAGGACCGGGCCACATCCGTCAGTAGGGCAGACCGGAGTTCCCGGCATACTGTTGCCAGGGCATCAAAATCAGCCTGAGAGTGAGAGGACTTGTGCACTGTTTCCCGGTCAGCCAGCCTCTCCTGAAGTTCCACCAGCAGACGCATCCTCTCCCTCTTTAGCCTGCTACCAATCTGAATCAGGTGGCCTCTTATGACCGCCTATGGGCCAGCCACAAGGAGTCAGGTCCAATATCGTCTAGGTCATTCTCCTCAAAGTATCTGTCCAGGTGGGCAGACACTTCTTCCATCACTGCAGCCGATTGTAAGATGGAAGAGTTGAGGCGCCAGGACCAACCCGAGCGAGTTCCCGGTAGTCTCACCCATACCGACACGGGCGCATGGTCAGACCAACTAATTGAGCCGATCGCCGTGCGGGTAGTCAATGGGATCGTCCTGGCTGGCAACAAGAACAGGTCTATCCTTGAGTATGAGGAGTGGGGGTGGGAATAAAAGGAGAAATCGTGGTCCCCTGGGTGATGGAGTCGCCAAATGTCGAGCAGCTGCGCGTTGTGTATAAACCGAGCTAGCAACGCATCCTGAGGAGATACCGTAATTCTGGTACCTAGCGCTCCTGATTTCCTGTCAATTGCTGGTGCTGGGGCCGCGTTAAAGTCCCCCCCATGACCAGAAAGGAACCTTCCGTTAGCTGTAGGAGCGTCGTAAGATGGGCCCAGAAAGAATCTTCCGGGGTGTTGGGGGCATAGACATTCAGCAAAGAGATAGCCACATTATTAACCGTCCCCCGGATTAGGATATACCTGCCCTCATCATCTCTATCCACATGTTGAACCGTCATCTGGCATGATTTATATTAAAAAATCGCAACCCCCCGGCGTTTACCGGTGCAGGAAGCGAAAAAGGAGCGTGGGAAGGTGCGGTCTGTGAGGCTGAACTGGCGTGCCCGGGCAAAATGCGTTTCCTGCAGGAATGCTATCTGACATTGTGCGCGTTTTAATTCTCGGAGGACCAATCTCCTATTCGTAGGGGAATTCAGTCCCTTAACATTCTGGGACAATATATGGCATTCAGGAATCATGAGTGGAGTGGAGGGGAACGCCACGGGCAGGCCAGATCAGGTACATAGGACAGGGCGGCACCCCTGAGGACCCCGATGGGGGGAAGGGAGACAGAGGGACAAAGGGGAGAAAAGACTGGAAGGTGAGGGAGGGGAGGAAAAGAGGAGAGAAAAGAAGAAGACACATAAAAGAAAAAATGAAAGAAAAAACTTCCGGACTTATCCATTGCCGGAACGACCATGGGGATGGTCAGAAAGGAGACGCAACCCTGGTTGAAGACCAGTAGGATCGCAGAACGGACGTCACCGAGCAAGCAACGGAGCATGAAAAACGACCTAAAAACAATGTTACAAAACTTTACATCAACGACAGTATCCCCACCATTATCATGAACATTGATAGCCTAACATTACGGGGTTATATAGCAATTGGTGAACATTCACAACTCAACTAATGCAACCACCTGATACCATGTGGGCAAAAAAAGAAAAATATCAATGTCACCGCCGAGGTTTCCCCATTTTCTCAGCCGGGTTCCCTGTCCCCCTCCTCTCGAGTCCGGGAGGGTACCTTCTCCCAGCGTGATGTAAGCTGAGGTGCCGGGGAGGGGGACGAAAACAGGTTACCAGCGTCCGGTAAAGGAGGGCAATCCAGGCGGGTGAAGAATTGCTGCGGGTCAGAATGTAGGGTTAGAGTTGAGGTTTTACCACCAGCGAAGGCCAAGAGTTTGAACGGAAAGCCCCAGGCATAGCGGATGTTATGACGGCCCAGGTGGGCTGTGATGGGGCGCCAGGCCCTTCGACGCTGCAAGGTCTCCGGTGCCAGGTCCTGAAACAGGGCGAGCTTTACTTCTTCATACACCAGATCCACGTCTCTGCTTTTTCGCATGACTTCCTCCTTAACTGTGTAATAATGAAGTCGAAATAGGACATCACGAGGTTGTTGGGAGTCAGCCCGAGGAGCTCTCAGGGCTCTGTGAATCCTGTCCATGAGTAACCTGGCCGGGGGCACCTCTGGTACCAAGCGTTTAAGAAGGCCCAGCACCATCTCGTGTAGCTCCCGTGGTTGTACAGACTCGGGCAGTCCCCGCAGGCGTATGTTGTTGCGGCGGGATATATTGGCGACATCCTCTCGGTCCATGCGGTGAGATAACGTGTCAGTAGTGCGCGCCAGCGCATTGTGAGCCGCCACGAGGTCCCCCGTGCCTTCCTCCAGTTCCCCAATGCGTAGGCCCAAGGCCCCCACTTCCGCACGTACCTCCGTGGCTATTTTAGCTATGTCCATCGCCAGACTCGCCTGCATGTCCCCCATCCTGGCCAGAATCTGAGATATATCAGCTCTAGATGCTGGTTGGGACCCTCCTGAGACCGAGTCCATGCCTGTGTCCTCGCTGCGGTTCCGGCCGCCATCTTGGCTGTCGTCCAGGCCGCGGCGCTGGAAAATTGGCGCCACTACTGGGGTCGGTGGATCCTGTTTTTTGCCCCCTCGGGTGGTTCCCGGCATGCTCCCGGTAAGGGGGGATCGAAATGGTGGGTCAAATTGATCCGTGTGCTGCTGCTATGCTCCGGTTTGACGGCTAGGTGCGGGAGCTCCTACACCATGCGTCCGGTTCGGTCAGCGTCCAGACTCCGCCCCCGGAATTTTATTAATTTCTAAGTAAAGTGCAATCAAGTGTATAGACGTGGAAATGCAAACCTTTTTTTTTCTCCCGATTATCATTAATGGGAAAATCAATGTTTCCTTTCTTTCCAATTAGGATGCTTACAACTAGAATTCACAAATGGCATGGCTGAGATGACTTTAAAGAAAATGAGTGATTTTAAAATCATTATTTAAGCCACCCGGTGACATAGTGCCCAATTCAAAAATTAACCTCATCTCCTCCTGCCCTAATCTTTTTATTATATCCTCCTCTGTATCTCTTTTAAATATTTGTTTTATAGCCATAAATTTTAAACCTAAGGGAGAACTATTATGTTTTAGTTTGAAATGTGAGGACACTGAATGTTTTCTCATATTGGTTCCTCACATTTCTTATGTGTTCTGAGATTCTTACATTGAGGGCTCTCTTAGTATGGCCCACAAGAGCCGCAAGGGCACTCCAACAAATATAGAACATTCTTGGAGTAACAATTTAATACATTCCTTATGTTCATTGTCTGATGGTATTTCTGATTATAATATTCGCCATGAAATTTTTTCTTTGTACCAGTAGATCTACACGCAAGGCATTGTCCACAGCTATAGAACCCATTCTTTAAATTGAAACTATTCTTGTTCTTAATAGGATTTTTTCTTGTTTTTCCATGGACTAAATTGTTTTTTAGGTTTTTCGTCCCCCTAAATATTATTTTTGGTTTCTTCCCTATAAAGCCATTTAGCTCTTTATCTTGGCATAGGACATGCCAGTGTTTGTTATGTATTTTTTCAATATTTTTGGCTTTCCCATTATAATCACAAATGAAAGTAATCTCATCTCTCCTATTTATATTTTTAGGTTTATATTTTAACAGAGTATCTCTATCCTCGTTTTCTAATTTGGGGATTGTGAAATCTAGTTCCTTTTCATTATACCCTTTTTCTATAAATTGCCCTTTAAGGGAATCTGCTTGCTGTCTGAAGGTCGTAATATCAGAACAGTTCCTTCTTAATCTAGTGAATTGTCCCTTCGGGACACCCTTTAACCATATAGGGTTATGGCAACTCGAAATATCTATATATGTGTCGTTGTCGACTTCTTTAAAGAATGTTTTGGACCGTATCTCCTTGTCTTCTCTATATAAATCCAGGTCGAGGAATGTAATCCTATCCTTACTCCATTTTCTCTCCAATTTGATACCCCATTCTGGACTAGCGAAACTATCGAGAAAAGATACAAGGTCTTTTTCGTCCCCTCGCCAAACAAAGAATATATCGTCTATAAATCGCTTATAGACCACAATATTTTGGTGCGCCCAGCTATGCGAACCGTAGACAAACTGGGTTTCCCAGCCTGCCATATATAGGTTCGCATAGCTGGGCGCAAACTTTGTCCCCATCGCTATACCTCTCTTCTGGATATAATAATCCTCATCAAATTTAAAATAATTATTTTTCAAAATGAAATCCATACCCTCAACTACAAACTGTATTTGATCTATACCAATTTTTTTAGATTTCTCTATCTCCTCTGTTACAACATTAAGGCTGTTTAGATGTGGTATAGAAACATAGAAAATGTCGGCAGATAAGAACCTTTCGGCCCATCTAGTCTGCCCAATTACATGGATTCTTTACCTGGATTTATCTTTTGTTTAGGATAGCCTTATGCCTATCCCATGCCTGCTTAAATTCAATTACTGTTTGGGCCTCTACCACTTCAACTGGAAGGCTGTTCCATGTATCCACCACCCTCTCAGTAAAATAATGCTTCCTGATGTTACTTTTTTATTATTATTATTATTCTTTATTTATAAAGCGCCAGCATATTCCGCAGCGCTGTACAATAAGCACAGTATAGACAGGGTTACAATACATTGAACAACATTTGACAAACAGTACAGGAGGAGATGAGGGCCCTATTCCCGTAGGAACTCACAATCTGGGAGGGTTGGGGTTGGAAACAGGAGGAGAGGACTGTAAGGTGAGAGTGATTGATGGTTGCGTCAGTGAGTTGGGTGGTAGGCTTCCCTAAATAGGAATGTTTTCAGGGAGCGTTTGAAAGAAGAGAAGTTAGGGGAAAGTCTGACAGTACAAGGGAGAGCGTTCCAGAGAGTGGGGGCTGCGCATGAGAAATCCTGCAGTCTATCATGGGAAGAGGTGATGCGGGGAGAAGCTAGGCGCAGGTCACTGTTTGACCTTAGGGAGCGGGCTGGGATGTATTTGGTGATTAGTGAGGACAGGTAGTGGGGAGCTGAGTTAGTGAGGGTTTTGTAGGTAAGGATAAGGATTTTGAACTTAATTCTGCAGTGGATGGGGACCCAGTGAAGGGACTCGCAGAGGGGAGCGGCAGAGACAGGGCTGCGGGTGAGGTGAATTAGCCTGGCGGAGGCGTTCAGGATGGATTGTAGGGGGGAGAGGTGGGACAGAGGGAGGCCAGATAAGAGATTATTGCAATAGTCGAGTCGGGAGATTACCTTTGCCCCTCTAATCTAAGACTATGTCCTCTTGTTTTGCTACTTTGTTTCCTTTTAAATATACTCCCTTCCTCTACCTTGTGGATTCCCTTTACGTATTTAAATGTTTCTATCATATCTCCTCTGTCTCGTCTTTTTTCCAAGCTGTACATGTTAAGATCATTAAGCCTTTCCTGCTAACTTTTCTCCTTCATGCCGTACACCATTTTAGTAGCCCTTCTCTGAACTCTCTCTAAGATGTCTATATCCTTCTGGAGATACGGTCTCCAGTACTGCACAGCACACTGTCACGGATCCCCCTGATACTAGAGTAGTGGTCCCTATACGCAGGTCACTCTCTAACCTTCCGATCCTTGAGTGGTCGGCTCTACTAGACAGATTACTAGAATGGCAGCACAGATCACATACAAGAGAGAATACCAGATATTGTCACGGATCCCTCAGCTATCTGACTAGTGGTCCCTATACGCAGGACACTCTCTACCCTTCCGATCCTTAGGTTGGTCGGCACGACTAGACAGACACAGAATATGACAGGATAGTGTATCCACAAAAATGACACTAGAACGATACACAAGATCTAGAATAATTTAGCTCTTCCCAAGATCCTAACCAGACAAGAGGTAGTCTGATGTGTGCTTAGGGTGCCACACAGACTGACCTCAATACCAGAATAAGAAGAGTTAATGCCAATACCAGGGGTTACGCACAGAATGGTTCGTTTGCCAATGCCAGGGGTCACACACAGAATAATTCGTTTGCCAATGCCAGGGTCATACACAGAGTGGTCGTTTGCCAATGCCAAGGGTCATACACAGAGTGGTCGTTTGCCAATGCCAAGGGTCATACACAGAGTGGTCGTTTGCCAATGCCAAGGGTCATACACAGAATAGTCGTTTGCCAAATATACAAGAGCTCTGCGGGAAGTAACTACCACGTCAGGGCACCGGTGAATAGTGAAGCCGGGTCTTAAACTCGGCGGGTCCGCGTCATCACGCCAGTCCCCGCCCCCTGGCGCCCCACGTGAGCGCAGCCGGCTGCGTTATCACTCGGCGCCTGGCCAGCGAGCAGCGAGGAAGCCGCTGCCAGGCGCCCCCTAGATCCAGCGCGGGCCGCGATACCAACGCGGTCCGTGACAGAACACCCCCTCCACGGGCGGCCACTGGACGACCCCCAGGAGCACGAGGATGGGCCACGTAGAAGGCCTTCACCAACCGAGGCGCATGGACCTCAGCAGCCGGGAGCCAAGAACGATCCTCCGGCCCGTAGCCCACCCAGTCGACCAGATACTGCAAAGTGCCCCTTGATACCCTGGCATCCAAAATGGCCTGGACTTCAAACTCCTCCTCACCCTCCACTGAGATAGGAGGAGGTGGGATACGGGCCCTGGTGTACCGATTACACAAGAGAGGTTTTAAGAGGCTCACGTGGAACACGTTGTGTATCCGGATATGGGGAGGCAATGCCAAAGCATAGGAGACGGGGTTGAGTCGTCGTAAAACCTTGTAAGGGCCTATGAATCTAGGTGCCAACTTCATGGAAGGCACTAGGAGCTTAATATTCCGCGAGGAAAGCCATACCCTGTCCCCAACCTGATATACGGGTGCCTGCCTCCTGTGTCTGTCAGCCTTGATTTTCTGGATGGCACTACTTTTCTTGAGTGCCTCCTTGACTTTCCCCCAAGTGTCCTTCAAGGACGCCAAATGGTCATCCAAAGCAGGTATCGTGGTATCCGAAAACGTAGTCGGTAACATAGGAGGATCGAAACCATAAACGGTGAAGAAAGGGGAATGTCCTGTGGATTCGCTCACCGCGCTGTTCAAAGCATACTCAGCCCATGGTAGCAGGTCTGACCAGTTATCTTGCTGTTCTGAGATAAAGCACCTGAGATACTTTTCTACATTCTGATTTGCACGTTCTGCTGCTCCGTTGGTCTGGGGGTGATAGGCCGAAGAGAAAGACAAGTCTATCCCCACATTCTTACAAAACCCTTTCCAAAACCTGGAGACAAATTGGGTGCCCCTATCGGAGACAATCCCAAGAGGAATACCATGTATGCGGACCACGTGGTTAATGAATATGGGCACCAGTTCGGCTGCCGACGGTAGTTTACGAAGAGGAACATAGTGACCCATCTTGGAGAACCGATCGATGATCGTAAGTATAACTGTGTTCCCTCTAGAATCGGGTAACTCCACTATGAAGTCCATAGCTAAGTGCGACCATGGTCGTTCTGGGATTGGCAGAGGTTGGAGCAAACCAATGGGTGCTGTTTTGGGATTTTTATGTCTTGTGCAAACCTCGCACACGGCTATGTAATCTTTAACATCTCGGCGCAACGTGGGCCACCAAAAGATTTTATTGATGCTGGACACCGTTTTGGTGATTCCCATATGCCCGGACGTTTTATTATCATGATAAAGGTTAATATTTCTTCTCTTTCACATTCAGGTACAAAGAGTTTCGCGGGAGGTTTCCCTTCAGGAGCCGTGCCCTGCACGGTTTGTAACCTTTGCAACAAGGGAGACGAGACATTAATCGTGGTAGAGGCTATAATCCTTTCTTGGGGTACAATGGGATGCTGATCTTGGACGTTAAATTCGTAGGACTCATGCTGTCTAGATAAAGCATCTGCTTTAACGTTTCTGGACCCAGGTCGATAGGTCAGTACGTAATTAAAGCTTGAAAGAAACAACGACCATCTTGCTTGTCGGGAATTTAACCGTTTAGCATCTCCAATGTATGTGAGATTTTTATGATCGGTATGATAAGGATGGGGTCACTAGACCCTTCCAGTAGGTATCTCCATTCTGCCAAGGCTGATATGACTGCTAACAACTCTCTGTTTCCTATGTCATAGTTCCTCTCTGCCGGGGAGAGTTTTCGGGAATAGAAGCCGCATGGATGCAAGGGTTTGTCGGGTGCTTCCCTCTGGGACAAGACTGCACCAAGACCTATCTCGGAGGCGTCAACTTCCACTTGGAATGGCAGAGCCGGATCCGGATGTCTGAGTACCGGGGCCGTAGTAAACGCTTGTTTGAGTGCTTCAAAGGCTTGACTGGCTTGGGGTGTCCATTTCTGATTACCCACCCCTTTCCTAGTCATGGCCGTGAGGGGAGAAACCAAAACCGAAAAATCTTTAATGAACCTCCTATAATAATTTGTGAATCCTAGAAACCTTTGGATGGCTTTAAGTCCTTGGGGTAGAGGCCAGTCTAGGATTGCTGTAAGTTTCTTAGGATCCATCTGGAACCCCTCAGGTGTTATTATGTAGCCAAGGAAATGTACTGTCCTTATGTCAAATAAACATTTCTCTAATTTACAATACAATCCAGCCTCCAACAATTTTTTCAGTACTTTTTTCACGTGGACATGATGGGTTACGATATCAGGCGAGTATATCAGGATGTCATCCAGATATACTATGACAAATACTTGCAGGAATTCTCGTAAGGTATCATTTATGAGGTCTTGAAAAACAGCCGGCGCATTGCATAAGCCAAAAGGCATCACCAGGTACTCATAATGCCCACTTCTTGTATTAAAAGCCGTTTTCCATTCGTGTCCCTCTTTAACCCTTACGAGGTTGTAAGCCCCGCGTAAATCAAGTTTGGTATAAATATTGGCCCCCTTTAGGCGATCGAACAGTTCTGTGATAAGTGGTATGGGATAGGCGTTCCTTATGGTTATCCTGTTCAAACCTCTATAATCTATACAAGGCCGCAGGTCTCCCTCTTTTTTCGATACAAAAAAGAAACCTGCCCCTGCTGGAGAAGAGGACCGTCTGATGAAACCTCGCTCCAGGTTCTCCCTTATGTACTCCTCCATAACGTCATTTTCTTTTTGGGACAAGGGGTATACATGTCCCCTAGGAGGCATAGTACCAGGGAGTAAATTTATAGCACAGTCGTACGGGCGGTGCGGTGGTAGGACCTCAGTCCTGGACTTAGAGAAGACCTCTTTAAATCCCAAATATTGTTCAGGAACCTCTGTAGACAAAGGAGGGGCTGTGGCAACGTTGAGGCTAGCGATTACGTTGACCCTCCCCAGACAGTGCGATTGACAACGAGGACTCCAGTATTTTATGTCTCTTTGGACCCAATCAATAACCGGGTTGTGTTCTGCCAACCACGGAAACCCAAGCACGACAGGACAAGAAGGGGACTCAATGATTTGGAAACATATGTTTTCATGGTGCAATACTCCTGTTTTCATGCATACAGAAACAGTGTCGTGGGTGATATGTGGGCAGGATAGAGGGTTTCCATCTATAGCCTCCACCATAAGAGGTCTGTCCTTGAGGACCAGAGGTATGAGACATTTAGCAGCAAACTGTTTATCCATAAAATTGCCTGAGGCCCCAGAATCTAAGAAGGCCTCAGTCTTAATGTGAACCTTGTCCAGGTCAATGATATTGGTACCAGGATCCTGGACTTTTTTTTTTCGTCGTTTACGAAAGAGGCATAAAGAGACCCTATAACCTGGGTATTGGCTGGTCTCTGGCTTGCTCGGCCACTCTCACCCCTGCTCCCCCTAGGTCTCTGAGGACATTGAAGGCGGAAGTGGTCTGCCCCGGCGCAATAGAAGCAGAGTCCCTTCTCCCTTCTGTGAGCTCTCTCTGCTTCCGATATACCAGTCTTTCCTATCTGCATAGGCTCAACAACAGGTAGATCTGATTTAACGTTTTCCTGGTTACCGGAAGCAACGGTAGTTCTGGATGATAAGGGTAAAGGAGGCAAGAGCCTTCTAGGTCTATCCCTGGGGTGTCTCCTTTCCCTAATTTGATCATCCATAGCTATACAGAAGTCGATTAAGTGATCAAGAGTCTCTGGCAATTTTAGAGGAGCCAACTCGAACATAAACGCGTCGTTCAGACCTTCAGTAAAGGCCAAGGTTAGGACATCGTTCGGCCAGAGAACCTCTGAAGTCAAGGTTTTAAATTCTATTGCGTATTCAGCGACCCTCCTATTACCTTGTTTAATGTGAAATAATGACCTCCCCGCATTAGTAGCCCTTCTAGAGGGGTCAAAGGTGCGTTTAAGCTCTGAAGTAAAACCCTCATAATCGTATATGATGGGTTTCCTGTTCTCCCACAAGGGAGTAGCCCACAATAAAGCCTTCTCCGTTAAATGACTAATTAGATAGCCCACCTTAGCTTTATCTGACATACATGATCCTGGGTTGTTCTCGAACAAAATTTCCAGTTGGGTCAGAAAGCCCCGGCATAAGTTTGGTGTTCCATCATAGCGTACGGGTGCTTTCATACTGAGCCTACATCCCTCGGGAGAGGCCGGACTGATCCTAGGCACTACTGGGTCTGGAGGGCTTGCAGCTCCAGAACTGGATCGGTTTAACAGGGTTTGCAGGGCAAGAGCAATCTGGTCCATCCTATGGTCCTGCTCTTCTTGTCTGGCTGCAATACGTGTCAACTGATTAGAGAGGTCTGCGGGATCCATTGGCCCTGACGTAATGTCACGGATCCCCCTGATACTAGAGTAGTGGTCCCTATACGCAGGTCACTCTCTAACCTTCCGATCCTTGAGTGGTCGGCTCTACTAGACAGATTACTAGAATGGCAGCACAGATCACATACAAGAGAGAATACCAGATATTGTCACGGATCCCTCAGCTATCTGACTAGTGGTCCCTATACGCAGGACACTCTCTACCTTCCGATCCTTAGGTTGGTCGGCACGACTAGACAGACACAGAATATGACAGGATAGTGTATCCACAAAAATGACACTAGAACGATACACAAGATCTAGAATAATTTAGCTCTTCCAAGATCCTAACCAGACAAGAGGTAGTCTGATGTGTGCTTAGGGTGCCACACAGACTGACCTCAATACCAGAATAAGAAGAGTTAATGCCAATACCAGGGGTTACGCACAGAATGGTTCGTTTGCCAATGCCAGGGGTCACACACAGAATAATTCGTTTGCCAATGCCAAGGGTCATACACAGAGTGGTCGTTTGCCAATGCCAAGGGTCATACACAGAGTGGTCGTTTGCCAATGCCAAGGGTCATACACAGAGTGGTCGTTTGCCAATGCCAAGGGTCATACACAGAATAGTCGTTTGCCAAATATACAAGAGCTCTGCGGGAAGTAACTACCACGTCAGGGCACCGGTAAATAGTGAAGCCGGGTCTTAAACTCGGCGGGTCCGCGTCATCACGCCAGTCCCCGCCCCCTGGCGCCCCACGTGAGCGCAGCCGGCTGCGTTATCACTCGGCGCCTGGCCAGCGAGCAGCGAGGAAGCCGCTGCCAGGCGCCCCCTAGATCCAGCGCGGGCCGCGATACCAACGCGGTCCGTGACACACACAGTACTCCAAGTGAGGTCTCACCAGTGCTCTGTACAGTGGCATGAGCACTTCCCTTTTCCTACTGCTAATACCTCTCCCTACACAACCAAGAATTCTGCTAGCATTTCCTGCTGCTCTATTATATTGACTACTTACCCTTAGATCCTCTGCAATAATAACCCCTAAATCCCTTTCCTCAGATGTTGAGGTTAGTTCTGTATCAAATATTCTACATTCAGCCCTTGGGTTTTTACGTCCCAGGTGCATTATCTTGCACTTATCCACATTAAAACTCAATTGCCACAGCTCCGACCATTTTTTTAGTTTACCTAAATCATTTGTCATTTGGCTGATCCCTCCAGGAACGTCAACCCTGTTGCAAATCTTTGTGTCATCAGCAAAAAGACACACTTTACCATTAATACCTTCTGCAATATCACTAATAAAAATATTAAAGAGAATGGGTCCAAGTACTGACCCCTGAGGTACCCCACTGGTAACAAGACCTTGCGCTGAATAAACTCCATTTACCACAACCCTCTGTTGCCTGTCACTCAGCCACTGCCTAATCCATTCAACAATATTGGAATCCAAGATCAAAGATTGCAATTTATTGATAAGCCTTCTATGCAGAACAGTATCAAAAGCCTTACTGAAATCTAAATAAGCAATGTCTACTGCACCACCTGTGTATTATTTTTGTTACCCAATCAAAAAAATCAGTAAGATTAGTTTGGCATGATCTCCCTGAGGTAAACCCATGTTGTTTCTGATCCTGTAATCTATGTGTTTTTAGATGTTCAACAATCCTTTCCTTTAACATGGTTTCCATTAATTTCCCCACTACTGACGTAAGACTAACTGGCCTATAGTTCCCCGATTCCTCCCTACTACCCTTCTTGTAAATGGGCACAAAATTTGCTAATTTCCAGTCTTCTGGGACAACTCCCGTTAACAAGGATTGGTTAAATAAATCTGTTAACGGTTTTGCAATTACAACACTGAGCTCTTTTAATAATTTAGAGTGGATCCCATCAGGCTCCATTGACTTAATTGTCTTTACTTTAGACAGCTGCTGTAGAACCTCCTTGTCATGGAGCTGATGTAACGCTCCATGCTTCAAACCCCAAGAGACTTTATGTTCATTTATATCGTGTGTTTTTAAATATTTTACATCGTTTGGTTTTAGTTTAATTTAGTTTAGTGTAAAATGGCATAGCTTTGGTTTTAAAAATACTTATATTCCTGTAGGTAAATGTGTTTTTGTGTATACAGCTTTACTGCTGTGTAATTTATGCACCAGGGCTTTTCCCATTATCTAGCTGCATGTTTAATTCAAGGGCTCTCTGATAGTGTGTGTTTAATCTGATGTGTTAGAACAATGGATATACAAATGTTGTGTGAGCTGAAGGCTAAGAGAATGTAAAGAATGTTTATTGTAAATAACTGACTTAATTTGCATACCCATACTAATTACATTATGACTGTTGGACTTCAGCATAAATGGTGGCGTTTGGTTCATTAAAAAGTCAGAGAACTCTCAGAGCTCAGAGAGAGAGGATCCTGTTTTAAAGCATACAGCCGCGCCTGGTGTCTTTATTACAAACTACGCTACACTCCACACTCACCCTCAGAAGGCAGAGAGCGGCCTTCTGGAGATTCCTAACGGCTCCAGGGCAGTGGAACAGAAGCAGGCAGGTCAAGTCGCTGGAGGCGCTGAGGACAGCTCTCCCAGTAGCCGGGCTGACCGCAATGAAGGGGTGTCTGGAGAGCCAGGACAGACGGAAGGGAACCGTTCCTTCACACTCCTCCTCTGTAAACTCATATGTAAATGTCTCTTTAGTGTTTCCTCCTAACTGAGGTCCCTTTCCTTCCTTTTCTTCTGCAAAGACTGAACAAAAATATTCATTGAGGCAGTCAGCGAGACTTTTATCCTCTTCTACATACCTTCCTTCCTTTGTTTTTAATCTAATCTAGTATACTACTGTAGAGGGCATTACTACTGTAGAGGGCATTTACGTCACATGTTACCATTATATCTTCCTCCCTCCACTTTAGTTCCTTCAGTATTTGTAATACACTCAAAGTGTCTTTGCGGTAAGAGGGTACTTCTTTTACTATAGGCTGGAGTATGGTATCTACATACGCAGATAGATGGCTTGTAATGGACTCTATGCCCGCTACTATCAGCCTGCCAGGGGGGTTAATTAAGCTTTTATGGATTTTTGGTAAAATATAGAGATGCAGTGTTTTGATTTGTTCCAAGAGTATATAATCATATTCCTGTTGGGATAGGATTCCTGTGTCTCTTCCCTTCTGTAGTAGAGTATTGAGATTTGTCCTTATATCTTTAATAGGATCTGATTTCAATCTCGCATACGTGGTGTCGTCATTTAAAATATGGTGTACTTCTTCTTCATATGCTTCCCTAGAAAGGATAACAGCCCCCCCCCCTTTGTCCTCAGGTTTCATTATTATTGTACGGTCATTCCTGAGATCTTTCAGTGTTTTCTTTTCTTCTCTAGTAAGATTAGGGTTTTTTTCCTTAGTGGATATTGCTTCTATGTCCTTCAATACTAGGCTTTCAAACATTTTAATTTCGTCAGAGATGACATTACGAGGGAAAAATTTGGATTTAATCTTTAGATCCGTGTGGACATTTGGTCCTTGATTAGATGTTACCACTTTCTCTAGAGGGTTCCTCAAAAATAATTTTTTAAGACTCAGTTTTCATTTGAATCTTCGAGGTCAATATAGACCCCAAACTTGTCCAAATGATTTGAGGGTGCATCCTTAAGGCCCCTGATGAGAACTTTGATTTCTGGATTTGTGAGGATTCTTTGGCTCAGATTGAATATGCCCTTCGATTCTATCTTCTTTCTCTCTTTTCTCTTCCGTACTCTGCATCCTGATCTCTTTCCTCTTCGGACTTTTCCCAAGATCTTTTCTTTCCTATTTCTCGTATTAATCTTACATCTATATCCCTGTATTCTCCTTGTTTCTCTCCCCCGTTCAGTGGGTCCCTCCAAAAAATTTCTTCATGGTTGACTTCTAGGGGTGTGTATCTGTTGGATAAAGGTATAGCATTCACCTTGTTCTCCGTCTCTCTTCTTGGACATTGTGCTCCTATGTGGGGGCCAGGGTTTTCTTTCTTTTCTGGATTCCTATTTTGAGGTAAATTTCTATTTTGAGGTGGACGTAGCATTTCCTTTTCATCCCAAGCCTGCCTCATTGGAGATGATCTCCTTCCCCATTCCGGTCTATGGTTATAATGGTTTCTATAGTTTCATCTATAGTATTGATCTTGACCTCTTCTTTGTTCAAAGTATCTGTTGGGGCCACCTTGATGTTGGCGGGGTTCATAATATGTTGTTTCCTGATCTCTTCCCCAATTTTCTCTAACTCTGGGCATTAGTATTGTACTTTCTACGCTCCCACCTCTGGTTTCTCGTGTCCCATCCCCCCACTCGAGGTTATCCAACAAATTCTTTTTTGGATGGATTTTCTTCTTGCTTTATTTCTCCATAGTCTTTATGGACCTGGCCTTTCTTATAGTCCTCTACATCCCTTTCATATTTTCATTTCTTAATGACCAAAACTTCTCTTTCTATTTTTTCTAATTTTTCTTCTAGACCTTTGTTTATCTCTTGAACTTCCTCTATTTTGTAGTCATGTTCTATTATTTGAGAAAGTTTATCAATCTCCTCACTAATTTTGGGGAGTTTCTCCTTCTTTTTTTTTAATGACATATTCCATCATAGAGACCGAAAAACTCTGCAATAGTGAGTTCCACCCTATGACAAAATCAGGGTCATCTTTTTCCGAAGTGGGAGTTTTCTGAAATCTCAAGCCCCTTGGTGTCAATTTATCTTTTATATATTTCTCTAGGGTGACAATCTCCAACTTCATTTTTATTTATTTAATGAGGTTTTTCTCCAGATCTATTATTGTTTTTTTTACCATGCCAATATTTGCAATGGATGTGGGCTCCATGTTGCTAAACATGGATTCCACATTACTTCCCACTCTGCTTCTAAAATTATTGAGTGACATGTTCAGGCAGCTATAGTACCACTGGGGGAATTTTCTATACCTAAATGAAATATTGTGAAACAAATGGTAAGCGCCACACAACACGCCGTATCCACCCAAACTCCAATGCTACACCAGCAAGTAGTGGTTTCCCCCACACCATAGAATATAAACAAGATGGTTACATATCTGGTGGGCACATATGGCGATAAAATTAATAATTATTCCACTCACAAATATAGAGCCTTTAGCACTGGCTCTGAGTGGGATTTCGCCTCTGGGTGTTTGTCTTCCTCCTTGTTAGCAGGTGACCCCCACCTTAGATATGGAAACTTTCTTCAAGCGCCATACATTTGTAGAAACGTAGGAGGATAGACAAAAAAATATATGCTTTCCTAGTGTAAATCTTTCTTTTTGATAAGCACAATTTTTCTGCTGAATCGAGACATACATTTGGTGGAGCTTCCAAAGCTCAGGTAGAAGTGCCAATGGATTTTTTTTGTGGGGAATTTCGTCATGTCATCTCTGACGAAATTAAAGTGTTTGAAAGCCTAGTAATGAAGGACATAGAAGCAATGTCCACTAAGGAAAAAAACCCTAATCTTACTAGAGAAGAAAAGAAAGCACTGAAAGATCTCGGGAATGACCGTACAATAATAATTAAACCTGCGGACAAAGGGGGGGGACTGTTATCCTTTCTAGGGAAGCATATGAAGAAGAAGTACATCGTATTTTAAATGACGACACCACGTATGCGAGATTGAAATCAGATCCTATCTATACTATAAAAGAGTAAGGCTTGGCGTGTCCGTCGCCAAGCCTTACTCTGCGCATGCGCGCGCAACCAGCGGCGGTTGGTTGCGCGCGCATGCAACCGCCGCGGCACGAGCCGGCTGCCGGCTCGCCGCGGCGGTTACAAGATGCACACAGTAGCCGGGTAGAGGCTGCGCTCGCAGCCTCTACCCGGCTGCCGCGCGCATCCAACCCCCGAGCGGCGAAGGGAAAGGTCCCTCCGCCGCTCGGGGCTTGGATGCGCGCGGCAGCCGGGTAGAGGCTGCGCTCGCAGCCTCTACCCGGCTGCCGAGCGCATCCGAGCGGCGCCGGGGAAGTGAAAGTTTCCCCACTTCCGCTCTTTGAAGGACCCAAGCCCCGGTCACGTGACCGCGGCTTGGGTCCTTCAAAGACCGGAAGTGGGGACACTTTCACTTCCCCGGCGCCGCTCGGAAAGGTAAGTATGGCGCCGAGCTCATGGGGCGGCTGTCCGAATGCCGATAGAGCATTCGAACAGCCGCCCCATGTCTGGTCTGGGGTCTGAGCTGGGGCATATCCATGAGCGCTGGGGGGCCAATATCCATGAGCTGGGGGGCCAATATCCATGAGCTGGGGGGCAATATCCATGAGAGCTTGGGGGGGCAATATCCATGGGGGGCAATATCCATGAGAGTTTGGGGGGCAATATCCATGATCTGGGGGGCAATATCCATGAGCGCTGGGGGGCCAATATCCATGAGCTGGGGGGCAATATCCATGAGCTGGGGGGCAATATCCATGAGAGCTTGGGGGGCAATATCCATGAGCTGGGGGCAATATCCATGAGCTGGGGGCAGTATCCATGAGAGCTTGGGGGGCAATATCCATGAGCTGTGGGGCAATATCCATGAGAGCTTGGGGGGCAATATCCATGAGAGCTTGGGGGGCAATATCCATGAGCTGGGGGGCAATATCCATGAGTGCTGGGGGGCAATATCCAGGAGCTGGGGGCAGTATCCATGAGCTGGGGGGCAATATCCATGAGCTGGGGGGCAATATCCATGAGCTGGGGGGCAATATCCACGAGCTGGGGGGCAATATCCACGAGCTGGGGGACAGTATCCACGTGCTGGGGCATAGTATCCACGTGCTGGGGCATATATCCACGTGCTGGGGCATATATCCACGTGCTGGGGCAATATCCACGAGCTGGGGCAGTATCCACGAGCTGGGGCAATATATCCACGAGCTGGGGCAATATCCACGAGCTGGGGCAGTATCCACGTGCTGGGGCATATATCCACGTGCTGGGGCATATATCCACGTGCTGGGGCATATATCCACGTGCTGGGGCATATATCCACGTGCTGGAGCAGTATCTAGGAGCTGGGGGGGCAATATCCAGGAGCTGAGACAGTATCCACGTGCTGGGGCATATATCCACGTGCTGGGGCAGTATCCACGAGCTGGGGCAATATCCACGAGCTGGGGCAGTATATCCACGTGCTGGGGCAATATCCACGAGCTGGGGCAGTATCCACGAGCTGGGGCAGTATCCACGAGCTGGCAGTATCCACGAGCTGGGGCAATATATCCACGAGCTGGGGCAATATATCCACGAGCTGGGGCAGTATATCCACGAGCTGGGGCAGTATCCACGAGCTGGGGCAGTATCCACGAGCTGGGGCATATATCCATGAGCTGGGGCAGTATATCCACAATAGACTGCCCTCTGGGCAGGCTTTCCACCTTGTTAAAGATATAAGGACAAATCTCAATACTCTACTACAAAAGGGAAGAGACACAGGAGTCCTATCCCAACAGGAATATGATTATATACTCTTGGAACACACCAAAACACTGCATCTCTATATTTTACCAAAAATCCATAAAAGCTTAATTAACCCCCCTGGCAGGCCGATAGTAGCGGTCATAGAGTCCGTTACAAGCCATATATCTGAGTATGTAGATACCATACTCCAGCCTATAGTAAAAGAAGTACCCTCTTACCTCAAAGACACTTTGAGTGTATTACAAATACTGAAGGAACTAAAGTGGAGGGAGGAAGATATAATGGTAACATGTGACATAAATGCCCTCTACAGTAGTATACCACATCTAAACGGTCTTAATGTTGTAACAGAGGAGATAGAGAAATCTAAAAAAATTGGTATAGATCAAATACAGTTTGTAGTTGAGGGTATGGATTTCATTTTGAAAAATAATTATTTTCAATTTGATGAGGATTATTATATCCAGAAGAGAGGTAACGCGATGGGGACAAAGTTTGCGCCCAGCTATGCGAACCTATATATGGCAGGCTGGGAAACCCAGTTTGTCTACGGTTAGCATAGCTGGGCGCACCAAAATATTGTGGTCTATAAGCGATTTATAGACGATATATTCTTTGTTTGGCGAGGGGATGAAAAAGACCTTGTATCTTTTCTCGACAGTTTAGATAGTCCAGAATGGGGTATCAAATTGGAGAGAAAATGGAGTAAGGATAGGATTAAATTCCTCGACCTGGATATATATAGAGAAGACAAGGAGATACGGTCCAAAACATTCTTTAAAGAAGTCGACAACGACACATATATAGATATTTCGAGTTGCCATAACCCTATATGGTTAAAGGGTGTCCTGAAGGGACAATTCACTAGATTAAGAAGGAACTGTTCTGATATTACGACCTTCAGACAGCAAGCAGATTCCCTTAAAGGGCAATTTATAGAAAAAGGGTATTATGGAAAGGAACTAGATTTCACAATCACCAAATTAGAAAACGAGGATAGAGATACTCTGTTAAAATCTAAACCTAAAAATATAAATAGGAGAGATGAGATTACTTTCATTTGTGATTATAATGGGAAAGCCAAAAATATTGAAAAAATACTTAACAAACACTGGCATGTCCTATGCCAAGATAAAGAGCTAAATGGCTTTATAGGGAAGAAACCAAAAATAATATTTAGGGGGACGAAAAAACCTAAAAAAATAATTTAGTCCATGGAAAAACAAGAAAAAATCCTATTAAGAACAGGAATAGTTTCAATTTAAAGAATGGGTTCTATAGCTGTGGACAATGCCTTGCGTGTAGATTTACTGGTACAAAGAAAAAATTTCATGGTGAATATTATAATCAGAAATACCATCAGACAATGAACATAAGGAATGTATTCATTCTAAATTTCAAACTAAACATTTCAAACTAAAACATAATAGTTCTCCCTTAGGTTTAAAATTTATGGCTATAAAACAAATATTTAAAAGAGATACAGAGGAGGATATAAAAAGATTAGGGCAGGAGGAGATGAGGTTAATTTTTGAATTGGGCACTATGTCAGCGGGTGGCTTAACCCTTTTGATGCGGAGGACGCGCTCAGCACGTCCACCCACAGGTAGGGTTGCGTGCGGAGGACGCGCTGAGCGCGTCCTCCTTTTGCGGACAGCGATCGGCCGGATTCCGGCCGACCGCTGTGCCTCCCTGGTGCGGGCTGACATCCTCGATGTCAGCCCAGTATTCGGAACCGCCGCCGGCACCATTAGATGTCATTGCAGCGGCGCAATGACATCTAATTCAGGCGCCCCCCCCTGCGTTTGCGGAGGAGGCACCTTAAAGGGAGGGGGGAGGTCCTTCGGACCTCTCTCCCTCCCGATCGCCAGCTGTCACAGGGTTAAGGCAGGCATGGTTTGAAAGGGCACAGCCTGCCCTTCCAAACCGTGCATGCCATTAACCCCTTGGGTGCTGGATGACGATTCGGCGCTGAAAAGCGCCAAATCGTGATCCTCTCCCGGAGCTGGCCGACATCTTGGATGTCGGCCAAGCTTCCGGGAATGCCCCCTGAGGACTGGCGTCATCGTGCATAGCACGATGACGCCAGTCCTGGAGTTAACCCCTAACTGCCACCAATGGTGGAGATAGGGGGTTCATTGGAACCCCCTATCTCCCGATCCGTGGCAGCTAGGGGTTAATGTTTGGTACTGTTGGATCGGCCAGAGCATGGCCTTTCCAACGATACCAAACATGACCATGAAAAAAGTTTTTTAAAAAAAATTAAAAATAAATAAATATATATTTAAAAAAAAATAAGTTTTTAATCTTTTTTTGGTGTGTTAATGCAACAATATTGTTCCCATTTCAATTATAATGTGATCAATGTTTCTGCACTAACGATTTTTGTATTGCGGTGCGTTTGTTAAAAATCGCGTAATTTTCCCCAAAAAAAAATGTAACGAGTCCCCATTTCTAATTTTTTTAACAAGCGCACCCCATACAAAATATAACCGCAATTGCTCGCATGTTAACCCCTTAGTGACCGGGCGGTTTTACACAAATCCGTCCTTTAGTGACCGCTGCTGTTTTTACGTTTCTGTGCTGTTTGTGTTTACGTCAAATTTTCCTCTTACTCGTTTATGCAACCCACACATATTTTACACTATTTTTCTCGTCATTAAATGGACTTTATAAAGATACCATTTTTTTCATCATTTCATATAATTTACTATAAAAAACATTGTGAAATATGACAAAAAAATTGAAAAAACACCACTTTTTCGAACTTTGACCCCCAAAATTTCTTATGTATCAACAACCGTCAAAAAAATTGAATTCCTTAGTAGTTTCTAAATTTAGTTCTGAGTTTAGCAATACCCAATGTTTACATATTCCTCGCTTTGCTCCTTATCTTATGCAACAATAAGTGAAAGTAGCACTTTGCCATTTACAAAGGGTTTACTTTTAAAAGTAGTCATAGTGACATTGTAACACTGATATCTGTCACTAATTCCTGAATAACCCTCCACATATACATATTTTTTTAAAGTACACAAATCAAGGTATTAAACTTGGGGTATTTTGACTCTTTCCATGCAAACCATTTTACCACAAATCTATGCCAAAGTTTGAGAAAAAAAAAAGTTTTGGTGATTTTTTTTTTTTTAATACAATTTAAGAATACATGTACTGTGAACTTTAAGGTTTACTGGCAAAAAGCACCCCACAATATGTTCAGCAACATCTTCTGAGTAAATTGATACCACCCATGTATAGGTATGTCGGGTTATTTGGGGGTTAATAGGCCTTATTTGGGGGGTGCGAATTTCAGTTTTCCAACTTGGAATTTTCACATTTCGTCATCATGCACCCATGTCCTATTTGGGAAATTTTTGAAGCCGGCCAAAGTTTACCCCCATCAAACCATATATTTTTAGAAAGGGCACACCCTAGGGTGCTTCAAAGAGTTGTATTTTAACACTTTCCATGCACTAGCTCTATGTCAAACTTTCAGGTAGTCACTTTTTGTGTTATTTTTTCACACACATTGTACTTCAGGCATGAATTGTCAAATCCAGTTATGGGTTACTGCCAAAAAACACCCCAAAATATGTTCGGCAACATCTTCTGAGTAAAGTGATACCACCCATATATAGATTTGTTCTGTTTTTGGGGTGCTACGCCAATCTTTTGACATGTGCTTGTCATTTTTCTAATTTGACATATCTTCTTTGCTTATCTTCTTTTTAGGGGCCTTTTTATATACCCCAATTTTATGAACGTGCATATATTTGGTAAGCTAACACCCCAAAGTATTGTAAATGGAGTGTTTTTATGCCATGGATGCAACCGTTTGCTCCAAACAAATTGGATACTGTTTGGTGGTCATTTTTCATTTTCACACCCACATCAGTTTTGGACTGTGATTTAGGCTAGGGTCAGACGAACACATTTTTCACGTTGTCCGTGAAAAAGTGCGTTCGAACGAATGGACGTATTTTTTCACGGAATACGCGATAGCGGTCATACGATGCGCATTTTCGTCCGTGATTTTGTACGGATCATCAATAAAACCCTTTTGCGTCTGGACGTTATGTTGGCCGGATGTGTGCAGCGTCTGACGTCTCCCAATCACGCAAACACGCCGCTATGCGGCCGCAGCGCACTCTGTACGTCAGTAGTAGCGGTTTGACGTTCTCGAAAAAATGCGTTCGTTTGCCACTTGCGTTGCACGGACGAACTTTCGTGCGGCCGTTCGTCGTATGTTCCCCGGCATTGGACGTCATTTGCTGCTAGCACGGCCGTGATTTCGTGCGGCTAAACGCACGTTAAAACTGCTTTCGTCTGACCTTAGCCTTAGGAGACACCGTTGTCGGTTACTGCATGAAAACTCTCCAGGTTGTTTTCTGCAAGGTCTCCTGAGTACTCCCATGCCCCCCCATGCATAGGTTTGCCAGGATTTTGGGAAGGTTCAAATACAATTTTTATGACTTTGTCATTGGAGTTGAAATTGAGATTATTTCTTCAGCTAGGCCTATCTTTGGTTTTGGGTCTACCGCATACCCCAGTTTGAATTAATTGCCAGAAAATTGTTTAAATTTGTTATGTTGACACCCCAAGGTATTGCATATGGAGTGCTTTGATGCCATGGATGCAACGGTTTTAGCCCAAAACATTTGAGAAGGTGTGTGGCGGTAATTTTTAAATTTTCAGATTTTTACGCCCACATTAGATTTGGACTGTGATTTAGGAGACACTGTTGTTGATTACTGCATGAAAACTCTCCAGGTTGTTTTCTGCAAGGTCTCCTGAGTACACCCATGCCCCCCATGCATAGGTGTGCAAAGATTTTGTCAAAATACAGCACCAATTGTAGAACATAAAAATGTAGGAATAAAATGTAAAAAGTCTGGTGCAGTAAAAGAAAAAAAAAAACTAAACTGAACTAACTAGACTGTAAGAAAAAAAAATCACAGATCACGCACAGTGTGATATATCTTGAAACAGTCCCCAAGACACAGACCGGGTTGTCCAGGGCATTCTGGGCAGTAAAAGATTGTGTCTCTGTCAGGAACCGGGTTCTTGTGACACCGGTGACGTGAATATGAACCCAGGATGCAGTAAATAAGGCAACAACAAAAGGCTTGGTGAAAATAGCAGAAACGTATATTGAATAACTGGATACAAATAAAAAGGCAGGAATCTGTATAAATAATAAGTCTTTGAAAAACAAACGCAGATGATGTAAAGTCTTGGGATGGATAATGTAGAAGGGGGTCTTGAGACTGTACCGGCAAGGAGTAAGAGAAGCGAAGTCCAGAGGAATAGCCAGGGGTCCGGTACACGGGAATCAGAATAACAGCAAGGCTGGTCACTTGGCTCTTGGGATAAATCAGGCACCTTTCTTTGATCAGGAATCCAACGTTAATGACAGAGCACTGGCTGGATGTGGGAGTGATTCTTTTAAGGAACCCAGCCAGTGCTCATTACATCCACCTGATGCAGTATACAAAAGCTGGGCTAAGGCATACTGCTGTACAGGAGCTTGCCACCAGGGTTGGTCTCATGACTTGGACTTTTTGCCATGGCGTCACCGTGGGACCTGACAGTCTCTCCTCTGCCCCCTCTTGAAACACACCCTGCATCTTTTTTGGGGTTTCTGTTTGCCCTCAGTAGGGGGGATTTTAAAAATAAAATGTGTAGCCCCAACTCTGTCCCCCATCACCGCCCGGGAGCAGGTGCATCCTGGTACAAAAACCCCGAAATGACCTGGAGCTGAAACTGTAAAAAGGACAGCGTCACTCCGGGGTTTGCCTTTTTGCAGAGCAAAAAGGCATTGTGGGTTGCAATTTGCATCAGGTAAATTGCAACCTTTTTGTACCAGGCCCTTGACTTCCGCATAATCTGGTAGGGCTGGAGCAGCTGATCTGCCAGATCAACCCCACCCATATGCCGGTTATAGGCTTTGATGCACACTGGCTTCCTGATGCGCTCAGCTCTGCCACGTACAGAGACCTCCACAGACCTCTCAGTGTGGATGGTGGATAGAAGGTATACATCCTTCTTGTCTCTGTACTTGACCGCCAACAGCTCCTCTTGGCGCAGAGCTGAGGGCTCCCCCCTTTTTAACCGGGTGCGGGCAAGCTGTGCTGGGAAACCTACGCGGTTCTTGCGAACAGTACCGCATGCTGCTGTATCAAAACAATACAGCAGCTTGAACAAAGGGACACTCGTATAAAAATTATCAACATACAAGTGGTACCCTTTGTTCATCAGGGGAAAAAGTAGGTCCCACACAATCTTGCCACTGGTTCCCATGTGTTCTGGGCAACCTGGAGGGTCAAGGCTACTATCCTTTCCCTCGTACACCCGGAAGGCCTGAGTATACCCACTCTCGCTGTCACAGAGCTTATACACCTTCACTCCATACCTGGAGCGTTTGGAAGGAATATACTGCTTGAATCCCAGCCTTCCCTTGTATTTCATTAGGGATTCATCCACGCAGATATTCCTTCCAGGTGTATAAGCCTCTGCAAACCTGGCGGCGAAGTGAGTAATCAGGGGGCGGATTTTATACAGCCTGTCAAACTGGGGATGCTCTCTAGGAGGGCACAGGCTGTTGTCACTGAAGTGCATGAAACGCAAAATGTTTTCATACCTTCTACGTGAGATTGATTGGGGGTAAATGGGGGTAGAGCAGATGGGGCTACTGCTCCAGTAGGAGCGAATTGAGGGCTTCTTTATGATGCCCATCAGCATAGTAAGTGCCCAGAATTTCAGAAATTCTGGCACATCTAGCGGGGTCCATTGCTGCCTTGCCAAGTAGGAGTCTGGCTTCGCAGCACAATGCTGATGGGCATACAGATTTGATTGGGCAACAATGTGGCCCAACAAATCATCCCCCATAAACACCTGCAAAAACTGTGTGGCGGTAAATCCTGCAACATCAATATTGATGCCAGGATTTGCCATGAAAGGAGGGATATCTGGCCTCTGGTGATGAGGCACTACCCACTCCTCAGCTGGAGCTGTGCATCTCCTGCTGGCAGGTGGTGGCCCAGGATCACACAGAAACATCACTAGGAGATACATCAGCCAGCATAGATGATGTATCTAGCGATGTCTCTGAGCAGTTAGCGGGGTCAAAATCTGGGTCGGAGTCCGACACAGATGCCTCAGATTGTGACGCCAGGATGGCATATGCCTCTTTGGCGCTGTACACCCGCTCAGACATTATATATAATAGATTATAACATTTTATAATTATTATATATATATAAGCGGATTGTAGGTTCTTAGAAGAACCGTTGGGTTTCACAAGAAAATAAAAATAAACACCTAAATCTCTCTAAATCCCTCTAAACCTGCCTCAATTGTTCTAAATCTCCCTAAAATCTCTCTAAATCTGTCTCAATTTTTCTAATCTCACTAAATCTACCTAAAATCTCTAACCTGTCAAATCTGATCTCTCTCTCTCGCTCACCAAAACACAAGTGAGGAGAGGGAGGGAGAATCACAGAGGTCACGGCCAATATTTACAAAATATTGACCTGACCTGACAAATTAGAAATTTTATTTAAATTTTTTATAACTTTTGATTGGATGTTGCTAGCCTGCCTCTCTGATGAGGCAGGCTAGGAACATCCCACACAGCCCCAAGATGACCCTGCCCTTAGAAGGGCAGCGCCATCTTGGCTGTCACTTTTATTTTATTTTATTAATTTTTATTTATTTATTTTTCTTTTTTTTACACTTTTTTTTTACACTTTTTTTAGTCTGCTGGGTGCCTTGATCCCTCGAGGCACCCAGCAGAGCACCTGATCACTCATGTGATCGTTTTTGTACTGAGTGCCACGATACCTCGCCTGCAATGGCGTTTGAGCTGCTGGAAGCGATCCGATCGCTTCCAGCGCTCAAAAGACCGCAGGACGTACCATGTACGTCAGCGGGTCTAAATGAGACCCGCGGCCGTGACGTACATGGTATGTCCGCGGTCACTAAGGGGATAAAATGTGAAAAAAAACTCTTTACAAGTTGTAAATTATTGAAAATTCATATTTTATTGCATTTTTTTATTATATTATACAGACAGGACATGACGTATACATATAATAATGATATATTCTGAATCTGCCGAGTCTCCCAGAAAGAACGATATATAATATGTCTGGGTCATATACTAAAATAAGCCTTCAAAACACGTTTAAACAAGATGAGCGAAACAGGTAAAAATGAGCTCAGCACAGAGGTGTGAAACGCCTCAGCAGCGAAAGGGTTAAATAATGATTTTGAAATCAGTCATTTTCTTTAAAGTCATCTTAGCCATGCCATTTGTGAATTCTAGTTATAAGCATCCTAATTGGAAAGAATAAAGGAAACATTGATTTTCCCATTAATGATAATCGTGAGAAAAAAAAGTTTGAATTTACACGTTTATACATTTGATTGCACTTTACTTAGAAATTAATAAAATTCCATAGTCACATTAGAGCTATGGGACTTGAGTGTATTAGTCCCATTTATATATCGATGCACTTTCTATTGCACTCTACTTAGAAACTATTTATTACAAAGTTTTGCCTATAATAGCAATTGGTAATGGAACTTTATTCAGAGAACATTTGAAGCAAATTTTATTCGGACCAATCAAAGCCCAAATTGGCTTTATCATTAGACACCATCACAGAATTAAACTTAGGTCAATACACAGTTATAGCCTTTTTTTGGCTATGACAAAGGGAGGAGAAAAAAAAAGTGTATTCTATCCCACAGACGACATGGGGGAGCGACTTACACTGTTTATATATGTGTCTCAAATTGAGATTCATCACATTGATGGTTTTGGGTTGGAGCTATATTATATATATGGGACGATAATGTTATCAGTCCCATTTATATATTTATGCACTCAGTTTAATTCTAAATAAGATGCAACCAATATCACATGAGTTAGAGTCACACTTGAGATATGGGACTTTAGTGATCAGTCCCATTCATATATTTAGGCACTTTATATTGCACTATACCTAGAAATAATTTAATATATATATTACCCATATAATTAAATTGGTATTAAGAACTATATTTTGAAGTAACCTCTATTTGGATCCAATCAAAGCCTAGAAGGCTTCTATTAGACATCATCCCAGAACTAAATTTAGGTCACTGAATAGTATTGGTTACGACTTAGGGAAAAAAAATCAAACTTCAGTGTTGGGAGTGTATCCGATCCCACAGATGGCATGGGGGAGTGACTTACACTGTTTATATATGTGTTCTTAATTGAGAATTCCCTTTTGTTTATATGGTATCTGGAAATAAGAACATCCTTTGCCATAGTGAAAATGCGTTAGAGACTATGATCCATCTTGCTTGTGGCAATGTTGAAGATGAATCCACGCAGTACGGCGAAGCGAGATCAACGTCATAGATTTCCCTGGAGCTCGGAGGTTGGTACGGCGCATGCGCAAGATGGCCACGCTAAAAAGACATATTTTGAAACCAACATGGAACGCGGCAAATGGTGCGGCGCATGCGCAAGATGGCGGCGCGCACCGGTTAGAAATTTTGGACTGATCAGGGATATGAGTGGCTAATTTTAATTGTTTTAAGGTTATATATACCCTAGAGATGTGATTGTATGACTTACTAGCTGAAGAAGCTGCTTTACAGCAGCGAAACGCATCCTGGAGTCATGATTTGTTGTTTATTTTAAACTTTGTTTTATAATAATAAACCCTTTTAAAGACCACCTTTTATTATACGACCTAGACATATTATATATCGTTCTTTCCGGCAGACTCGGCAGATTCATAATATATCATTTTTATATGTATACGTCATGTTCTGCCTGTATATTATAATAAAAAATGCAATAAAACTTGAATTTTTAATCATCTGCAGCGTGTAAAGTGTTTTTTTTTTTCACCTTTTATCACATGAACATTTGCGGTTATATTTTCTATGGGGTGCGCTTGTACAAAAATTAGAAATGGGACATCTTGGGTGATTCATTTTCTGACGAAACGTGGTCTATGACCTATGAACTGTCACACCGAGGATCTCCATGGCTGAAATGTGCAGAGAATGCCTACAAGATACTCACATTGTGGTACTGGACTCCGGAGCGAATCCATCGGATTCAGCCCACCTCTGATCCTTTATGCTGGCGATGTGGCTCGGAGGCGGGCAGTTTCCTTCATATATGGTGGACTTGTCCTCTCCTTGGCCCGTTCTGGAGGATGGTTCATGAAGGGGTCTGCAGTATCACGGCGTTAGATGTGACCTTTTCTGCCTCAACTTATCTTTTGTTGCACTTCCCGACATCCATTAAAACGATGCGCAAATCAGCGGCCTTACGCCTAGTCATGGCGGCTAGACTGCTGATACCGGTTCATTGGAAGTCTAGAACGATCCCCTCCAAGAGAATATGGGTGAATGAGGTGGAGAGGCTACGTGCTGTTGATCGCTTAGTAGCGGTGGAACGGGACCAAATAGAGGCCTTCTGCGACGCCTGGATTTATTGGGACGAATATAGGTCTGGAGATGCTGCCGACACTATTACCAGCCCCCGGACAGCGGCAGATGGAGGGGTCTGAGGAGTACGATGGCTCGCTTTCTCTTGTGGGCTCCTTGGCTTGTCTCCCTGGCCTTCCCCCCGAACGTGTTCTGGATAGTAAGAGCTCGCGCGTGTCTACCCCCCCCCTTTCCCCCCCCCTTTTTTTTTTTTTTTTTTTTTTTCCTCTCTCTTCTCTCCCCTTTTTTCTTGGTCCTCTGTTTCTCTCGCCCTCTATCCCCTTCGTCCTGTCTTTTCTCTCTTCTTATCGCATGCTTTTCTTCCCTCTTACCTCTCTCCTTGGAGGCTATGATTTTACTGCAACTTACCGGGATTCACTACTTGGGTAGCTGCTGTTTAACCCCGGATGGACTAGGATTGTAATGTCCTGGTTGACGTGCTAATTGCCGGATATTGAGGGACGCGGCCCTGATCAGCTTACCCAGATCCTGTACATACCTCCAAACTGTATTACACCTCTTGATGTATGTTCCCTCTTTTATGTATCGTTTTGTACTGCAATGTCTTTATTTTCCATTCTGTATTTGATACTCTTTAATAAAACCAAATTTTGAATTGAAAAAAAAAAAAAATTAGAAATGGGGACTTATTCATTTTTTTGGAGGGAATTATGTTATTTTTAGCAAACGCACACCATAGAAAAAAATCATTAGTGCAGCATCATTGTTCACATTACAATTTAAATGTGAACAATATTGCTGCATTAATAAAAATAACACACAAAAAACATTACATGTTGTTTTTTTATTTTTTTTATTATTTTACTTTATACCTGGTCATGTTGGGTATCATTGCCATGCTCAGGCCTTTCGATTGACACCCTCCATGACCCCCTAGCTGCCACGGTTCTGGAGATATCGGGGTTCAAATGAATCCCCTATCTTCACCAGGGGATTCCGGGCAGCTAGGGGTTCCCCGGCTATCTGATGTCGTCACGCTATGCGTGAGGACGTCAGGCAGTGAGGGGGGACCCGGGGGTGGAGCCGCCATACAAGATGGCGGCCCCCACCGGAGCTAGGACGCACTTCGGCGCCGCAAGGCACCGAATTGCGACCCAGTGCCTAACGCATGTTTCGTGTTGTCCGTGAAAAAGTGCGTTCGAACGAATGGACGCATTTTTTCACGGAATACGCGATAGCGGTCATACGATGCGCATTTTCGTCCGTGATTTTGTACGGTTATCAATAAAACACTTTTTGCGTCTGGACTTGATGTTGGCCAGACATTAGCAGCGTCTGACGTCTCCTAATCACACACACATGCTGCTAGCGAACGCAGCGCACTCTGAACGTCAGTACTAGCGGTTTGACGTTCTCGAAAAAATGCGTTCATTTGCCACTTGCATCGCGCGGCTGCACTTTTGTGCGGCTGTTCTTTGTATGCTGCCCGACATTGGATGTAATTTGCTGCTAGCGCGGCCGTGATTTAGTGCGGCTAAACGCACGTTAATACTGCATTAGTCTGACCTTAGCCTTAAAGCTAGGCACCGCTTAAAAGGGGAGACTCTCCCCTTTTAAGCGGTGCCTGGCTTTTTTTTGTGGGACCTCCTGATCAGGAGGGATCCGAACGGATCTCCCCCCTCCCTTCCAGACGATCTCCCGGCATTGCCGGAGGGTCGCCTGGAAATTACATCATCGCGCATGGCGCGATGACGTGATTTACGTCGGGAGGAGCTTGACTTCAGCATCTGAGGACGCTGAAGTCAGAACGCCGCGGGACACCGGACAGAGAGGTGAGTATCTCCGCTGGGGGTCCCGCAAAGCTGATGACGTGTGGGACACGTCCTCAGCATACAGCGGGAGTAACTGAGGACGTGTCCCACACGTCTTCCGCAGTGAAGGGGTTAAAAACGTCTTTTTTTTTACTTTTTATCCTTGTTTCCTGTCCCGCAGGGCACTACCCGGACCCCCATACACCTTTTATGGCAAATATCTAGCATATATGCCCTCTTGGAGGGCACTCTAAAAATCGAACTTTGAGTCCCATTGACTTGTATTGAGTTCGTATTCGTGTTCAAGTTCGAATTCGAACTTTTGAAAAGTTCGAGTTCGAATGCGAACCGAACTCGGGGGTGTTCGGCTCATCCCTAATCTTAAGTGAAGTTTTTCAACAAAGACACAATTCTTATACATTGAATCATAAAAAGTATATCCCCTGACCAAATGCCCCCTTCCTCCATCTCGAAGACAAAGACCATATTGGAATTACACGTTTAATAAACAATCTGGGAGGGGCGAAGCTGCCTTCAGACGAGAGAGGATGCACTTTGCTGAGCTCCCTGATTGACTTTCACATATCTTTATTATTGGTGTCCCTCCGTCTGTTCTGTGACCCCCCATTGGCTGATATCTCCTGGCGGTGTCGACCTGGTGTTGAGTCGGGCAAAGGACCCCCTGGTCGACTGCAGAGCCGGTTTCGGACCTTGGGCCTACAGGTGTGGCCTTTCTGACCTTTGCGGCCTGAACTGTCGCCACAGGCTGAGGCGAATCACTCACATCCCCTCCCTCTGTTCTCCCTGACGGATGGCTTACTCAGACTCCCGGCCCCTTACGAGGGTGACCCTGGCTGAGCTGATGGGTCTTTTTCGAGATTCGTGGATCCTGGTCTGGAAGGAGGTTGGATGGAGCAGCGCAGCAGCCATGGACACGTCTGCCGTCGATGGGCCTCCTGCTGAGCTGTCGGTGGTGTGGCCGTGTGGTGATTGAGCTGAGTACAATTTGGGCACTGGCGATCAGGTAGATGTGGCTTCCCTGCTGACAGAGCAGCCCGCAGATGCATGCCCTGGTTCCCCAGCGGTCTTACCTGAGGTGGCGGCAACTGTTTCTGATCCTCTGCTCCCTTCTCCGGTGAAGAGGCATTCTGGAGGCCACGAGCAGGTTCCGAACCCCCAGGGGAGGAGAGTATACTTTGCTGCCACTGGAAATGCGGAGGAGCTGCCTGCCTTGCCTTCTGACCACAGCTCTGCTCCCGCCGCGGTGACTCCCATAGATGGCCTTCCTTGGTCTCTGAGATGCCTCCCTTTTGATGCCATGGGCCATGGGGGCTTTGTTTCCTCCCCTGCTCTTGGACACTGGTTGAGCCCCCCCGTGACATCGATCACATGTACCCCCGGCTGAGGGTCACTCTCCAGGATGGATGTGATGGTGTATTTGGGGTTGATATAAACCCCCGCCCCCCACCCTTGCTGTGACATTTTTTGAGGACAACTTTGTCATTTTGCTGACTTTCCTATCAACTTTTTTTGCCTCCCCCTCCTTTTTATGTACTCCTGAATGAACTACTGATGCTGCCGGCTGAATCTGGGGGCTCACTGTGGTTCATCTGATGGAACACCGGGACTCCCTCCCCTTTTTTTTTTTTCTTGGTACATTGCAGTGTTAATTTTGACAGCAAATTTAATTTTAGTCTTTTGACTAAAATACCACTTAATTTTCGTCGTATTTTAGTCGTCAGAATTATTATTAATTTTAGTCTAATTTTAGTAGACTAAATTTAGAGTCGATTTTAGTCGACTAAAATCGAATGTGTTTAGTTAATGTGTAATTCATTATTTAAGCATTTCTGCAGCATTTGCAAACTCATTTTATACTCCTGGGGCTGGATTACATGCCTGGAGTAAATGAAAAAAGGGAGTAAGTGAACTTCTAACTCCATAGACTTTAATGGCTCTTGAAGTTCACTTACTCCCTTTTTTCATAGTAATGGACTCCAGCCCCTGGAGCATACAAACATACAATAACTTATTTAATTTTTGACAAACAATACAGTGTACACAATAAGGGCACAGATTTTGATATAAACATTTCTCTATTTAACTTAACCCCTTAAGGACGCAGGGGTGGCGCCCTTAAGGTGTTTAAATTTGCCGGCGAGGCTTACAGGTACGCCTCGCCGACAGGTGCCGTCACGCAGCACTAATTTTGGGCCCTCCCCGCAGCCGGCCTGCAGTGCGCGTCATTGGCTGCAGGAGACGGCTTGATTTCAGGCCGTCCCTGTGCAGCCAATGACGCGCACCGCGAGTCAGCGCGCGCAGGCTGCGGGGAGGGGCCGAGGCGGCCCCATTGAAGACAGCGGGGCGTACCTGCACGCCCCACGTCTTCAAAGCCCGCCCGCCGCCAGGACGTCATGGAACGTCCTGCGGCGTTAAAGGGTTAAAATTAAATAAAACCAAGTCTCACAAACAAAAAAATAACATGCATTTGTTTTTCCAGTGAATATATATGCATAATTATGCAGTTACTAAGTTAGCATGTATTGATTATAACAACTTGCATGAGACATTCTTTCTATTCTTTCTTCTTACAAATACAAGCACAAATTCAAAAACATTAAACAGAAAAACTGTATTGGAATTTGGCTCAGGCTGTAATGCCATTAGTGTGTGCCTTCCTTGTGGAACTAAAAAAATCACCAATCGCTATCAACGCCCCTTTCAGCATTGACTGACTTTAGAGGATATAGTGCCCCAGCTCACATGGATATATATTGCCCCCAGCAGCTCACACATGGCTATATTGCCCCCAGACCAGCTCACACATGGATATATTGCCCCAGCAGCTCACACATGGATATATTGCCACAGACCAGCTCACATATGAACATATTGCCCCAGACCAGCTCACACATGGATATATTGCCCCAGACCAGCTCACATATGGATATATTGCCCCCAGACCAGCTCACACATGGATATTGCCCCAGCTCTCATGGATATGCCCCCAGCACACATGGATACTGCCCCAGCTCTCATGGATATGCCCCAGCTCATATGGATATTGCCCCAGCTCTCATGGATATGCCCCAGCAGCTCTCATGGATATTGCCCCAGCAGCTCTAATGGATATGCCCCAGCTCTCATGGATATGCCCCAGCAGCTCTCATGGATATACCCCAGCAGCTCTCATGGATACTGCCCCAGCAGCTCTCATGGATATTGCCCCAGCTCTCATGGATATGCCCCAGCAGCTCTCATGGATATGCCCCAGCAGCTCTCATGGATATTGCCCCAGCAGCTCTCATGGATATGCCCCAGCAGCTCTCATGGATATTGCCCCAGCAGCTCTCATGGAAATTGCCCCAGCAGCTCTCATGGATATTGCCCCAGCAGCTCTCATGGAAATTGCCCCAGCAGCTCTCATGGATATTGCCCCAGCAGCTCTCATGGATATGCCCCAGCAGCTCTCATGGATATACTGCCCCCAGCTCACCTCCTGCCGCCACCGCGTGTTCGGCTCCCTCTGAGCGTCTGGCGGCATGGAGTTTGTGCGCTCACCTGGGGTAGCTACGTGACCAGCTGTGATCTCGCGAGAACTCAGCTGGTAACGTGGTTTCCCCAGGCGAGCGCTGAAGCTCCATGGCTTCGGAAGCTCGCAGGGAGCCAAACACTGGTCACAGGGTGACACATTTTCGTTGTAAATCGTTTCATTGACGAAAATGGCAGAGTGAGTATTTTCGCCATGATTTTCGTCAAGCACACATCATTTTCATCTCGTTACAATTTTGTTTCTAGTAAGGAAAAAGTGTGCCTGGCGAAAATTATGACGAAAATATTTCACCGACGAAATTAACACTGGTACATTGGGAAGTGAAGGAATGTGGTACGGAGGAGGCGCTAAAGTGGATAGGATATTAATATGAATATGTATGCAGCCTACTGGAAGAGGAACACAAAACCTCGACAGAAATGTGTTTGAGATACGAAAAGAAGTGGGAGTTACTCCAGTGGCGCAAAGAGAGGTAATTTGCGTTAAATCCGGGTAAGTGCGAAACAGAAATGTTCTAAAAAACCGGTATAAGAGCACAGTCTAGGAACAGACCGATTGGTAAAGTGCTATCTTGAGTAAACACTAGAAAAGTGCAATGCAATCAAAAGTGCATATGGTGTAAACAGCTAGAAAAGTGCTGACTAAGAGCACAGTCTAGGAGGAGACCAATGATAAAGTGCTATTTTAAGTAGTGCAAATGCAATCAAAAGTGCATATGGAGCAAATAACAGCTAAAAACGTTGTGCACGTTATAGAGTGTAGATGTATGAATAGGTCATAAAAACATAAAAGCACATAAAAAGGGCATAAAAAACAACACACACTTCTTGTGCAAAGTGCAAATATAAAGTGCAATTGAAATAGCACAAAAAAGGTAATAAAAATAGTCCAAAGATAGTGCAGAAAAGTCTAAAACGGCTAAAAAGCAGTCTTATACGTGAATAAATGGAGGGCTTGTTGATAACTGTGTAGGCCTCTCACTTATAGCGTCCGTATGCGGGGATCCTCCAAATGGGGGAAAGATGGATCTTATCCTTGTTGTCCTAGTGGATTCTGCTTTCTAGTAGATTCCACGTTCTCGTAATGCGGGGAAGGGGAAAAAAAAGAGAGAGAAAAAGAAAAATAGTGCAATATTGTCTAGATAAATCGTGGAAGGATGCAAGAAAAATGCACACTTACACTTTCCAGAGCCTATATGGTCCAGGCTCTGGTTCGAAATGCACTGGGCCAAATATAGAGTGACCTCTTCCCTTCTTTTGAAATTATTGTTCACCTCTGATATAGAAAGACAAAGTATTCATAGCGCAACTTGAATGGTGACTGGGTACATTGGTAGAAATAGGGTTAGTCTCACTCACCGATGGTGGAGCCTTGTTCCAGGCTCAACTTGATGGCATGCAGTGCTCCTTTGCTCGGTGGGCACCGTCACCTCTTTAGCTGCACCTCTTTAGTGGTCTTCTACTGGCTCAGAAGGGCAAATAAAGTAAATAGACCAAAAAAACAGCAGCAAAACCACGAATTGGTAAGTTAAAATAATGTGGTTTATTGAAAAAATCTAAAATAAAGGGTGGGGAGGAAGGGAAAAAAGGAAAAATGATAATGGTTGAGGATACGCGTTTCGGCAACTCACTTGCCTTCATCAGTCCATAAGAGAAATAGGGCCCTTTTTCTCTTATGGACTGATGAAGGCACGTGAGTTGCCGAAACGCGTATCCTCCACCATTATCATTTTTCCTTTTTTCCCTTCCTCCCCACCCTTTATTTTAGATTTTTTCAATAAACCACATTATTTTAACTTACCAATTCGTGGTTTTGCTGCTGTTTTTTTGGTCTATTTACTTTATTTGCCCTTCTGAGCCAGTAGAAGACCACTAAAGAGGTGCAGCTAAAGAGGTGACGGTGCCCACCGAGCAAAGGAGCACTGCATGCCATCAAGTTGAGGTAATATTTCTTAATTCCTATTCTGACTGATTTCCTGGTTTATTCGATCCCGGCTTGTCTCGACTTCCCTGTATTCTGGCGCCCTGATTTCTGGCATAGTATAACGGACCTCTATTTCCTTAACCCCTGCATATGTGTGTTTTGTTGGTTTGCCCTGCTTAACCCGGCCATTGTTAAGGACCGGCTAGCTAGAGCATTGTGGGTTACTTTATTCCACAGGTTGTTTTTCTTTGCACTCCACCACTTTATTTGTGTTCGTCATTCTCAGTATTACTGACCATAACCCGGCCATTTCTAAGGACCGGTTGGTCAGTGTCTGTTGGCTTACAGTCTGCAAGCGGGGTTACCCGATCCTGACATTACGCTAGGGCCATGGACCCTGCAGACGTAGGTCAGCAGCTCGCTGCATGTGCCTCTCGTGTCAATAAATTAGACCACCGCATGGATGCCTTTGCTCAGGCTATACAAACTATTCTTGTCCGTACTGACTATTTGCAGCCTGAACCACAGGTGGCGACCTCTGCCCCGGTCCTGCAATCCCACACACCTGAGGTTGCTTTACCTGCCTCCCATGTATCCATGACTTCTCCAATTCGTTTTGGTGGGGAACAGACTGGGTGTCGTGGCTTTTTGACTCAGGTCAGCATTCATTTTGAACTAAACCCTAGAATGTATGTTTCAGATCGTGCCCGTGTGGGATTTATGATAAATCATTTGTCTGATAGAGCCCTAGCATGGGCTAACCCATTGTGGGAAAATGATGATGCCGTGGTCTATAACTACCACAACTTTGTATGTGCTCTTTGATCCTCCTGGTCGTTCCAAGAGGGCTGGGAGATCCCTGCTCAGAATTAAGCAAGGTTCCAGGTCTGTTGCAGATTATGCCATAGACTTCAAAACCCTAGTAGCAGAGGTTGATTGGACTAATGATTGCTTTGTATTTCTTTTCCAGGAGGGCCTTTCTGATACTATCCTAGATGAGATAGCAGCTAAGAATTTGCCTGAGGAGTTAGAGGATTTGATCGATTACGTGATTGATATTGATAACAGAATCAGGGAAAGAGCTAAACACAGAGAGAGACCCAGAAAAAGCGTTGCTAGGGTTCCTACATGAGGTTCCATTAGCCCACCATCTCGCACTTCACAGGTCTCTGATACCGAACCCATGCAATTGGGTCACACCAAATTGACAGAAGAAGAGAAATCCTATAGGCGTAGAGATGGTCTTTGCCTATATTGCGGACTTAAGGGGCACCAACGCCTTAAGTGCCCATCACGCCCGGAAAACGCTCGCACCTAAGTCCTAGGAGGGGACCGGCCTTAGGTGTTCTCACTTTGTGTCCCAAACCGACCTCACTACGATTACTTTTTTCTGTCTGTCTAACAAGGGGTTCTGTCAAATTCGATTGTGATGCATTGCTGGATTCAGGGGCTGCTGATAATCTTATGGATGAGTCCTTTGCCTCAGGTCATCTTGTTCCTCTGTCCCCTAGATCCAAACCCTTAATGGTACAGGCCATTGATGGTAGGCCCCATTGCCTCTCCTGTTATAACCCAAGAGACTAAAGCTATTTCCATGTGTCTTGGGGATCATCATGACGAATCCATAGTGTTTCAAATCATATCATCACCGTCTTGTTCAGTCATTTTAGGTCTCACATGGTTACAAAAGCATAATCCTCACATTGACTGGGTAAAGGGAAAGGTCGCCGCATGGGGTTCCACCTGTTCCTCCTCTTGTTTTCCCTCTATGTTACCTATCAGGTTACTCAATACTCCTACTGCAAAACCTTTGTCTTCTACCGTTCCGGAGCAATATCTGTCTGTTAAACAAGTGTTTGACAAAAAAGAGGCCGATAAGCTACCCCCGCACTGTCCGTATGACTGTGCTATCAAGTTATACCCAGGTACCATTCCCCCTAAAGGGAGAATTTATCCACTGTCCCCAAAGGAACATAGTATCATGGAGGAATATATCCAGGAATCGCTGGAGAAGGGTTTCATACGAAGATCTTCTTCCCCAGCTGGGGCAGGGTTCTTCTTTGTAGCCAAAAAAGAGGGTGACCTCCGTCCGTGCATAGATTATAGAGGGTTGAATCGGATCACCATCAAGAATGCCTACCCTATTCCTCTAATCTCTGACCTCTTTGACCGTCTTAGAGGTTCCACGGTGTTTTCTAAATTGGATCTCAGGGGTGCATACAACCTGGTATTCATAAAGGAGGGGGACGAGTGGATGACCGCATTCAACACCCATAGCGGCCACTACGAATATCTGGTCATGCTGTTTGGGTTGTGCAACGCCCCTGCGGTTTTTCAGGATTTTATAAATGACGTCCTTCGGGACTACCTTGTCACGTCCTGGGTCTCTGGCGCCCCCTCTGGCTTCTATGGATATTGCATCCAAGTTCTGGACCTTTGGTTCACGTTCAAGCCTGGACCTCACCTGGACTCAATTGTTTAAGTGGACTCTGTATAATAGCAGGCATCGCCCAAAGAAGGGCGCTGCCTCATTTTGGTATTCACTCTGATCCTAGCCTCCAGTTTATCCTTGTTCTCAGTCTGATCCATGTTCTCAGTTTGTTCTGTATTCCTAGTCTTGATTCAAGCCTCACTGTGATTCTAGCTTCATTCTGATCCTGATCCTGCTTCAGTGTACTCAGCTCATGCATTCATGTTCAGGTCTGTCTTGCTTAGGTGATGTTTGCATTTAATATATCCTTTCTTAGTTCTTCTGTCTATATTCAGGTCTATGTTCTTGGTTCAAGTTCATGTCTAATATTCATGTTTTCTCTAGTTTAAATCCGGTTTATGTTCTTGCTTATGTTGCTCTAGTATTTAGCCCTCTCATGTTGTTGCTTTTTGATTAGCTATCTGTTTCATGCATTTCGTTCTGATCTGGTTCTATGTTTTGGTATTTGTATCTCAGTATCTTAGTTTATTTCTAGTGCTCAGGTCTTTAGTTTCATGTGTGTTTTTCTTGATCCTTGCTGTTTATATACTTTGCTGTTGTAAATAAATCCCTTGTTTTTGTTTATACATTCATGGGTCATGTCTTTAACTGCTCAAGTAGCTCACACCCCTTCTGTGCCATGTCAGGTCAGGCCCGCCGTCACATAATGAGGCAGCCAGTACATAGTGAGCGAGCAGTAATTCTAGAGGTGCTGGAGATCCTGAGAGGAGCTAACAAGCTCATTACTCAGCACCTGGATATCCTGTATGCAAGTTTGCTGCAACCTCCTAGGGACGTCTTCCCAAATGAGCCTGTTCCAGTTCCAGTTAAAGGTTTCAGAGGACCCCTGACCCTGGAGGAAAGGGTATGGAGGAAAACCCAGGGCTTATGCTTTTATTGCGGTTCTTTCCTGCATAAACGAATGGACTGTCAATTGCGCCCCCAGAAGTTATCCTCCATGTTCCAGCCTTACCAGGCCCCAGAGTCCACTGCCCTGCACGTCGCAGGACGTCCAAAATCCACTGCCCAACAGGGAGAAACCAGGTGTAATGCCCAGCAGTGGGAAGTCAAGAGTGCTGCCCTGCAGCATGAACAATCTAAGGTGGCTGCTCAGCAGCACAAAGAATCTGAGTCTGCTGTTTGTCAGCTTCAAGTCCTGTCCATGTCTACTGTGCCTAAGCTAGCAGTTCCAGTCAAGAGTGCTGCCCTGCAGCACGAACAAATCAAGTCCACTGCCTCGCAGTGCGAGATCTGGTCCACCGCTAACCAGTTTGAGAGCCAGTCCACTGCACAGCAGTTCAAGAGACAGTGCCAAGCCGGGGTCACCGCTCCACAGTGCCAAGCCAAGGTCACCGCTCCACAGTGCCAAGCCAAGGTGGTTGCAAAGCACTGTGAGATCAAGATTGTTGCCAAGCCGGTAGTTGCCAAGCCACGCTCACCCGAGCCGGTAGCTGCCAAGCCACGCTCACCCGAGCCGGTAGCTGCCAAGCCACGCTCACCCGAGCCAGTAGCTGCCAAGCCACGCTCACCCGAGCCGGTAGCTGCCAAGCCACGCTCACCCGAGCCGGTAGCTGCCAAGCCACGCTCACCCGAGCCGGTAGCTGCCAAGCCACGCTCACCCGAGCCGGTAGCTGCCGAGCCACGCTCACCCGAGCTGGCTGCTGCCGCCATGACCGAGTCGCCGCAGAGCCTTACCGAGGTCGCTGACCCACAGATCCGTGTTGCTGTCGCCATGACCGAGTCGCTGCAGAGCCGTGCCGAGGTCGTTGACCCACAGACCCGTGCTGCTGCCGCCATGACAGACTCGCCGCAGAGTCGTGCCGAGGTCCCTGACCCACAGATCCGTGCTGTTGCCGCCATGACCAAGTCGCCGCAGAGCCGTGCCGAGGTCGCTGACCCACAGATCCGTGCTGTTGCCGCCATGACCAAGTCGCAGCAGAGCCGTGCCGGGGTCGCTGACCCGCAGATCCGTACCACTGGTGCCGTGTTCGTGTTGCCGCAGTGCAGAGAGGACACTGTTGCTGTCCATTCCGCGTCCTGTACCAGGGGGAGGAGACGCAAAAGGACTGGTGCCAGTGCCTTCCAACCTGGACCCAGCTTTGGCTCCCAAGAGGTCTGTACCTCAGGCCCTCAAGCCCGAGAGTCGAGTCCTGTCCCTGCTGGATGTTTCCGAGCCTCTAACGGTGCTATTATATGCCTTGAGGATCGAGAGGTGTATGAGAGGGCTCTACGTATCTACAAGACCCATTGACTTTTTTCCTGTCATTCTTCTTGTTGTCCTCTTTGGAGCATCCGGGGTCTGCTCGTAGAGGGGGGATATGTCACGTCCTGGGTCTCTGGCGCCCCCTCTGGCTTCTATGGATATTGCATCCAAGTTCTGGACCTTTGGTTCACGTTCAAGCCTGGACCTCACCTGGACTCAATTGTTTAAGTGGACTCTGTATAATAGCAGGCATCGCCCAAAGAAGGGCGCTGCCTCATTTTGGTATTCACTCTGATCCTAGCCTCCAGTTTATCCTTGTTCTCAGTCTGATCCATGTTCTCAGTTTGTTCTGTATTCCTAGTCTTGATTCAAGCCTCACTGTGATTCTAGCTTCATTCTGATCCTGATCCTGCTTCAGTGTACTCAGCTCATGCATTCATGTTCAGGTCTGTCTTGCTTAGGTGATGTTTGCATTTAATATATCCTTTCTTAGTTCTTCTGTCTATATTCAGGTCTATGTTCTTGGTTCAAGTTCATGTCTAATATTCATGTTTTCTCTAGTTTAAATCCGTTTATGTTCTTGCTTATGTTGCTCTAGTATTTAGCCCTCTCATGTTGTTGCTTTTTGATTAGCTATCTGTTTCATGCATTTCGTTCTGATCTGGTTCTATGTTTTGGTATTTGTATCTCAGTATTTTAGTTTATTTCTAGTGCTCAGGTCTTTAGTTTCATGTGTGTTTTTCTTGATCCTTGCTGTTTATATACTTTTCTGTTGTAAATAAATCCCTTGTTTTTGTTTATACATTCATGGGTCATGTCTTTAACTGCTCAAGTAGCTCACACCCCTTCTGTGCCATGTCAGGTCAGGCCCACCGTCACATACCTCTCCTCATGTGTCATAGTCTACCTAGATGACATTCTGGTGCACTCTCCTGACCTACATACACATTATGATCACATGCGTTCTGTTCTCGGCACTCTGTTACAAAATGGTTTATATTGTAAGCTAGAAAAATGCATATTCCATGTGACACATGTTCCGTTTCTGGGGTACATCGTGTCGTCCAAGGGTTTTTTAATGGATCCCAAAAAAATAGAATCCATCCTATCTTGGCCTCTACCCAAAGGGTTGAAACCTATCCAGAGATTTATTGGATTCGCCAATTATTACAGAAAGTTTATCCCACACTTTTTTTCTGTAATTGCTCCTATCACCTCTATGACCAAGAAAGGGGCCAATACAACCAACTGGTCTCACGCTGCCCTTAAAGCCTTTGAGGATTTAAACACAGCCTTTGCCTCTGCACCTATTCTAGCACATCCTAACCCTTCTAAACCATTTATAATGGAGGTCGACGCATCAGAATCTGGTATAGGGGCAGTACTTTCCCAGAGAGACACCTGGGATGCCCCACTTCACCCTTGTGCCTACTTATCCCAGAAGTTGTCCGACTCAGAGAGAAACTATGATATCGGTAACAGAGAACTCTTGGCTATTATAATGGCTCTAAAAGAATGGAGACATCTGTTGGAGGGTTCGCAAATTCCAGTGATCATTCTAACTGACCACAAGAACCTAGCCTACCTGGCAGACGTGAAGCGACTGTCCCCCCGCCAGGCCAGATGGTCGTTGTTCCTAAGTCGCTTCAATTATTTGATCACCTACCGCCCAGGGTAAACGTAATACCAAGGCGGATGCTCTTTCCAGACAGTTTGAGGAAGAGGAACTGCCTCACACCGACCCGGTTTGTCTCATACCCAGTACTCATATAATCGACACTGTGTGTATGCAAGTGTCTTCTCAGTTGATCGAGCGCATTCTGTCCTATCAGAATGCCGCCCCTAGCTCTCTACCTCCAGAAAGATTGTATGTAAGAGAGAACGAGAGAGGGGAGTTATTACAAGTTATGCATGCATCAAAGGTTGCAGGTCACCCAGGAGTCAATAAGACCATTCTCACCGTTTCTCGTCTATATTGGTGGCCCACTCTTCGTGTTGATATCCGAGAGTTCATTGCCTCCTGTAACGTGTGTGCCCAGAATAAGACCCCTGCTGATCTTCCAGTGGGTCTATTACAACCTCTCCCTGTTCCTTCGAGACCATGGACCCATTTATCCATGGACTTTATTGTGGACCTACCCCCATCTGAGGGTAATACCACCATTCTCACTGTTATTGACCGTTCTAAAATGGCCCATTTTGTCAGGAGGAATACGAGGAGCAGGCTCTCATCGATTCCAGGTGGTCTAGAGGCGGATTGCAATATCTTGTGCATTGAAAGGGGTACGGCCCGGAGGAACATTCCTGGGTTGCTGCCTCTGATGTTCATGCCCCGGGGCTGGTCTCCGCCTATCATCGCCGCTTCCCTTTTCGCCCTCGGGCCCGCCGTCAGGGGGGGGTGCTGTCACGGTGGCCCATGTCCAGGGAAATGTTGCGCCTTTGACCCATGTCCAGGGAAATGTTGCGCCTTCGACCCATGTCCGGGGAAATGTTGCACCTTCGCCCCATGTCCAGGGAAATGTTGCACCTTCGCCCCATGTCCAGGGAAATGTTGCACCTTCGCCCCATGTCTGGGGAAATGCTGCGGCCGTCACAGCAGCTGATATCCAGAAAGCCTTATTCCAGGGTACTGTGTACTACAGGACAGAGAATGGTGCTGCCCGCGAATCAGATGCAGCATGCAGGAAGGACAACCAATCGCAGCACATGACCCACTATCCTATAGCAGAGCAGGGCGTCTCCTCTGAACACCAATAGGAAGTGCTGTGGCTCTATTTAAAGGGCTTCCTTTCTCTTAGCAAGTTGCCCTAGCGTGGTTCCTGTTACTCCTAGTGCCTTGTTGTTATTTCTTAATTCCTATTCTGACTGATTTCCTGGTTTATACGATCCCGGCTTGTCTCGACTTCCCTGTATTCTGGCGCCCTGATTTCTGGCATAGTATAACGGACCTCTATTTCCTTAACCCCTGCCTACAGTATGTGTGTTTTGTTGGTTTGCCCTGCTTAACCCGGCCATTATTAAGGACCGGCTAGCTAGAGCATTGTGGGTTACTTTATTCCGTAGGTTGTTTTTCTTTGCACTCCACCACTTTATTTGTGTTTGTCATTCTCAGTATTACTGACCATAACCCGGCCATTTCTAAGGACCGGTTGGTCAGGGTCTGTTGGCTTACAGTCTGCAAGCGGAGTTACCCGATCCTGACACATCCTTTGCAGTCAATCACAGCCTGAAGTCTGGAACGCATAGACATCACCAGACGCTGGGTTTCATCCCTGGTGATGCTCTGCCAGGCCTCTACTGCAACTGTCTTCAGTTCCTGCTTGATCTTGGGGCATTTTCCCTTCAGCTTTGTCTTCAGCAAGTGAAATGCATGCTCAATGGGATTCAGGTCAGGTGATTGACTTGGCCATTGCATAACATTCCACTTCTGTCCCTTCAAAAACTCTTTGGTTGCTTTTGCAGTATGCTTTGAGTCATTGTCCATCTGCACTGTGAAGCGCCTTCTCATGAGTTCTGCAGCATTTGGCTGAATGTGAGCAGATAATATTGCCCGAAACACTTCCGAATTCATCCTGCTGCTTTTGTCAGCAGTCACATCATCAATAAATACAAGAGAACCAGTTCCATTGGCAGTCATACATGCCCACGCCATGACACTACCACCACCATGCTTCACTGATGAGGTGGTATGCTTAGGATCTTGAGCAGTTCCTTTCCTTCTCCATACTCTTCTCTTCCCATCACTCTGGTACAAGTTGATCTTGGTCTCATCTGTCCATAGGATCTTGTTCCAGAACTGTGAAGGCTTTGTTAGGTGTTGTTTGGAAAACTCTAAGCTGGCCTTCCTGTTTTTGAGGCTCACCAATGGTTTACATCTTGTGGTGAACCCTCTGTATTTACTCTGGTGAAGTCTTCTCTTGAGTTTTGACTTTGACACACATACACCTACCTCCTGGAGAGTGTTCTTGATCTGGCCAACTGTTGTGAAGGGTGTTTTCTTCACCAGGGAAAGAATTCTTCGGTCATCCACCACAGTTGTTTTCCATGGTCTCCCGGGTCTTTTGGTGTTGCTGAGCTCACCAGTGCGTTCCTTCTTTTTGAGAATGTTCCAAACAGTTGTTTTATGTTCTTGCTATCTCTCTGATGGGTTTGTTTTGTTTCTTCAGCCTAATGATGGCTTGCTTCACTGATAGTGGAGGCTCTTTGGATCTCATCTTGAGAGTTGACAGCAACAGATTCCAAATGCAAATAGCACACTTAAAATTAACTTTGGGCCTTTTATCTGCACATTGTAATTGGGGTAATGAGGGAATATTACACACCCTGGCCATGGAACAGCTGAGAAGCCATTTGTCCCATTACTTTTGGTCCCTTAACAAGTGGGATGCACATCTGCAAATTGCTGTAAGTTACACACCGTTCACCTGAGTTGGATGTATATACCCTCAAATTAAAGCTGACAGTCTGCAGATAAAGCACATTGTGTTTGTTTCATTTCAACTCCATTGTGGTGGTGTATAGAGCCAAAGATGTTAGAATTGTGTCAATGTCCCAAAACTTCTGGACCTGACTGTACTTGGTGCTAACGTTAGCGCTCACCTGCGTGATCATTAACATTAGCCCTGGAGCCACTGCATATTACAATCCAAACGCTAATGGGTTAAGAAACCCGTTAGCATTTGGTACCTTGCACTTTTCAGCGCAAGGTTACTGTACTTTGCGCTCCCTATACTTAACATAGGGAGCGCAAAATGTTAATCAGTGTTAGGATTTCAAAGTCCTGACGCTAATTAACATCCAGCTGCGGTTAGCAAAAAAGTTAATCACAGACAGGACTTGGTGCTAACGGATTCTGCTGGTGCACCAGCCAAAACCCCCCCAAAAAAATCCAGATACTCACCTACTATCCCGTGGCAAGGACCAAGGCTCCGTCCGCCTCCTCCATCCGGTTGGAGCAGGGAGAGACTGGGGGAAAAAGTCCCCCAGTCTCTCCCTGCGGTTCACTACGCCGACCTGCCGAATCTCGCGAGGTGAGGCAGGTTTTTCTCCTTTGTGTCCCTGTTTTACCGCGATGAGCGTAATGTAGCCCTCCTTCTCCACGATGGTATAGACCACTTCCTGGGGCAACAGCTTCCAGCTGAGGTATACCACGGGGTGTTCCTCGCCCTTCTCATCTACCTGGCTCAATACGGCTCCCAGGCCATAATTAGAGGAATCCGTCTAGGCTACATACCTTTGGTTAAAGTCCGGGGCCTGCAGGATTGGGGAAGCCATGAGGGCTTGCTTTAAACTATCAATGGCTATTTCACATGCAGGAGTCCATGCAACCACATGTGGAAGGGCCTTTTTTGTTAGGTCGGTCAGGGGCTTGGGTAGAGTGCTATAATTAGGCACAAACATTGGATAAAAGCCTGCCATACCCAAGAAGGACATCACCTGCTTTTTTGTAGTGGGGACTGACCAGGCCGTTATGGCTTCTACTTTAGTAGGCTTGGGGCGAAGGGTCCCCCCTCCCACTTTATGTCCCAAGTAGTGCACCTCTGCCATGCCCAGCTGACACTTGTCTGGTCTAATGGTTAGCCGCCTGCTAAAATGCGGTCCAGGACCCTGGTCAGGTGTACCAGGTGCTGCTCCCAGCAGTCACTGAACACCGCAATATCATCCAGGTAGGCCACTGCATGTCCCTCCTGCCCCTCCAGGAGATGATTAACTAGCCACTGTCAGGGGCATTTTTCATTCCAAAGAGCATGACTTGTAACTCATACAATCCAAAGGGGGTAATGAAGGCTGACCGCTCCTGTACTTCTGGAGTCATTGAGATCTGCCAGTACCCCGAGCTTAGATCCATAATGCTGAGGAACTTGGCCCCAGCTAGTTGGTCTAGTAGTGCATCGATGTGGGGCATAGGATACACATCAAATGCAGTTACTAGATTCAATGGCTGGTAGTCCACACAGAATCGGGTGGTCTTATCCTTCTTGGGGACTAGTACCATGGGGAAGGCCTATGGACTGTGCGACTTACGGATTACGCCCAGCGTTAGCATTTCCGCTATCTCCCTTCTAATGTCTGCCTTCACCTCTAGAAACACCCTGTGTACAGCCTGTCTGATGGGATGGTGGTCCCCTGTATCCATGTGGTGGGCCACCAGGAAGGTTTGGCCAGGTTTCCCTGTGCAGACGCCACGGTACAGGGCCAGCGTCCTAGTTAGCTGATCCCTCTGACTCTCACTTAAGTCTGCATTGACCGGGGCCGCGTCTAAGTCCTCTGGAGCCCTTGCTGCAGCCAGCAGATCAATGAGGGGGTCAGCTTTGGCTCATCCCCAGGTAGACTACAAACAGTTAGTACAGCGGTCTCTTTTTCATAGTAGGCTTTGACCATGTTAACATGATAAACCTTTTTACGCTTTCTCCTCTCATCCAGAGCAACCACATAGTTCACCTCATTCATCCTCTGCAGTATAGTAAACGGGCCCTCCCAGGCAGCCAGCAGTTTGTTCTGCTTCTTAGGAATCGGCACCAGCACCTTCTGGCCCACCTCAAACACCCTCTCCTGGACATCTCTGTCATACCAGTGTTTGGACTGGGCAGCTTTCAGGATGTCATACACCTCTCCCATTATGACTTGCATTCTCTCTTTAAATCTCAATACATACTCTACCACAGATGTCTTGGGGGACCACAACTTTCCCTCCCACAGCTCCCGGATTAGGGCGAGGGGCCCGCACACTACGCCCATAGAGTAGCTCAAATACCTACCGGTACGCAAAGAGGAGATGGGGTAGGTATTGCTCCCAGTCCCTACCCTGTGACTCCACAAATGTCTGCAACATTTGTTTCAGGGTCCCGTTGAACCGTTCACACAAACCATAATGTCTGAGGGTGGTAGGCACTGGTTACCAAGTGCTCGACTTGCATCTTCTGACATAGACTCTGCATCAGATCAGAGGTGAACTGGGGGCTCTGGTTGGTTAGCATCCCTCTGGGAAATCCCACACGTGAGAATATGGCTAACAACGCATCGGCCACCTTGTCAGCCCTGATGGATGAAAGTGCCATGGCCTCTGGATACGGGTGGCGTAATCCACCACTGTCAGGATAAACCGCTTCCCAGAGCTACTGGGAATAGCTAGGGGCCCCACAATATCTACTGCTACCTTCCCAAAAGGTTTTCTGACTATAGGAAGGGGAATTAAAGGGATCTTACCCACCTCCCCTGGCTTTCCAACCTTCTGACACCTGGGGCAAGAGCGACAGTAGTTGGCCACATCAGTCACATCAGTGCTCATCCCAGGCCAATAGAAGTGATGTGGCAGGCGAGATTTCATCCTATGCACTCCTAAATGCCCAGCCATGGGAATGGCGTGAGCCACCTTCAGCAACTGGTCCCTATACTTCTGGGCCACCACAAGTTACCATCCCCACATCCCAGAGACCTCTCTCATCCTGCTCTCCAATCCAAATAAGCCTGTGCCGTTGGCAGCGCAGGACGTACCCCGCCAAAGCCTTTTACCGCTAGAGTCCTGCCAGGAATAAAGTCTGCAGAGCTGACTAACTCTGGATGCAACAGAGTGACCTCAGCCCCGTAACTCTTAATCCGATGGTTACCTTGGATCTGACAGTCACTGGTTTCATGTTCAATTGGCACTGCCCTCCGAGCTGGTCACGAACAAGACAGAGGGTGATCCTGAGAGGCGTCCCCCTCCAGCTGTGGGTGCAGGCTTATTACTCTCGGGGCACACCAACTTGAGGTTGCTCCCACTGTTGCAGACAAAGCACCGGCTGTCACGGTTAGAGATATAGATATGTTTGTATATATATATATATATATATATATATATGTATAATTGCCCTAAAGGATTGGTACTACTTCACATATAGAAATTGCCAATGCTGCGCAGCTGACCAGTAAAGCCTAAGTTTCTGGCATATTCTAGGAAGTAATTAAAATGTTAATGGCCTAAGTCCCCTTTTGAAGGGATATCACAGGCTTTTGCAGAATAGGTTTTCTTTGATCTGCATTAAAAGGGTGGAAATTACCCATTTGCTCTAAAGGAATGCCCCTTGTCCCGTCCCTGCATGAGTCCACAAGCAATTCACACCCAAAGAGTGGTTACCAGACCCAGTGGCAACACTTTGGTAATTGATCACGTAGATCAAAGAAGCGGGCAGATCCTTTGATCGCTAGAGACGACCTTTGGATAATTGTTATATTAAAACTAAATAAGAAGCGAACTGAGCATGCCCACGAATTAACAGGAGGGGGAATTCTGGGAAATATAATGGCGGGCTGTACTTTCCATGGGCTGAACCTTGAAAGAACTGAAAAAATATATATTCTGAAATGTGCCATGTGGTCTTGGCTTTTTTCTGTGGGGTCACCTAAGAAGAAAGTGAGAATTTGCCAGATCTTCCAATCTCCAGCCCCAGGGGGACACAGATGTCCTGCTAGCTTGCTGACGTGAGTAAGGGTCTGTGTTTTTAATCCGTTTTATTTTTTCTGCTTGTTTCTGTAAATTGTTAATTATCATATCTATTTTTTCTGTAACCAAATGCACCGTGATATATCATTTTTGCATCATAATAAATCTAAAACTTATTAAGCTCCACTTCTGCCTGATATTCGTTCCACACTAACTGAAGGACTGGATTATCATAGAGATTTGCCTTTGTTTAAGCTCGAGTCTACTAAACAGTGAGTTGTGAAGTCAGTCATTTGTACTGTTTCCTATTTTGGGGTGCATAGTCAAACTCTCAGGCCAGCTCTGGTTCAGGTATTAGGTATCCTGGGTAAAAAGTCTTGGTCTGTGGTGGCAGTGTGACGAATAGTACAAGGAAAGTGGGTACAGGGATTGTGGGCAATGTAGTCCGTACTCCGGGTCGAGTGTGGACGGATACTGCGTTACAACCCTGTGACCACTTCATCATGTTGCGTGCGCTTCTGGAGCGAAGGCGTTGCCGTGGCAGTTAGGCAAGCGCACGCGGCGGATTGTGGGCCACCTAGTCATTATTTTGGGTCTAGTGTAGACAGATAGTGATTTGCTTAAGCTTGCGTTTCCTTCGCCGTGGCGTGCATTCGTGACACTGCCGGCTTTTGCTTCTCCAATCCCCAGAATAAACTGGCACATCGGGGGGCGCTGCCGGCTTGATGTCATGGGTCGGTTGGAGTTGGGTTTCCATCCTGATTATCCTTTGGGGAAACCTCTGCTCCGGTCCACAGACGCTCTGTTGGCCACATGGAAATCCGCCAGCTCACCAGCTTTCATGGCTGTCTTGGGTGTGTGATCCAGAAGCCATTCCTGGATTTCAGGTGGGCACAGCTGCACGAACTGCTCCTTGATCAACAGGTCTTCCACTGCATCTAGGGTGTCAATCTTCAGCCCCCTGATCCATTTTCGAAATAAGGTCATCAGGTGGCCCACAACTGCAGAGTAACTCTCTGCGGTCTGCTTTTGCAAGGACTGAACTTTTTGTGATATACCTCTGGCGTGAGGTTGTATTGCCGCTGCAGCGCAGCTTTAATTGTCTCATAGGACTGGCCACTCTCAGCTGGTAGCTTCGCAAAGGCTTCAAATGCTGGACCTTTTAGCCCAGAGGTAAGATACCTAGCCCACTGATCCTTTGGCAGCTGGTATTGCCGGCAAGTCTTTTCAAAGCTCCACAAGAAGACATCCAAGTCCCCATCTTTGTCTAAAGTGGGGAAATTCTCAGCACGAGGTCTGGGTGTAGAGACATCTGCGGTGCCCGCAGGGGCAGGCGATAATGGTGTTCTCCCTGCCTCAGCCATAGAGAGTTGGTGGGCTCGCTCTGCCGTTTCTCATTCAGTTTGTTGCTCTGCAGCTTCTCTTTCGGCTCGGCGCACCTCTCTTTCTTGATATTGCAGGATGAGCTGAAGCCGCATATGAGAATCCGTGGAGTCTACGTGTTTTAAAATAGTCTGCAGGTAAATATCCAGGGCAGTATCACCCTTGGGCGAAGCACTTGATTCTGATCTTTCCATAGGACTTATGCTTCCTTCGGCTGGGTCAAGAATGGTACCCTGATTTGCTGTGCCATGGATTACGTGCTGCGCCTCATAATCCTCGAGGGCTTGCAAAAGTTCATCCTTATTTTTGTCTTTTGTCAGAATAGATTTTTCTTTGCAAAGCTATTCCAACGCTTTCTTCAACACTGCCTGATGGGCCATCCTCACTCCAGCCAAACAAAAGATAGAAAAGAAAACAAAGGAGGGAAAGAACTGCTTGTGGTGTAAGCTCTAATACATGCACTGAGTTCTGCCTTTGGAAATTGGAAAAACAATTTCCTTTTAGTGTCTGGATTTATGGCTCACAAATCCAGCACACTAATTCTGATATCACACCGCTAGCCACCAGTTGGCACATAACCATCTCACTCCAGAAAAGCAAGTGACTCGGCGAAGTGGACGCAGGGTTAAAAATCACTATCCGTCTGCAGTAGACCCAGAATATTGACTACATTGCACATAATCCCTGCACCCACTTCCCTGGTAATTTATCAACACTGCCGCCTAAACCCTAAACCAGAACAGACCTGAGACTCTGATTATGCAGCCCAAAACAGAAAACAGTCCAAACAACTGACTTCACCCAACTCACTCTTAGTAGATCGTCCCGAGCTAAAAAAACACTGATAATCCCGTCTTTTCAGTTAACAAGGTTCTTATATCAGACAGAGGCAGATCTTAATAAATTTTATATTTTTTATGATAAAAAAGTTGCACAGGCATATACATGAATCAAAAGTGTTTTATAATTAATACATCCACAAGCAGAGAAATAAAAAAAGGATTAAACCCACAAAACCTACTTACGAGTCAGCAAGATAAAGGGACATCTGTGACCCCCTGAGGCTAGGATTGTAAACACGGCAAATTGCCACTTCATGTGAACCCCAGAAAGAAAAAGCCAGCAACATGGCTTTGGCCACACAATTTATACATTTCTATGCACCCCCAGTGTCATGCTCATAGATGGTACAGCCCGCCCACTCCTGGTAATTCGTGGGCATGCGCTGTTCACTTCTTATTTAAGTTTGCTGCTGAACAAGAATCAGGGACACATGTATCAACAAATTGATATATTAGAACAGAGAACAATGGGTCATCGATTGCTGCTTGATGGGCACTTATTCAGCAATACAATATCTGCATCTGATGAAAAATCCTCTGGCTAAGTATCCAATCCCACTCGATAATTTAAAAAACAATCTGCATTTAATGTTGCTTTATATTGACTGATCTCTTTTTACTCCTTTTTCAGGCGTTGTTCTGTTTTTTCCAGTCACTTCAGAAGTGAAGGCAATTTATCATTTACATCACTCATGTAGTGCATTTGGAAAAAACAGTTTTTTTTTCATTCACAGTGGATGTGTTTGATTTTTTTTTTTTTAAAAGAAAGTTTCATGTTAATGCCATGCTGCAGTTTGTGTTAAAGTATGTCTCTTTGGCTGTAGCCTATACCAATTTGGTTTTTAATTTGTTTTGAATTAAAAGTTATATATTACCATTCCACAAGGAGATACTGTGATGGAGGACAATATCCTCTTCCTTCGGATGCCAGTCTCTGTTCTAATCGGTGGAGAAATCAGGTAAGTTAAAGTGCGCACTTAAAGTAATCACACAGACAACGAATGAGTCTATGCAGCCTCTCTGGACAAGAGCCAGTGAGTTCTCCTTTTTACTGATAAATTCTGATACATGTTTTATAGCAGTTTGGGGAGTAAGCGAGTGAGAGTCAACTTAACATTTTAGTCAACTTCAGCATAAAATTGTGTACATACAGATTATTTTATTAACTATATAAGAATCAAATATCAGCTATTTCTAAAGGTCAAGGTATCATGCGTCATCGACAAGTGTCAGCCGTTTTTCTCCATCATGGGTGTGTGGATGTTCTGTTCTGTCCTAGGATGCAGGGTGGCTCTCTACCCTGTGTTCCTGATACTGAAATACATTTCTCATGACTTTGTGATTAGCTATTCTGCAGAAACATCGAAGTTACCAAGATACATTTTGGTTTTATCTGAAAAGACAGTTATATTAATCATCTCTTAAAGACATATCAAACTCAAATGAGCATTTTTATAGGCCTTTGAATATAGTTAAAGCAGATACATATTCTTGTCCATAACAGTCCCCCCTAAAAATGCACATTTCTCAAGTGTCCCCTTGGTGACGAGCTGCGCCTTCATCCGTTCCCCTAATAGTCTCACCAGCCATCCCAAATCTTCACCAAGTTTGAGATGAAGGCTCCCTTTGTACCTCTGGACTTCAGCATGACTAGACTGGAGGGTCAAGAATCGGGACTACAGCTCGTCTTGCAAAGGGTCATAAATCCTATCTCAAGGCAATTTAGATACAGGTGTCCTGAGGGAGGGGGTAGATGGACTCATTGCTCTGTGGTTGTTGCATCACTATAGGATGTAGCTTTTCATAAGACTCAGTTGTATTTATCTCCATAAATTGTAGGTTACCATAAGAGTTGTCAATGTCTACCCCAGTTTCCCCACATAAGTGACTAAGCATAACAGGGGTAGTGGATTCCACAGTTCTTTCTACAACCTTTTTAATGCAGGGTAAAAGACAACATCCAATCACCACCAACAGAACCATTACTACTAGGATAACTATTCCTATTTGTGTGAGGATCTTCTGCCAGCCGCTCATCCAACCAAAATACTGATACCATGGATCAGTAATACCAGAGTTCTTCTTTAGTTCAAATGTGTTAAGGCGCTAGTATTATACTATAAAGTGAATGTAATTCGATGATGTTAGGCTATGAAAAGGAAGAAAATCGATTGATAATCTGCCAGAATGCAGCTCACCGTTGGGTGTATCCCTCACCCACAAATAGAAGACACAAGAACAAAAATACCGTAGTATATTCGGGAGCGCAAATAGATGTTAGTCCTCCTTAGAGTAAAAGTCTTTAATTTTCTAAGGATCTCCAGATGAGTCTTTATGGAGGATAGTCCAATACAGGAGCAAAAAATTGGATGTTATTTAGACTGCAATTATGTGTATCCCGAAAGTGAAGGGGCACACTATGTTTCTCGTAGCCCCTTGTTATATTGCACAGATGTTCATTAATCCTTATATATAAAGGTCTTGACGTTTGTCCCACATAATTCTTACCACATGGGCATTTAAATAGATAAGTTGCTGAATTTTATAGGTTGAATTTGTTCTCGGTGAGACAAATTCTCGAATCGTCCTCTTTTTATTCGACTTCTTCCTACATGCAATGCATTGGCCACATCCATAAAAACCGGCTTGTATTCCAAATGGATTCCCAGATGTTGATTTCTTTTCTATTATATGATTTTTTACCAATTGGCGTCCTGCACTTCTTCCACCTCTATATATAATAGATGGTTTGTCGGGCAGCATTGTATTGAGAATGGGGTCTCTCTTCAAAATGGACCAATGTCTTTCTATAGACTTTCTGATCTCCCTATTATATATGTTGTAATCAAGAATGAAGGATGTAATATTTTCTTTATTGGTTTCTTGTTGTTTGTTGACCAAAAGGGTTGATCTCTCCATCTTTAATACATCTTCTTTAATAGTATTAAGAGTTTGTTTCTCATATCCCTTGGCTACGAATTCATGGATGAGTTTTTGGGATTGTAACTGATATTGTTCAACGTCAGAGCAATTCCGACGAACCCTCACCATTTGTCCCTTGGGGATACCGTTAAGCCAAGGTGGATAGTGATCACTTCTCCTATCGATGTATCCGTTCACACGAACGTCCTTGAAATGTGTTTTTGTCAATATCTTCCCATTTTCTGTATAGAGGGTAAGATCAAGGAAGTCTACTTTATTTTCATTGATGGTGGAGTCTAATTTAATAGACATGTGCACAGCACAAAATTTCGTTTTGAACTAATGGATTAGTACTAAAATGCAATTTATTTAGTTGCTAAAGAAATTCGTTTTCAGTTCTTTTGTATGAAAACTAATTTCGTTCATCCGAAAACCAGTGGATACAATTACTATTGTTGTGGCTCCTCAGAGGGCTGAGATCGCTGCTTGTTACAGTACACTCTCAGCACAATGTGGGCCATATTACATAGTTGGTGCTAACTTAACCAGAGCTGTTGTAACCTTCCCAGAGCCATTATAGCCTATGGAGGTTAAGTTAGCACCAACATTGTAATACTGCCCCGTGTCAGGCAAAGCTGTTACAGTAACTGACTGCTGCTCATCACAGCGCTCAGAGTTTCTGTAAAACTAGTAAATAATATTTTTATATGTAAGAGGTTAGAACAATATTATTTCCTTGTTTTACTGAAACTCTGAGCGCTGTTACAGTCAGTTACTGTAACAACTGAGCCTGATACATTGTACTGAGATATAATGTAACAAGCAGCCGATCTCAGCGCTCACAGCCACTGGATTTAAAGGGCTAAAAAAAAAAAGGCTCCTCTCTGTATAATGTTTAGAACATCCTCCTGCATTAATTAATACCCCTCTTTGTATAATGTAGATAACATCCTCCTGCATTAATGTCCCTCTCTGTATAGAACATTCTCCTCAATTTATACCTTTCTCTGTATAATGTATATAACATCCTCCTGCATTAATACCCCTCTCTGTATAATGTATAGAACATACTCCTGCATTAATTAATGCCACTCTCTGTATAGAACATCCTACTGCATTGGCATGTGGAGGGTGCAGAACTTCGGATGTTGCGATCTTCATTGCTGGTCTCCTTCAGTCATCAATGTAATATCACAAAAAGGACTGAAACTAAAATGTAGTGCATTTTATTTTAGTTTCTTTCGTTTTTTGTACTGAGCAGTTTCGTTTCTCTTGAGTCATACTAAAACTAAATTATCCCAAAATTCGGACGAAATCGTTTTAGTACTAAAACGAATGCACATGTCTATAATTTAATGCCAACCGAGTTGGCATTCAGATGAGCAATAAATTCCACAAGATCAATGTGACTACCTTCCCAGACAATCAGGACATCATCAATGTACCTACGGTATAGGACGAGGTTACGCCCACAGTCATGTCCAGCCCAAACAATTTGATTTTCCCAATAGGCCATAAATAAATTAGCATAACTGGGGGCGAACCTCGTCCCATATTTGTACCATTTATCTGGAGATAGAAGTCTCCCTTATACCAAAAATAATTATTGTTCAATATGAGTTGTATACCCTCGATTAGGAATTCTATCTGGTCAACCGCAAATCGTCCTGAGTCTGAGAGAAAGAATCTCGTCGCTTCACATCCCACATCACGAGGGATCATAGTGTATAATGAGTTAACATCACATGTTGCCATAATGTAGTTGTCTTTCCATTCAATTTCTTCAAGGAGGCATAATAACGATATCGTATCCTTCAGATAGGCCTGAGTGCACACCACTAGAGGCTGTAACAGTAGATCGATGTACTCGGAGATTCTAGATGTTATTGAATTAATACCCGACACTATGGGACGGCCTGGGGGATTAATTTTGTTCTTATGCAGTTTAGGCAAATAGTAAATAACGGGTATACGAGGATGTTCCATTTTAAGGTACTGGTATTCCTTATCATTGAGAATGCCTGTATCCTTGCCTCGCTGTAAATACTCAAAGAATATCTGTTTTGTTTGGGCGGTTGGATCCCCAGGCAATCTTTGATATGTATTAAGATCACTAAGTAATCTACTCATCTCTTGATGGTATTGGTCCATGTTAAGGATTACCACTCCCCCTCCCTTGTCTGTGGGTTTGATTATAACGTTCTCCTCTTCTCGTAGTTGTTTAAGTCCTGCATATTCCTATTTGGTTAAGTTATTATGAAACTTTTTACTTTTAGTTTCCAATTTTCTTATATCCATATGGACCATGTGTTCGAACGTATCTATCTCCTTGGAGGCCATATATCGGGGATAAAAAAAAAGATTTTTCTTTTAGCTCAGTGTGTACATAAGAATTTGGGGAGGATTCTAATTGTCTCTCCAGAGGGGTTCTTGCAAAAAAACATTTGAGGCATAATTTCCTTTTAAATTTTTGCAAATCTATATAAGTACTATAGGTACTGCCTCGATTGGTCGGGACAAACTTAAGTCCCTTAGCCAAAATGTCAAGTTGTCCCTGAGTAAGTGTTTTTCCACTAAGGTTGAAAATGCCTCTAGATTCTATATTTTTCCTCTCTTTCCTTCCCTGTACTGCTCCTCCTCCTCTACATCCTCTTCCCTTAAAGGTCTTTTCCTTGGAGTCCTGATCTGGTAATGGTTGTTGGTTACACCTTTCATTTTGTTCTTGTAATTGGCCAAATGAGGGACCTCTTTGCCCAAATCTGATCTATCATCTCTTCGGAAGACCTCTTGATCTCCAGGTTGGAGGAGAGGTAGATAACTATTCTGAAGGGGGAAAGGTAGGGCTCTTTGGTTATGAGAGTCATGGAGCATCTTGGAACCTCCCTCATGGGGGTGCTGATTATTTCTACCTCTTTTGTCATAGTTCTCGAAGGTCTTGCGGTACGTTTCATATGGGTTGTTCTCATTCCTGTTCGATGGTAATTCTCTGTTGACCCGGTTCCATCCTGGACTAGGATTACTATCCCGACGTCCTCGGAAACTATCTCTTCTGAACGGAATCTTCCTCCTTACTACCGCTCTTTCTTGTGGGTGTACCCATCGAGGTTTAGATATATCCTTCTGGGTTATGATTGTCGGTTCTTCCATTGGTGGTGGATTGGCTTTTACCCCATTCCTACCTCTAAAATTCTGATTAACAGTGTGGTTCTGGAAAATCCACACTTTGTTGGTCGCATAATCTCCTAAATCCCGATTGAATTTACTTCTCTTTTTGATATGAGTTCCTTTTCTATCTAGATAATCCTTCTTTTCAGTTTCTTCTGAGCAAGTGCTAATCTGCTCAAAAACAGCGATAATTTCTAAGTTGAGTGATTCCAATAGGATCTTTCTCCTTTGGATAACTACTTCCAACATAGTTAGGGAAAAACCCTCTAACATATTACACCAGATGGTCATGAACGGTTCATCAATCATTTCAGGTGAGGGGTCCTTGATCCATCTTAAACCCCGTGGTATAATGTTGTCCTTAGAGTAACGTTCTAGTGTATTAATGTCCCATTTAAGTCTTAATTCTTTTTTCAGAAGGTATTCCAATTTATTAAACATTTTTTTCTTATCTTTAAAGGTACCCAGATAGTCATTCTTATTCTGGGTAGATTGGGTCTGGCCAAAGATGTCATTGGTATTATCCCCAAACTTATCCCTGAATTCCATATTAAATTAGACCTACAGCTGCCAACACTAGATGGGATATGGTCTATTAATCACTGCAAAAAATTGGTGACCCAGCACGGGTCAAATGTGTTAAGGCGCTAGTATTATACTATAAAGTGAATGTAATTCGATGATGTTAGGCTATGAAAAGGAAGAAAATCGATTGATAATCTGCCAGAATGCAGCTCACCGTTGGGTGCATCCCTCACCCACAAATAGAAGACACAAGAACAAAAATACCATAGTATATTTGGGAGCGCAAATAGATTGCAATGGACAACAGAAGTCCGTCCTCGGATGCCAGTTTCTGTTCTAATTTGGTGGAGAAGTCAGATAGCTTTGCGCATAAAGAAGACACACAGACAATGAATACGTCTATATAGCTTCCGAGCCAAATGACTGCTCTGAGCCCTTTATTGATAATACACAAGCCTTTTTATGCTACTTTACATGTACTGATAACAGGCTGTTGCCCAACATTCTATTTGTCATTATATTCGTCATCACAGACATTGTTTAATACAGTTTAAAGAAAATAAAACATCAGTGTCTTCGAGCTGTTCCTTTAGCCGTCAAGGACATTCGTTACAGGACGTTCTCGGATGTTCCCAAAACATTCTCCTGATACTTGGAAAAAGAAACTACATGTGCGTACACAAAACAATCAGCTAAGATAACAGTTGAATAATAATATGCATTTGATTCTTAAATCCTAATTAACCACTTAAATGAGCATTTTTCTAAGCCTTTGAATATTATTAGCAAATATATACATTTCTGTCCACAACAGACCCCCTTAAAAATGCACATTTCCCAAGTGTACCCCTGGAGACGAGCCGTGCCTTCATCCATTCCCCTAATAGTCTCGCCAGCCATCCCAAATCTTCGCCGGAGGTTGAGACGAGAAATTCCTATAGAATTTAACCCCTGTGTAGTCCGGGCTTTTGTGCATGGTCGAGACTGGTGGGTCAAGAGTCGGGCATTAACTCGTCTTGCAACGGGTCACTAACCTTGGCTTAGAGCCAAATCATGGGCAGTGTTCTCGAGATAGGGGATGCATGGATTCATAATTCTGTGGATGATTTGTTACAGGTGGGCGGAGTTCATCATACCTTTTATTCACAGGAACCCCCAGAAATTCTAGACTAGTATAGGAAGTGTCAATATTCTCCCCAGTGTCCCTACACACTTGATTAAGCAGCAAAGGTGTAGTGGATTCCACAGTTCTTTCGATAACCTTTTTAATGCAGGGTAAAACACAACATCCAATCACCATCAACAGAACCATCATTACCAGGACAACTATCCCTATTTGTGTGAGGATCTTTTGCCAGGCACTCATCCAACTAAAATACTGATCCCATGGATCAGTAATGCCAGAGTTTTTATTCAGTTCATCGGACAGGTCGTCCAATCGTTTAATGGCTTTAGTGACTTTGCCAGTGGGGCCTGTGTTATCCGGGATAAAGGTGCAACAGGAGCCACCAGTACCTTTCAGCATTGTACAGACCCCACCCCTCTCTGCCAGTAGCATATCGAGGGCCATTCGGTTCTGGAAGGTCATTGCAGAGGTCGGGCCTAGCTGGTCGGCCAAACCCTGGAGGGCATCTCGGGTATAGTTAACAAACCTCTGTTGGTTGCAATAGATGTAGTTAATCCAATCAACATTCTTGTTGATGGTTACCATGGGGATTAAAGATTCAAATCCCGCTTTTACCTGGTCTCTAGCTTTGAACTCATTAGGCACCCCCCTTGGGACTCCTATGACATCAAGGTAGACGTGTGGATCGAAACTGCCAGGTACAGAATTTGCCTGTCTCCTTTGTCTAGTGAGTCCGGGGGTGTGGGCATTAGGCAGATCATCATCAAATGGCAGGATGTGGAGGGGCATGATGGCTTTAGCCAGAGCACACTCCCCGTCCCACGCACCTACCAAGCGGGAGCGGACTCGCATGTCGCCGCAGATCCAATAGACATCTCCCAGGGAGATCACCTGGTTTCGCACCTTCTTCTTCTCCACAGCGCTGTACTGCGCACAATAGCCTTCTGTGAAGTTTCCAACTACCCGGCCACCGGTTCCCCAAGAGGAGTAACAGGTGTAGTTCCTGGGGTAGATTGTGATACTCTCTGAGAGTCTGGGGTTTCGTTTCTGGAGGGGGTATTTGGACCTCCATTCTTTGCAAGCATCGTGACTTAGAGTGGTGTTGGTAAACAAGCTGAGAAAGCATTCCTCGACATCCTCTGGGATATTGAGGGGTACCGTACCTAGATGAGGCCTAGCAGTACCACACACATAGCAATTGGTTCTGTTGTGGGACTGAGCGGTATATTTCATCCATTCTAACCAAACATTCATATCTGAGTATCCTGTTTCAATGGCCATAGTATCCTCGAACGTGGGATCAACGATGGCCACTATACCATTGGGAGAGATCATCATGTGGTGATTAAGGGGTTTGGACTGTTGGTGCGGAGGGACCCAGTCAGGGGCAAGGTACATATCTCGTAGGTGGAATTTTCCCAGAGTCTGCGGATTCTCTGAACCCCCCTTTACCCATAAACCCAGAACATAGATACCTGAATCCCCGGGTCCTGGATTTTCTAGGGTTAGAATTAGTTTCAGTGCTGTTGCTCCTGTTCTAAACCGCACCTCCCCATCATCATCCGACTCCTGTAATTTATACTTGGGGCAGGTGTTTGGGGCCATTGTCAGTGTCATACGAGCGAGAAGTGATTTACTATTGTTATCTTTCTCGTCTAGGGCGCTTTGTGGTTTGTGTCTCCAGGCAACTCCCGTATTCCATCCCACTGATGCCCAACTACCGCACTCCTGTCCCCAATAGTAATTGGTAATGCACATATATATGTCATAATCATGTGGAATCCCATTTCTCCAGATACATTGCAACGGGGACCTGGGCATGGGTGTATATCACAATAGTTAAAGGTGTATGTAACCACGCGAGTGTTAGATGAATTATACCAGAAAGTGGTTAGTTTGTGTTTGGCGGCAGTAGTATCCATTGCGTGTCCCATGACATGGGCATTGTCCGTCAGGTGTCCCAGGGCAGCTTCCACCTGGGTTCTCATAACCGCTTGTACCATATCATCAGCTGCCTGTCCCAGTAAAACAGCTACATTGTGCCCCTGGATTCCCACCCCCCAAATGAGAAAGAAATACACAATCATGTTTGTATTGTTGTCTGGTCCGCTGTTGGTGTACAGGTCTTTTTACTGTGGGAGACGTGGATCCAGGTGGCTTTTCTTTCCAATTTTACTGAAGTTGCAGCTGTGAGGAGGCCCTGGAAGGGACCGTTGTATCTGGGCTCAAGTGGATTCTTTTGAAGAAACTTTTTCGCTAGTACCCAGTCTCCAGGGACCAGTTGATGAGTGTCGTTGATACTCTCAGGGTCTGGAATGCAAGAGAACACTTGACCATAGATATCAGTTAACATTTTTGAAACACTTGTGACATAATTTTTTAGACAGTCGGACTGTAATTGCAACTGTTGAGGGAAACAGTATTCTGAAAGGTGACAGATTGTGTAGACCGATGAGAGCATTCATCATTGTATTTGAGAGGTGTGAGGGCCCATGTGCCCGTGTACTACAGCTGGATAGAGAGGTAAGCACACTTTATTTCTTAGTTCTGGGTTACTAGTAGTGTGACTAGCTGCTCGAGTTCCTTTTCCTGTGTCTGCTAAATGATTTAATATCAGCTTCTGGTGTACTAAACTGTCCATGTGCATTTATTTTCATCGCTGCAACCTGTGTGAGTGCGTGTAGCTGCGCTTGTTTTGTTTCTTTTCCTTCTTTCGGCAGAAAGGATGGGGCCGAGGGGGGAAGGTGAACAGAATTGATTACAAATCCCTCATAGTTAACAGCATCACCACTACCAGAATTAGAATCACAAACGAAACCACACCCACCCCCCTCAGGAAAAGGAAAGAGAGTAGCGGCGGTGAGACACAGAGGGCAGTGGAGAGCGACATTATCAGGGCGCAGGAGGGAATATCGCCGGCGCAGCAGGCTTGCAGAAACGTCATGTCGCGCTAACACCCAGGGCTGCTGACCCCTACCCGTGGTGTGCAAACTAATAATTAATCAGCAGGCATCATGAGACTGTCGTTACTAATTGTCTGTGTCTTTAGAGATTAGGACGTTTAAAACATTCCTGGCATTACTAGAGTCATCTCGTACTTAGCAAGGTCACACTCCGTCTGCGTGCTAGTCAGCAACGGACAGTACACCTTATCTATTTTAAACCAAAATAAGCTACGCTTCAACTGCACAGAGTTGAACATCCATTTTTCTTTCCCTTTTCCACATAAAAAAACATTACACGAGAAACTGTAAAGACCATTTCGTGTTCTTAACACTTAACATTTAATTGCTAAATCAGTAATACTGATAGAATACGGAGCCTGTCTCTCCCGAGAATATTTCGTATAAAAATAGCAATCTGCAATTACAGATACCGTGTGCATACTATGCATCACAAACCAAACTAAACCTGCTCTATCTAATATTGCATAGAGTTATACATTTGTTAATTCGCAGTTGCACCCCCCTTACCGGAGCTTCTGCACCCGCTGCCCCTCCTTCACCCCCCCGGCAGTAATCTCCATGTTTAGAACTCCAAGGCTAACAAACCATCCCCTGTTTTTCTCTTTTTCTCTTTTCCCTGGGCAAAATCCTGTTTACCCTCAACAAAATACAAACATAACGAAATAGAATACAGGATATTTTTAGTGTAACTTGTATTCCATATTAAGGGGCATTAACAAATCTACCATGAGATTCAAACCTTGTGCAAAATTAGGTGGGTCTGGAAGATCATTCTACAATTATGCAGCAAAAATAAACTTAATATATATATATATATATATATATATATTAATTAATCTCGTAAGGAGAATTAGTAACCATCAGAAAAAATTTTCTTTGCATCTACAAAGCGCCAACGAGCGCCGTGGTGCCGCACAAAACCTTAAATATTTAAAACCGTGATCTTTTTTGCAGCAAAAACCTCTTAACCCTGTCCTGCAATGCAAAGTTGATATAAATATAAAGGTAGGGCGTTCACACTATAGACATACATTAGTAATTCAAGAATAACAATTTTGCATACAGAGGTCTATACTTCACACATACACTATAACAGTAAACAACGCAGATCCTCCTGGCAAAACACCCAGCAATGTAATCATAACTCAAACAAAGCAGTTGTTATGTCTCTCCTGTCTACCTTGCTTGTTGTCTTGGCTTACCGTGATTCACATCTCTGACATGCATACATACATACAAACATACATAACCTTCTTATTGCTCCTTACGGGCAAGCAACCTATAGTTGCCATCTCTAGGATAGGCTTTCCCACCCTCTTCTTACATTGACTCGTAAACTATCATCCGCATCCTATAGAATATCAGATTCTGCTTTCATCTAACTTTCATCCCACTCATAAAAATTCTTCATTTTGTTTACATCCTTTTATACCATGTCGGAACAGGCATCCCTGACCAACCGTCGATTAAATCTATACCTTTTTTATTGACTCATACTCTATACACATATACATCCATATAAACTAATACATACACCATATACACAAATACATATATATCCATTTAAACAAATACACACACTATATATATATCCATTTAAACAAATACACACACTATATACACAAAAATATATACAAAACACACAGTATATATACAAATATATATATATATTGGTTGTTTGGTCAGACATTACCTTGGGGGAAAGGCCTAAGCCAGGGATAGTGGGTCGTGGGAATTTACCAGATACAATGGCAGTATCCTGCTAATGGTCATTGGCGGCATCTGGGCTTTGGGTGGGGGCCGTTGCCTGCGGGATGCTTTACAATCCCGTTTGAGATGGGTGGATTCTCCACAAGTAAAACAGGTTTTTGGTGGACGTCCCCCCTCCCCACCAGGCTCCCCTTCCACGGTGCCTGCTGTCATACTGAGAGTGGGCTGCTTCGTCCAGGTGATAGTATTCTCGGGGTATGTCTTGGGTGTTTCGGCAGAAAGGACATCTGGTGTTGGTTTGGCAGGGTGGAAAGGTCATGGGGTCTTGGGGCTGGGGTGGAAAGGTCATGGGCTGGCTACGGGTGACCTGGGGTGTGGTTGCAAGTATCCCTATGTGGGACGTTAGTAAATCGTACTGATGATTCCCTGAGTCATAAGAATGACTGGAGAAAGGTGGGTGACCCGGGTCACTGGTCCGGTCTATCATGTGGAGAGTGGTATCTAAATTGTGCAAATGAATCATTATAGGGTGTATGGTCGGTACCTGTCTTGTGGCTGTTAATGAGGACGTTGTCGTTTGGGCTGGGGTTATTATTTTCTTTTTGGATACCTTACTATAGGAAGGAGGCTCAGAACCTGGAGTGAGATAATAGTAATTCGTTTTTCCTTTCTTTTTATCTATTGTTTCTATCCACCCTTCGTTCTTAATTTCTTTTGCAACCCTATACCAATCCTGTGCTACATCCCATAAACCATTATCAATTAACATCCCTTTCTTATTTCTCAACACATGTTTCCATTCTTCTACCTGTAATCTGGGATTATCTAATTCGCAAATCTTGCCTAACATCTTTAGGTTTGTCACCACATTACTTTTGCCTGTCCTTTCCTCAACTAACTTGCATGGTGACAACCAACCAGTATTGTTACTCTGTTCATTTCCCATTCTCGATTGTTAGCTTTGTTTCCTGATCACTCTTCAATTCCCTTAGTCTATTGACAGTCAGAAATGAGGATAGACCTATATCTATCGTGTCCTATGTTACACCGACAATTAAACGTCTAGTCCTCCCCTATATTCTAAATATAGGGTTCTGCAAGAAAAGGTGTAGCTAGCACCTCTCTACCGCCACAACATATATATCCAACAGGTGCTTTCTTTACCGCGTCACCTGTTCCTACCAGATATATATATTCTTGTGAGTTCCTAATAGATACGCCTAATGCATCATCTACCCCAGTACCCACAAGAAAATGCTTCTGACTGTCAATCAAACTATACTTCAATCAGAGATATATCGCGTCCTATCACCAACAAGCTTGTGTTCACCTGTTGATTGTTAGGAAAGTCCTAGTACCAGGTATGCGCCTATTTCATCACATCACTTGTAACCATCTGGAGATAGCTAACCAGGTACACCCCACTTGTTACCACAGGTCCGCGATAATCTCTCTGATTTAACAACCAACCAAAATACAACTTCTATCAGGAAATACAAAGACTCATGAACAGACACGTACAAACAAGCAGATAACTGGCATGCGGTCATGGGGGTCAGTATATCAGGTACCTGGGCAAAGTTAAATAAAACCCCACTTTTGATGCGTTTCCCAAGTGTCACACTGGGGTTTCCCGGGGTAGGATCACAGACCAGAACACGTCACCGATAAGATATCAAAAGGGTATCTTACCTGTGAGGTTTACGAAGTTGATCAGGTTCCGGTTCTGGTGTGGTCCTGCCAGGAAATCCTCGTCGGTGACACATCGGGGAAAGCGTAACCCAGGTCCCACGGTGGGCGCCAAATTGCAATGGACAACAGAAGTCCGTCCTCGGATGCCAGTTTCTGTTCTAATTTGGTGGAGAAGTCAGATAGCTTTGCGCATAAAGAAGACACACAGACAATGAATACGTCTATATAGCTTCCGAGCCAAATGACTGCTCTGAGCCCTTTATTGATAATACACAAGCCTTTTTATGCTACTTTACATGTACTGATAACAGGCTGTTGCCCAACATTCTATTTGTCATTATATTCGTCATCACAGACAATGTTTAATACAGTTTAAAGAAAATAAAACATCAGTGTCTTCGAGCTGTTCCTTTAGCCGTCAAGGACATTTGTTACAGGACGTTCTCGGATGTTCCCAAAACATTCTCCTGATACTTGGAAAAAGAAACTACATGTGCGTACACAAAACAATCAGCTAAGATAACAGTTGAATAATAATATGCATTTGATTCTTAAATCCTAATTAACCACTTACACTACTTAAATGAGCATTTTTCTAAGCCTTTGAATATTATTAGCAAATATATACATTTCTGTCCACAACAAGATGTTAGTCCTCCTTAGAGTAAAAGTCTTTAATTTTCTAAGGATCTCCAGATGAGTCTTTATGGAGGATAGTCCAATATAGTCCAATCACATGACCAATATGAAATGGAAGAGAGAGGAGAAAAACAATTGGGCGATATCGTATATCACATACAGGCAGAATGGTGTGGTCATAAGGAAGAAAACTCACAAGTGTAGAGCTAATCAGCTCAGTTGGTACGCAGTTGAGTCACAATGGGGGACTCCTCCCTTCGGTTGTAGTGGTTCTTATTCCCTCATTCGCTTCGGTAGATTTCTTCACAATGTATGTGTGCCAAAATGACCTCGGAAGAAATATACATATAGCGTGATACCGTAACAGTAAGGATGGAGGAGGAAGCACTTAGTGGAAAGGTACTCACATGTGTAGGAACCTCCTATATAGGTGGTTCCGTAACAACCACAGTAGACCACTTGCCAGGGGGTCTCTGCCTCTAGCTGGATATGTTGATGTAGTCAAATGTATACTCAGATGGATGTCAATAGAGTAGATGGAAGGGCAAAAATACTAAGGCATATAGGCGTGAGCCATATATACATGGAAAGGATTTGGGTGGGAAAAATGTTTTTATTTTAAAACATTAAAACATTAAAAAATGATTTCGGGGGTCATTGAGACGCGTTTCCCTTACCAAAGTCTGTAAGCTTCTTCAGTCGAATGATCCCCGTCATTGTAGTGGCACAGTATATGTAGCCTCCGAGTGTTCATACCGCAAATTATGGCGTGCGTTCCACCTATAATCCTTCCGCGTGCGTTCAATCCAAAACGCTTCCGCATGCGTTCCATTCAGAACACTTCCGCATGCGTTCCATCACTCATATATCTGGTTTCGTAGTCTATCGGATCTTTAGACACCAATGTATTTAAATTCAATAGTTTGATATATTTGAGCACAAGATGAGGACGTTTATCTCACTCCTAATCTTAATCATCACCCCATACATAACCATAAACCAGTATCAAGAAGAGAAAGGAAGAGAAAGAACAAATGTATATTGCAACCATGAATATGTAAATATTCTGCAAATATTCTTATTGAACAATAATTATTTTTGGTATAAGGGAGACTTCTATCTCCAGATAAATGGTACAGCTATGGGACGAGGTTCGCCCCCAGTTATGCTAATTTATTTATGGCCTATTGGGAAAATCAAATGGGTTGGGCTGGACATGACTGTGGGCGTAACCTCGTCCTATACCGTAGGTACATTGATGATGTCCTGATTGTCTGGGAGGGTAGTCACATTGATCTTGTGGAATTTATTGCTCATCTGAATGCCAACTCGGTTGGCATTAAATTAGACTCCACCATCAATGAAAATAAAGTAGACTTCCTTGATCTTACCCTCTATACAGAAAATGGGAAGATATTGACAAAAACTAATTTCAAGGACGTTCATGTGAACGGATACATCGATAGGAGAAGTGATCACTATCCACCTTGGCTTAACGGTATCCCCAAGGGACAAATGGTGAGGGTTCGTCGGAATTGCTCTGACGTTGAACAATATCAGTTACAATCCCAAAAACTCATCCATGAATTCATAGCCAAGGGATATGAGAAACAAACTCTTAATACTATTAAGGAAGATGTATTAAAGATGGAGAGATCAACCCTTTTGGTCAACAAACAACAAGAAACCAATAAAGAAAATATTACATCCTTCATTCTTGATTACAACATATATAATAGGGAGATCAGAAAGTCTATAGAAAGACATTGGTCCATTTTGAAGAGAGACCCCATTCTCAATACAATGCTGCCCGACAAACCATCTATTATATATAGAGGTGGAAGAAGTGCAGGACGCCAATTGGTAAAAAATCATATAATAGAAAAGAAATCAACATCTGGGAATCCATTTGGAATACAAGCCGGTTTTTATGGATGTGGCCAATGCATTGCATGTAGGAAGAAGTCGAATAAAAAGAGGACGATTCGAGAATTTGTCTCACCGAGAACAAATTCAACCTATAAAATTCAGCAACTTATCTATTTAAATGCCCATGTGGTAAGAATTATGTGGGACAAACGTCAAGACCTTTATATATAAGGATTAATGAACATCTGTGCAATATAACAAGGGGCTACGAGAAACATAGTGTGCCCCTTCACTTTCGGGATACACATAATTGCAGTCTAAATAACATCCAATTGTTTGCATTAGAGGTTGTTAAACGCAATTGGAGAGGTGAGGATTTGATTAGGAAATTAATTCTGACCGAAATGAGGTGGATATATACACTTGATACTCTTATCCCAGGCGGCTTGAACGCCGATTTCGAAATCAGTCACTGAAATAATTACACTACCTCTTCTCCTCTTCAGCTTTACTGCAGAATATTTACATATTCATGGTTGCAATATACATTTGTTCTTTCTCTTCCTTTCTCTTCTTGATACTGGTTTATGGTTATGTATGGGGTGATGATTAAGATTAGGAGTGAGATAAACGTCCTCATCTTGTGCTCAAATATATCAAACTATTGAATTTAAATACATTGGTGTCTAAAGATCCGATAGACTACGAAACCGGATATAGGAGTGATGGAACGCATGCGGAAGCGTTTTGGATGGAACGCACGCGGAAGGATTAGAGGTGGAACGCATGCCATAATTTGCGGTATGAACACTCGGAGGCTACATATACTGTGCCACTACAATGACGGGGATCATTCGACTGAAGAAGCTTACAGACTTTGGTAAGGGAAACGCGTCTCGATGACCCCCGCAATCATTTTTTAATGTTTTAATGTTTTAATATAAAAAAAAAAATTCCACCCAAATCCTTTCCATGTATATATGGCTCACGCCTATATGCCTTAGTATTTTTGCCCTTCCATCTACTCTATTGACATCCATCTGAGTATACATTTGACTACATCAACATATCCAGCTAGAGGCAGAGACCCCCTGGGAAGTGGTCTACTGTGGTTGTTACAGAACCACCTATATAGGAGGTTCCTACACATGTGAGTACCTTTCCACTAAGTGCTTCCTCCTCCATCCTTACTGTTACGGTATCACGCTATATGTATATTTCTTCCGAGGTCATTTTGGCACACATACATTGTGAAGAAATCTACCGAAGTGAATGAAGGAATAAGAACCACTACAACCGAAGGGAGGAGTCCCCCATAGTGACTCAACTGCGTACCAACTGAGCTGATTAGCTCTACACTTGTGAGTTTTTTTCCTTATGACCACACCATTCTGCCTGTATGTGATATACGATATCGCCCAATTGTTTTTCTCCTCTCTCTTCCATTTCATATTGGTCATGTGATTGGAGACTGTATTGGACTATCCTCCATAAAGACTCATCTGGAGATCCTTAGACAATTAAAGACTTTTCTTCTTTAGTTCCTCAGACAGGTCTTCCAATTGTTTAATGGCTTTAGTGATCTTACCAGTGGGGCCTGCGTTATCCGGGATAAAGGTGCAACAGGAGCCACCAGTACCTTTCAGCATCTTACAGACCCCACCCCTCTCTGCCAGTAGCATATAGAGGGCCATGCGGTTCTGGAAGGTCATCGCAGAGGTCGGGCCTAGCTGGTCGGCCAAACCCTGGAGGGCATCTCGGGTATAGTTAACAAACCTCTGCTGGTTGTAATAGATGTAGTTAATCTAATCAACATTCTTGTTGATGGTTATCATGGGGACTAAAGATTAGAATCCCGCCTTTACCTGGTCTCTAGCTTTGAACTCATTAGGCACCCCCCTTGGGACTCCTATGACATCAATGTAGACGTGTGGTTCGAAACAGCCAGGTACAGTGTCTCCTTTGTCTAGTGAGTCCGGGGGTGTGGGCTATTGGCAGATCATCATCAGAGGGCAGGATGTGGAGGGGCATGATGGCTTTAGCCAAGGCACACTCACCGTCCCACGCACCTACCAAGCGGGAGTGGACTCGCAGGTCACCGCAGATCCAATAGACATCTCCCAGGGATATCACCTGGTTTTGCACTTTCTCCTTCTCCACAGCGCTGTACCGCGCACAATAACCTTCTGTGAAGTTCCCAACTACCCGGCCACCGGTCCCCCAAGAGGAGTAACAGGTGTAGTTCCCGGGGTAGATAGTGATACTCTGAGAGTCTGGGGTTTTGTGTCTGGAGGGGGTATTTGGACTTCCATTCTTTGCAAGCTTCGTGATTTAGAGTGGTGCTGGTAAACAAACTGAGAAAACATTACTCGATATCCTCGGGGATATTGAGAGGTACTGTACCTAGATGAGGCCTAGCACTACCACACACATAGCAATTGGTTCTGTTGTGGGACTGAGCGCTATATTTCATCCATGCTAGTCAAACATTCATATCCGAGTAACCTGTTTCTATGGCCATAGTGTCCTCGAACGTGGGATTAGCGATGGCTACTATATCATTGGAAGAGATCATCATGTGGTAATTAAGGGATTTGGACTGTTGGTGCGGAGGGACTCAGTCAGGGGCAAGGTACATATCTCGTAGGCGGAATTTTCCCAGGCTCCCGGGATTCTCTGACCCCCCTTTTTCGCACATTCCCAGAATATAGGTACCCGCATCCCCGGGTCCAGGATTTTCTAGGGTTAGGATTAGTTTCAGTGCCGTCGCCCCTGTTCTAGATTTAAATACTTTGTCATCATCTGAGTCCTGCAGTTCTTGGGTGGGGCATGTGTTAGGGGCCATTTTCAGTGTCATGCGAGTAAGAAGTGATTTACCATTTTTAACTTTCTTGTCTACGGCGCTTTGTGGTTTGTGTCCCCAGGAAACCCCAGTGTTCCATCCCACTGATCCCCAACTACCACACTCCTGTCCCCAATAGCTATTGGTAATGCACATATATATATCATAATTGTGTGGGATCCCATTTCTCTGGATACACTGCAGGCGGGGGCCTGGGCAAGGGTTTACATCACAGTAGTTAAAGGTGTAAGTGGCCACTCGAGTGTTAGAGGAATTGTACCAGAAAGTGGTTAGTTTGTTTTCGGCGGCAGCAACTGCCGTGGCATCAGCAATCTGTTTGACAACCTGTGGAATTATGCCAATGCCCACCTGTTCCCCCACAACTTCTTGCACCATAGCAACAGCCGCCTGTCCCATTATGACAGCCACATTTTGCCCCTGGATTCCCACCCCCCAAATGAGAAGGATATACATAATCATGGTTGGGTTGTGGTCTGGTTCGTTTCTGGTGTACAGGTCTTTTTACAGTGGGAACCGTGGATCCAGGTGGGTTTTCCTTCCAGCTTTACTGAAGTTGCTGTTGTGAGGAGGACTTGGAAAGGGCTGTCGTATCTGGGCTCAAGTGCAGTTTTTCCAAAGGAATTTCTTAACTAGTACCCAATCTCCGTGGACCAGTTGATGAGTGCCGTCGATACTTTCAGGGTCTGGAATGCAAGAGAACACCTGACCATAGATATCCGTTAATGTTTTTGAAACACTGGTGACATATTTTACTAGGCTATCAGACTGTAACTGTAATTGTGGAGGGAAATAGCACCCTAGTCTGGGGGCCGTGCCCAACAGTATTTCGAAAGGTGACAGATTGTGTAGACCGATGAGGGCATTCATCAATGTTTTTGAGAGGTGTGAGGGCCCATTTAATCTGTACTAACAATGGAACTGGCTGCTCGAGTTCCTTTTCCTGTGTCTGAGTGGCTGCCTGTCTTGCTGCCTGGTCTGCTAAATGATTTCCTCTGGCTTCTGGTGTATTAAGCTTTCAATGTGCTTTTACTTTTAGCACTGCAACCTGTTGTGGTAGACGTAGAGCGTCCATAAGGGACTGTATGGCTTTCCCATGTTTAACGGGTGTGCCTGCTGCTGTCAGGAAACCCCGATTTCACCATAGCACACCAAAATCATGGGTGACCCCGTACGCATATCTTGAGTCTGTGTATATATTGGCTGTCTTTTGAGCACTGATTATGCAGGCCTGTGTAAGTGCGTGTAGTTACACTTTTTTTTTTCTTCGGGCAGAAAGGGTGGGGGCGAGGGGGGAAGTCGAACAGAATTGAAAATTCGCTTGTGACTGCGCACCCGGTGTGATATTTCCCGGACTCGTCTGCAATGCGGGAGCCATACAGTGTCAGGTAAGGGGCTGTGAGAGGAGTATTGCACACAGAGGGCAGGTGTGCTGTTTCTGGGAACATGGCTTCTAGGCAATCGTGCAATCGTGCGGACAGAGGGGTATTGCACCTCGTTACTATCAGCATCGTCACCACCCCCCTCAGGAAAATGAAAGAGAGCAGCCAGGTGAAGGCGTCGGAAGAGGGCGACGTTATCCGGGAGCAGTACGGAACATTGCAGGCGCAGGTGCCTTGTGGAGGACAGTTATTTGGGCTGGGTTCGTTGGAGGAAGGCAGAAATGTCATTCAGTGCCAATACTCGGGGCTGCTCACGTCTTTCTTTTTATTATGCAAATTAATACTTAATCAGCAGGCATCACCAGACTGTTGTAACTAATATCTTGAGCTGTTAGAGAATTGGGGGACAAAACTTTTCTGGCATTAGTAACTTTATCATGTACATAGCTAGGTCACACTCTGTCTGTGGGGTCGTTATTAACTAGAAAATACTATGCAAAATACGCATTTCTCCTTAAAAAAATAAAAACCTGCAATCCTCTGATACCGACAGTTTGTATACTATCCATTTTTAACCAAAATAAGCTATTGCAGGAGGTAAAAAAAAAAACTTGCTCTACCCAAAAATTGCATAGAGTTGTACATTTGTTTTTTCTTTCCCTACAGGGTTAATATATCTGCGTGTTCATAGAAAAAAAAAAGGGGAACCAATTTAACCTTTCTAGTTTCACTTTCTGGTCTGCGTCCTACTTCCCTTTTTTTTCACATAAAAAAACCATAAAACAATATAATACGGGATATTTTAAAGCTCACTTTTTTTCTTTTCTGAACACTTATCTCTATCGGGCTCCATAGCACTCTGTCCTGGAGAGCAATACTGATAGAATTAGGGTTGCACCGATACCGATACTAGTATCGGTATCGGGGCCGATACTGGGTACTGCAGGAGTACTTGGTACTCGTGCAGTACCCCCCGATATTTTTCCCGATACCGGAAGCTGGCATTGAGCCGGCTTGCCGGCATCAGAGGGGCTGGGGCGGCTGTCCGAATGCTCTATCGGCATTCGGACAGGCCCTGCAGCTGCTCTCCTCACTGTGTTTATACTTACCTTCCTGGGCGACGCCGGGAAAATCTCCACGCGCGTGCTCGTTGGAAGGCCCCCAGCCGCGACCACGTGGGACCATGTGATCGCGGTTGGGGTCCTTCCAACGAGTGCACGCGCAGAAACTTTCCCGGCGTCGCTCATGAAGGTAAGTATAAACACAGTGAGGAGAGCAGCTGCAGGGCCTGTCCGAATGCCGATAGAGCATTCAGACAGGCCCTGCAGCTGCTCTCCGCGATGATACTTACCTTCCTGGGCGACGCCGGGAAAGTTTCCCCGCGTGCGCTCGTTGGAAGGACCCCAGCCGCGATCACATGGTCCCATGTGGTCGCGGCTGGGGGCCTTCCAACGAGCGCGCGCAAAGACTTTCCCGGCGTCGCCCAGGAAGGTAAGTATGAACGCAGAGGGGGGGATTCGTGAGCTGGGGCAAATCCATGTGTGAGCTGGGGCATATCCATGTGTGAGCTGGGGCATATCCATGTGTGAGCTGGGGCATATCCATGTGTGAGCTGGGGCATATCCATGAGCTGGGGCATATCCATGTGTGAGCTGGGGCATATCCATGAGCTGGGGCATATCCATGTGTGAGCTGGGGGGCATATATATGAGCAGGGTGCATATCCATGAGCTGGGGTGCATATCCATGAGCTGGGGGGGCATATCCATGAGCTGGGGGCATATCCATGAGCTGGGGGCATATCCATGAGCTGGGGGGCATATCCATGAGCTGGGGGCATATCCATGAGCTGGGGGGCATATCCATGAGCTGGGGCATATCCTTGAGTGAGCTGGGGTCATATCCATGAGCTGGGGCATATCCATGAGTGAGCTGGGGCATATCCATGAGCTGGGGCAAATCCATGTGTGAGCTGGGGCATATCCATGAGCTGGGGCAAATCCATGTGTGAGCTGGGGCATATCCATGTGTGAGTTGGGGCAAATCCATGTGTGAGTGTCATACCCCTATCCCTAGTGCGCCGGACCCCCCCCCCCGGAGTTCGCCGCTCAAGACGTTTACATAAAGTCATTAATGTGCAGCCCATTGCCGGAACGAGCCCGTCTGCGGAGCCCTTCGCGCATGAGCGATCAGAATCTACACAAACCTCTGCCGCGGGTTCTATTACGCATGTGCGCCTGTCTCCGGGGACCCCTCCCTAGCGTCTGACGTCACAGACGCGCACTTAGGAGCGCCAAACTATAAAACCCTAGATACCATATGCGACGGTGTTCTAGTATCGTTAGGATTTCCCAAAAGCTATACTTGAGACCATCACCATACTTAAGACCCGGAATACCACTCGACTACCCTCCTGCTAATCCCCTTCAACTGTACCGCGATTCCTGGACTATTAATAATGCTGACCTGGCTTGCCTCCTGATTTATGCATCCTTGATTAACCCCTTCAACTGTACCGCGATTCCTGGACTATTAACGCTGACCTGGCTTGCCTCCTGACTTATGCATCCTTGATTAACCCCTTCAACTGTACCGCGATTCCTGGACTATTAACGCTGACCTGGCTTGCCTCCTGATTTATGCATCCTTGATTAACCCCTTCAACTGTACTGCGATTCCTGGACTATTAGTAACGTCGAACCAGTTGGATCCTGCTTCCTGTTTGCTGTGTAACAAGGCCGCGCTGCACTTGCTATTGGGTTCTACGAACAGTAAGTTCAATCCTTTCCTTATCTAACAGTAAGCTGGGGCATATCCATGAGCTGGGGCAAATCCATGTGTGAGCTGGGGCATATCCATGAGCTGGGGGCAAATCCATGTGTGAGCTGGGGCATATCCATGAGCTGGGGCAAATACATTTGTGAGCTGGGGGCAATATCCATGTGTGAGCTGGGGGCAATATCCATCTGTGAGCTGGGGCATATCCATGAGTGAGCTGGGGCATATCCATGTGTGAGCTGGGGCATATCCATGTGTGAGCTGGGGCATATCCATGAACTGGGGCATATCCATGTGTGAGCTGGGGCATATCCATATGTGAGCTGGGGCATATCCATGTGTGAGCTGGGACAAATCCATGTGTGAGCTGGGGCATATCCATGTGTGAGCTGGGGCATATCCATGTGTGAGCTGGGGCATATCCATGTGTGAGCTGGGGCAGTATCCATGAGCTGGGGGCATATCCATGAGCTGGGGGATATATACATGTGAGCTGGGGGCATTTTTATATGGTCTGTTCTTATTGGAAAGCGTCACATGACATTAAAGAAACGTATCGGTACTCGGTATCGGTGAGTACTTTTAAAAAGTATCGGTACTCGTACTTGGTCTTAAAAAAGTGGTATCGGTGCATCCCTAGATAGAATGTGTAGCCTCTCGATCCGAGCACATATTTTGTATAAAACTATTTTTTACTAAAATAATAAAACATTAGGGCGTTAGCAAAAATCCCTCAATTAATATAGACACACGTTTCTATCTACAAGAATAATAATTCCGCATACGTACGTCTTATACTTCACATATACACTAGAATAGTAAACAACGCAGAGGGGACAAGTGGATTCTCTTGGCAAGCACCTAACAATGGAATTATGTCACAAACAAAGCAGGTATCATGTCTCATCTGTCGACTTTGCTTTTGGTCTTACTGAAACTTTTCTAAATACCACATTCTTTTGTTACCTTGCATTACATCTCTGACATACATACTACTATTCACCTACATGTCCTTCTTAATGCTCTCTACTGGAAAGCAACCTGTAGTTGCCATATCTAGGATAGGCTTTCCTAACCTCTTCTCACATTGACTCATAAACTATCATCCGCATCCTACAGATTATCAGATTCTGGTTTAAAATAACTTTCATCCCATTTATAAAAATTCATCATATTTTGTAACCATTTACACGCGTCGGAACAGGCGTCCCTGTCCAACTGCCGATTAAATTTATACCTTTTTCGTCTCATACGTTATATACATACACATATACATCCATATATACAAATACACACACTATATACACATATATAAATTACATTTATAGTAGTTGCTTGGTCAGCTATCAACTTGGAGGAAAGGGTACGTGGTGTCGGTTTGGTGGGGCAGGAAGGTCATGAGGTCTTGGTTCTGGGGTGGGAAGGTTGTGAGGGTCGTGAAAAATGGGGGTGAATACTTTTATCAGTATCGAATACGTATCTGGTCAGCGCAAATTAACGCAAGGGATGTCGGGCAGTTCTTGTAGGGACGTCCTCGGTATGGATACAATATATAGGAAACAGAAACAAAATACTATATTGGTGCAGTATGTCTCGCACAAGGTATATACTCTATATGGTGGTAAGATATTCACTCTCAAAACAAGAGCCCCAACACTGGCTCTGAGTGGATAAACGCCTGCAGGTTGTTTTTCTGAAATGTTCTCAGGTAACCCACTCCTTAATATCGGGAATTCTTCACAGTTTTCTCAGTGAAGGAATATAAGGCAGAAAACAGAAGAAATCTCTGTGTGTGTATCTGAAATATTGCAGATATGATATGAAACTCTTAATGAAGTGACAACTCACATTTGCTGGAGCCTATTCAAGTTCAAGATATACGCCCATGGATTTTGTGTGGTCAAATCCAAGAAAAAAACAATTGGAATGCTGGAACTCGTTCTTTAAAAGGTTTATTAAAAATTAACAATTTTAAAACAAAAATAAGAGGTCCAGGACGCGTTTCGCCGCTAAACTACGGCTTCATCAGCTGGTATCATTAGATTAGAACTTCCAAGCATGTCGTTATAGTCTCTCGAATCAAAAGATAAGTGTCCCCACATGTCGCCAATCTGTGGATGGCGTGCGTTCCGTGTTTTCGCTTTGAGGTTTCTCCGTGTTCCGCGGGTGCGGCGCCATTTTGCGCTGGGGCAATGCGCAGCTTCTGCGTTCCACAGTGCTTTCCATCCACTCAATGTCATTGCGATCTCTTTGCTTCGTTCGCAAAGTGTAACCCCGGACAGTTATATGGAAAAGCAATAGGATACAATCATTATATACATCTGAATACTTTCCCCAATGTTCTAAATGAGAAAGCCATACTCCAAATAGATTTGTATCAAAGAGGTATAAAATACCGATCTTATCAAAGACTGTAGATCAATCTTTTTCATTGTGGACCAACCTATAGAAAAAATGGGGGGTAATTCCAAATAACTGTCTATTAATGCAATTATAGAAAAGTCATAATATATTAAAAAGGGAAGGTTTGTTGCTTAGTGAATTTAGTGTATTCAAGATATATGGGATCATACATGGCCCTAAGGGAACACATTCCCTATATGGATAACTAAAAGAATTAACATATACCTAAATACAATAAAAAGAAGTAGAGAGACAGATGGCGCTGATTGATATGTAAATGCAGCTCCAAACACTTATGTATACCCTTTACAAAAATATAGAATAGAAATGGGTAGTAGACCCAGTGTGAGCGCACTTAACTTAAGTGTAGAAATTTTCAGCAATGGGACTGGATAGTCTTGATTTAAGAATCATTGTTGATGGAACCTAATATTAGAAAAATATAAACAGCTCCATGGTGCAATATTATTAGGATAAACACGTAGGAAATAATTGTTCTTAATATGGTTTATCCATTGGTTTTTAAATACAATATAGTAAGGATATGGAATAACATTAGTGGTCCTAATAGAACACATTAACTTTATAGTGATTAATATTTACTTATTTCCAAATGTGTTATTCATATGATTTATTAAACATATTTAAAATTAACAAAAATCTTAAAGAAATTTTTTTTTTATTCATAATAACATGTGTTAAGTGTAATTGGGTGATATAAACCCAAGTAGGTGTTGATTCTTCTCGCTTGTTAGCTCTTTTTGGGATCAAATTAGAGTTATACTAGTAGTGATCAATATAGTATTTTACAGTGCCAAATGTGAGATATATTTTTATGGATTCATGGCTTGTGAAATAACACTATTTTGCCTTAAACATAGTGGAATACTCGATCAAATATTGAAGTATATTGTCTTCCACTATTTAAATCTTAATTGTTGTAGTGGTTTAAAAAATATAATAAAAATAATAAAAATAAAAAATCTTCACCTATAACCGTTTGTTTAACCTGTTTAATTGCTGTAAATCTTAAACCAACAGGAATACTGTTACAGTTGTGTTCAAAATTATTCAACCCCCACTGAAATTGAGTGTTCTGGCCAGTTTGACATTGATTTTGATCATTCAGTCATCTTGCTTACAATTAAATCAAAGAGGCACGTGTAGGTCAGACAAATATAACATAACATTTATAATGAAATAACCACAAATGTCTTTTCTGTGCTCACATCATTATCAGTTTTATTCAACCCCCAAGTGACATTCAATCTTAGTACTTAGTACAACATCCTTTTACAGTTATAACAGCTTTTTTTTTTTTTTTTTTTAAATTCTTTATTTTTGAATTTTACTCAGACAACGTGAACAACAAAAGTTACATAAAGGCCGCGCAGGGCCAATAAATGTCAGCCACATAACCACTTATAGAAAGAAAAATAACAAATGCAAAATGTTACATATCACAGCAGTGATAGCTCAGCAAGTGTAAAAAGGACAGCAAAAAGTGTCTTCATAAAACGAAAAAAGTGTCCCCAGCCGGGGAACATCAGCGTAAACTCCGCCAAAGCAAGAACAGCGAGTCAGCATAGGAAAAAAATAAAATAAAAATAAAATAAAAAAAACCAGGGGGGGGAGGGGGAAGCTCCCCAGATGGGGGGTCTCATTGAAAAGGAAAAAAAACTCAGCATGTCAGGGGGGGTGACATTGGGGGGAGTGAAGAAAAAATAAAAATTAGGGGTTGGGAGAGAAAGAACGTGGGAAAGGCCAAAAATGTGACATTCCTGGCCCAAGCCCTGTAGCCCAAGGGGCCGTGGGAGGCCAAGGAGGGAATTTGTCACAAGGCCAGGGCACTCAAGGGTTTACCTTGAGATAGGTTATAACAGCTTTTAAACGTGAAGCATAGCTTGACACAAGTGTCTTGCAGCGATCTACGGGTATCTTCGCCCATTCGTCATGGGCAAAAGCCTCCAGTTCAGTCACATTCTTAGGCTTGCGCACTGCAACTGCTTTCTTTAAGTCCCACCAGAGGTTCTCAATCGGATTTAAGTCAGGTGACTGCGATGGCCACTCCAAAATGTTCCAGCCTTTAATCTGCAACCATGCTCTAGTGGACTTGGAGGTATGCTTGGGATCATTGTCCTGTTGAAAGGTCCAACGTCTCCCAAGCCTCAGGTTTGTGACGGACTGCATCACATTGTCATCCAATATCTCCTGGTACTGAAGAGAATTTCATCAGTCCACAGAACACTATCCCAAAACTTCTGTGGTTTGTCCACATGACTTTTGGCATACTGCAGTCGACTCTTCTTATTCTTTGGAGACAGCAAGGGGGTGCGCCTGGGAGTTCTGGCATGGAGGCCTTCATTACGCAGTGTGCGCCGTATTGTCTGAGCTGAAACTTCAGTACCCACATCTGACAAATCTCCACTCTACGCTTCAGGTAGCGCACAGTAGGGATGTGCACCGATTTTTTTTTCGGTTCGATTCGATTTTTCGAATTTGTAAACTTTTTGATTCGGCTCGTTTCGACCACTTTCTGTTTCGATTCGGTTCGGTTTGATTCGTTTTTCGGGTACATTTATTTTTCGGAATATCGACCATTTTTCGTAATTTCGGGTCACTTTACTAGGTTTCTGTATCGACTTTTCGTTATTTCGGAAATTTTCGTTTTTCGGAATTGTACATGGTTTTCGGCATATCGCCCATTTTTCGTTTTTCGGAATTGTACATGGTTTTCGGCATATCGCCCATTTTTCATTTTTCGGAACTTTTCGTTTTTTCGGAACGTCTGTTCTCGTTTCAAAGCTGTCTAACTATTCGTTTTGATGAAAACTACTATGGTTTACTTTTTTAATACTACTTTATATATTTTTTATAATAAATTTTTGGTTTGTTTTTCGGATCCGATAATTCATTCTGTCGATACGATAATTCTGGCGATTCTATCGTGTTTTTTTAATTAACCCTTTCGCTGCTGAGGCTTTTCCCGCCTCTGTGCTGAGCTCATTTTTACTGGTTTTGCTCATCATGTTTAAATGCGTTTTGAAGGCTTATTTTAGTATATGACCCAGACATATTATATATCGTTCTTTCCGTCAGACTCGGCAGATTCATAATATGTCATTATTATATGTATACGTCATGACCTGTCTGTATATTATAACAAAAAATGCAATAAAATATGATTTTTCAATAATTTACAACGTGTAAAGTGTTTTTTTTTCACATTTTAACATGCGAGCAATTATGGTTGTATTTTGTATGGGGTGCGCTTGTTAAAAAAATTAGAGATGGGGTCTCGTTACATTTTTTTATGGGGAAAATTACAAAATTTTAACAAACGCACCGCATACAAAAATCGTTAGTGCAGCATCATTGTTCACATTATAATTGAAATGGCAACAATATTGCTGCATTAACGAACCAAAAAAAAGAAAAAAAAATTGTTTATTTTTTTTTTTATAAATTTTTTTAAATATATTTTTATTTTTAATTTTTTTACAAATCTTTTTCACATTCGTGTTTGGTATCGTTGGAACGGCCATGCTCTGGCCGATCCAACAATACCAAACTTTAACCCCTAGCTGCCACGGATCGGGAGATAGGGGGTTCCAAAATGAACCCCCTATCTGCACCATTGGTGGCAGCTAGGGGTTAACTCCAGGACTGGCGTCATCGTGCTATGCACGATGACGCCAGTCCTCAGAGGGAGTTCCCGGAAGCTTGGCCGACATCCGACATCCTCATGGATATGCCCCAGCTCCTCATGGATATTGCCCCAGCACCTCATGGATATGCCCTGTCACGGAATGGCTCAGCACCCTCAGCCAGGGGCGGTGCACAGTGACAGTGATATGGCCATGGACAATTAGGTGCGGGGGCACGCCCGGAGTTTTGGAGTACGTTTATTTAGATGTGGTTATGTGTGGTGTAATAAAGTGTCCCCGTTTGTGTTGTGAAATGTATTCCCTTTGTCTGCCTTGCCCGCCGCCATTTTCCGATTGCCTCGTGGCTGTTATCAGATTCTTCGAATCGGAAAATGGCCGATTCGAACCATCCGGTTCGAATCGTAAAATGGCCGATTCGGACCATCCGGTCCGAATCGGCGACTCCCCGAACTGTAATGGCCAATGGGTCCTGTGAGGGCGGGCAGGGATTCCCATTGTATTCATAATTTGTGTAAAGTTGATAAATGCCTGAGCTGTGAATAATAAACCCAGATTTACCAGTGCATCCAGCCTCGACTGATGTCTTTATTTCTCCGCCGTACTTCATCGTCTGAGTATCCCCCGCGGTCTCAGGGTACGGTGTCCAACTCGATCCGAACCGAACCGAGCGCTCTGTGCCTGCATCTCGCATCAGGACAGAGGCGCAGCGTATGGTGTTCGGTTCCCAGACTATTAGCCCGAGATCCGATCCGAAGGGCGCAGCCGTGTACCGCGCTTCGGTATTGCGAGAGACTGCGGTAAGATCCGAAGACTCTGCCGATCCCGCAAGATCCGAAGCTACATCCATCTAAGATCCGAAAGTCCTCCGCAATCAGATCCGAATATTCCGCCGGAAGAGATCCGATCCCCGAAATCGGCCGGCCGCCCGCAGACGTACTCCACCCCCACAAGGTCAGTGAACCAGCTGCTCGAGACGCTGAGTACCGTATGGCTCAGTGGTCGGGCTGGTTCTAGGCAGGGGTCCCCTCCACCGCCCGCTAACCCTTCCCCAGGGTCACGCCAGGCCGCACGAGACGCCGAGTGCCGCGTCACTTGGTAGTCGGGCCAGCGGTAAGCGCCGGGGCACGCAGATAGAGCACACCCGCAGGCGGACAACATCCCATTCCGTCATACTGGTGGCAGCGGTGGGATAAGCTCTCTGCAGGCCCTAGGGGGACCCTCATCATGACCGGGTACAGTGCCTACAAACCGGGACGTCCTGCGTGGCATGCTGGAGAACCGGGGAGGCGCCCCGGGCTCCAAGAGCCGGGAGACCATGATGGAGGAGTTGAGGAGGATGGACCAAGAGGCGGCGTTCGCAGCGTTGCCTGCGGACATAGCGCCGGCAACCGTCCCCGCCGAGCCCGAAGACAGCGACTTTTGCCGGAAGATGCGAGAGCGGATCTCTATGATGGGTCCGGCCCCATCGGAGGCTGAGATGCGGAGTCTGGTCCGAGAACTCAGCCAGGAAGAGGAGCGTGAGAAAGAGCGAGCGCACGAGCTACGGCTGGCTGAAGTGCGAAGCCGACGGAGTAGCCGGTCCCCTTCGGACCGTTCCACCGGGCGCAAAGTGCCTTTTCAGGCGTTCAAGGAGTTCCGGGAAGCAGAGGAGGAGATAGAGAGTTACCTCCAGGACTTCGAGCGCCTGTGCCGAGTGCATGAAGTGCACTGTGCCGACTGGGTGAGGATCTTGGCGTGTAAGCTGACCGGTCGGGCCGCCGAGGCTTATCGCACGGTGCCAGACGAGGAGGCCACCAGTTACTCGCACGTTAAGCAGGCGCTGCTGAGCAGGTTCGCTGTGACCCCTGAAGCCAGCCGGGTGAAGTTCCGGAATTCTCGCCGGCCCAATGGCGCCACTCACGTGGAGTGGGCCCATCGGTTGCAACGGGACTTGCGCACCTGGCCCTCGGGTAGCAAAGCGGAGACGGTAACGGAGATTACCCAGCTGCTGCTGCTCGAGCAGTTTTTCGAGCACACCCCCTCCGCTATCCGGGAGTGGGTGCGCGACAAGAAGCCCCAGACAGTGCAACAAGCGGCCACCTGGGCAGACGAATACACGGACACTCGGAAGATGTCCGGGGGGCGCGATCCCTGCCCGTCCGCCCAGCTCTACCCGCTCCACCACCTCCACCACCTCCACCACCGGTGGTCCGGACGCCGGCAGCACGGCCCACCAGCCGGCCCACCAACATGGCTAATGTCCAGTGCTACGGGTGCAACCAGGAGGGGCACTACAAGCAGTATTGCCCCAACCGACCGGAGTTGACCCGACCGGCCGCCAGGCCATCGTCGACGGTCCATTGTTGCGACGCCGAAACTCCGTGGCCGGAGGCCCCGGAGGAATGGGAGCAGCTACATGAGGCCGACCCCGTGCAAGCCGCCGCGGACAACAACCGTCGTCATCACCGTCAGGCGGTGTGGATAAACGGGCGGCCCGCTGAGGGGCTGCGGGACTCCGGGGCTACCATTACCCTGGTCCGGCCTCATTTGATTCCGCCGAGCGACCGTCTGCGAAGCACCGTTGCAGTACGGGTGGCGGGGGGAAAGGTGCTCCGGCTCGAGACGGCCCGGGTTCACCTGGACTGGGGGAACGGGGAGAGGGAGGTGAGGGTGGGGTTGTTGAAGCAACTGCCGGCCGAGGTGCTCCTGGGTAACGACCTGGGGCGGCTAGTCTCCGCTTACTCCACAGATGCAGCTACCCCAGTAACCACTAGGCAACAGAGCCAGCGCCACGACAGGGGCACTCCGAACGGGACCCAGGTGAGATCTCAACCAAAACCTTCCCGACCTCCCAAATCTCCCCGACCTCCTAAACCGCCCCGACCGCCCAGACTTCCCAGACCGCCATCACCTCCCATATCCCGACGGGACCCGACCCTTCCCTTCCCACCTGACCTCCCTTCCCCGTGGAGTACCCCGGAGACGCTTCGCCACCAGACCCAGACCGACCCCACACTACAGGGCTACCGAGACCGAGCCGGTCAGGGCCTGGACGACCAGAGAAAGGACAAGATAGAGTGGGAGGATGGGCTGCTCTATCGGTACACCGTGAGGGAGGGGGCCAAGAAGAAGCAGGTCCCGCAGAAGCAGTTGGTGGTGCCTCAGGGCCCTAGGCAGGAACTTCTGCGCTTGGCCCATGACATCCCCCTTGCAGGTCACTTAGGCCAGACGAAAACCCGGCACAGGTTGGCGCGCGCGTTTTTCTGGCCCCGCCTTAGCGAAGACACCCGCGACTATTGCCGCACCTGCCCAGTTTGCCAAAAAACTGGGAAGGCCGGGGATCACCCGAAAGCACCCTTGCGCCCCATGCCCATCATTCAGGAGCCCTTTAGCCGGGTGGCGGTCGACATCATTGGGCCGTTGCCACGGCCCAGTGCCACCGGTAAAAGGTACATCCTTGGGGGCGTGGTCTGACCGCGGAGAGAGCTGGCAGCGTGAGAGCAGAGCTCCGTCAAAGGGGACACTGAATCAACGGATATCTTAAGCGATTGTACCCCAAAAAGTTTTCATCAGGCAGGAGAAGGCCAGGTGAACGCGATGGCAACACAAAAAGCCGCGAAAAAAACGACAAAGGCAGAGTTTTTTACACCGCGGGGAGCGAAACCGAAGGAAGGCCTGGGCACCCAAGATGGCGGCGGCTCTACACAGACATCGCCGGGAGCGGAGGCAGACCCAGGACTGGCCCAGCAAGGTATGGAGGCCTTTGCCACACGCATAGAGGGCTTAATTACCTCTCTTTCGGACAGATTGACCTCCCGCTTAGACTCTGTAGCGGCGGATATTAAGAGAGAGATCCGGGAGATTGGAGACCGCACCGATAAATTAGAGGAGAAAATGGCGGAGCAGGCTGGAGCACACAATGAGATGGCGGGGAGAGTGGAGGATATGGAGGAACAACTGAAGGGGGCTTTATTGAAACTAGCGGACATGGAGGACAGGTCGAGGCGTCACAATCTAAAAATACGAGGTGTGCCAGACTCGGTGACTACACAAGCCCTGTCGCAATATGTGACTGATATCTTACAACACCTTTTACCTGATGCTACCCTAGACTCCCTCTTATTCGACAGGATCCACCGGTTACCAAGACCCCCCTCGGCGCCTGAGAGATCACCGAGAGATGTCTTACTTAGGCTCCATTACTTTAAACCACGAGAAGATGTGCTTCGGGCCTTGCGTACTCCTGATGTTCTTAAACCAGAGTATGAACATATTTCTATCTTTCCCGATTTGTCCAAGGCTACGTTACAACTCCGGAGGAATTTCCGCCAAGTGACAGAGGCTCTGCGTGCGAATGGCGTGTCTTACAGATGGGGCTTTCCGGTCAAGTTATTGGTGGCCAGAAACGGAACTTTTCATGTAATCACCTCGGTGGAGGCCGGGACAAGGCTCCTTAAAGTGTGGGGCATGGAACAACTTGGCTCTTCTTCTCCTCCAGCTCCTCTGCCACGTGGCTCCACTCATCGTCTAGATCCGGAGTGGCGTAAAAGATGAGATCAGAGCTCTGCCGATGTGACGGATGGGCATACAGAATCTGAAGAAGGCGGCCTTCTCATGCGAGTAAGACAGAGGAGATCTTATTTGGCGGCCTAGAGGGCCTGGGAGTTATTTACTGGGCCTTGTCTGAGGGCTCTCAAGATCGAACATGCCGCTGCAGGTTCGCCCGGGGCACGACAGCCTGCCTGACAGAAGTGCGGGCAACTGGTCTCTTCGTTTGGAGGGTTAAGCTCCATGGACAGGTGTTCCCCGACACTGGGCTCACTTGGCTCTCTCACCATTTGCTTTGTTGTTTTTTTTCCTCTTTTCTCTCCTTTTTTTTGCGGTCTTTTTTACCTCCGCAGACCCAGAGGTTCCCCCCTCTCCCTCCTCTCGCGAGGAGCCAGAGAAGGTCCCCCATACTTTGGGGCTTCTCGCTGGAGATGTTTTTGGTTAAGAATGTACATAGTTCCCAGGTGTATACCTGGTTTGTGTGTTTTTTTTGTTTTAGTTTTTGTGTGTCGCCACCTATTCGTTACCTGAGAATAGGTAAAAAAGTGTACTTTCCACATACTGTTATGATGCGCAATGTTGAAGATACTCTCATATAATGTTAAGGGGCTGAATGCTCCTGTTAAGCGTCATTCTCTGGAGGCGGACGTGTTGAGGCTGAAGGCGGAAGTGGTTTGCCTACAGGAAACTCATTTTAAACGCCTTGCTCACCCTCTGCTGAGACTACGTAACTTTACCACGCAGTACCATGCTACGGGCCCTACCAGAGCAAGAGGAGTGTCGATTTTAATTAGATCTAATGTAGTATTCCAATTGCATAGAAAGATTTCGGATCCGCAGGGTCGTTACCTCATTCTGATCTGTTCGCTGAATCACAAAACATATACGCTGGTTAACGTATACTCGCCTAACACTGACCAACTCTCTTTTATATCTGGAGTTTTAAACAGGGTGTCCCTCGTAGCGACTGGTGTATTGTTGATCTGTGGCGATCTTAATTACAGTATAGATCCTGTGAGAGATGTTCGGTCCCCTAAGATCCCTATACCGACCAAGCGCAGTATCAGACAGGGACAGAAACTGAGCGACCTGTTCTCCTCTCATGGCTTATATGATGTATGGCGTTTGTGGCACCCGGGCGACTCAGAGTTTACGTTCCACTCGACGGTACACAATATGTATAGCAGGTTGGATTATTTCTTGTTACAAGGCTCCTCTCTACCACAGGTTCTGCACTGCGAGATATTGGATATCACGTGGTCGGATCATGCGCCGATCCTTTTGACAATTGGGGAGAGAGGGGAGGGGGGAGCGGGGAAGTTTACGTGGCGTTTTAACGACTCCATTTTGTCGGACCCAGGGGCTATGGCTGAAATAGAACAGACTCTGAAGGAATACTTTGCGCTCAATAACACTCCAGGGATCACGCCCGAAACACTTTGGCAAGCGCATAAGGCTGTCCTGCGAGGCGTGTGTCTTAAATGGGCTTCTCGTTTAAACAAGGCTCGTCAGGCTGATAGACTCTCAATATTGTCACAAATCCATCTAGCTGCGCAGGCGAACAGCTCAGACCCTACTCCGGCTCACCTGAAAACACTCTTGGAAGCGCAGGCGCGCTTGTCAGACTGGAATTACAAGGCCCTTCTCTTCTCCCAGCGTAGACTAAAGGCACGATACTACGCATTTAGGGACCGCCCAGGACGGCTCTTGGCCCGCTACCTTAGACCCATGGTGGCGAATTCTAGAATTTCTCACCTAGTGATAGACTCCGGAAGGAGGACGGTGTATAAGCCACTAGAGATAGGGAATGCCCTGGCCACCTACTATGGGGAACTGTATAGTTTACAGTCTGACCCGCTCCTTCCTTCCTCTTGCGAGGATCGGGTGGATCGGTATCTATCGGACCTTCATCTTCCTTCCTTAACTCCCACCCAGAGGGACGGACTATCGTCTCCCTTCACGGAACTAGAGATAGCAACGACTATACAATCTCTTCCATCCCATAAATCCCCAGGTCCGGATGGGTTCACGGACACGTACTATAAGAAGTTTTCTGCTCTGTTGACTCCCCACCTTTTATCGCTCTTCATCTCTGCTGCGGAGGAGGGTAGATTTCCTGAGGAAATGCTACGCACTACTATTGTTCCTCTCCCTAAGCCAGGTAAATCCCCTACTTTGTGTCCAAACTTTAGGCCAATCTCTTTATTAAATGTTGATGTCAAAATCTATGCCAAAATTCTAGCGAATAGGGTAGCGGATTTATTGCCTAAGCTGATTTGTTCAGACCAGGTTGGGTTTATTAGGGGGAGACAGGGACCGCACAATACTAAGAAACTGATAGACTTAATCCAAGTGATTCAGACTTACCGTATCCCGAGTGTACTGTTGGCGCTAGACGCTGAAAAAGCGTTTGACAGGGTGGACTGGATGTTTTTGCGGAAAGTGTTGCTGAAGTTTGGCTTTCCGGCCTCGGTGCTACAAAGCATTTTTGCGCTCTATGCTTCTCCGACGGCGTCGGTTTTAACGGCGGGTTTTTTATCGGAACAGATTAGAATCAGTAATGGGACTAGACAGGGGTGTCCCCTGTCCCCCTTATTGTACGCTTTAGTAATAGAGCCACTGGCGCAGCGAATACGACAGGATGACGGGGTGGCGGGGATTATGGTGGGCCCGACTACATATAAAATAGGGCTTTTTGCGGACGACATTCTATTGACTATTACGGAACCTACAGAATCTTTACCAAGACTTGGAGAAATCCTGACGGAATATAGCGAGGTATCATATCATAAAATCAATTTGCCTAAGTCTCAGGCATTATCTATTAATGTCCCTAACAGCACTAGGAAATCGTTAATGCAGCATTTTAAGTTTGAATGGCGGGAGGACTATCTGCAATACTTAGGGGTAAAAATTCCTAAATCTCCTGACCAACTATTTGAACTCAACTACAAACCCTTTTTATCTCATGTCAGACAGCTTCTGTTTAAATGGAAAAGGACATCCTTATCGTGGATAGGCAGAATGGCCGCTATTAAAATGTCACTTTTGCCCAAACTCTTATATTATTTTCGGACCATCCCGATCCGCTTACCTAAATCATATATTGAAGAGGTTCAGTCTCTTTTGAACTGCTATGTATGGAACGGCAAACGTCCTAGGGTTCCCACCAGGCTGCTCAACCTCCCCGTACGGAGAGGAGGACTGGCTATGCCTAATGTCCATCTGTACCATAGAGCTGCGGTACTGGCGTCCCTGGCAGAGTACTTCCACTCCCCGCGCCCTCCACAATGGACAGCTATAGAACAGTCTTTTGCGAAACAACATTTAATAACGACTGTAATGTGGCTCACACGCCGTCAGAGACCTCCCTTGCCTGAGTTATTGCCGATAACTAGATGGTACTTGCATGTTTGGGACTTGAGCCGTGCCCTCCTTTTAAATACTACCTCCCTTTCGCTAGCGACCCCTATAGAGGTATTGACGCATTGGATAGCAGATTTTGACTGTGTTAGGTGGACCTCCAGGGGGATTGGATATCTCCACCAATTGATATCGAGAGGCAACATGATGACCTTCGAAACGCTTAAGCAGCGCTATAAGTTAACGGAGACCTGGAGGTTGTCTTATTATCAGATAGCGTCTGTAATACGTAGACCGGGTGGGTGTTCCCCACCTACTTTGCCTCAGGCTCCCTTGTCGCCATTTGCGAGCTTTGTGGTGAAACCGAGCACAAAAGTGAAACTCCTTTCTATATGTTATGAAGCATTGAATGTTCCATCTTTGGATCATATCTGGTCCTTCCAGTCGGCTTGGGAGGGGGAGCTGGGCATTCAGATACCTTCTCAGGCTTGGGAGGGGGCGTTCAGACTGGACAGGGGAGCATATCGGTGCGCTTCCCTGATGGAGGTTAGGAGAAAAGTAATGTACCGCTGGTACTTGGTACCGGCGAGGGAATGTCATATGACTAAATCGGTTTCATCAACGTGTTGGCGCTGCCTGCTACTAAAGGGTACCATGGCTCATGTTTGGTGGGATTGCGTTGCACTGGAGCCACTATGGCGGGGAGTTTCAGACCTGGTGGAAAAGGCAACGGGACTAATATTACCGTTTGCTCCTGCGGATTTCTTATTGGGGGTTTCAGCGGTTCGGATGGGTAAATTGCAAAGGAAACTTTTTTGTGTAATAACCTCTAGCACCATGTTGCTGATAGCACGGAGATGGAAGCAAACGCGGGTTCCCACAGTCCGAGATGTGCGGGATATGGTGAATAACATAAGAGATTACGAGCTGATGGCTAGACATATATATGATTTCCCGCAACCGGAAAAAGACCACTGGACCCTCTGGGATTCCATGCTAGCTGCGGAGTGCACCGCAGCCCCAGGATCTCCGGCCCAGAGGGGACCCTGACCTGCTTGGGGCTCCGTGCCATCCTGTAATAATGGGAGCTTAGTTAGTAAAGTTTTATTACTTCTCTTCTGATGCGCTACTCTTCAACTACAAGTTGGTGGCTTGTGTTTGTTCGTATTTGAATGTTTGTATGGTTCCCCTTATATGTAATCAGAAGGATTTGCATACCCTGTATTTTTTCCTTTCTGTATCCCACTGTTATATTTTTGTGTTTCAAAAACAATAAAAACTTTTGAATTAAAAAAAAAAAAAAGGTACATCCTTCCCGTGGTGGATTATGCCACCCGGTACCCCGAGGCTGTGGCCTTGGCCAACATCCAGGCGGACACCGTAGCGGACGCGCTCCTCCGGATGTTCACGAGGGTGGGGTTTCCCCGAGAAATCCTATCCGATCAGGGTACCCAGTTCACCGCGGAGCTCACCCAACAGCTCTGGCGTCTCTGTGGTGTTAGGGCGCTGCACAGCGCCCCGTATCACCCTCAGACCAATGGGCTGTGCGAGCGGTTTAATGGGACCCTGAAGCAGCTCATTCGGGCCTTTGTGCACGAGAGCAGGGATTGGGAGAAGTATCTTCCCCACCTGCTGTTCGCCTACCGGGAGGTTCCTCAGGAATCCACCGGTTACTCCCCCTTTGAGCTGCTGTATGGGCGCCAGGTGCGAGGACCGCTGGATCTGGTTAGGGCTCAGTGGGAGGGGGAACAGGAGGAAGATGGGGTTCCTGTGTTGGATTACGTCTTGAAGCTCCGGGAGCGCTTGGCGGAACTCGCGGGGTTCGTGCAGGAGAACATGGAGACGGCCCAAGCTCAGCAGAAGGCGTGGTACGACCGCGCTGCTTGCAGTCGCTCGTTCTGCGTGGGGCAGAAGGTTCTGGTGTTGAAACCACAGCGGCAGAACAAGCTGCAGGCGGCCTGGCAAGGTCCCTACAAGGTGGTAACCCAGCTGGGGGATACCACCTATGTGGTTGTTAGCTGCGCAGACACCAGAATCCAGCGGACGTTCCACGTCAATATGCTGAAGGCCTTCCATGAGCGGCCGGAGACGGTGGACGCAATATGCGCGCCGGCTGCCGAGGAGACGGAACCATTTCCGTTGGAGGAACTTCCGGGGGTAGCCAAGCAGCCTTCCGGGGTGGATCAGGTGCAGCTGGGGGAGGAGTTAGGACCCGAGAATCAGGCGCAGGCGCGGCAGCTGCTTCTCGCCACCCGGGGGTTTTCTCGGCTCTCCCGGGATACACGGACCAGGCCATCCATCAGGTGGACACGCCCGGTCAGAGACCCCTTCGGCAACCTGCATACCGGCTCCCGGAAGCGGTCCGCGAGTCCATGCGGGCCGAGATCCGGGAGATGCTGGAGCTGGGGGTCATTGAACCGTCGGCCAGTCCATGGGCGTCGCCCGTGGTCCTGGTGCCCAAGAAAGACGGTACCACCAGGTTCTGCGTCGACTATCGGCGGATAAATGACTGTACTATTACAGACGCTTATCCCATGCCCCGAGTCGACGAGTTGCTAGACCAGATCTCCCGGGGTCATTTTCTGACCACGGTGGATCTGTGCAAGGGGTATTGGCAGATTCCCCTTGCCGAGGAAGCGACCCCGAAGTCGGCCTTCATCACCCCGTTCGGCTTGTACCAGTTTCGAGTCATGCCGTTCGGGATGAAGAACGCCCCTGCTACCTTCCAGCGGTTAATCGATCGCCTCCTCGATGGCCTCCAGGGATTCGCTTGCGCATACCTGGATGACATAGCCATCTATAGCCAGACCTGGGAGGAACATCTGGACCATGTGGGGACAGTCCTGGGCCGGATTAGGGACGCCAACCTGACCCTGAAGCCGGAGAAATGCAAAGTGGGGATGGCCGAAGTGCAGTATCTGGGCCACCGGATGGGGTGCGGGATACAACGGCCAGAGCCCGCTAAGATAGAGGCTATCCTAGATTGGCCCACCCCTGTGACCAAGACCCAGGTCCTCGCCTTCCTGGGTACCGCGGGGTACTACAGGAAATTTGTACCCCACTACAGTGACCTGGCCAAACCCCTGACTGATCTGACAAAGAAATCCCTACCTCGCCAAGTCCTGTGGTCCCCGGAGTGCGAACAGGCCTTTCGGCAACTGAAGGCCGCCCTGACCCAAGCTCCCCTGCTAGCAGCTCCCAACTATAATAAACGTTTTGTTGTTCACACAGACGCGTCCATGTTCGGACTGGGAGCTGTCCTAAGTCAAGTAGGGGACGACGGGGGGGACCATCCGGTGGCGTTCATCAGCCGGAAGCTGTTACCCCGGGAGGTGGGGTATGCTGCGGTGGAGAAGGAGTGCCTGGCCTTGGTCTGGGCCCTACGGAAGCTCCAACCCTATGTCTACGGTCGGTCCTTCACCGTGATGACCGACCATAACCCCTTGGTGTGGCTCAACCGGGTGGCGGGGGAGAACGGCCGCCTGTTGCGGTGGAGCCTGGCTCTCCAACCCTTCAATTTTACAATTCAATATCGGCCCGGGTCGCAAAACGGTAACGCAGATGGGTTATCGCGGCAGTCGGCCCGGGAACCAGGGGATTGGGGAGCCCCGACTACCTCGGTACGACCCGTTGGGGTCCAACCGAGTGCGTCGGACCTTGGGGAGGGGGAGGAGTGTCACGGAATGGCTCAGCACCCTCAGCCAGGGGCGGTGCACAGTGACAGTGATATGGCCATGGACAATTAGGTGCGGGGGCACGCCCGGAGTTTTGGAGTACGTTTATTTAGATGTGGTTATGTGTGGTGTAATAAAGTGTCCCCGTTTGTGTTGTGAAATGTATTCCCTTTGTCTGCCTTGCCCGCCGCCATTTTCCGATTGCCTCGTGGCCGTTATCAGATTCTTCGAATCGGAAAATGGCCGATTCGAACCATCCGGTTCGAATCGTAAAATGGCCGATTCGGACCATCCGGTCCGAATCGGCGACTCCCCGAACTGTAATGGCCAATGGGTCCTGTGAGGGCGGGCAGGGATTCCCATTGTATTCATAATTTGTGTAAAGTTGATAAATGCCTGAGCTGTGAATAATAAACCCAGATTTACCAGTGCATCCAGCCTCGACTGATGTCTTTATTTCTCCGCCGTACTTCATCGTCTGAGTATCCCCCGCGGTCTCAGGGTACGGTGTCCAACTCGATCCGAACCGAACCGAGCGCTCTGTGCCTGCATCTCGCATCAGGACAGAGGCGCAGCGTATGGTGTTCGGTTCCCAGACTATTAGCCCGAGATCCGATCCGAAGGGCGCGGCCGTGTACCGCGCTTCGGTATTGCGAGAGACTGCGGTAAGATCCGAAGACTCTGCCGATCCCGCAAGATCCGAAGCTACATCCATCTAAGATCCGAAAGTCCTCCACAATCAGATCCGAATATTCCGCCGGAAGAGATCCGATCCCCGAAATCGGCCGGCCGCCCGCAGACGTACTCCACCCCCACAAGGTCAGTGAACCAGCTGCTCGAGACGCTGAGTACCGTATGGCTCAGTGGTCGGGCTGGTTCTAGGCAGGGGTCCCCTCCACCGCCCGCTAACCCTTCCCCAGGGTCACGCCAGGCCGCACGAGACGCCGAGTGCCGCGTCACTCGGTAGTCGGGCCAGCGGTAAGCGCCGGGGCACGCAGATAGAGCACACCCGCAGGCGGACAACATCCCATTCTGTCATATGCCCCAGCTCCTCGTGGACATGCCCCAGCTCCTCGTGGATATGCCCCAGCTCACACATGGATTTGCCCCAGCTCCTCGTGGATATGCCCCAGCTCCTCCTGGATATGCCCCAGCACATGGAATGCCCCAGCTCCTCATGGATATGCCCCAGCTCCTCATGGATTTGCCCCAGCACATGGAATGCCCCAGCTCCTCATGGATATGCCCCAGCTCCTCATGGATTTGCCCCAGCACATGGAATGCCCCAGCACCTCATGATAATGGCCCCAGCTCACCTCCGCCACCTTTTTCGCTCCCTCAGAGCGTCCGGCGGCGCGCAGCTTGGGCGCTCGCCAGGGGGAGCCACGTGACCAGCTGCGATTGGCTGGTGACGTGTTTCCTCCAGGCGAGCGCCCAAGCTGCATGCTTCGGACGCTCGCAGGGAGCAAAAAACGCGGCGGAGGGTGAGACACCCGCCCTTAGGGTGACGGTGTCACCCTAAAGGCGGGTGTCACCTGGTGCGGGCCGCACCCCTCGCCCCCACGTAGCGACGCCACTGGTATATACATTTAACGGCCGCACGCCCACGGACTTACTCTATCCAAACAAAGTTCAGAATGATGTGAAACATTGGGACTTTTTGGATAGATTTCGATTTTCGACTCTCCAGAAGTTAAAAAAATAAAAATGGTCGAAATCTAATGCAAAAGTCCTGATGTTTCACATCGGGATGTCAGATATTAATAGGCTTGTGCACCGATTTTTTTTTCGGTTCGATTCGGTTCGATTTGTTCTGATGTTTAAAATTTTCGATTGTGTACATTTTTTTGGAATATCGACCATTTTTCGTATTTTCGGGTCACTTTGCTCGTTTTTGTATCGACTTTTCGTGATTTCGGAAATTTTCTTTTTTTTCAGAACGTCTGTTCTCCTCGTTTCAAAGTGTCTAACTCTATTCGTTTTGATGTAAACTACTATGGTTTACTTTTTTATACTTTATATATTTTTTTATAATAAATTTTTGGTTTGTTTTTCGGATCCGATAATTCATTCTGTCGATACGATAATTCTGGCGATTCTATCGTGTTTTTTTTTATTATTAAATAAAGATCCTTTTTTTCTTATGAATATACATTTCACAACTTTATTTATTTAATCACATTAAAAAAATGGTATGAAAGCCAAGGAACAAAAAAAAAAGAACAAAACGATTTAAAAAACGCTAAACTGACCCGAATGGTCTGACTTTAAAAATAAAAACCAGAACAAAAATGTTTTAAAACGGAAAAATAGTTGATCAAAATGATCTGAAATGAAAAAAAATAAATAAATAAAATGATTTAAAACAGACAAAAATATAAATTAACCCTTTCGCTGCTGAGGCATTTCACGGCTTCCCTTCACGCCTGTGTTCCTCACTGCGGTCTGCTGCTGAGCTAATTTTTAACAGTTTCGCTCCTCTTGTTTAAACGCGTTTTGAAGCCTTCTTTTATAATATGACCCAGACATGTTATATATCGTTCTTTCCGGCAGACTCGGCAGATGATTCATAATATATCATTATCATATGTATGCGTCATGTCCTGTCTGTATATTATAACAAAAAATGCAATAAAATTAGAATTTTCAATGTTTGTTTTACAAGGTGTAAAGTGTTTTTTTCACATTTTAACATGCGAGTGTTTGCGGTTATATTTTATGAGTTGCGTTTGTTAAAAAAAATTGAAAAGGGGACTTGTTATATTTTTTTGGGTGACAATTACACTATTAACAAACGCACCCCATACAAAAATCCTTAGTGCAGCATCATTGTTCACATTATAATTGAAATGGCAACAATATTGCTGCATTAACAAAACAAAACAAAAAACCTGTATTTTTTTTTTTATATTTTAATTTTTTAAAATTTTTAACATTGTCATGTTTGGTATTGTTGGAAAGGCCATGCTCTGGTCGATCCAACGATACCAAACATTAACCAACCGATAGCTGCCGCGGATCGGGAGATAGGGGTTCCAATGAACCCCCTATCTCCACCATTGGTCACAGTTAGGGGTTAACTCCAAAACTGACGTCATTGTGACGAGGTCTTGGGACTGTCAGCAGCTGTTGTTCCCCCACGCTGTTGTCTTCCTGCAAAGACGTGACCATGTTGGCGGGCAGCGTCTTAGCGGGCAGCGGTGGGAGAGAGAGAGCTCATAGCTGGGAGGAGGTGTTGTGTGAAGCTGCAAACAGGGACAAATAAACTAGACCTGAGCCGCACTAAGGATCTTTGGGTTGTGTCGGAGAAGACTTCACGCAGTGCTGCCATCAATATGTTTTGATAAATTCTTGGTTATACAATGAATGTGACTGTGGACAAAAATCCGTGTTGTTGTGACATCGCCTAAGCTTAACAAAACCAGGCCACGTCGGTAATCAAATCTCAAGGCAGTACAACAAGGTTGTGTTAGTGTGTGATATTTTTTGGCCAGGCAGGAAGTGTAGAATGTGCAGTCACATTCATGGCCACAAATATGTTGACAAATTTATGACAAAGGGTCCATAGAAATGTCAATACATTTATGTACATATAATTTTAACAGTGTGGAAACCAAGCAATACATATTAACTTATTAAGTAAGGAAAAGCAACGCACACAAACAGGAAAATAGTGAAAAAATAGAAAATTTATTTACAACATATGAACGGGAATATATAATATGAATAGGGAAGGGAACATGCCAAGGATGGCAAACTGCCCAACAGTTACTGGCATTTGAGGAGATGTTGGAGCTGGTCCGCATCTTGGATTGCAAAGATTATGATTGCTGTAAGGGCCCTTACGGCAGGAAGAATAACACCCGCAAGGATCGTATCCTTGAAAAGCTACGCACCACCATCCTGGAGCTGTTCGGGAAGGACCGGACGAAGGACCATCTCTGAAAACGCTGGTCCGACCTCAAGGCACGCGAGCAGGAGCAGCTGAGGCACATTCTGGAGGAGGCTGCCACTGGTCTCACTGCTGCTCCAGGAGGTCTGCGGCATTGTTTATGTGCTCCCGCAGTTCCTGGAGCAGTTCCTGTAGGGCGTTGATGGAGGTAGCTGCCAGGCGAAGCTCACCGATCGCCTCCCGTCGGCGTCTGGCTTCTCCTTCTATATATCCAATAAATGAAAGAAGGAAAATACAGTAAGTAAAGCAGGTTTCTATTTTTGACGGAAAGTCTTGAAAAAATATAACAGTAGTATATACCAGAGCTGGCGGCCTCCTGAGGCTCCGACTCCTCTGACTCCTCCCCCACCACCACCGTCAGCATATCCGGTGCTATATGTAAGAAATTAAAGAAATAAAAAATACAGTAAACAACAAAACTGATTTATTTTTGAACAAAAGTCGATGCAAAATACAACAGTAAAAAAAAAAAACCTGGACTGGCGGCCTCCTGCTGCTCCGGCTGCCTCTCTCCTTCGCCCTTCTCCTGGTCCTCCTCTTCCTCCTCCTGCTCCTCTTGTGCTATACATAAAAAAATTAAATTAAAATACAGTAAACAAAAAATGTTTCTGTTTTTGACCAAAAGTCGTTGCAAAATAAAACAGTATATACCAGCGCTGGTGGACGCCCGTGGCTCCTCCTCCTCCTCCACTGGGGCACTGGTCCCCGCCGGGGCAGATGCTGCTGCCTGTGCCTTCTTCTTCCTGTCTTCTGCCAAATCCAAAAAATAACACGTAAATAATGAAGACTGGAAAAAATGGTATATCTATACACTATATTGCCAAAAGTATTGCGACACCCCTCCACTACTCGTACCCACTACCAGCTTGACCCACCACTACTCCCATCTCATAGTTCTAAAGTCAAAAAATATTTATTTATTTCCTCTGCACAGACATATATTACCGTTCATTTATATATTTTTTTCAGAAGTAAACATTACGTTTATTCAATAAAAACTATTATTTGTGTTGTTTGCGTACAAAGCGCATTGTGCACTGCTTTTAGTTATTTTATAGATGCCTCAGGCTCAGTTTCACTTTCAGTTTCTGCTAATAATAAAACTGGATATTGCAGAAACAACAACAGAAATCCACCATTTTGTTTTGAAATTTGCATCTAAAGCGTTCAATGACACTGCTGCAGCAAACTGAATCGCTGCGCTGCAACAATTCAGCAGCTGCTGAGGATGTATTGAAGGCGGCTCTGTTTGGATGCACTTTCAGAAGAACTACATGTCCCATCCTATCACTTAGCAGAGACGCAGAGATTTTTATTGATGCGCAGGTGGGAGCCAATATTGGGCAAGCTGCGGGTCATCTCGTATGCATCACTCAATCACAACAAGCCCCCCCCAGCACACTACAGACTATACACACAGTGCCAAAAGAAATCCAGCATTGTAACTTCATCTACATACATCAAATGTCACAATTTTCACGAATACGTAAAATCACAAAAAAGAAGAGCTATGGCAAAAATGCATGTATGACGAGTCGTGAAAACGCAAAGCTATACACAATCACATTGCATGAAAAAGGACTAGATAAATCAACGTATTTCTGTGCACATTAGCACATGCAAGCACATTATTATTATTATACAGGATTTATATAGCACCAACAGTTTGCGCAGAGCTTTACAATATAACATGACACTTACGTTTCGCTATGACGCGGCGGATGTGTCTCAGCTGCTCCTGCTCGCGTACTTTCAAATCAGACCAGCGTTTCCGGAGCTGGTCCTTCGTCCTGTCCTTCCCAAACAACTCCAAAATGGTGGTGCGTAGCTTGTCTAAGATACGATCCTTCCTAGCGTTAGACTTCCTGCGGTAAGGGCCCTTACTGCAATCATAATCCTTACTATCAAAGATCCGTACCAGCTCCAACATCTCTTCAAATGCCATATTGGTGGCCCGTTTCTTCCTGGGTGGTGGTGGTTCATCATGGAGAGATGATGAGGTGCTTGAACGGCACTCATCTCTTGCAGCGGCCATGATGATGAATAATAAAAACAATATTTTGTTCAAAAAGTTGTCAATAAAACTGGCTCAATAAAGTTACGACATTCGCGCGCGCGCGCATGCGCGACCCGCGGACGAATCGGATCTGACCCAAATACGAATATTCTTATCGGATCATTGGAAACAAAAAAAAAAGTGATACGCATTTACAAATACAAAATTTACAGAATCAGCGATATAACCGATACTAGTTAAATATACGATGTCTAGACTTACCGAAATGGAACCGAAATCCCGAATGGAACTGAAATCATGAATAGAGGGAAAATAAATTTCGATTTGACACATTTCAAGTCCATTCGAAAATTCCGAAAAATTTTCGATTTGGCAAATTTTTCGTTTTTTTCGGAAAGTCTGTTCTCGTTTCAAAGCAATAGATTTCGATTTGACACATTTCAAGTCCATTCGAAAATTCCGAAAAATTTTCGATTCGGCTCGGAAAACAGTTCGGATTCGACTTTTTCGGATCTAAAAAATTTCGGAATTTCGGCCGCATCGAAAGACCCGAATCGGGAAATTTCGTGAAAATTCCGAAATTCCAAAACCCGAAACGCACATCCCTAGCGCACAGCAGTCGAAGTCAGCATCTTCTTTCAGCCACGACCAGGTAGCGTTTCAACAGTGCCCTTTGCCTTGAATTTGCGAATGATGCTTCCTATGGTCTCTCTTGGTATGTTTAACATCTTTGCAATCTTCTTATAGCCATTGCCCTTCCTGTGAAGAGTAATCGCCTCTTCTCTTGTCTTCCTGGACCATTCTCTTGACTTCACCATGTTTGTAACCACACCAGTAAATGTCTAGAAGGAGCTGAGTATCACAGTCATTTTAAAGCTGACTAATTGGTGCTTATTATGCTTTACTGCTGCTCTGTGACATCCACAGGTGTTTTCAATACCTGACTGAAAACACTTGAATGAACCTCTGTTCTTCAGAGTGGTAGTCTTTAAGGGGTTAAATAATTGTGTCAATGAAGAATTCACAAAAGAAACATTTACTACTGTATTACAAAACCAATTGATGTCATTTTAGTTGCATATGGTTCTTTAAAAAGTCCTTGTAGGATTTCATTCTGAATACAATTACAAATGTACACTAAATTCCCTAAAACCCTTTACAGCATCGGGGTTGAATAATTTTGAACACAACTGTATGTACCTTTTTATAATGAAGAGAAACTGAATGTTGTTCGAAACCTTTGTTTATATTCCTAACGTGCTCTGATATTATTACGTTGAAAGCTCTTTTAATACGGCCTATGTATTGTAGACCGTATGCGCATTCCAACATATAAATAATGTTTTTAGAAAAACAATTAAGAACACCATTAATGGAAATTTCCTGATTATTTTTGTGATTTTGATATGATCCTTTAAACCTTTTCTTATTGCCAGTAGATCTACATGTTAGACACTGTCCGCAATTGTAGAAACCCTCCTTCAGTTGGAAGAATTCTTTTCTGCAGCTGGTCTTTTTGGTATTACTATGAACTAAATTGGTTTTAAGATTAAGAATCCTCCTGCAAACCCCCCACACCACCTCCTGCAATCCTCCCCACCACCTCCTGCAAACCCCCACCACCTCCTGAAACCTCCCCACACCACTTTCTGGAAGCCCCCCACCACCTCCAGCAACCCCCCACACCTCCTCCTGCAAACCTCCCCACACCACCTCCTGAAAACCTCCCCACACCAACTCCTGCAAACCCCTCACACCACCTCCTGTAAACCCCACACACCACCTCCTGAAAACCTCCCCACACCACCTCCTGCTATCCCCCACCACCTCCTGTAAAGCGTCCAGACCACATCCTGCAAAACCCCCCACACCACCTCCTGCAATCCGCCCCACCACCTGCAATCCGCCCCACCACCTGCTGCAAACCCCCCACTGCCTCCTGCAAACCTTCCATTCCACCTCCTGCAAACAACCCACCACCTCCTGCAAACCCCCACCACCTCCTGCAAACCCCCCACACCACCTCCTGCAGACCTCCCCCCACCACCACCTGCAACCTCCTCACACCACCTCCTGCAAACCTCCCCACACTATCTCCTGCAAACCTCCCCACACCACCTCCTGCAAACCTACCGACACCATCTCCTGCAACCCCACACCACCTCCTGCAAACACATATACCTCCTGCAAACCCGCCACACTACCTCCTGCAAACCACCCCACACCATCTCCTGCAACCCCCACCACCTCCTGGAAACCCACCCCATCTCCTGCAAACCCATTCACACACCATCTCCTGCAATCTTCCCCACGCCATATCCTGCAAACCCACACCATCTCCTGCAAACCCCCCCCACACACCACCTCCTGCAATCCTCCCCACTCCACCTCCTGCAACCCCCCACGCACAACCTCCTGCAAACCCACACCACCTCCAGCATCCCCCACATCACCTTCTGCAAACCTCCCCACACCACCTCCTGCAACCCCCCACGCCACCTCCTGCAAACCCCCACACCACCTGCTGCAAGACTCCCCACACCACCTCCTGCAAACCCCTCCACACCACCTCCTGCAAACCTCCTCACACCACCTCCTGCAAACCCCCACACCACCTGCTGCAAACCCCCACACCACCTCCTGCAAACCCCCCACCACCATCTGCAAATCCCCCACACCGCCTCCTGCAATCCTCCCCACACCACCTCCTGCTATCCCCCACCACCTCCTGTAAAGCGTCCAGACCACATCCTGCAAACCCCCCACACCACCTCCTGCAATCCGCCCCACCACCTGCAATCCGCCCCACCACCTGCTGCAAACCCCCACTGCCTCCTGCAAACCTTCCATACCACCTCCTGCAAACACCCCACCACCTCCTGCAAACCCCCACCACCTCCTGCAAACCCCCACACCACCTCCTGCAGACCTCCCCCCACCACCACCTGCAAACCTCCTCACACCACCTCCTGCAAACCTCCCCACACTATCTCCTGCAAACCTCCCCACACCACCTCCTGCAAACCTACCGACACCATCTCCTGCAACCCCACACCACCTCCTGCAAACACATATACCTCCTGCAAACCCGCCACACTACCTCCTGCAAACCACCCCACACCATCTCCTGCAACCCCCACCACCTCCTGGAAACCCACCCCATCTCCTGCAAACCCATTCACACACCATCTCCTGCAATCTTCCCCACGTCATATCCTGCAAACCCACACCATCTCCTGCAAACCCCCCCCACACACCACCTCCTGCAATCCTCCCCACTCCACCTCCTGCAACCCCCATGCACAACCTCCTGCAAACCCACACCACCTTCAGCATCCCCCACACCACCTTCTGCAAACCTCCCCACACCACCTCCTGCAACCCCCCACGCCACCTCCTGCAAACCCCCACACCACCTGCTGCAAGCCTCCCCACACCACCTCCTGCAAACCCCTCCACACCACCTCCTGCAAACCTCCTCACACCACCTCCTGCAAACCCCCCACCACCTCCTGCAAACCTTCCACACTACCTCCTGCAAACCCCCCACCACCATCTGCAAATCCCCCACACCGCCTCCTGCAATCCTCCCCACCACCTCCTGCAAACCCCCATTACCTCCTGAAACCTCCTCACACCCCCTCCTGCAAACCTCCCCTAACTCCTGCAAACCTCCCCACGCCACCTCCTGCAAACCCCCACACCACCTCCTGCAATCTTCCTCATACCACCTCCTGAAAACCTCCCCCACCACTTCCTGCAAACCTCCAACAGCACCTCATGCAAACCCCCCACCACCTCCTGCAAACCCCCCACACCACCTCCTGCAATCCTCCCACACCACCTCCTGCAATCCTCCCCACCATCTCCTGCAATCCTCCCCACCACCTCCTGCAAATCCCCCACCACCTCCTGCAAACCCCCCACCACCGCCTGAAACCACCCCACACCACCTCCTGCAAACCTCTCCACACTGCCTCCTGCAAACCTGCCCACACCACCTTCTGCAAACCCCCACACAGCCTCCTGCAATCTTCCCCACCACCTCTTGCAAACCCCACACAGCCTCCTGCAAACCCCACCACCTCCTGAAACCTCCCCACACCACTTTCTGCAAACCTCCCCCACCACCACCTGCAAACCTCCTCACACCACCTCCTGCAAACTCACCCCATCTCCTGCAATCTTCCCAACGCCATATCCTGCAAACCCACACCATCTCCTGCAAACCCCCCCACACACCACCTCCTGCAATCCTCCCCACACCACCTCCATCCTCGCCACACCAACTCCTGCAAGCCCCCACGCACAAGCTCCTGCAAACTCACACCACAACTTTTTCTGCGTGTCCGAAAATGTCTCCTCTTTTCATACAGACTGCCGCCCCAAGCAGTTGTTTATGGATAGATTAAAGGAAAAGCATTTACTGTCATTTGAAATGTAATTTTTTGGTTTTTACATATTTTTATACATCCTAGAAATCCGCCACTTCACGGGCAGGTTATGGGGACCTCCTAGGCACAATATTTGAAGGAATTTTTTGTTTTTATTTTTAACCCTTATTTCATGGAAAACTCACTGCCCCTTTAAAAACGTTTTTTTTTAAACTTTTTGTCCTTGTTTCCTGTCCCCCAGGGCACTACCCGGACCCCCATACACCTTTTATGGCAAATATGTAGCATATATGCCCTCTTGGAGGGCACTCCAAAAAACTGAATTTTCAGCCGCATTGACTTGCATGGGGGTTTGGGTTCGGGTTCGGTCCCGAACAAATGGGAAGTTCGGGTTCGGGCTCGAACCGAACTCGGGGAGTGTTCGGCTCATCCCTAATTATAAGATCTTGAACTGCTGATCACCACATACCCCCATGAGGATCGGTGTTTCACGCCTAGGGATATTCAGGAAGGGCTATTAGTCACCCCTGAATTGGGTTCCTTGGTACACCAATTACATCATTATTTTCGCCACCCTCTGTCCTTTGGCGTCCTTAACTTATTTTCTATCACTTCTCTTTCACCTCCTTTTTTTTTTTTGAGTGTTTTTGTGTGTTGTTTTGGTCGCAAGAAGGTATGCTCCGGGCTCGCTCCACATGGTCTCTTATAATGTTAGAGGCCTCAACACGCCAGAGAAACGAAAGAAGATACTAAGAGAGCTCTGGGCACAGAGGGCTTCGGTAGTATTTCAACAGGAGACACATTTTAAGAAAGACGCTGCTCCTGCATTTGGAGATAAGAATTTCCCGACGGGATATTTTAGTAATTTCCCAGGTAGTAAGTCCCGAGGAACGTTGATTGCGCTGTCTAAAGACGTGCCATTTGTTGAGATTGCGGTTGACATCGTCCCGGAAGAACGATTTCTGTTTCTCAAAGGCAAAATTGCTGACAATGTCTATACTTTTGCATCCTTATATTTACCAAACAAGGCCCAGGACAGGAGTTCGGTGTCTATTTTGCACGCCCTCTCCTCCTTTCAAGAAGGTATATTAGATTAGTGGTAGCGGGTGACTTCAACGTGGCCCTAGATCCTAAAATGGACACTTCACACGGCACTTCCTCTCTTCCACAAAACATCTTATCGCACATTAGGCACACCTTAGATTCGCACCAATTGGTGGATGTATGGAGGGCCCTTCATGGTGGGGAGAGAGGTTATTCTTTACATCATTTCCAACTCCTCAGATCGGCTGAATTACATACCAGTACTTGGTCAGATCATTAACCTCTTTCGGTCCACATAACTTCCCCTCTCAATGTACTGCATGAACGAACACGGAGACTAAATCACTCGTTGACAGATCCAGGAATTTTAGAAGAGATGAAACAATTGCTATCCAATTACTTCCAGGAAAATTTGATAGCGGTACTCCTATCACTACAACGTGGGAGGCTCATAAGGCGGTGGTCAGAGGATTTCCTACCAGCAAAGGCACTGCTGAAAAAAAATTACGCAAAGCGCAAATGACTGCTCTGTTTGACGAAGTTCGTTTATTGGAATCTCAAATTTACCCGTCCCTATTGCGGGCTCGCTCCACTCTCACTACGCAACTAGCGGCAGACCTGAAGTTTCTGGCTATTAAAACTCTTTTTTTGCATTATATGAAAATAAATCTGGGAAACTCCAGGCACAAATTTTGTGGTCAAGACGAACTAAAGCTTACATCCCCTGCCTACAATTGGCGAAGGGCGGTACCACTGTAGCACCGGATCAGATTGCTGAAGAACTACGTAACGTTCTTACTTTGCTTCTCTATACTCGATCCAATCTTCTCAGTATCCTGAACTAGATCATGACGCAATTTCGGATTATCTGAGACGTAATATCCCTCACACTCTCTCTGATGGGGACGCGTCAGAACTGGGTTCCCCAATTACCCTAGAGGAGCTAGCCCTGGCTCTTAAACAGAGCAAAACGTACCACTGTTGCATTCTGATCTTCTACCTCACATGCTCAATACCTTCAACTCTATGCTAGAGGAGGTTACTCCCCATCCGACTGCATTAGCGGCGACTATTTCATTGATCCCAAAGCCAGGTAAAGATCTCCTCCTCAGCTCCAGTTACAGACCGATATCACTCCTCAATTCAGACATTAAATTGTTAGCCCTAGTTCTGGCCACAAGATTGCAGAGGTATCTACCAGGCCTGGTGGATCTAGACCAGGTGGGATTTGTCCCTGGTAGGGAGGCGCGAGATGCTACCTCGAGAGTAATCAATGCCATTGCCCTTGCCATTAAGAAAGACACTGCGCTTATTTTATTATCGACAGATGCCAAGAAGGCTTTCGATATGGTCCTTTGGCCCTATCTAATTCGGGCGTTACAGGGTTCGGGCCTTGGATCAGGCTTCATGAAGTGGATCTCGGCCTTGTACTCTGCGCCGACCGCCAGGGTCCGAATTAATAGAGCATTGACACCCGGATTTCCGATACGGAATGGGACGAGGCAGGGCTGTCCCCTATCACCTCTCCTCTTTGCTCTGGCTCTCGAACCCCTTCTGGTATCCATCCGCTCCAATCCAAAGATACCGGGCCTTCAGGGATATGCTCAACAACATAAAATCTCCGCCTACGCGGATGACTTGATGTTTTTTCTGACGGAACCAGAACAGTCATTACCAGCGGTCACTGAGGAACTCCAACAATATGGAGCGATAGCAGGATTGATCATAAATGCAGAGAAATCGGAAATTTTGAATATATCCCTTCCCACGGCAATCACTAAAAATCTGCGTAGCCAATTTCAGTTCAGATGGTGCTCAGAGAAACTTTAGTATCAAGGAATTTGGATTTGTCCAGACATTACTCGTCTCCCGGCCTTGAACTATGACAAGCTATTAGGCTCGCTTCAACACGATCTAGAGCTGTGGTCTTCAAGACATCGCTCCTGGTTTGGTAGAATAGGAGTTTTAAAGATGAACATATTACCCCGCGTTTTATATCTTCTCCAATCTATACCCATTTCAATACCGCAAGGATTTTTGTGCAAACTCCGTAAGCCATTTCTTGCCTTTATATGGAACAAACAACGCCCTCGTCTGAAATATTCAGTTATGTGCCTTCCAACTTCACAAGGCGGACTGGCTCTTCCTGATGTCCGACTCTATCACTATGCCTCGCACCTGACCTGAGTCATTGACTGGATGACAAACCTGAGGGAAAAAAGATAGCTCGATTTAGAAAGCGCTCTTGCTACCACTCCAACATGGATTTTGCCATGGCTATTGATAGACCACTTACCTAAAGGCTTCCACGTGATGCCTACAATAGGCAGTATGCTCCGGCTCTGGCACCGACTCCGGATATCTCATTTGCTTTCCTCCGCCCCTGCTCCATTGATGCCCATTTCCCACAACCCAGTGTTCCCAGGAGGCGTCTTACCCTCCTTACGGACACGATTTACATCTCGACCAGGAATGATGGCCTTGCATGTTATATCTGATGGGCAGTTTCGAGAAATTCTGACACCAGATGGATTCATAACCCCCTCTATTTTGGAACAGTTTAATTTCAGACAAATACAACATTTTCTCCTCTCTCTGCCTAATGGTTTTCACATGTCTAGGCCCCTCCAGCCCTTTGAAAAATTTTGCTCAATGGCAGTAACTCTACATCGCAGCCTCTCCACGTTATATCGACTTTTACAATCAGTAGATGAGGAACTCTCGGACTATGTTCATCGGTTGGATGAATATATAGGTAGAGAAACTCAGAACTCTCAATGGCGGAAAACGTTTGCACTGATTCACCATGGTTCCCCCATCACTAAACTGAGAGAAACGTCCTACAAACTTACGGCATTATGGTATACTACTCCGATGTGGATAGCCAAATTCCATCATGGTACGTCCCCCTTATGCTGGAGATGTACACAAACACCGGGCTCCTACCTGCACATATGGTGGCTCTGTACTTGTATAGCCCCATATTGGCACATGGTGCTTGAGCTGATATGACATGTCACAGACATTGACCTCGACTTCCTCCCAGAGCTATTCTTGCTTACCCATTTATCGCTCTCAATTGCTATAATAAATAAATCTGTCATTTTGCGCATTTTGTTGGCGGCCAGAGCCTTAATTCCACTGCATTGGAGACTCACATCTGTACCTACCACTAAAGACTTGGTGGCCAAGGTGGAACAAATTCGCATTCAGGAGACCTTCCAACTACCCCCTGACAGATTTGCAGAAGTTCATCCTGTCACGTGGTTATATTGGGAACGATTCCTTTCCTCAAATGCATTGCTCGTCTGGCAAAGACAGCAGATACCAACCTCTGATGATGGAGATAGTCTTGCGGATACACGCTGCGTAACTGACACACCACAGTAGCTGCATTCTGGAGGACACTGTGGGCGAGACCCAGTATCTTCCATTCTCTTTGGATAATATCATACTAACGTCTTTTCACCCCCCCTTTTTTTCCCCTTTTCTTTCCTCTCCTCTCTCTTCTTTCCTATTTCTTCTACGCTTTTCTTCCTTTCTCTTTTCCCTATCTTATCTTTGTCATATTCTATGCCAGGTATTCTTAGCCTATTCTCTTTTACCTTCCTATTCCATGACCCTTCATTCTATCTCTTTCCTTATATTACCACCCACACAATGGTTTCTTGTATATACGTAAGTATATGAACACACTCAAAATTACCCATTTAATTTTCCTAGCTTGAAGCACCGATCTTTCAAAGGGGGTACTCTGAAACCTCGCACTTCCCTTCATTTGGGATGTTCAAGATACTATTTTATATTTTCTGAAATACATTGCAATTATTGTATGCTCTTATACCACGCTTTTTCTGTTTGATTTACGAACATGAAGTGTACTAAGTTTATTATTATTGTTATTCTCATCTTTCTTATACTTTAAAAAACGTTTAATTTGGAAAGGAAAAAAAAAATTAATGGTCTTTTGGTAAAGGATGCCGGCGCTTTTGTCTGTCTATAATGTGGCCCACTCCCTGACCTGTTGGCGCTGTAATGCTGCAGAAGGTACTTACCTTCACGTCTGGTGGGAATATTTGATCCTAGTAAGCTATTGGAAAAAAGTACATGATTTGATCTACAGTACTACAGATATTGATCTGGCATTTACATCTCAGGTTTTCCTGCCACTTCACCTTCCATATCCGGTAAAGAACCTCAAGAATTTGCTCTTGTTGCGCATTTTACTTATCGCTAGGACACTTATCCCTATCTTCTGGTGTCCATGTCCACCCCTTCTTTACAACTTCTAGTCGAATGGCTGGAACACCTTCAGTCGTTGGAAGACCTTGCGCTCCCTCCTACAAAAGCTGCTCGACATGCACTGGAAATTTGGTATCATTGGAACATTTATCACTCTTCAAGGGCATTCCAGGCTTTCCTGGCGGTGGAGGATGGGAGGGCTGTGGGACAGGATACACCTGTTTCTGTGGAGGGAGGCGGCGGACATGGACCTGGATCGCCAGTAGTTGTCGGCTAGTGCCCTTGCCACCCCGTGCCTCTTTCTCAATCCCCCCACTTTTTTTTCCTCCTTCCTATCTCGTCTCCTTCCCCTTGTCTTCCCTTTTGCTGTGACTTTTCTATCCCCTCTCTGTGGCCTCCTCTATATCCTTGTAACCTTTTTTCACCCTGTTCTCTCCCCATTTCCGTACCTCTCTGCTGCTCCTTATTTTTCTTTGGCTCCCTTTAGCTCTCACGGCAGACCCTTACTTTTTACCATCACTCGCCTCTCATGTGGCTTTATGGTTGATATCGTACTGGGTTATAATATCCTTGTTCCTTTGCCCCCACTTTTTCTCTCCCTTTTCCTTCATGTTTGACGACATTTCATGGCTTTGTTATTTACTCTGTAACATGCACTTCCTCATACCTCTTGAATTATGAATCACTATATCTATATATTCTGAGCCTTTACAAAGTTTGCTCTGATTATACTAGGTCTATAACTTGACATTTGCCATTTATGTATTGTTACATCGTGGGCACCCCAAGCTCTGTACCCTCCCTCTGAGTGCCCCTTTCTGCTGTACACAGGAGATATTTCCACACACAGTAGACGACACATACTATGTAGATATTTCTCATTAAAAATCCAAATGGAGAATGCTTTATTTTCACTTTAGACACACAAAGGTAAACCAGAGTTGAGACTCAACCCACCCCTTACAGATAATATCAAGAGTCTCCAGTCAAACAACAATAGAAAGACATTCAACACAATGGAGTGTTTACACATGCGTCTTATCTAAACAGTGCTAGGACTAAAGGGAAACCAAGGAGTCTACAATATGTAGAGAGGGGGGTGGAAGCAGACAAGAGGTTAGAGCGCAAGCTCTTGAGCATGGTCTTCTCCTACTGTTTTGTGAGTGCAAAATATAACAACTTATAACTGTAACATACAGATACACACTTTGACACAGCATAGCACATCACACAACACAACACTCTATACAAAGACAATAAACTGTAAAGAAAATAAATGTAAAATAAACTTTGAAGTGACGGTTTTGTCACATATGTCCCCCTTTCCAGATCGTCAGGGCGAGCTTTGATCCCAACGGATCGCTTGCCACTGACAAGACCTTTTCACTCGGTCCATTTTTGCACCAACTGCAAAGTTCCAGGGTGCTGGCACACAAAAAACATCAGTAGGGTCTGACGGTCGCTGCAGGGTTGTGGGTCCATAGTCCCGGAGTAAGAGGCAAGACACCCCTCTTGTCCATTGCGCCACGCAACAGGCCACCACAGTCCACATGCCTAAAATGTTTGTTAGTGGGCACATTGAAATTCCCCCCATCTTTCCCTCTCCAGGGCACCTCTGCGGACCCAGGACCAGAATACAGTCAGCAGTCCCAGTCCCCAGCCTCTCCTTCTGCTGATGACCCCCTCTCAGACATTCAAAAAGGGCCCACCCCACAATCCCAAACGGGTGCAATTCTTCCTGGGACCAGGAACCTGGCAGCCTCTCAGGGTGGTCACTCACCGGTCTCCTGGTCAGATGGGAAGTGGTCTCCTCTCTTTCTGCACTTTGTTTGGTAGGGGTGGCATACTGGGGGGGTCCCCATTTTCCTCGGGGACCAGGCACATTCGTATGTCAGAACAGCATCCAGCCCCAGCAACTCTGGGTACAATCGCTCTACTGTGCAAAATATAACGGGGCCAACGACTCGACCTCCTGTTGTACTGCTCTCCTCCGTGGTGGGCACATGGGTGCTGGCAGCTTGTGCCAGGGACAACTCATGCTGGAGCTGTTGGCACTGTGCTCGTGTCCCTTCGAGCTCAGCCTGCAGGTGGCTGGTAGTGTCCTGGTGCTCCTGCGCCAATACATCCAGTTGGTGTGCCAGGCACCTCACCTCCATCTCACTTGCCTTGGCTTCAGCAAGGCTCTCATTCCGAACTCTAGGCCTTCATCCTCCCTCAGCCATCCTTGGCTTGGAGCACACTGTGGGCTGTCTGGGTCGGCTGCCCAGCCTCCCATTAAATCACTGGTGAAGATTTCACTTTCTCTCACCGTCACCAGGCAATCCTCCTGACTGCCAATGTCCTCTGGCTTGATCCAGACCGAGAACTCGTCCTCGTTGCACTCCACAACCTGAGTGCCAACCTTTTCCTTACCCCACACAGCTTTCTCTTGCTGCAACAAGCAGACCTCTGTCCACACTCTCTGAAACAGGTCCATGCTGGGGTTCGGTCCATATTTACTGAGACGTCTCCGTACCTCCTCGAGAATCTCCATCTTGTTCTGGTCTGCACACACTCGAGCCTTTGGTCTCCAGCTCCTCCAGCTGGAAAGGGAAATCCCACCGCTGCCACCAGTGTTACAGACAGTGGGTACCCCAAGCTCTGTACCCTCCGTCTGAGTGCCCCTTTCTGCTGTACACAGATATTGCCACACACAGTAGACGACACGTACTATGTAGATGTTTCTCATTCAAAATCCAAAATGGAGAATGCTTTATTTTCACTTTAGACACACAGAGGTAAAACACAATTGAGACTCAACCCACCCCTTACAGATAATATCAAGAGTCTCCAGTCAGAGACCAATAGAAAGACATTCAACACAATGGAGTGTTTACACATGCATCTTATCTAAACAGTGCTAGGACTAAAGGGAAACCAAGGAGTCTGCAATATGCAGAGAGGGGGTGGAAGCAGACAAGAGGTTAGAGTGCAAGCTCTTGAGCATGGCCTTCTACTGTTTTGTGAGTGCAAAATATAACAACTTATAACTGTAACATACAGATACACACTTTGACACAGCATAGCACATCACACAACACTACGCTATATACAGAGCCAATAAACTGTAAAGAAAATAAATGTAAAATAAATTTTGAAGTGACGGTTTCGTCACATGTATCTCTTTGTTTTTCAATACTCAATAAAAAAAATTTAATTTAATAAAAAATCCAGAGGGAAAAAAAAATCAAGATAAATAACCGGGCTGTGTTCGCCAAATATATTAAAAAGATCAATTGTTGTCTTGCCTTCTTTTGTTCATGACTTTGCCTTAAGCAGTGTATCAGCTGTTCACACACAGTATACAGTTGTGCTCATAAGTTTACATACCCTGGCAGAATTTATGATTTCTTGGCCATTATTCAGAGAATATGAATGATAACACAACAACATTTCTTTCATGGTTTGTGTTTGGCTGAAGCCATTTATTATCAATCAGTTGTGTTTACTCTTTTTAGAGCATAATGAAAGCAGAAACTACCCAAATGACCCTGATCAAAAGTTTCCATACCCTGGTGATTTTGGCCTCATAACATGCACACAAGTTGACACAAATGGGTTTGAATGGCTATTAAAGGTAACCATCCTCACCTGTGATCTGTTTGCTTGTAATAAGTGTGTGTATATAAAAGGTCAATGAGTTTCTGGACTCCTGACAGACCCTTGCATCTTTCATCCAGTGCTGCACTGACGTTTCTGGATTCTGAGTCATGGGGAAAGCAAAAGAATTGTCAAAGGAGCTGTGGGAAAAGGTAGTTTAACTGTATAAAACATAAAAGGGGATATCAAAAGATATCCTCTTGGATGGCCTCTCACCACCTAAAGATTAACATTCCAAGAATGAGCGCTCACTAATTCCTCCCTCTAATGCCTCCCCACCTCTCTGTCAAGGTTGAGGGTATCACTATCTCCCCATCAAGCCAGGTTCGCTGCCTCGGAGTTACTCTTGACTCTGCTCTTTCCTTCATCCCAAACATCCAGTCTCTTTCCTCCTCCTGCCTCTACCAGTTGCGTAATATTTCCAAAATTCGTCCATTTCTTGCCGCTGACACCACAAAGCAACTCATCCATGTTCTTGTAATCTCCTGACTCGACTATTGTAATAATCTTCTTGCTGGCCTCCCTCTCTCCTGCCTCGCCCCCCCCTACAATCCATTCTGAACACCTCCACCAGGCTCATCCGCCTCACCTGCCGTTCTGTCTCTGCCGCTCCCCTCTGCGAGTCCCTTCACTGGCTACCCATCCACTGCAGAATTAAATTCAAAATACTTACCCTGACCTACAAAGCTCTCACTAACTCAGCTCCTCACTACCTGTCCTCACTAATCACCAAATACACCCCAGCCCGCTCCCGAAGATCAACCAGCGACCTACGCCTAGCTTCTCCCCGCATCACCTCCTCCCATGATAGACTACAGGATTTCTCACGTGCAGCTCCCATCTGTCACGAGCATCCCAGGCAGATGTCTGAGAGCACCCTTTGTACTAAGTGCTGTCAAGCCCTTTAGGCAGGTATGTGCTTTGCTGCATGATGTAGAACCCCGCACACAGAATGCAGGAACAGAACCAGAGCAAGAGATGACAGGACAGAATACAGACACAAGAGGAGGCCCTGCACTGGGTAAGGTCTTTGAGTAGTCTAGCTATACAGATTACAGGGTTGGGGGTAAACACTGGAACAACAATGAGGGTTTGCAAGTAATACCACAAAGATATCCGGCAGCAATACAGACCCAAAGCTAGAAAAGAGGTCCTTCTAATTGGCCTCTATATATTCTAATATGCTGCCCTACATCAATACATAAAGACCAGAATATGACATACAGAACATAAACAAGAATAACAAGAATTGTCAGGGAATAGCCAGGTCTATACGCCAGGTAGGATTGTCATATAAGCCAAAGTCAGCAACAAGAGTGGTTCTCAGACAAGCTGGGTCAGTAACAGGATATCAGAATATGCGGTACAGGGAACAGACAAGACAATAATGCAGAAAACACGCCACTAGTCAAACATCAGAATAACAGAACCAATATCACAGATGCAGGCAATCAGTAAGGAAGACCTATCCTGAAGCAAGGATCTGATCTACTGCTGGCCATATATATAGGGCAGAGCAGGTCATGCGACCGCAGACTCAGCCACAGGAAGGATAGTCTGCAGTGGCTAGCTCACAACACACACTGCTGAGTGTCGCTCTCACCACCAGGGCGCCTGGCTGCGATGTGGAATTGTGGCACCATCCTCTGGAACACTCTCCCTCATACGGACAGACTTTCCCCTAGTTTCCCTTCCTTCCAATGCTCCCTTAAGACATTCCTATTTAGGGAAGCCTACCACTGGACTCACTAATACACCTCCCTCAGGGCCCTCGTTTCCTCCTGTACTGGTTTATCAAATGTTGTTCAGTCTCGGTGTACTGTCTATATCGTGCCCATTGTTCAGCACTGCGGAATATGCTGGCGCTATATAAATAAAGTATAATAATAATATCCAAGGAATTGAGAATGGCAATCAGCAGTGCTCAAAACCTAATTAAGAAGCAGAAAATGAGGGGTTCTGTTGAAACCAAACCACGGTCAGGTAGACCAACTAAAATTTCAGCCACAACTGCCAGGAAATTTTTCGGGATGCATAGAAAATCCAAGATCAGGATCATTTGGGTAGTTTCTGTTGTCATTATGAATTAAAAAGAGTAAACACACTTGATTGATAATAAATGGCTTCAGTCAAACACTAACCATGAGTGAAAGAAATGTTTTTGTTATCATTCATATTCTCTGAATAATGGCCAAGAAATCATAAATTATGCCATGGTATGTAAACTTATGTGCATTCGTTTTAGTAAAACGATTTAGTCAGAATTTTGGGATAATTTCGTTTTAGTATGACTCAAGAGAAATGAAACTGCTAAGTACGAAAGAAACTAAAATAAAATGCACTACATTTTAGATTCAGTCCTTTTCGTGATATTACATTGATGAGTGAAGGAGACCAGCAATGAAGAGCGCAACATCCGAAGTTCTGCACCCTCCACATGCTAATGCAGTAGGATGTTCTATACAGAGAGGGACATTAATTAATTCAGGAGGATGTTCTATATATTCTACAGAGAGGGGTATTAATTAATGCAGGAGGATGTTCTAAACATTATACAGAGAAGATCCTTTTTTTTCAGCCCTTTAAATCCAGTGGCTGTGAGCGCTGAGATCGGCTGCTTGTTACATTATCTCTCAGTACAATGTATCAGGCTCAGTTGTTACAGTAACTGACTGTAACAGCGCTCAGAGTTTCAGTAAAACAAGGAAATAATATTGGTCTAACCTCTTATATATAAAAATATTATTTTCTAGTTTTACTGAAACTCTGAGCACTGTGAGGAGCAGCAGTCAGTTACTGTAACAGCTTTGCCTGACACAGGGCAGTATTACAATGTTGGTGCTAACTTAACCAGAGCTGTTGTAAACTGAAAACCTCCATAGGCTATAATGGCTCTGGGAAGTTTACAACAGCTCTGGTTAAGTTAGCACCAACTATGTAATATGGCCCACATTGTGCTGAGAGTGAGTGATACTGTAACAAGCAGCGATCTCAGCCCTCTGAGGAGCCACTACAATAGTAATTGTATCCATTGGTTCTCGGATGAATGAAATTAGTTTTCATACTAAAGAACTGAAAACGAATTTCTTTAGTAACTAAATAAATTGCATTTTAGGACTAATCCATTAGTTCAAAACGAAATTTTGTTCTGTGCACATGTCTAATTTGTATATTACTGTGTTGCCAAAAATAACACAAATTCAGACTTCTTCGTTATAAAAAACAAGGTATTTTTCTTGATACAAAAGTAACTTACATCTGTTCAGATTGATAAATGATGACACAAAGAAAATGGAGAGAAGACAAAGACGTGCGTGGTCTGTCTTTCTTGGTTGATAGACAGAGTAGATCTGAACTCACAGAGAACCCCCCCACCCCCGCTTATAGCTACTGAATGGTGACAAAATAGTATTCATTCAAATCACCCAATTGTATTTGAACATGACTGTTCTAACAGATTATCCCTGCTGCATCATCCCATGCCCAGAGAGAGCTATTTTAATCAGAGCTAGTGTCAGGAACTGACTGCGGTTGGTGTAGCAGGATGGGGTTGTGAGCCCAATATGCAGTGATATAGGCAGGTTCAAGATAACAAAGGGTGTTTATTGTAAATAAACACTAACATCAAATCAGGCAAGGAACAGACAATGGCATAGTCAGGGTTCAGCAGGGGGTCTGGTACACCGAGGGCGCATGTTTTTCCCTTTATCATCCTCGTTTTAGTGTGCACTTAGTTATCTAGCCCTATGTGTGTGAGCCACAGTCTCTTTAAGTGGGTCTGGGTTTATGTGTGTAGGGGCAGATGCGTATTCTGTGTAATGCAGTGAAAATGTCTATACTGCAATGGTCAGGAACTTCTCCGGGGTGTGTGTGTTTTATTTTAGGGGCTCCTCTATGTATTCAGGGTGGACTTCTTTTGCTCCTCCAATATACTTGGGGTATGTGGGAGTCTGTTAGGGCAGGGTTTCTCAACTTCAGTCCTCGGGACCCACTACAGGCCAGATTTTGCAGCTCACCTTAGGGAAATGTAGACTGAATACTGCTATCACTGAGCAGCAAATCATATCACCTGTGCAGCAAATTATATCACCTGTGCTGTGCTTCACATATCCTGCAAAACTGGACTGTTAGTAGGTCCTGAGGACCAGAGTTGAGAAACAATGTTTTAGGGGCCTGAATACATAGAGGAGCCCCTAAAATAAAACACACACACCCCGGAGCAGTTCCTGACCATTGCAGTATAGACATTTTCACTGCATTACACAGAATACACATCTGCCCCAACAAACCTGAAACAGCGCTGTCCTAGGAGTGGCTTTGACCAGTTGCATAACCTTATCTTTTTTTTTTTTTTTTTAAAACAGTAATACTTTATTATAACATACTAGTTGTAAAGCCTGCCCAGAGGGCAGTCTATTGTGGATATACTGCCCCTGCTCATGGATATACTGCCCCAGCTCGTGGATACTGCCCCAGCACGTGGATACTGCCCCAGCACGTGGATACTGCCCCAGCACGTGGATACTGCCCCAGCACGTGGATACTGCCCCCGCACGTGGATACTGCCCCCGCACGTGGATACTGCCCCCGCACGTGGATATTGCCCCGCACGTGGATACTGCCCCAGGCTGCCCAGAGGGCAGTCTATTGTGGGTATACTGCCCCAGCTCGTGGATACTGCCCCAGCACGTGGATATTGCCCCAGCATGTGGATACTGCCCCAGCACATGGATATTGCCCCAGCACATGGATATTGCCCCAGCACATGGATTTGCCCAGCTCATGGATTTGCCCAGCACATGGATTTGCCCCCAGCTCATGGATTTGCCCCAGCTCATGGATTTGCCCCGCTCATGGATTTGCCCAGCACATGGATTTGCCCCAGCTCATGGATTTGCCCAGCACATGGATTTGCCCCCAGCTCATGGATTTGCCCCAGCTCATGGATTTGCCCAGCACATGGATTTGCCCCAGCTCATGGATTTGCCCCCAGCTCATGGATTTGCCCCAGCTCATGGAGTTGCCCAGCTCGTGGATTTGCCCAGCACGTGGATTTGCCCCAGCTCGTGGATTTGCCCAGCACGTGGATTTGCCCAGCTCGTGGATTTGCCCCCAGGTCGTGGATATGGTCCCCCAGCTCGTGGATATGGACCCCCCCCAGCTCGTGGATATTGACCCCCCCACCAGCGCTCATACTTACCTGTCGAGCGGCGCCAGGGAAGTGAAGATTTCCCCGCTTCCGGTCTTTGAAGGACCCAAGCCGCGGTCACGTGACCGGGGCTTGGGTCCTTCAAAGCGGAAGCGAGGGAACTTTCCCTTCGCCGCTCGGGGACCCGTTAGATGCACACAGCAGCCGGGTAGAGGCTGCGCTCGCAGCCTCTACCCGGCTGCCGCGCGCATCCAACCCCCCGAGCGGCGGAGGAAACTTTCCCTTCGCCGCTCTGGGGTTGGATGCGCGCGGCAGCCGGGTAGAGGCTGCGAGCGCAGCCTCTACCCGGCTGCTGTGTGCATGTGTAACCGCCGCGGCGAGCCGGCAGCCGGCTCGTGCCGCGGCGGTTGCATGCGCGCGCAACCAACCGCCGCTGGTTGCGCGCGCATGCGCAGTAAGGCTTTGGCGACGGACGGCCAAAGCCTTACTCTTTTATTATATAGATAAAAAACAAATGGACACACCCGCCCTGAAGAAAACTCTGCACACCGAGCCGAAACAGACTAGGCCATTCATTATAACATAAAAAAAATAATAGTCTGTTCCAGCTCAGTACACAGAGCCCTCCCCAGGACGGGCACGTCCATCTATCCTTTCTCTATTTTTTTTTTTTAATTCTTTATTTTGAGAATTATACATAACAAGAAATTCACAAAATCAAACGTAGAAAAAGACAGCCGTCTAGGGCTGGCCAAACTAACTACGGTCAGCCAGTCAGATAATGTAAGATGCAAGTAGTAACAGGTCAATAAGGGAATAATAAAAACAAAAAGCAAGAAGTCCCAACCTCAGTGAAGGAAGAAAATACAAAAGAAACACATAAGCATGTAGGACTATCAACGTAAATGCCATAAATTGTCCTGATAAATTATACTCAGAGCTTATCTATAGACCAGTGACACGTAAACAGAGAAGAAAAAAGCTGGAGGGGGTAAACAATATCGCTCAGGTCTCGGTCTGGCTGAAGTTCCGGAGGGTCCGGCGAGATGCCCGCCGCTTCAAGGTCGGACCAGGCGGTTTCAGGATCAGTGATGGTGTAGGGGACATTATTATGTGTCACCACCAATGCTCCCACCAAGCCCCACCGATAACGGATCCCCCTCCGACGAAGAACCGCAGTCACAGGACGGAACCGCCTGCGAGCAAGCAGAGTCTGGAATGGAAGATCGTGATACAAAGCCAACGTGGAGCCCTCAAATTTCACTGGATCTCTTGCGCCAGGAGCAGACATAAGCTTGACCTTAAATGCTACGTCACGAAAGGCCACCACGACATCACGGGGTGTCCCCTTCGAAAGCGCCGCAGGTTTCCGAACCCTGAACACCGATCCGATCACATCTGGCTTGTCAGGAGGGAGTCCCGCCATCCGAAGGGCCAAACGAGACACATAAGCTGGGAGTTCATCCGACGACACAGAGTCCGGGATGCCTCTGACCCTGACGTTACGACGGCGGTGTCTTGTTTCCAGCATCTCCACAGAGCGGGACAAAAGCTCGACCTGGGACCTTAGACCAGCGACCTGTCCCAACAGGTGAGTATGTTCCGATAGCACTGTAGAGGTCGTCGCCTGCACTGCTGTCACCTGCGCACGGATTGTTGCAACCTCCTCCCGAACCGCCGCCACTTCAGGTTTCCACACCCCCCGGATCTCCCGAAGTTCGTCCAGGATCCTCCGAAGGTCTCTCTTCGTAAGAGGAAGATCATCATCCTCCTCCTGCCGACTTTCCTCAGGCCGTGTCATACGGGTTTCGAGTGAGGTCGCTCTCGTTTGTTGCGGTTGGGCACCCTGTTTCAAAACGTCCTGTCGTAATGAAACCACACTACTGCTGGCTGAAAGCTGGTGTTCCTCGGCCGAATCCCCGTCAGAGAGGCCACCAGCAGTAAGTGAGGCACTCAAAGACGCCGTCAGCGCTGCTTTTCGTTTCTTTTGCGCCCTTTTTTTTGCTGCTGCAGATAGTGGTTGGGAGTCTGGTGTCCGAGATTGTGGGGAGATCCAGGTCATCGCAGAGCTACCACCCGAGTGCCAGGGGTCCTCTTCATCTTCTGAAAAGTCATAGCCCGGGGGGAGGGAGGAGGAGATCGCATCTCCCTTCGAAGTGGACCCACCTCTCATGGAGTCCCGAATGTCCCTCTGTCTGGACCGCAGCTTCTGTGAGCGACCGGTGGGCATGTCACCAAAAGCGCAGGCACAAGGAAGAAGAGCGGTAAAAGGTCTCAGAAATCTCCTTCCAGGCTTCTAAAATGGCCGCTAGTACTAGGCCCCGATTGTGCCGCGGGGGTTAATCCGCTCCGAAGCGCCAATTTCGGGGGTAAGGCAAACTCACCGAGTCCCCCAGTGCCCCCAGAGACCGTAGAGCGTTTCTCAAGTGCGAGCAAGCAGCGGAAATAACTTTAAAAACCGTGTTTATCACGGAGCTCCTTCAACATGCAGCCGCTCGCTTCCTCGGCTAGCTCCGCCCCCCTGCATAACCTTATCTTTGCTACAAAGCCACAGTGTGGCATAGCATTGATTTTAGGGTTCTGTGTAATAACAGATCCAGGATGTGTAAAAGTGAGACAGAGGTCATTTGCATATCTTACCCAGAATTCCTTGCTGCATATGGGGAATGTGACACAGGAGCTCTGGGATGCAATTCTTTGAATTGCTATGATGTGCGGGTGGCTTCTGCAATATTAAACACACTTTTGATAGTGTGGAGGCTTTTTGTCTCACTTTTAGTCCTTCACCACAACCCTTTATAGACACTTACTTACCTATGGTCCAAACATCCACTGCAACTGGTCATGCCTGTCTCCTAGCTGATGAGGGTTCAACAAACCTGAAACAGCGCTGTCCTAGGAGTGGCTTTGACCAGTTGCATAACCTTATCTTTGCTACAAAGCCACAGTGTGGCATAGCATTGATTTTAGGGTTCTGTGTAATAACAGATCCAGGATGTGTAAAAGTGAGACAGAGGTCATTTGCATATCTTACCCAGAATTCCTTGCTGCATATGGGGAATGTGACACAGGAGCTCTGGGATGCAATTCTTTGAATTGCTATGATGTGCGGGTGGCTTCTGCAATATTAAACACACTTTTGATAGTGTAGAGGCTTTTTGTCTCACTTTTAGTCCTTCACCACAACCCTTTATAGACACTTACTTACCTATGGTCCAAACATCCACTGCAACTGGTCATGCCTGTCTCCTAGCTGATGAGGGTTCAACAAACCTGAAACAGCGCTGTCCTAGGAGTGGCTTTGACCAGTTGCATAACCTTATCTTTGCTACAAAGCCACAGTGTGGCATAGCATTGATTTTAGGGTTCTGTGTAATAACAGATCCAGGATGTGTAAAAGTGAGACAGAGGTCATTTGCATATCTTACCCAGAATTCCTTGCTGCATATGGGGAATGTGACACAGGAGCTCTGGGATGCAATTCTTTGAATTGCTATGATGTGCGGGTGGCTTCTGCAATATTAAACACACTATATATATATATATATATATACAGTTGTGTTCAAAATTATTCAACCCCCAATGCTGTAAAGGGTTTTATGAAATTTAGTGTACATTTGTAATTGTATTCAGAATGAAATCCTACAAGGACTTTTTAAAGAACCATATGCAACTAAAATGACATCAATTGGTTTTGTAATACAGTAGTAAATGTTTCTTTTGTGAATTCTTCATTGACACAATTATTCAACCCCTTAAAGACTACCACTCTGAATAACAGAGGTTCATTCAAGTGTTTTCAATCAGGTATTGAAAACACCTGTGGATGTCACGGAGCAGCAATAAAGCATAATAAGCACCAATTAGGCAGCTTTAAAATGACTGTGATACTCAGCTCCTTCTAGACATTTACTGGTGTGGTTACAAACATGGTGACGTCAAGTGAATGGTCCAGGAAGACAAGAGAAGAGGTGATTACTCTTCACAGGAAGGGCAATTGCTATAAGAAGATTGCAAAGATGTTAAACATACCAAGAGAGACCATAGGAAGCATCATTCGCAAATTCAAGGCAAAGGGCACTGTTGAAACGCTACCTGGTCATGGCAGAAAGAAGATGCTGACTTTGACTGCTGTGCGCTACCTGAAGCGTAGAGTGGAGAAAAGTCCCCGTGTGACTGCTGAGGAACTGAGAAAAGATTTGTCAGATGTGGGTACTGAAGTTTCAGCTCGGACAATACGGCGCACACTGCATAATGAAGGTCTCCATGCCAGAACTCCCAGGCGCACCCCCTTGCTGTCTCCAAAGAATAAGAAGAGTCGACTGCAGTATGCCAAAAGTCATGTGGACAAACCACAGAAGTTTTGGGATAGTGTTCTGTGGACTGATGAGACAAAATTAGAACTGTTTGGGCCCATGGATCAATGCTATGTTTGGAGGAGGAAGAACAAGACCTATGAAGAAAAGAACACCTTGCCTACTGTGAAGCATGGCGGGGGGTCAATCATGCTTTGGGGCTGTTTTGCTTCTGCAGGTACAGGGAAGCTTCAGCGTGTGCAAGGTACCATGAATTCTCTTCAGTACCAGGAGTTATTGGATGACAATGTGATGCAGTCCGTCACAAACCTGAGGCTTGGGAGACGTTGGACCTTTCAACAGGACAATGATCCCAAGCATACCTCCAAGTCCACTAGAGCATGGTTGCAGATTAAAGGCTGGAACATTTTGGAGTGGCCATCGCAGTCACCTGACTTAAATCCGATTGAGAACCTCTGGTGGGACTTAAAGAAAGCAGTTGCAGTGCACAAGCCTAAGAATGTGACTGAACTGGAGGCTTTTGCCCATGACGAATGGGCGAAGATACCCGTAGATCGCTGCAAGACACTTGTGTCAAGCTATGCTTCACGTTTAAAAGCTGTTATAACTGTAAAAGGATGTTGTACTAAGTACTAAGATTGAATGTCACTTGGGGGTTGAATAAAACTGATAATGATGTGAGCACAGAAAAGACATTTGTGGTTATTTCATTATAAATGTTATGTTATATTTGTCTGACCTACACGTGCCTCTTTGATTTAATTGTAAGCAAGATGACTGAATGATCAAAATCAATGTCAAACTGGCCAAAACACTCAATTTCAGTGGGGGTTGAATAATTTTGAACACAACTGTATATGTGTGTAGCGTGGAGGCGTGGTCTGCAAATGCCAGGGTAGGCCCCAAGAAGTGGATGTTTATGATGCTTCTGAAATTAATGCTTTTTCACTCATGTTTCCAGTCAGCTGATTCATTCAACCCAAATAATATGTTTTGTTTTAATTTTTTGATCTGTTGAGGCTGGTGTCAGACAAGCATATTTTGTTCGGACTGTGCGTCCGTGCAGTACGGACGCACTTTCTGACGGAAGATGCAGTAGTGGCCACACGATCCGTTTTTGTGACTGATGTTTTTTTTGACTGATGTAGAAGGGAAAATAAATTAATAAGAAAAACATTTTGTCCGTCAAAATGCTGGACATCAAAAATGCAGTCTGTCTGACTTCATTCCATCACTCACACACAAAGCTATGCGGACGTTGTGGACGCAGCGCACTCTGTGCGTCCGTTCTAGCGGATTTACGTTCTTGCCTAAATTGCATCCGGTGCCACGTCTGTTGTGAGTGCGCAGTTCTGTGCGGACGTACTTCGTGTGTGGTCTCTATTGATCATAACTGTATGCTATAATGGTCGTACAAATGAGTGGCAACACGGACGTGATCAGTGCGCTCTTCTGACACGAGCCTAAGAGAAAATATACAAAATCTGACAGATAAGCAGCAACTCTGTCTGTAAACACATTTAAATTTAATTACATCCAGCCCTGATATCGGATTCTGAATGATATTTGTAGTTCTGTGTTAATGCATGTGCCAGTATGTGTGTTCTTAAATGTGACTGTGTGTGATAATGTATGTGATTGAGTGTGCATATTGAATGTGTAAGGCAAGGGTCAGACGAACGCAGTTTTACGCGGCACTTCAAATCAGAGGGGAATTTATCGTGTCAACTAGGCACAACCAACCCGACAGAAGATGGATGCTGAGAAATTGATCAGGTAAGTAAATGCATTTTATAATAAAAAGTCCACGTTTTGTGTAAGGGAGTAGGTGGGACTAGTCCTGTTTAGGTAGGGATGATTTCTGATGACAGGTCAATCATTTTTTTATAAAAAAAATTAACCGTGTATTCATTTAATTAGCAGTAAAAATTATTTTAATTTATTTTTCTGAACATCTTTTTTTATTTTGAAGAAAATTTAGATTACCAAGGGCCCTATTACATTCTTTGCGTTAAAACGCTTGCGCAGAGCATGAATTTTTGTGTCCTTCGTTAAACGTTAGCACGCGTATAAAATCAACACAGGTATTACAATCCTCGCACATTTTTTCATCCGTCAAGAAATTGCGCGTTTACGGACACGCACAAACGTGCGTGCAGCAATGAAATTTAGTGTGCGGACAGTTTTTCACGCGATTCAGCCAATCAGAATTAAGAACCACAATTATCTCACGTTAAGTTTTTGCGCCTGTCAAATCTGAGTATATATGCTGCAGCAATAAAAAATGCACACACACAACTTTTCAATTTTTTTGGTTTGGTATGAGTATAATGTGTAACTATATTTTGCTGCATTTTTTTTTTGTGCTGGTGTGTTTGGGTTCAGCCAGGACAGTCAGATTTGCCATTAACACCAGCTTTTAGGAGTTGCTAAAATTATGCGCGCGAAGACTATGCGCTACAAACTGCGCATAGATTGTAATACCATCCGCGTACCAGCACACAAACGCATTTGCGCTCAAAATGTTAAGTATAGGACGCGTGCAATACAGTAAGCTCGCAAAGGGTTCGCGCAGGTCCACCCGCGTTGACGAGTGCACACATTTGTTGCGCTGACTTTGTAATACAACGTTCAGCGCAAAGGGTTTTACCCCTCGCGTTAATGCGTCGGTGCTAAATTGTGCGCGAAGATTGTAATAGGGCCCCAAATGTTAGATAATTTCTGTTTTCCTTTGCCATTTCTTAAAGTACAAATTTTAATGTATCAACAGTATTGTGCGTGAGCTACGCCCTTTGTGGGACATGCGCGATAAAAAATACCAAGCCCGTGATGTCCAGAGGAAGCTGTGGCAGCAGGTCGCAGATGAGATGGGTGCCAAAGGTAATTATAAGAAAATAATTCATACATACATACATTTGAAAGCTCAGTAATCAAAAATTTATTAACATAGGCAACCTAAACACACACACTATACACAACAATCTATCCCAAAAACAGTAAATATAAATATCTCTATCTCTTGGTCCCAGCAACTACCTTTCTTGTCTCCAAAAGGGAAGAAATTAAGAGCCACACACGTGAAGTTAAAAATTATATAACTCACATGCATCAGAAAACAACAAACCCCCCCCCAAAAAGGGGCAAAATGTTCAGAGGTTCACTTCGGTTGCAAAATAGGTTTTAAATTTGTCAAGGGTGGTAATTGCTGTGGTTACAGCTCTATTTTCACCGATAGATGTAAATCTCCTTCCTCTGAAAATTTTGGCTGTTGGCAAATTTGCCACTTGCTGCTCCCCCTCTTTTTCAATTATAATATTGTGCAGCAAGCAAATGTTTTTTACAATTTTGTCCACAAATGGTGGTTTTACTTCCATCGCCTTGTGCAAAATACGCCATTTGCTCATCATAATCCCAAAGGCACACTCCACCACTTGCCTTGCTCTGGATAGGCGCCCATTAAAGTTGGTCTCAGAGGGGCCAAGTCTGGCTGCTGGGTACGGCCTCATAAGATATTTTTTAAGTGGGTAAGCCTCGTCACCCAAAAGCACATGTGAGGCTAGAATGTCGGTGCCAGGTAGGGCGGTGTGTGTTTGCACACCCAATGCTCCTTGCTCCAGCTTCTTGGACAAGTTGGAATTGCTGAATATTCCTCCATCACTTTCCTTCCCATATGCGCTGACATCTATGGCAATAAACCGGTAATCTGGGCCAGCAACTGCTTGGAGTACTATTGAAAAAAGTTGTTTGTAGTTCCAATACATACTGCCCGAATGTTTTGGATTTACGATGCGTATATGTTTTACCATCGATGCACTCCACACAGTTTGGATAGTGCCACTTTTGCCAAAAGCCCTCAACAATGGGCCCCATCTCCTCGCTCTTTGGGAAGGACATGTGAAGCATATGAAGCTTGTCCCAGATAACTCGACATGTCTCCTGGACGATCCGTCCCACCGTCACATCCGCTATTCTAAAAGAATAGCCAAGTGTTTTGAATGACGATCCTGTTGCCAAGTATCTGAAATAAAATATATAACATTAGTAAATCCACATAATAAATCCACATAATATGGTCATTTACATTATCAAACATTATTGTTATTACAGTGGAAGAGGTGAAGAAGCGTTGGAGGAACCTCCGTGACGTTTTCCGGAGGGAGTATAAAAAAATTCTATCCAGCAAGTCGGGAGATGGAGCAAATCCAGACGCCTCTACCAGTTGGGCATTTTACGAACAAATGCTCTTTATTGTTGATACAGTGGAGCCGCGACAACTCGAGGGCAACGTATCATCAGTGCACAGTGTCACACCAATTGTGGAGGAGGAAAATTGTAGTGAAACTCAAGAATTTCAAACCGAGGTTTCGCTCTCTTCTCTACCACATACCCCAGACACCCAAGATTTGAGCGAACCCGGAACCAGTAGCCAGCAGCCACGCCGCACATGTCCATTGAAGAGACGTAGGATTGAGAAAGCTACCGAAGAAAATCTGGTGCTGATAGAAAAGGAGAAAATTTAAATCCTGTCGGAAAGTGTGCAGATGAGGGGGAACAGCAATTTCCACTTTCTTGTCAGCATGGTTCCGCTCCTCGATAGGATTCCAATGGAACGTCAAATTCGGTTCGCAGGAAATTACTTAAAATCGTAAGCGTTGAGAAAGATGATTCACACCGTCCCAAGTCAGCCCAAGCAACCCAGACTTGCTCTACCCTGGAACCAATCCACCATCCACCAAGTGCTGTTGCTCCACTCACTGGCGTCGCTAGGTGGGGCGGGGGGTGCGGCCCGCACCGGGTGACACCACCCCCTAGGATGACACCCTAAAAAAAAAATGTTTTCTTTTTTTTTACACAAAACTATTTTACCAGGAAGGATACATTGAGAATTCTCTCATTTTCAAATATGTCCTGGGCAGGCAAGGCCTAGGCTGGCACTTTCCAGGGGGCAGCAAAAAAAACACCACTAAAGGAGATATTCACAGAGCACCGAAATGACGCAGACATTTCAGTGTTCTGTTGTTCCTTGCACTTCAGGGAATAAATTTTCCCTGGTGAATTCACCGCAGGGTCCCTGAAGTGAAGGGAATCAGCCACCGATTGCCACCACGAACCCATCCCCCGCTGTTTTCAAAAAAACTGCTGAACGAAAATGTCTGGAATTAACATATAAGGTCCTATGAATGATAATAAAAAGGGCTGTTACAGAAAAAAAAATGCTATTAGAAAGAAAAAAAATTATTTATTTTTTTAAAATGCCTAATAGATACTAAGAAAAAAATATCAACAAATAAAGAGACAAGGGATGTGCACCATTTTTTTTTTCGATTCGGCTCGTATCGTTTGTAATTCGACAATTTTCATTTCGGATCGTTTCGGACGATTTCCGTTTCGGTTCGTTTCGGCTCGTTTCGGCTTGTTTTTCGTATCGACTTTTTTTCGTGAAATCGGAAATTTTTGGGTATTCGGTGTGGGAAATGTTTTGCCCCATAGACCTCAATGTTAAAAATATTCCCGTTTTAATTCAATATCTAATAAACCGTTTATTATTATATTCTGTAGTAAAGAGTCTCTTTATTTCTAGATTTTTTAGGATATTTTAAGCATTTTTTGAAAAACAAATTCTGAGCCACAGGGTTTGGGAAATGTTTTGCCCCATAGATTTCAATGTTAAAATATTACCTATTTAACTCAATATCTAATAAACCGTTTATTATTATATTCTGTAGTAAACCGTCTCTTTATTTCTAGATTTGTTAGGATATTTTAAGCATTTTTTGAAAAAACAAAATTCTGAGCCACAGGGTTTGGGAAATGTTTTGCCCCATAGACTTCAATGTTAAAAATATTCCCGTTTTAATTCAATATCTAATAAACTGTTTATTATTTATTTTTCGCGTTGGATCTGAAATTGTTTCCTTTCAGACGTTTTCGGATCCGATCTGATTCGGAAAATCGGCCGAATCCGAATCACCGAATCGGGCCGATTCGTGAAAAAAACGAATCGGTCTGAAACGAAACGCACGACCCTAAAATAAATTTTTACTACAGCTTAATGGAATAAATGTTTTATTAGATCTCGGGTAAAAACAGGAATATTTTTAACATTGAAACCTATGCAGGGTTATTCAGAGAAGGGTGAAAACCTTGAGAATGACTGTAGACTTGAAAATTCTAGGGCAAAATAGTCAAACCAGAAAAATTCTCCCATTTATCTCACTTTCCAAATTGGCTATTTGGTCTAGATTGTTCATTCTCCTGGCAATTCTCAAGGTTTTCACCTCTCTCTGAATAGCCCTGATGGTGTTCTCCTGAATAAACCTGTCTAATGAAACCACTGAACATCAGGGCATTTCTCTGCTGTTCGATGTCTCTGAACAGATTTACCATTACTTCTCTATGGGGACAGGCACCGTACTTGCTGGCAGTTCAACAAAATTTTGTGTGCGAGTATATGAGAGAGATGCACAGCAATAAACCTCACAGTAATGTGCGCCGTGTATTATGAGCATTCAGTATTATATGGGAGTACTGCTTTATGAGGAAGAGTAGTTTAAGAAAAAATAAAATAAACGTAAAACTCAGGGGGGTGACACCATGAGTTACCGCACCGGGTGACACCAACCCTAGTGACGCCACTGGCTCCACTTCAACCCACACCACCGGTATTAGAACCATTATTTAACCCTGGCTTGAGGGTGTTCTACCGCTCTTCTGATTCAGCACCTGATGACACAAACATGCCATAAAAATTTTTGAAAATAGCTTTTACAATTCTTTATATGTTAACCAAATGTTTTATATTTTATATTTTATCAAAAAAAGTTATGATCTAAATTAAAAAAAAAAAAGGTTACAGTTTGGTGCCCCGAATAAATAATGTTTATATTACACTACTGTGGTGAGTGTCATTTTATTTTTCTGATATGTCTCATATTCGCAAGTCATATACACACACATACACGGATCATTGTAGGCAATGGAGTTCAGTGTGTGTGTGTTTAATATATATCTCACACACACACACACACACACACAACCACACCTCCATTACCTACATGATGTGTGTGTGCGTATATATATATATTATATAAAAAAGGTTATAAAGTCACTTACCGAAGAGTGATGGTTAGTCGTTCCGCGGGGGGTATTGTCTCTCTGAAATAAGAAGACTTCTCTATAGAAGGATCAACCTCTTCTAAAATGTAGTTGAAGGTCTCCGGAACCATCCGATAGTAATCGAAGAACTTTGCAGCGTCTTTATGGAGTTCTTCATGCAGATGGTGGAACTCCCCTAATCGGGTTCTTTTCTGCACTATTGGGTTCACCCAACACCGACGTTTCCGCTTCAGCCTGCGTTGTATCAGGTATGGATTTTCTACCAAGAAGAACAGCTCCGCCTCCTCGAGATAATCCATAGTGGGTCAGACACACAAAGTGTATGCAGCAGTATGTCCGTCACACACACGAAGTGAGCAGTGTCGAAGAGCAGTACACTATATTGTCTCTGCAAAAACCAGAATGAACTGTTTTTTATTTACTCCACCTCATCTGGATCGTCTCTTAGTCTTCCGATAAAGCACTTCCAGTTGACGAGGGTAGTCAGAGCTTATCGTACGACCGACGTCGGATGAAATCGGACGAAATCGGATGAAACAGTCGGTCGTCCGACTATGGATCCAGTGGACGCCAGCCTTAACATGTGTTTAGCCGCACTTAATCACGGCCGTGCTAACAGCAAATAACGTCCAATGCCGGGTGTCACGGAACGGACATGAGAGCTCTTTTCAGCGAGCCACAGGACTAAAGACTTTCCTGTTTTCGTTTTGGTTTTGCGTGTGAGACTATGGACCTCTTATTTTATTGCTAGATGTGGTTTTATTGGTGTAATGTAATGAAAACGTACCCTGTATGATGTGACTGTAAAAGTATGAAAGAAACCGTTTGTATGTGTTTTTCCCCGTCGCCATTTTGCTCATCCCAGCATGGTTTCACAGAACAAAGGATCTCATGCCCCAAGATGGAGGATGCAGCGGGCCAGAGGATTGGAGGCTTTTCCAAGACCTCATCTGCCTAATCTCCTGGACAATGGGGGAGCCTGAAAGGGCAAGATAGAGGATACAGCAAGCCAGCTGATTGGAGGCTTTTCCAAGACCTCATCTGCCTAATGACCTGGACAATGGGAAGGCTGAAAGGGACCTGATAGGGAACAGGAGGCTGGGAAAGGAGACAATCAGTGCTGGTTGTGTGGGTGGGGGAGTTGGTAATCCGGTTGTGTGAAGTTGTATAAATGACCCTGTTGAAACCCATAAAATTCAGTTCACTGTTTTAAAGCATACGGCCACGTCTGGTGTCTTCATTTCAGAGCTACAATCACTATTTCAGGAGACACTCAGCGGAAGAGCTGGCAACGGGGCAGAGTGCCGCTGGCCTCTGCCCACCCTCCCTCGTCTGTCAACCCAGGAACGGGATCCCCAAGGCAACAACGCACCATCTCTCCAGACGCCGGACCAACGCCATTTCATCCCCCAGGCCGCTCGAGACACTGAGTGCCGTGCCACTCGGTAGTCGGGCCGGACGCCATCAAAGGGGGGGGGGTCAGATAGAGCAGGACCGCAGGCGGACTTCCTTCCTGCCACACTGGTGGCAGCGGTGGGATAGCTCTTTGAACCCCCAGAAAAAGCACTCAGCATGGCAGGGTACGCCAACTACAAAAAAGACACCCTGCGGGGCATCCTGGAGAGCCGAGGAGGCCCCCCGGGCTCAAAAAGTAAAGCCGCCCTGATTGAGGAACTGCAGGAAATGGACCAGGGAGCCGTGGGCGCGCCAACCTTACCACCCACCCAGGCATTGGTCCCAGAAGATCCCTTCCAAAGGAAAGTGCGGCAGCGGTTAGCCCTCTTCGGAGCCGCCCCGTCAGAAGCCGCTATACACAACGCCATCCAGGAGGTCCGGCAGGAAGAGGAGCAAGAGAAGGACCGTCAGCACGAGCTGCGGATGGCGGTGCTCCGAGCAAAAAGGACTGAATACCCTGCCCCTGAACCCTACCCCATAGAACCCTGGTTCGAGGTTGACAGCTCGACTGGAGCTTCATCCAGGGAATCTACACCCCCCCAGCGATACTTCTTTTTGGACTTACAGCTCGCCTGGAGTTTTAATTGAGGAAACCGCACATCTCAGCGACCCTTGGATGGAGGCTTACAGCCCGCTTGGAGCTGCATCCGAGGAAGCCACACCCCCCATCGAGTGGTGGTGCCAATGTTCCAGCACCCTCGCAGACACGAGGGCTGAATTCCCGAGAAGGCTACAGGAGGGCCTGGATCGGTATCATGGATCTACAGTTGAGCCCTCTGGGCCCGAGTGGCGGGACGAGATCCGCCAAGAACTCTGGTACGAGGCACTGTACCATGAAAGGGACTACCATGGTGTCAATGTTCCCTCCGACGCTGCCATCTACCAAGTGCAGTACAATGCCAGAGCAGCATTCCTGAAAGGCCAACCCCCAGAGGAGTGGGAGGCAGAGCTCCAATACCTGGTTCAGCAGGAGATCGCACTGGACGCCACTTACCGGGCATCCCAGTGGTTAATAGGCCCCCTGCTACCCCGCACCATCGACGGCGCCTCCACCGCAGGCTTCCACTATGGCGGCACAGGGCTGCTATACGAAAGGATGGCCAACGACCCCGGGTTTGAGGAAGAGTCGGAGTGGCGGTTGGAGGAGATACTGGAATGCCGGGAAGAGGAACTCTCATGCGAGAGCAAGGACTTCAAGATAGAGGAACTGGAGTTCCTGGTAGAGCGCGAATGGGAGCTTGAGAAGGCCTACAGAAGGTTGTTGGATGACGCTCCGCAGTCAGTTCTAAGCCCCATGACCTGGGACTGTCTGGCCGAAGAAGCAGACAGTCCAAGTGACACGGAAGTATTGGAGCCCGAGATGCTCCCATGGGTCCCCGTCGGGACCACAGTAGACGAGCCGGCCAGGTCGGAAGAAGCACGGCAGGTGCCAAGCGACCAGAATGGGCCGCGTAAAGGGTCCGAGTTGCCCAGAGAGGAAGTTATCCTCCCGCCCCCGCAAGAAGACACTGTGCCAGTGTCCGCTTACCCAGCAGAAGAGCTGGCAACGGGGCCGAGTGCCGCTGGCCTCTGCCCATCCTCCACCATCTGCCCCGAGGAGCAGAAGGGGGATACCCTCGAGCTGCTTATCCCGCAGCCGCTTACCCCATCCAACCCCCTGGACTTTGTTCCTGTACCCACCTCCCCAGCAGAAGAGCTGGCAACGGGGCAGAGTGCCGCTGGCCTCTGCCCACCCTCCCTCGTCTGTCCCGAGGAGCAGAAGGAGGATTTCCCCGAGCTGCTTATCCCGCAGCCGTTGACCCCATCCGACCCCCTGGACTTTGTTCCTGTACCCACCTCCCCAGCAGAAGAGCTGGCAACGGGGCAGAGTGCCGCTGGCCTCTGCCCACCCTCCATCGTCTGCCCTGAGGAGCAGAAGGAGGATTTACCCGAGCTGCTTATCCCGCAGCCGTTGACCCCATCCGACCCCCTGGACTTTGTTCCTGTACCCACCTCCCCAGCAGAAGAGCTGGCAACGGGGCAGAGTGCCACTGGCCTCTGCCCACCCTCCATCATCTGCCCTGAGGAGCAGAAGGAGGATTTACCCGAGCTGCTTATCCCGCAGCCGTTGACCCCATCCGACCCCCTGGACTTTGTTCCCACACCCGCTTACCCAGCAGAAGAGCTGGCAACGGGGCAGAGTGCTGCTGGCCTCTGCCCACCCTCCCTCATCTGTCCCGAGGTGCAGAAGGAGGATTTCCTCGAGCTGCTTACCCCGCAGTCGTTGACCCCATCCAACCGCCTGGACGTCGTTCCTGCGCCCGCTTTCCCAGCAGAAGAGCTGGCAACCGGACTGAGTGCCGCCGACCTCTGCCCAACCTTCACCGCCTGTCTCGGGGAACAGAAAGAGGATACACCCGGGCTGCTTATTCCGCAGCCACTGACCCCACCGGAGATGGAGGACGCCATTCTCCTGCCCGGGGACCCTTCCTCTGCCTTGAACCCCCCCCAGCCGACGCTCTGGCAATGGGGCAGAGCCTGTTTCAACTCTGTCCATCTCCACACCCCTTTGGCCCGGAGGCCCCATGCAGCCACTGTTTTTTCCAACGGCTGACCAGGGCACTCGGGGCACGTGCATTTAGCACCCGTTTTTCCCGGGTGCGCAATACCTCCGGAGTTGGTACAGGCGGTACCCCTCCCTGACCACAGGACCCTTATTCCAGAGGGGGTACCCCCAAAGACTTGTACCCCCAACCCACCAGGCACTGCCGCAAGGACAAATGGAGAAGCCTGGTGGCTCGCCTCCTTCCCACAGACTATGGGCCACAAAGACTGCTCCGACTTCCCCGAGTCGACCGTGTCCGTCGGACTCTAGAAGGGGGGAGAAATGTCACGGAACGGACATGAGAGCTCTTTTCAGCGAGCCACAGGACTAAATACTGAACCCTTTTTAAAGACCATTTTTCCTGTTTTCGTTTTGGTTTTGCGTGTCAGCCTATGGACCTCTTATTTTATTGCTAGATGTGGTTTTATTGGTGTAATGTAATGAAAACGTACCCTGTATGATGTGACTGTAAAAGTATGAAAGAAACCGTTTGTATGTGTTTTTCCCCGTCGCCATTTTGCTCATCCCAGCATGGTTTCACAGAACAAAGGATCTCATGCCCCAAAATGGAGGATGCAGCGGGCCAGAGGATTGGAGGCTTTTCCAAGACCTCATCTGCCTAATCCCCTGGACAATGGGGGAGCCTGAAAGGGCAAGATAGAGGATACAGCAAACCAGCTGATTGGAGGCTTTTCCAAGAACTCATCTGCCTAATCCCTGGACAATGGGAAGGCTGAAAGGGACCTGATAGGGAACAGGAGGCTGGGAAAGGAGCCAATCAGTGCAGGTTGTGTGGGTGGGGGAGTTGGTAATCTGGTTGTGTGAAGTTGTATAAATGACCCTGTTGAAACCCATAAAATTCAGTTCACTGTTTTAAAGCATACGGCCACGTCTGGTGTCTTAGTTTCAGAGCTACGATCACTATTTCAGGAGACACTCAGCGGTCTCCTGCATCACCACTCAACCCAGGAACGGGATCCCCAAGGCAACACCGCACCATCTCTCCAGACGCCGGACCAACGCCATTTCATCCTCCAGGCCGCTTGAGACGCCGAGTGCCGTGCCACTCGGTAGTCGGGCTGGACACCATCAAAGGGGGGGGGGTCAGATAGAGCAGGACCGCAGGCGGACTTCCATCCCGCCACACCGGGCAACATACAAAGAATGGCCGCACGAAAGTCCGTCCGCGCAACGCAAGTGGCAAACGAACGCATTTTTTCGAGAACGTCAAACCGCTAGTACTGACATACAGAGTACGCTGCGTCCGCTAGCGGCGTGTGTGCTTAATTAGGAGACGTCAGACACTGCTAATGTCTGGCCAACACAACATCCAGACGCAAAAAGTGTTTTATTGATGATCCGTAAAAAATCACGGACGAAAATGCGCATCGTATGACCGCTATTGCGTATTCCGTGAAAAAATACATCCATTGGTTTGAACGCACTTTTTCACGGACGATGCAAAAAATGCATTTGTCTGACCCTAGTCTAAGTCTTGAAGAAAGTTCATGTGTTAATCAATGTAATTGTGTGTGTGTACATTATGTATGTGATTGTGTTTCAGCACGGGTATTTACAGTCATGATAATCCAGCATCTCGTCCTTCCTAACGAACGCTGCCATACACACAATGTGGAAAACCTTATCTGCACGGATTGCCTGTTATTTGTCCACCTGATCCACCCATATTCTGCTTTCCTACTCCCGAATCTCGCTGCATTTGTATAAGGGCCCCGACCATCCTCATTCATCCAATCCTCTTCCCCTCCTCCTCCTCCTCCTCCTCCTCCGAGCTACCCCTATTTTCCTTTCACTCCCTTCCACTGTCATTATTTTTATGAGTAGCCAGACCGGCTGCAATAACTAGGCGAGTGAACTGCCATTCTTTTCATGCTTTCTATCTGGAAGAAGGGATTTTTTTGTTTGATTATGTTAAGGACTCCTAATAACCCAGGATTCGTCATTCAGCATGCCAGCAGCGCACAATTTACCCGTCTCCGACAATAACTCCTCTCGCTTATCCGTGTTCAGCCAGATTAGCGCACTGATCGTAGGTAAGCGCCATGCACACACCGTTACATATAGACCAATACGTTATGCTATGACTTTCGTTATGGCATATGACATTCAGTAATGCAGGAGTTTGCACATCGCCCCTTCATAGGTGAATCTCCTACAGCTAGACATACGTCCTAATGCAATCGCAGCATGTTGATAGCACATATATGTACAAAACACGTTTAGCACCACGTTAATCCAAGCTACCAAGCAGACGTTTTTAACTAAAGATGTTCTGCATCATCCTGCAATTTGTAGAATTTCCCACTTGGAATTTGCACAATACACGTAGGAAATCGTTAGCTTTGCATAACAAACACGTCTGCACCGTTTAATAAATGTGTATTGTTCGAATGTATACAATGGTTTATAAAAGCAAACCTAGCACGTAGCGATTGCAGGTTTATTAGCAGGTTTGCTTCGGATGCAGAAACAGAGCCAGCAGCATGGAGGAAGAAATGCTCGTGCATAGGATGCTTAATCTGTGTTAAAACTAAAAGATTTCCAAATGCTGCATTACAGACATACATTACTTATGCACGTCAGGGAATCAGATCTGCTCATTTTAGAACCATTCACTAAATGTTGTTTTAAGGATACCTAAAAGCTGGGATGGGATTTTTTAAATTTAATTAATATCGGATTTTAAAATCAAAGCAATATTTACTCAATTTAGAGTGTAAATATTCTTTTGGGGGGGTCGGAGCCTGAATGGGGGTGAAATCTAATCTCTTATGGAATATATGAATTAAGCATCTCAGAGGGCCTGCGGATTTAAGCTCTTCTTTACCAATGTATGTATGACCATAGAATAACTGACAAAATAAATCTGTTGTCTAGGATCAGGGGCCCAAGACCTCCCTTACATTACAGTAAAACAGGTGTCTAAACACTTGTATCTTTCTTAACTCAGATTAAATAATTAAAAGAGGAAATGTTACTTATTAGTGCATTTCTTGAGGTTGTCTGTGCAGTGGAGGACATTGCTGCAGCACCTAGAAATCATTGGTGCTTCCATCAGCATCTGCAACAATGGGCTTCTTTGCCTTGATTCCTACATAGATATGGTCATGAATCGTGAAGTAGTCAGACATTTGGCGTTTCCCTTAAAAGCAGCATGTGGCAGTACAGCAGTGTATTTATTTACAATGTGTCTGACACAGCTCTATTTTTCCTAAAACATGATGTTTAAATTATACAGTGTGTGTATAATATTTATATATAAGAAAAAGAGCACTCCATATAAATGATGTTATAGATGCGCACGCTGTTATTGCTTGTTCATTTTCAGTGCAACCTTTCCACTGTTATATATATATCTCATACATCTCCCTCCCTCCAGCTAATATTTACAGTGTGGAATTGAGAGAAATAATTAATGGGCCGACTGAAGCAACCCCCCATGACTAAATAGCAAAGATAATATGAAGAAGCCTACATATACTGAGATAAAACTGGAATGCATGGTCTCCTACAAAACAATGGTATATGGATGTGTATTTGCTATTGCCTAAATCCACCTTGAAATGTTTGACCTATTTGCCAGTGATTTTTTTTTTTAAATGTCCCTTCCCGTATTGTATGAAGAGGGACCAATCTGAATGTCTTCAAAACTACAGGTAGGGATTGTGATTGCTATGAAAATCGGTTTACAGTTAGACCTTACATTCTTAATTATAAAAAAAAGGGCAGGAGGAATGTGGATGTCGTGTGTACGCATGCTTTATGACGCAGGCAGAGCCAGTGTTAAGAGATTTGTGTGGGGCCTTGTTGAAAAATGCTACCATAGCACAAAGAGATGGACAAATCTATTGAGCTGTGCTTCGTTATCAAGAATGCCACCTTAAGGATGCTTGCATGTTTGCGAACACTTTACATGCATTGTATTTGTATTGTATTTGGTGGATGATGTAGAGTACCTATGTATAATGTGTATGCTTGATGTACAGTATATATGTGTTTGCGTGTACATGCTTGGTGATGTATAATGTATGTGTATATAAAAAGGCATACGCCTGAATTTCTGGGAAGGTTTTGCTGGCCTGTTCTCCCAGTCTCTGCTCCCTCTATCCTCAAAGCTTCTAATGTGAGCCACACCCTCCTCCAGCTCCAGGCCTGCTGGTTGGAAGACTGCCTTTCTGCTCTTTAAACTTTATGCTGCTGGCTTAGGGCTTTATACCAGTGACGTGCGGTGAGGTCAGTGGCTGGTGAGGCACTGGCTAGAATCAGAGCCAGATATACACGGGTTACGTAGTTTCAGGTTCAGTGCTCCCAGGATCTGGCTGCTGTCTGTACTCCCCAGGAACTGTCTGTTCAGGGCACCCCACAATCTGGCTGCTCTCAGTGCTTACTAGGATCTGGCTGTTCAGGGCTCCCCAGGATCTGGCAGCATTCAGTGCTCGCCACGATCTGACAGCTTTCTGTGCTCCCAGGATCTGTGTCGTCCTCCAGACAGGCAGCCTAGTGTGACACTGAGGCCACACCGGAGCACAGCCCCGTGTCCACTGATTGTCCTGCGCCAATCAATGCATGGGAGGCGTTTTTTGAATGGCTTGAACCAATAGTGCTTTCCTATTGGTTCAAGCTATTCCATTGCTCTTCCTGGGCCTCTGAGGCACTGGGAGAGCAATGTTCAGGAAGTGGGCAGTGCTTGGATGTCTTTTCATTGAATATACGGGTCGCGCTGCACACTTCTTGGCAGCCTACGCGATTTGCAGAGCGTCCTGCTACGCAAATTACATAGGCTCAGCCAGGCTGCTGAAGGGGAAAGAAAAAAAAAGTGCAGCTGAGAATGGACAGGGCTGAAAGGGAAACGCGAGCAAGTGAGTTTAACTGTGCAACTGCAGCCCTTTGTGGCAGGTGAGGCTCTTCACCTGCCGCCCCTGACCGCACGTCCTTGCTTTATACCCTAGTGGACCTGAACCGTAGCGTTCAGGTGAGTAAAGCCGGAGATACACTGAGCATGATGCGATGCGCAGCGCCTGTAGGCGGCACCGCACGTCGAGGCGTGCTCAGTGTGTCCAGCTTTTTCCATCTCCCTCGCTCAGGCCGAGTCACGATGTGGTGCTGAGCGACGGGAGTTAGCAAAATCCAATTTATCCCTCGGCAGAGCAGCGCGATGAGAGGAGGGGCAGGATCTGCAGCACACGGCGCATGCAATGTGTTATTATTATTATTTATATAGCGCCAACAGTTTCCGCAGCGCTTTACAATAACCAAAGGGATCCTTCCCACCAGCGCCCCTCCATACTCATCCCTTCTGTTTCTGCCTCTTGCACTGTCTGCAGCCTCAAATCCTCTAAGTGGGGAGCGGGGGCTGCAGTCCACGGGATGCTCCTCACCACCTGGTTACGTGTCTGGCAGGTGGGCTCCTCGTGCCTGCTGCTGGCAGAGGATGCTGAATATATGTGATGACCGCTGTCACTGTACCCCCCCCTCTGCTCTGACAGCTGACACTATGGGGGCTCCTGTACCCCTCAAAACAGCATATGTAGTATATAACTCACTGGCAATTTCGGGGGGGGGGGGGGTCAGGTATGATATTGAGGTCTGGTCTGAGTTGGTATACATATGAGGTCTGTGTGTGGCGGTGTGTATATATATATATATATATGGAACTCCAATAAAGAGCACTCCTTATTATTGACCACCTTCTTCCATCATTTTCTGTGAAAAAAACACAGTTTTAAAAAATGCTCAAAAAAACCTGAGGTAAAATGATGGGGATTCAGTTCACAAAGTTATGATCATAATTTGCTTAAGCCTTTCACAGTCGCCAATGTACCCCATCTTTGACAGGTCCTATCTAACTTGACCGAGTCCGCACTTACAGGATCTACTCACCCTGGAGCTCCCTGGCAGCTCGAGGCCTTCATAGGCTGTCATGGTGTAGCGCCTGTGAACAGGGAGGGGTGTATACCAAATGGGAGTTGTCAGCTCCCTATATATAAAAGAAAAAACAGCAAAAGGTTGCGCTCAACCTCAAAACTAAGCGGGTGCATCTAAGACATCAAATACAAAACACCAAAAAAGAGCACTCCATATTATTGGTTTTTTTTCACAGAAAATGATGGAAGAAGGTGGTCAATAATATGGAGTGCTCTTTTTTGGTGTTTTGTATTTGATGTCTTAGATGCACCCGCTTAGTTTTGAGGTTGAGTGCAAGCTTTTGCTGTTTTTTCTTTTATATATAGGGAGCTGACAACTCCCATTTGGTATACACCCCTCCCTGTTCACAGGCGCTCCACCATGACAGTCTATGAAGGCCTCGAGCTGCCAGGGAGCTCCAGGGTGAGTAGATCCTGTAAGTGCGGACTCGGTCAAGTTAGATAGGACCTGTCAAAGATGGGGTACATTGCCGACTGTGAAAGGCTTAACCAAATTATGATCAGAACATTGTGAACTGAATCCCCATCATTTTACCTCAGTCAGGTTTTTTTGAGCATTTTTTAAAACTGTTTTTTTCGCAGAAAATGATGGAAGACGGTGGTCAATAATATGGAGTGCTCTTTCTTTGTGGTTTGTATCTGATGTCTTAGATGTACCCGCATAGTTTTGAGGTTGAGTGCAACCTTTTGCTGTTTTTTAATTTTTTTTTTACATATATATATATATGTGTATGTATGTGGTATCGGTGCATCCCTTGTGTTATATATATTAAACACGGGGTGCTTTATGATTAATTTTTTATACTATTCCGATTTAAATTGGCATTAATTTATGTGTATTTTACTCAATAGAAACTTTTTAAATGGACGTAATGTATCAGTGTCGTCAGGCAGCTGATGTAAGTGGAGTTTAGACCTTGTCTATGTGACATGCATTTTTGAAAATAAAGTTTTGGCATGTTGTACATTGTAATTTAAAAGTTGTTTTATAATAAACTTGTTTTTTTTCTATGAAATGGCCTTTGCTTCATTGGATGAGAAATAAACATTTCTCTAGTTTGATCTGTTAAAGTATTGGATTCCTGTCCAGTGCGGAGAGAAGCATGCATAAACCAGTCTCTTTGCTTCATTACACTGTGCGTCGCTACGCGCTCAGTGTATCTCAGGCTTAAGCGTTAACGTCAAGATAAGTGACTTTATTGCATGCCCCCATATTACACTCCTAATGCTAAACATTGAAAAAGTCTATTAGTGTATCAATGATTGCGCTTGCATGCGTCAATTTACTGTACTTTGTGCACCCTATACTTAACATGGGAGCGCAATCAGTAATTAGTGTTAGGACTTTGTAATACCTTTTCTTATCATATCATGAATTAACACAATGATGGGTTAAACAGATTTTTTCCGTAACCCAGAAGCTGTTGCTAACTGATTCCGGTTCTGCAGAGTCAAATATCACCAGCTTATCCAGCCACCCCCCATAAATCAGATACTCACCTCTGATGGTCCTCCCCATCCAGTCGCAGTTTCTGGTTTACTGCGTCTAACTTTTCGTGGATGCGGGGCCTGTCCACGTTGGTTCTGAGCTGTGCGGCTGCTTCCCTGATGGTGCTCCTGCTTTTTGAATTGCAGTCTGCTGTGGGCTCCTCTTCATTACTTACGGGGTCACTGGCAGTTTCTGTGGCATTCATTGCATTCCTTCCAGTCCACTCGGGTCAGCAACCTATCAGTTCCCGCTGAGGACTTGATATCAGGCCTGCACAGTCATAGCTTCTCCCGAACCTTGTTACTGGGGGCTCCCCTGATTCGCTGCAAACCCGCCCCCGTCATTAGTCTGCTGGGTACGAGCCAGCTGGCTGTCACAGGGTCTCTCACTGTGGCTCACAATAAGGCTAGCTGGCCTCATGTTTTTTATTATTCTGTCTTCTCCACGAGCCTCTTTCTGCTCAGTGACTCCTTTTTGAGTTTGTGTTTTATCCAGTTTAGGTGAGATACTGTACTCCAGGGTTTGACAAATTTGCTTTGAATCTAGGAGCCAGATTTTTCTTCAGATTAACAAAACTTTACTCTCAACTAAAGATACACTGATACCAATTTTTTTAAGAGTTTGTACGAATACCGATACTCTTTTTTTCCAGGTACTCACTGAAACGTTTATTGGAAAGCGGTCACATGACATTAAATAATTTAGGATTTTGCTGAAAGCCTGTTCAATTTATGATTATATTGAAATGCATGGCCAGACACAACATTTACCCACTGCACACCCTGCCAAACACCAGACCTCAAATACATGTATACCCAGGCACATCAGACTTCAGATAAATGTATACCTAGACAAAATCAGACCTCAGATACATGTATACCCAAATAAAATCAGACCGCCAGACATATATATACATATAGTACAGTGCAGACCTCAGACACGGTGCTTTTCACGAAATGGCATGTGCAACGGGTGTTGTTGTGAGTCCAATATGCAGTGACGAGATGGAGTCATGCAGCTTGCATGGTTTTATTAAACAAAGCAGAAACACAGAACAATAAACTGAATAAAGAGGAAGTTAGGCGGGGCAGGAATGGACAAAAGGCAACACTGAAGCAAACAGGAGGAGAAAAAGGAGATACAGGAAAAGGGCTGAGGCAATAGATGAGAGCTAAGAATAATGGGAGTGGAGGTTGGGAGAACTGAATACTAAGAACAACTAGGTTACAGGAAAAATAAGGAACAGCAGAATGAGAAATAATATTACTGACGGGGCGAGACAGAAGTAATAAAGGCACAGGGAGAAACTAATAGTACATGAAAAAGGGATGGCACAGAGCTAACAATGATTAGGGAAACTCAGACAAATCCATGGCAGAGGTATCAGGCTAGGAGCAAGCAATAATTCAGTAGCATTATAATTCAGTATACAGAGCAGGGGTATTGGCAAGTGGCAGGTAGTGATGAGCCGAACACCCCCGAGTTCGGTTCGTATTCGAACTCGAACTTTCCAAATGTTCGAACTCAAACTCAATACAAGTCAATGGGACTCAAAATTCGATTTTTAGAGTGCCCTCCAAGAGGGCATATATGCTAGATATTTTCCATAAAAGGTGTATGGGGGTCCGGGTAGTGCCCTGGGGGACAGGAAACAAGGACAAAAAGTGTTAAAAAAAGTTTTTAAAGGGACAGTAAGTTTTCCATGAAATAAGGGTTAAAAATAAAAACGAAAAATTCCTTCAAATATCATGCCTAGGAGGTCCACATAACCTGCCCGTGAAGTGGCGGATTTGTAGGATGTATAGAAACATTTAAAAACAAAAAAATGATGTTTCAAATGACGGTAAATGCTTTTCCTTTAATCTATTCATAAACAACTGCTTGGGGCGGCAGCCTGTATGAAAATACATTTTCGGACGCGCAGAAAAAGTTTAGTGATTTTTTGGCTAAATTATGGTGAAACTTATGCAGGCTTTGGATGAAAGTATCAATAGGTGCTTTAAAATTGGGCTTTTAGCATCGGCAACAGTGCCGTCACACCGGAACCCCTCTGAGGATATGAATCTGGTACAGGCGTCAGTGGCAGTGCACCCAAATATTGTGCCTTTGGTGCCAGGCCAGTAAGTGCCATCATACAGTAACCCCTCTGTGGTATTGTGGAAGAGTGCAGGGGTGGACCATGCGGTCAGGGCCGGTGCTAGACTATGTTGCGCCCTAGGCAAGACCAGCTACTTGCACCCCACCCCCAAAAAAAACCAAAAAACGACACAACATGAAACTGCTAAATTTCTTTTTATTTAAGAATAAAGTTTGAAAAGCACCAATAGTAAAGGTAAAATAAATTTAAATAAACTGTATTAAACCATTTTAAATTAACTCTATTAAACAAATTAAAATTAACTGTATTGAACAAATATAAATTAACGAAAAAAAAAATAAGAGTTGTCACGTAAGTTTCAATTTCAGACACATCAAAATTTCACTTTGCGTGCCTTATCCTTTGCAAATTGTTATCATGCGTATATATATATATTGCCCGGGCCCAGGCCAGCTCACATCATGCGTACATATATATTGCCCAGGCTAGCTCACATCATGCGTATATATATATTGCCCAGGCCAGTCCACAGCATGCGTATATATATTGCCCAGGCCCAGGCCAGCTCACATCATGCGTATATATATACTGCCCAGGCTAGCTCACATCATGCATATATATATTGCCCAGGCCAGCTCACATCTTGCGTATATATATATTGCCCAGGCTAGCTCACATCATGCGTATATATATATTGCCCAGGCCAGCCGACATCATGCGTATATATATATATTGCCCAGGCCAGCTTACATCATGCTCACAGACAGTCACAGATGTGCCATCATGTGTATATATATATTGCACAGGCCAGCTCACATCATGTGTATATATATATTGCCCAGGCCCAGGCCAGCTCACATCATGCATATATATATATTGCCCAGGCCAGCCCACATCATGCGTATATATATTGCCCAGGCCCAGGCCAGCTCACATCATGCGTATATATATATTGCCCAGGCCAGCTCACATCATGCGTATATATATATATATTGCCCAGGCTAGCTCACATCATACGTATATATATATTGCCCAGGCCTGCCCACATCATGCGTATATATATATTGCCCAGGCCAGCTCACATCATGCTCACATACAGTCACAGATGCGCCACCATGCGTATATATATTGCCCAGGCCAGCTCACACCATGCGTATATATATATTGCCCAGGCCAGCCCACATCATGCATATATATATTGCCCAGGCCAGCTCACATCATGCGTATATATATATATATATATTGCCCAGGCCAGCTCACATCATGCATATATATATATTGCCCAGGCCAACCCACATAATGCGTATATATATATTGCCCTGGCCTGCCCACATCATGCTCACAGACAGTCACAGATGCACCATCATGCATATATATATATATTGCCCAGGCCAGCTTACATCATGCGTATATATATATTGCCCAGGCCCAGGCCAGCTCACATCATGCATATATATATATATATTACCCAGGCCAGCCCACATCATGCGTATATATATTGCCCAGGTCCAGGCCAGCTCACATCATGCGTATATATATTGCCCAGGCCAGCTCACATCATGCGTATATATATATTGCCCAGGCTAGCTCACATCATGCGTATATATATATTGCCCAGGCCTGCCCACATCATGCGTATATATATATTGCCCAGGCCAGCTCACATCATGCTCACAGTCACAGATGCGCCATCATTGCCCAGGCCAGCTCACATCATGCGTATATATATATATTGCCCAGGCCAGCTCACATCATGCATATATATATATTGCCCAGGCCAACCCACATCATGCGTATATATATATTGCCCAGGCCTGCCCACATCATGCGTATATTTATTGCCCAGACCCAGGCCAGCCCACATCATGCGTATATATATTGCCCAGGCCAATCCTCTGGTGGAGATAGGGGGTTCATTTGAACCCCGATATCTCCAGGCATCTAGGGGGTCATGGAGGGTGTCAATCGAAAGGCCTGAGCATGGCCGTTCGAATGATACCCAACATGACCAGGTATAAAGTAAAAAAAATAAAAAATAAAATAAAAACATGTATTTTTTTTGTGTGTTATTTTTATTAATGCAGCAATATTGTTCACATTTCAATTATAATGTGAACGATGATGCACTAATGATTTTTTTCTATGGGGTGCGTTTGCTATAAATTACGTAATTCCCCCCACAAAATGAAACAAGTCCCCATTTCTAATTTTTGTACAAGTGCACCGCATAGAAAACCTAACCGCAAACGCTCATGTGCTAAAATGTGAAAAAAAACACTTTACACACTGCAGATGATTAAAAATTCAATTTTTATTGCATTGTTTGTCATAATATACAGGCAGGACATGACGTATACATATAAAAATTATATATTATAAATCTGCCGAGTCTGCCGGAAAGAACGATATCTAATATGTCTGGGTTATTTAATAAAATGTGTTTAAACATGATGAGCGAAAGCGGTAAAAATGAGCTGAGCACACAGCAGTGAAATGCAGCATATTAGAGGAAGATTAAAGCCCCGTTCACACTGTGTGATTTGTCGCGCGGATTTTGCCGCGACGTCGCAGCAAAATCCGCGCGACGTCGTGCTGTGTACGTGTAGCTTCTCCAATGCATTTCAATGGAGCTGTTCACATCTTGCCGCGCGACGTCGCATGTCGCGCATCGCAGAAACATGTCGCTGGTACATGACCCTTTTTTTGCGATTTGCTATCTGCGATTTTGCGATTTGTATTGGTGATGCTTTGCAAAAATCGCACAAAACAGCGATGTCGTGCGACATTATCGCACCATGTCGCGAATATGAAAATCGCGCGGAAAGTCGCGCGATTTTCAAATCGCACAGTGTGAACGGGGCCTTAGTAAAGAAATTAACACTTCACAGAAGCAGACATCACACCCTCAGTATAGTCTACATACATACAATGTATCAAATTCATTAGAGCAGACTAAAAACACCTGTTGTTTACCATTTGAGAACACAGGTCATTTAGAGGTGAGAATCTTTGCACGTACACATTAGTTTTTATTCAATATCTAATAAACCGTTGCTTATAATATTCTGCAGTAAAGAGTCTCTTTATTTCTAGATTGTTTAGTATTTTTTATACTTTTTTCAAATTTATTTTTTTGGCGAACTCGAACCGAACACGCCAAAAGTTTGAAGTTCGCGAACTTGCGAACGGCCAAAGTTCGAATTCGAACTCCGAACTGATCGAACCGAACAGCTCATCCCTAGTGGCAGGGACAATAGAATTGTTAAGTCCAAGCAAGGGGGTCTGGTACACGGGAAATCCAAAGAATAGTAGGGCACAAGGAAAAGGGGAAGGTACCAGTGGATTTAACAGAGAAATGTCCAGATAGGGTTCACCGGTAGGGTTTCTGATGAGAGACTTTTCAGTCAGGGAATCAGGGCGCTTCAGGTAAGGAACATTTGGTTAGGGGCACAGCCAGAACTTCAATGATGAAGCGTGGCATCATGAATGATGAAGCGTGGCAAAGCTTCCTCAAAGAGGCCTCATTAAGCAGGGTGTGGTGCACCTGAGGCTCCAGAGCAAGACATCCAGGCAGGGAGTTCAGGAACCTGTATTACACAAACTGAAGTCATAACACAAGTGCAAAGCTTAAAGGGCCTGTCAGGGGTCAGGGCGTGTAGGTCATGACAGGGTGGCTGGCAGAATGCACTAACAGCATTCCGCTAGGCCCTTCTGACTGGTGCTGCGTTCCAAGTTTACTAACTACTATTATTACTAACTTTGGCACTGGATGGTCCCATGACATTGAGACCCTGACTGCCTTGATAAATTTCTAACTGAACAATACAGTGATACCATTGATTATGCTGTTTGCAGAAATTAGTTCCTGTACTTATACACACATGCATTTCTTGTAAAGTACCCCAAGCATACAGGGGAAACACAAGGTGGACTCTCATACTTGCCTAAGGGTTTCACATCAAGGAGACCCTGTTTGCCTGTATAGTGGTTGTGGTATTTACTGTATGGTCCCACACCAAGGAGACCGAAACGTTCATATTTTCCACTTTTGGTTAGTTTGCAATATTCCCAAACAAATTAGCGGGACCACACACTGGCAAGGCATCAGCACAGTACTTTAAGAGTCTAACTTACTTGAAGCCAATCTTTTCCAAGTGAACCCCTGTATGGAACTATTGTGTAATGGCTTATTAGCAATATAATTGGAATATCTATCCTAAGGATTACTAAATGATTTTCTCCCTGGTGGTAAGCCAAACAGAAATTTTCTTCTGGTACTTGGTTATGTTAAACTAGTTGTTAAGCCTGCCCGGAGGGCAGTCTATTGTTGTTGTCGCCAGCTCAGAATTCATGTCCACATATTTGTTTTTCAATGTCCTATCCAAGAGTATCTCTCTATATAAATGCATTTGTAACGCGTCCATCGCCATCCCATTTGCAACAGGAGGGCCAACTGAGCAGCTCTGATGGGTGCGCGCACAGCTGACAGCGCATTACAAAGGCATTTATATATTAGAGCATTTATATATTAGAGTGAGTTTAGATTGTAAACTCATGGGAACAGGACCCTCAGATTGTAAACTCACAGGAACAGGACCCCTTAAATTGTAAACTCGTGGGACCCCTTAGAATGTAAACTCATGGGACCCCTTAGATTGTAAACTCATGGGATAGATTGTAAACTCATGGGACCCCTTAGATTTTAATCTCATGGGACCCCTTAGATTGTATGCTCATGTGATAGACTGTAAGATCATGGGACCCCTTAGATTATAAAATCATGGGATAGATTGTAAGATCATGGGACCCCTTAGATTGTAAAATCATGGGACCCCCTTAGATTGTAAGCTCATGGGATAGATTGTAAACTCATGGGACCCCTTAGATTGTAAATCAGGTCTTCGCCGCGCTGGTTTCGGCTTGCGGCGCCCAGAGCCTCCCCTGCGCCAGCCGTCAGGGAGACTCAGGGCAGGGGGGATCCATGAGGGACAAAAAAAAAGCCGATCCATTGGAGAGGCTGTGTGCCTCTCCAACGTATTTTTGTTGTCCCTCGCGCATGCCAGCTGTGCTCGTGCCGCGGCGGTTGGATGCGCGCACACACAGCAGTACACTGGTTGCGCGCGCATTTGAAGACGGCGGCGTGGCGACGGACACGCCGCCGCCTTACTGTTTTATTGTTTAGATGATGGCAGTAAAGAGGCTTTACATTCGAACGCGAACAATTTCAAAAGTTCGAGTTCGAACTCGAACACGAACCAAACTCAATGGGACTTGAAAAGTCATGGGACTCGAAAGTTCGATTTTTAGAGTGCCCTCCAAGAGGGCATATATGCAAGATATTGGCGATAAAAGGTGTATGGGGGTCTGGGTAGTGCCCTGGGGGACAGGAAACAAGGACAAAAAGTTTTAAAAAAAAGTTTTTAAAGGAACAGTGAGTTTTCCATGAAATAAAGATTAAGAATGAAAATGAAAAATTCCTTCAAATATCGTGCCTAGGAGGTCCCCATAACCTGCCCGTGAAGTGGCGGATTTGTAGGATGTATAGAAACATTTAAAAACAAAAAAATGACATTTCGAATTACAGTAAATGGTTTTCCTTTAATCTATTCATAAACAACTGCTTGGGGCGGTAGCCTGTATGAAAAGAGGAGACATTTGAGGACACGCAGAACAAGTTTAGAGATTTTTTGGCTAAATTATGGTGAAATTTATGCAGGCTTTGTTAAATTCTAGATTTCCATTATAATTACCATAAACCTTTTTCAAGTTTCTTCTTATATATCAAAACCGAAGTAAGGCGCTGCGCGACTCTGATCAGAGTAGACGATAGACACAACCACACCGAGATATGGCAGATTATCATCTGATCAGTCCGTAGTCTGTCAGGTTTGTTTATTGTTTCAACATCCAATAGAAATGTTCGTTATATAAAAACTTCCTGCAGTGTTCACTCCCAACATAGGAATGTGATACAACAACCAATCAGAGCAGATACATTTCTACATCATGTAACAAACATTTCGCTGGCATTTCTAAGTTAAACAGGATCTCTATTTCCATCACCCGCGCTGACTAGCCTCGAGAGAAACGAAATTGAACAGACACCGTCCTGGAACAAGGAGGGGGGGATTTCACACTAATGCAAAATTAAAAACTTATTATATTAAAATATTTCAGGCTTTGCATGAAAGTAACAATAGGTGCTTTAAAATTGGGTCTTTAGGGGCGGAGCCGAACAGCGAGGAGAATGGCCGCGTTCTTTGTGAGCTCCGCGAGGTGGCTATAATATTTGGTGCCTCAGTGGGTTCCCACACACCCCACAGGACTCCCTCACTCACCCGGACGGCGGCGGACCAGCGGAGACTGCTCCGGGACGTTTTTTTTTCCTCGCCCGGTCGCCGGTTGGAGCGGACGCCCGCCCGTCTCCCTGTTGCGGCCTGGAGGCGGCGGCCATTGCGGAGGCCTCGTGGAAGACAGGCGCTGAAGAAGCAGGGGACTGGAGGTAGGGAGACGCACCCAGACGACGCTTTCCCTCCCCACCCCGAGACTCGGCCTGGGGGGCGGCTGCCTTCACCCCTCCGAGCCAGGCGTGAGCGCACCCCACCGGGGCGAGCGGTATATCCGGTGCACATCCGCGGCCTGGTCAGGGGAGCCGAGGAGGGGCCATACACGCGGGACGGACGCAGCCTAAGGTCAGACATCCCACCGTGTCAGGCGATCGTCGGCTGGGAGAGCGGAGGGGCGACCTTCACTGACCAGAGGGGCACCGACGGGACCTTGCTCCCCCTCACTATTGTGGCCATTATCGGGCCTGCTCATCGCCCGGGAGGCTCCTTGGGTCCCGCGTGACTCCCATTCCGGAGGACATAGGATCCGCACCACTACTCCTACGGTCCCTGAGGGGAGGTGAGGAAGAGAGGGGAGAGGCAGGGGTGAGGAGAACACCTGAAAAATTCTTGCTCCTTGCACTCCCCCCCCCTTTTTTTTTTTTTTTTTTTTTTTTTTTTATTATTTGGGGCGCACCTCTCATCGTCTGAACTCACTGATCCACAGTACGTGATCGGGCCTCCCACACGGACTTCAGGAGGTCCCTTTCACGAGGGTGTGCTTCTATAAAGAGACTTCTCTTCAAGAACGGAGCCCGGTTGGGCAGCACTGATGACACCCTGAAGCTGTAGCGCCACGCCTAAGAGACTCCCTCGAAGCTTTCTAAGCGACCTATTACGGGACACACTCCCTACGCGTCCCCCCCCATCATGCCCGGAACCAAATCTGGACGGAACCCGGGACAAAAAGATATTTCACGGTGCTTTACCCCGGCTCGTGCTGCAGCCTCTACATCTCCGAAGATGGCAACGCCGGCAGAGGAGTCGACGACTCAGGACGCGCCGTGTACGCGCAGGGACATACAAGATTTGCGCCAACTCCTGCTGACTATTAAAGACGACCTGCAAGCAGATCTCAGGGCAGGGATTGATGGCCTGAGAGCGGACCTGGGGACCCTCGGAACACGCACGGCAGCCCTGGAGCAGAGAGTGGACGAAGTTCAGATAGCTGACACGGAGGTACGAGCAGATCTGGGGGCCCTCCAACACAAATACGAACTCCTTCAGGAGGCGGTTGAGGATATGGATAATCGGTCCCGCCGCTCCAACCTTCGGCTCCGTAATATTCCTGAGTCGGTGGTGAATCTCAGGGACTTCCTCCATCGATACTTCCAGGCGCTTCTACCAGAGATACCAGAGGAAGAACTGTTACTCGACAGGGCCCACCGAGCCTTACGCCCGAAACCATCAGAGATGGATCCCCCTAGAGATGTGATACTTCGATGTCACTACTACACCACCAAGGAAGCTATACTCCAGGCAGTGCGCAATGCCGCTCCGACCCTCGACGACATCACCCCTCACTTCTACAACGACCTGGCTCCGTCCACGCTCCAGAAGCGCCGAGCACTTAAGCCCCTCACGGATCTTCTTCGCCAGAGGGATGTCAGATACCGCTGGGGGTTCCCCTTCCGCCTTCTCATTCCTCACAATGGAACTTTCTTATCTCTCCGCTCCCCTGCGGATAGTTCGTCTGTACTGGAGACGCTGGGCATCCCGGATCCCCCGGACCTTTTTGCGCAGGTGGAGGCACGAGGCAGGCCGAGGAGGCAGGATCGGAGGCGCTCTCCGGTGCGCTAGCATACGAGATGCGGCTGACATTGGCCCCCCACCTCCTCTACACCTCATGGAGGAGAACATCTCATCCGCTCCACGGGACTCCCTGGAAGGAGCTTTATTTCGCCCCCATGGACACCTTTTTGGGCTTTTTGCGGAATGGGCCTTGAGAGTTGGAGGGAGGGCCTGAGAATGGGAGGGGTCCTGGGGACTTCTGCAGCTCATGGACCTGGTTGCCGTGAGATTGGGGGGGGGGAGGTTGGGGGGACGAGACGCTCCGGGATATTGGTTCACCTGTTGATTTAAGAGGGCTAGATGGGAGGGGTTGATTTAAATGTTTTAACTGTTTTAACGGTTTATCAGTTGTCTGTTAGGTCTGGGTCCTCCTTAGGGAGTTTATGGGCTGGCGGCCTTCTCCTTTCTGTCGCTCTCGCCCCCGAGTGCGTACCTAGTGGTCGGTACAATCCACCACCAGACACATCTTTTTCGGTGTCTTCTATCCTCCCCCTTTTGTTTCCCCCTACCCACCTTTTTTTTTTTTTTTTTTCTCTTCTCTGTTGTTGTGTAATCTGTTTTTGTTCTTTCCTCTTTTTATCTTTTCCTTTTTCTCTTTCTCTTCCCATTGTCCCCATCTGACTGATTCCTTATGGCTGAGGAGGGTGGGGGGGCGCGGGCCCGCCTTAAAGTGGTCTCTCACAATGTGAAGGGTCTATTATCCCCGAATAAGCGACGAGGGGCCACCAGATATTATCGGAAGCTTCGGGCAGACGTGGTCCTCCTACAGGAGACCCACTTCACCAGGGACAGAGTACCGGGATATTGGGGAGAGGGATACACCACGCATTACCACTCCGCTGGCAGCTCCCGCAAGACGGGAGTCTCTATACTGATGAGAGGCAGTCTTCATTTCCACCTCACCCAGCAGGAGTCAGCGATGGATGGGAGATACCTGCGGGTGACTGGGACGATTGGAGGCAAGCCAGTAACTTTCGTTAGCATCTATGCTCCTTCCCCTCCCGAGGGACCTTTCTGGAGGGCACTGGAGGAGCGCCTTGCGCAGCTGCCAAACAGGGGGGTCTTTGTAGGGGGAGACTTCAATGCGGTTATGGACCCTTACCTAGATAGGAGTCTGACAGCTGTCAGCTGCGCTCCCACCCGCCGCTCTAAGACCTTCCGGGGTGTTGTCCAGACGGCCAATTTGTATGACTCTTGGCGGTTGCTCCACCCTAGAGACCGAGACTACTCCTTTTATTCGAATCCCCATGATTCCTACTCTAGATTAGACTATGTTTTTTGCAGTAGAGACAACATCACGGCCCTAGTCTCTTCCACCATTCACGAAATCTCGTGGTCTGACCATGCTGCGGTAGAGACAACATTATTGGGGTGGGGGGAAATGGGCTCCGCCGGAGGATGGAGGTTTAATGCCTCACTCTTCCTTGACCCTGGGGTGAAGGAAAACATGAATCTTGATTTGAAGGCCTTCTTCGAACGCAACTTTACCCCGGGCATGGCTACCACCACTGTGTGGGAGGCGCACAAGGCGTTTATGCGCGGCAAATTAATCGCTATAGCGTCTCGCCGCAAGGCTGGGGGGCAGCGACGACGGTCTCACTTACGGCTAGGGTGGGCGACTTGGAGCGCGAACATAAACGGACGGGGGACGCCACTCTGCTGCGAGAATTGCTGGAGGCAAGGGGGAACCTCAACTTGCTGCTGTCCCGTCAGGTTCAGGCGGCTCTTCAGTGGACGGGTCGGAAGTTTTTTGAGAAGAGTAACAAACCCGACACTCTTCTGGCCCGTAGGCTGAAACAGCAGACCCGGGAGCGTACAGTGCGAGCAGTGCGCCTTAGCTCTGGTGAGATGACCTCGGACCCTCGGGACATCTCAGGGGCCTTTTACTCTTACTATGCGTCCCTTTACAACGGTACTACTGCGACGCCAGGCCCCGCACGGGAGACACATATCAGGGAGTTCCTCAGTCGCACCAATCTGCCCTCCTTCAGCCCCCAGCAATGTAGGGACATGGCGGCTCCCATCTCGGCGGAGGAAGTCGCAGAGGTGATTAAACACTTACACTCTTCTAAGTCCCCGGGCCCAGATGGATTCTCGGTCCCTTACTATAAGGGATTGAGCCCGGTACTCCTTCAGCCCTTGACCCGTTTATTTAACACCTACATGAAGGGAAGGGAGGTTCCGTCCTCTGACATGCTCCTGGCCCGTATTGTGGTCATCCCCAAGCCGGGTAAGGACCCAGCGGTTTGCCCTAGCTATAGGCCCATCTCCCTGATTAATGTGGACATGAAGATTTACGCTAAGATTCTAGCTAACAGACTGGGCCGTTACATAGCTGAGATTGTCCATCCGGATCAGGTGGGCTTCGTTCCCGGCAGAGAGGCCCCAGATAATATCAGAAGGGCACTTAATCTGATCCAGGTGGCTACTACCTCGGGGAGAAGCTCTTTTCTCCTCTCTTTAGATGCCGAGAAGGCTTTTGATAGGGTTGATTGGAACTACTTATGGGCAGCGCTGACGTCCTTTGGCATACAGGGAGACCTTCTGAAGGCAATACAGGCTTTGTATGCGGGCCCCAGGGCGCAGGTCGACACGGGGGGGTTCCTCTCGGCTCCCTTTTCTATCTTGAACGGGACCCGACAGGGATGCCCCCTGTCGCCGCTTTTATTCGCCCTCTCTATAGAACCACTGGCGGCATGTATTAGAGAGCATCCTGATGTCCGGGGCATGGAGGTGGGGGGAAAGCAGTATAAGCTGTCTCTTTTCGCGGATGATGTCCTCCTATCCCTGACCTCACCCATCACCACCCTCCCCAACCTGCTGAAGGCCCTGAAGGACTACGGAAGGATCTCGGGCTATAAACTTAACGCGGATAAGAGCGAGGTGCTGGACCTCACCCTGGCGGAGGAGGAGAGGGCGGTGATGCGGGATCGGTTCCCTTTTAGATGGTGCCACCCGTCGATGGGTTCCCTGGGGACCCAGCTGACCCCTACTTGGGGCCAGCTGTATAAGGCTAACTACGGAGTGCTGCTTCCTACCCTCCACGCTATGCTGGCGGCATGGTCCCAGTTGCACCTTTCGCTCTTTGGCCGAATATATGCGATCAAGATGACCCTGCTCCCTAAGCTGCTATACCCTTCAGAACACTGTCGATTCCTATTTGCAGGGCTGACCTGACCTTCCTTCAGTCAGCTATCCACTCGTTTATTTGGGGAGGCCGTAGAGGCCGGTTGCCTAAAAGCCTTATGTTCCAATCCAAGCGGCGGGGAGGCATGGGGGTCCCACATCTTTATTCTTATTACAAGGCGGCCCAATTTGCGATGCTCTCCATGATTAACCTACGGAGCGGGGCCCCGCTTTGGACTAACCTTGAACAGGATATGGGGGGACCACAGCCATTGCGCACGCTCCAATGGACCCAGAAAGCTACTCCTCGGACACTACACAATAGCCCCACGCTGCAACATTCGCTGCGCCTTTGGAACCTTTGCAGAGAGGGGGATGGTCTGTCCCCACCGGGTTCGGGCCTCCAACCTCTATTTTATAACCCGAGGTTCCCGGAGGGCAACCCTCCTGGGGCGTTTGGGTGGTGGATCAGGGCCGACATAACAGAGGTGCGAGACCTGATTTTACAGGGCCGTCCGGTCACCCTCGGCTACCTAAGGGAATCGAGGGCGCTACCCCCCTCGGAGACATTTAGAGCAGTTCAACTGCTATATTTTGTCAGAAGCATTCTCAGGGAGACTCCGGACCGCAGACTGACCCTTTATGAGACCTACTGCCGACAGAAGCATAGAGGGCGCGGTCTGATATCCTCGCTCTACACCCTCATCCTCGAAACGACCTTCCCGCAGGACGCATCTTACATTACACGGTGGGAGGACGATTTAGGAAGCTCTTTGGAAGGGAACGAGTGGGCGGACATTATAGACAGGACCTCTCGAGTTACCATATGCACAGCAGTTCGCGAGAACTGCTACAAGGTCATGGCAAGATGGTATATCCACCCGCAGCGCCTAGCAAAGATGTACCCTGGGACGCCGTCAACTTGCTTCCGGGGATGCGACGAAGAGGGGACGTATAGGCATGCATGGTGGGACTGTGGCATGGTCAGCACTATTTGGACGGAGGTGTTTGGTGACTTGAGCAGGGCACTAGGGACACCCCTAAGTCCGAACCCCTGGGTGGCACTTCTCAATCGTCCACACCCCGAGGCACGCCTTACACGAGGTGAACACTCTCTGGTCTCTAGGGTGTGCGCCGCGGTACGCATCTGTTTGGCTAGGACCTGGAAGGGCCCCCCTCCCCCGCGCCAGCTGATAGAGGCCAAAATCTGGCACATGATCACAATGGAACGCCTGACGGCAGTGGTACTGGATAGAATGGCCCACTTTGAAGCAGTCTGGGCGCCATGGCTGGCGACATTTGCCTCCCCGGCATCGGCTCGCATTGCTTTTTCGGGTTAGACGGTGACCCGGAGGGGACGGGCCCGTGGTTCCTCCACTTCTCCCCCCACCTGTTTCCTCTCTTCTCTCCTTCCTTCTATTTTCCCACCTCTTTCATGTCTTCTGGGAGCATCCACGGGAGGCTTTTTCTCTTTACAATTAATACATTTCGCCAAGGGCACTTCTTTCCTTCTCCTTTCTTCTCAGCTCACCCTTCCCTCCCCCCCTTTTTTTTTTTTTTTTTTTTTCTCTCTTCTTCTCCCCCTTCCCTCTCCTTTTTCTCTCTCTTCTTTTCTCTCTTCTTCTTCTTTGTTCTATTTCTCACAAAGCTCTTCTCACGCTCTTATACCTAGATGGTAGCAGCAGTGGTTTAATCTACGTACGTTTTTTTTTTTTCTGTTATAATATAACTGGAGGGGAAGCGGGTTACAATGTTTGCAGCAAGGTATACTGTGATTTTTCGCTCTCCTATCCGCATCATATGGGACATATGATTTTCCGGTATTTACGCTTTCTTCTGTACTGTTTAACCTTATACAATAAAACATTTGTGAATTGGGGGAAAAAAAAAAAAGGGAAACAAAGAGAGCAAACTAAGACAGAAGTTTAATCCTAGTCGTATATGATTAACACAATGTAATGCTCTCCCCATATATGTGAGATGATATTCCCTCTTTCTTTTTTTTTCTGTACCCTATGTTTACTCTGCAAAATAAAAATTTTTGAAATTTAAAAAAAAAAAAATTGGGTCTTTAGTGTCGGCAACAGTGCCATCACACCGTAACCCCTCTGTGGTATTGTGGAAGAGTGCAGGGTTGGACCCTGCGGTCCAATATTAAAATGATATGAATCTGGTATAGGCGTCAGTGGCAGTGCACCCAAATATTTTGCCTTTGGTGGCAGCAAGTGCCTTCACACCGTAACCCCTTTGTGGTATTGTGGAAGAGTGCAGGGTTGGACCCTGTGGTCCAATATTAAAATTATATGAATCTGGTACAGCCGTCAATGCACCCAAATATTTTGCCTTTGGTGGCAGCAAGTGCCTTCACATCGTAACCCCTTTGTGGTATTGTGGAAGAGTGCAGTGGTGGTGGTTTTGGGAATGCAGAAAAGATCCCCGATCTATTCAGTTACGTCAGCATCAGGGGATAAATGTCAGTCGGTCTACAGAGTCGGTGGACAGACGCACTCTTTTGTCTGTGACAAAACCTCCAGCGGCACTGAACGTCCTTTCAGAAAGCACCCTGGATGAAGGGCAACCTAGTAGCTGCATTACATATTGGCTAAGTTCTGGCCAGTGATCCAATCTCAACACCCAGTAAGCCAGTGGATCATCTGCTGTAAAGGTATCCAGGTCTGCCCTTGCCCCTAGGTAGTCCTGCACCATATGGTGTAGACGCTGGCAATGGGTGCCTACATTTGACGTCCCTGGGCTTCGTGGACTAAAACAATTTTAAAAAGGCATCAGTCAAGCGGCCCTGGCCTTCACCGCTCTTCCTCTGATCATCCGCAGCCCCAGAAGCACCTGTCTCATCACTTGGTAACCTACCAGTGCCTGGAAAGGTGCTACACAAGTGTCGCTTTAGAGCACCCTCAAGTTGTTAAATCCTGTCCTCCCTCTGTGAGGGCAGGATGAGCTCTGCAACTTTACCCTTGAATCATGGATCAAGAAGGCTTGCCAACCAGTAATGATCCCTCTCCTTGATAGCACGAATCCTGGGGTCCTTTAGCAGGCTTTGCAGGATAAGGGAGCCCATGCAGCGTAGGATGGAGGTGGCATTAGCTTCCGAGTCTTCCTGGTCAATGGGGATGACCCCATCGTGCACTTCCTCCTCCCAGCCACGTACTAGTCCTTGGGTTTCTAGGCACACAAAACCCTCCCTTGAGGAATCCCCACCTTCAATGCCCCCACTACTTAAATATTCCTCCTCATCCTCCTCCTGTCTGATCTGAGGACCCGCAGGAATGCTGTCTGTGTAAAGACTGGGGCCTTGAGAGCTAGGGAAGGCCTCCTCTTCCTCCCGCTGCGCTGCCTCTAGAGCCACAGCTATAATTCTCCATAGAGTGTGCTCCAGCAGGAACACTTGTGTCACTGATGCATGCACTGTCCCTGCTCACCATCCTCGTTGCCTCCTCAAATGGTGACAGTACAGTGCATGCATCCTTGATCATCAGCCACTGCGGGGGGGGGGGGAAACAAGTTGACCTGAACCTGTCTTTGTGCCATACTCACACAGGTACTCATCGATGGCCCTCTGCTGCTTGTGCAGACGCAGCAGCATTGCTAATGTCGAGTTCCACCTGGTGGGCATGTCACAGATCAGACGGTTTGTGGGAAGGTGGAATTCTCTTTGAATTTCTGCCAGGCAAACACTTGCTGGGAATGACCATCTGAAGTGGTGGCAGACTTTTCTGGCATGGCTGAGAAGCTCTGCCAGCCCTGGGTACTTGGTTAGGAAACGCTGTACCACCAGATTTAGGACATGTGCTAGGTATGGTACATGCGTCAGCTTACCCTGGCGTAGGGCGGAGAGAAGTTTGCTGCCATTATCACAGATGACCATTCCCAGCTGAAGCTGGCGTGGTGTTAACCATCTCTGCACCTGCCCCTGCAGAGCTGACAGAATTTCTGGCCTGGTGTGGCTCCTGTCCCCTAAACAAACCAGCTCAAGCACAGTATGTGTCACGTCTCACTTTGCAGGGGTTGAGGATTCAAGCCCAATATGTGGTTACACAGATGGAGAGGCAGGAAGGTGAGGTTTAAATCAGAATATAGGTGTGACAGAACACGCTGTCACTGTGCGACTTGGAGGGGGATGTGCACTAGCCTCCTGCCCAGAGACTATGGCCCGTGAAAGAGACTATTGGGGAACTGGTGGACCTTTTAAATATATTGTGGTTTTCACTGTTTTATAGATATGCCAGTTAACTAAAGATTTCTGATGTCTGTGTGTTATTCCCTGTATAGTGTAGATCTCTGTATTAGTACCTGCTATTGTGTAAATTCTCTCAGTATGAAATTCCTTTTGTTTACGTGCTTTCTCCTTCCCCCATTCTCCATTGTTTGAAGGCCCTGGGTAGTTATCCGATCTGTGATGTTGTCTGTTTGATTGAATGCAAATGTACTGGTCCTTGACTCTATCTGTCATCTCTGTGAATAAACAGTCAGTTCTATTCTGACCAAGCTTGAAGTCACAACTCATGTTTTGGAGTACCAGGAATCTTCTGCCCGCTGTTCCAAGGAAAGGCTCCAGGTCTACAGCTTCGGCTTATTCCTGGGGGTGCTAGCCAGGCTCTCTACATACACCGGGCCTTGAGCTGTGGCTAAGGTACAAGAGAAAGGTGTGTGAGTCACGAGGGAAAACTGGGTGTCTAGCGAGGAAGCAGCATTTGGCAGATGTGACACTGTCCGGGCACAGAGATCTGTTACAATAGGTTTATTAAATAAACAGAAATAAACCAAGAAGGGGAATCTGGATAAATAACAACAGGTAGGAGCTGGATTGGAAGGATACTATATACAGAGGACAGGGTACACTTAGCAGAAGGGATAGGAAGGGGTGGACAGGACAGGACACTGAATAGCACAGTATGGCTAACAGGACAGGTACTGGACTGGACGCTAAATAAAGAATAAACACAAACAGAGCTGACTGAACAGAAATACTAAAGAACCCACTAACTGGATACACAGAGGGTGGAGGACCAGAAGACACAGAGGTCAAACGGCACAATAAGATCAGGTGCGGTATCAGAAGGGTTATAACTGGAGAATCGTCAAATCAAGCTTAGGTCGGTGGCAGGCAGCTGGCATAGGAGTAGTCAGAGTCCAGATCAGATGTCATACACGGGTAGGTCAATATGTAGCAGGATGATGGGAGTTGCAAGGAGTCCAGAAATGGGGAATGCAAGGAGTGTCCAGGAAGGAGGGTTGTAGAGATGAGGGAGTCCTTAATGGAGTGTAGCAATGAGGGGTTCTCTTTGCTTGAGCCAATGCGTAGCCCCTGCCACGCGTCAGTTTAGCTGCCACTTTGCCAGAGACAGAGAAGGAGGAGGAGGAGGAAGAGGTGGTGGAGCAGACAGACCTCATACAAGCATCTTTCTGGAGGCGTGGTGGATGAATAAGCTCCAGCACAAAGCCCCTCCCAGCTGCAATCAGAGTTACCCAGTGTGCTGTGAAGGAAATGTAAGGGCCCTGTCCATGCTTGCTGGACCACGTGTCTAAAGTCATGTGCACCTTGCTGCTGACTGCCTTTCCCAATGACTCCATAACCTTCTCTTCCACGTGCTGGTATAGTGCTGGAATGGCCTTCCGTGAAAAGAATTGATGTCTTGGAACCTGCCACTGTGGTACAGCACATTCAGCAAATTCACGGAAGGAAGCAGAGTCTACCAGCTGGAAAGGCAGCAGCTGTAATGCGATCAATTTTGCTAAGCTGGCATTTAGACGCTGTGCTTGGGGATGGTTGGGACTATTTATTTTTTTAAGCTGCAGCAGCTGGGGCAACGTCATCTGACTGAGTAAATCTTCAGCTGATGGGATGCTGTCACATTCTGAGGAAAGACCTGGTACACCCATTACTGTAACATCCTCTCTGTCAGTGGAGGTTGTAGGCAATGACATGGCAGGACATATAGTGGGGGTAGAGACAGATGAGGAAAAGGACCTATGCAAAGTGTTGTGCCAACTGGATGTGTGGCAGGTGGTCATATGTCGCCTCAAGCACATGGTACCCAAGTGTGGGATGTCTTTCCCACGCTTGATCCTCATCTGACATCGATTTACAAATAGCAACGGTGCGGTCTGCTGCACATTTCTTAAAGAACTCCCAGACAGCAGACTTCCTGTACATGTGCTTTGAGACAACAGCGCTCTGCACCTGAGCAGCTTGTCCTTGGACTGGCTACGGTTGGTCATAGAGGACGTTCTGCCTCGTTTTTGTTGTGCCTCCGCCTCCTCCCTTGAATCCTCTGTTCGATCAGGCACCCAGGTAGAGTCAGTGACCCCATCATCGTCATCACCCTCTATCTCCTCGTCACTGGAGCCAACCTCGCAATATGCTGCAGCTGCTGGGGGAACATGAGTGCCAGTTATTTGTGTGTCACTGGCACCCCCTCCCTCTAGGCTGATTTACTCCCTTCCTTAACCTCAGAGTTTGAATCAGAGCACTGGAGTTGCTGCGTATCCTCAAGCAGCATGTCACTGTCACTGTAGTCAATCAATTTAGCTGACTCCTCCGTGTATGATAGTGAGGCTACGGCAGGAGTAGCTGTGGACATGGAGGCTGAATTAGATGTTTTGGCAGCTGAGGTGGACTGTAAACCACTACAAGCCTGGCTGGCAGAGGACTCGGAGGATGAGGATGGCCTGGTTAGCCAATCCTGCAAATTCTCTGTATGTTGCTGCTGCTTATCATGGCCAGCCCCAGTTAGAAACAAGGACAAGCGTGCCCCTGCAGAGGATGCACCACGTCCACGACGACCAGGGGCACAGCCTTCGACACAGAGGCTGCTTGTCCTCTTATCTGTGTCTGGGAGCGTCTGCCTGTCCTTTTTGGTCTTTCTGACATGGTGAGTGATATATAGATTAAAGATATACAGAACTCTGATTCAACTCTGTTATAAAAATTGGAGATATGCTGAACTCTGATTCAACTGTGTTATCTAGATTAAAGATTTCCAGAACTCTGGTATAACTCAGTGAGACACCCTGATAGCTGGCAGCCAGTGACAAGACACAGATTAAAATTCCCAGAAACCTCCTATAATCAGTGAGACCCCCTGATGGGTGGCCGTGACAAGACACAAATTACAATTCCCAGGAACCTCCTATAAATCAGTGAGACCCCCTGTTGGGTGGCAGTGACAAGACACAGATTAAAATTCCCAGAAACCTCCTATAAATCAGTGAGACCCCCTGATGGGTGGCAGTGACGAGACACAAATTACAATTCCCAGAAACCACCTACAAGTCAGTGAGACCCCCTGATAGGACCCCCTGATAGCTGGCAACAGTGACAAGACACAGATTACAATTCGCAGAAATCTGATAGAAGTATGTGGGACCCCCTGATAGCTGGCAGTGAGAAGACACAGATTAGAACAATTCCCAGATATTTTGTAGAAATTACTGACCCCCAAAATAGTTGGTGGCAGTGAGAACACACAGATTACCACAATTCCCAGATATTTTGTAGAAATTACTGACCCCAAAATAGTTGCTGGGAGTGAGAACACACAGATTACCACAATTCCCAGATATTTTGTAGAAATTACTGACCCCAAAATAGTTGCTGGGAAAACACACAGATTACCACAATTCCCAGATATTTTGTAGAAATTACTGACCCCCCAAAATACTTGGTGGCAGTGAGAACACAAAAATTAGAACAATTCCCAGATATTTTGTAGAAATGAGACCCCCCCCAGTAGCTGGTGGCAGACTGGCAGTGAGAACACACACTAACACAAAACAATCTCCTCTCAAACACGTGCTGAAGCGCTTTGTGAAGCCTTATATAGTGTGCTGCAGAATTTAGCTCTGTGAGCCCATGATTGGGCAAAATTTGCCCAATCAGGACTCTGAGCCTTGATTGGCATAGTCTTGAACCTGTCTTGCACCTGACCTGTGGTCAGGTGCAAGGCTGTAGCCAATTACAAGCTTCAGGCCAGTGGAAAAGTGTATTGTGGTGCATTGTGGGCGAACACGCGGAAATGTTCGTAGTTCGCGAACATGCGAACAGGCGATGTTCGAATCGAACTCCGAACCGATCGAACCGAACAGCTCATCCCTAGTTTTGACCTACAGGGCTATTCAGAGAAAGGTGAAACTCTGGAGAGCTTTTGGAGAAGTGAAAATTCTAGCAGGTCTATTCAAAGAAAGGTGAAAACCAGGAGAACTGGCAGGAGAAGAGAACAATCTAGACCAAACAGCCAACTGGGACAGTGAGATAAATGGGAGAATTTTTCAGGTTTGGCTATTTTGACCTAGAATTTTCACTTCTCCAGTCATTCTCCTGAGGTTCACCTTTCTTTGAATAGACCTGTTGGTCAAAATAGCCAAACCAGCAAAATGCTCCCATTTATCTCACTTTCCAAATTGGCTATCTGGATGCAATATGCAATTCTACTGTTTTGATAAAACTTGGCAGTGGTGGTCCCTGCTTGATGCAGTAATGCCACCTAGCGTCCGTATTCTGAATTGTCCTCTGCGGGGTTGCTAATGCCCAGTTAAGGTACATAGTATTCCCTAGTGCGGAAAAGAGTCTATATCCTCTCCTCAAATCCCGTTGGTCTATAACTTCCTTGTACCTCCAAGAAAGTGGGATTAGGGGTGTGTCGTATCTACTGTGTGCATATAGCTTGGAAATCAAGCACACTTATGCAAGCGAATCTTCAAGGTTGAAAGGCTGTCAAATCGCTGGAACCGCACTTCTCCTTTGTTTTTCCTTTCTCTGCTCCTTTCTTGCTCATTCACAAATCCCGATCTCCATAGATCCAAGGCTTCCCTTTCTTGGGTGCTAGGATTCTTGGTGGTGCCTGGGTTAAGAATGGCTGGATGCAGGAGGAATTTCAAAAGTGCGGGTTTATTTAATAAAGCAGCTTACATAAAATACGTTTAAAACAATAAAAGCATTAAAGTAATGGGCATAGAGTCCTCCAAAACGCGTTTCGCCAGCCCCCTGGCCAGCTTCATCAGTTGGATGGCCCCTATGCATCAGTCCGATCTTTATAAACTGTTAGTGACTTTGAGAATCTTTCACTCTCGTTTTCCCTGTGATATTGCGCATGTGCGCGGTTCCGTTTCTAGGTAGGCGTTCTTCTGTCTCCTAATGATGACATCATCTTGGTTCCTCTCCAGCTGGGTTATATCGGTGGATCTCGATCTCCAACCTTGATGTGCTCTGATTGTGCAGGTTGCAGCGTTTCACAGGTGTACTCAAAACATCCCTTTGTGGTACAGTAATATATATTGGTGACCCTTAGACCTCAACACGCTGTCTTCCTACACAAAGTGGATATGCAGGCAAGATTTATAGATTGCACTACGCTACCTATGTCTCAGTAAAACATGGTAATATTAAAGCAGAATTTGCATTAAAATGGTGAATTCGCTGGAACCCATGATTTATATTGTAAACATATGTCCATACAGTGGCTAAATTCCAAATCATGAATATACGTCTCCACAGTCTTTATTGAAGGAAAATAATAAACAGAAAAATATCAAAAAACAACCACACACAAAATCTTAAAAGAAAGGTACATATAGGCAGGGCCAGATTAAGGGTATCATGGGCCTGGTGCTGAGGATTTTGGTGGGCCTTTTTATAAATAATAAAACAATCGGTCCGCTCTGCTTTCTCTTTTAGAGAGAGCGACGGTACACTGTGCAAATGTCACGCTATACCAACGTCAGAGTGACTGGGAAACCTGACTGGTGACTCTGACATGGTGTGCTGTGACTCATAGTGCGAGTTACAATGTGCCAGGACACAAGCCTCCTACTGGATTAGCGTGCATGGCCCATATATGAGTCAAGCACTACAACTCAACTAGAGAAGCAAGTAAGGATGGACACTAAATGAAGCAGCCATATATACATTTAATAAACATATTGTATATAAATTTGTTAAATGAATATGGTTGTTTCATTTAGTGATCCGGTCCATCCGTACTTCTCTAGTTGAGTTGTACTGTATTTCTAGCAGGGGTTAGGCCCCACTGTGGAAATGTCCAATATATTGCACATTGCTGGATCTACTTTTGAATCATTGCTTTCTGTTGCAAGTCAATCACTGCCTGGTGGCAGACTGACAATACTTGGGGCATCGTGTCCCCCAGACCAATTAGAGCAAGGGCTTCTCTATGATTGAAATCTGAAAGGATATTTACACTTTGTTTTTTTTATTTAGTTATAGCATTGCGACGGAACATGACGAATACACATAGCAATGATAGATTTTGAATCTGCTGAGTCCGCTGAAAAAAAGGATATATAATATGTCTGGGACTATAATAAAACACGACTTCAAAACACATTTAAACAAAATGAGCACAAAATGGTAAAAATAGAGCTCATGGGTAGGGATGGGCTGGCGGTTCGATCCGAACATGAGTTTGAGTCGAACATTGCCTGTTCGGCGAACATCAAACATTTCTGCGTGTTTGCCGCGTGTTCGCCCACAATGGACCACAATGCACTTTTCCACTGGCCTGAAGCTTGTAATTGGCTACAGCCTTGCACCTGACCACAGGTCAGCTGCAAGACAGGTGCAAGACTATGCCAATCACAGCTCAGAGTCCAAATTGGGCAAATTTTGCCCAATCATGGGCTCACAGAGCTAAGTCCCGCAGCACACTATATAAGGCTTCCCGCAGCCCCAGCACATGTTTTTTTTGCAGGAGTGAGAGGAGATTGTTCTCTTATGTGTGTCTCACAGACGTCTAGCAGATTTCTGTGAATTGTAATCTGTGTCTTCTTACTGCCACCTATTGGGGTCTCACAGACTTCTAGCAGATATCTGGGAATTGTAATCTGTGTCTTCTCACTGCCAGCTATTGGGGTCTCACAGACTTCTAGCAGATATCTGGGAATTATAATCTGTGTCTTCTCACTGCCAGCTATTGGGGTCTCACAGACTTCTAGCAGATATCTGGGAATTGTAATCTGTGTCTTCTCACTGCCAGCTATTGGGGTCTCACAGACTTCTAGCAGATATCTGGGAATTGTAATCTGTGTGTGTTGGCACTGCAAAGGCTATCAGACTGTATCACTGATTTATTCCAGAGTTCTGGGAATTTTAATCTGTGTGTTGGCACTGCCAGCTGCTGCCAGGCTATCACGCTGTATCACAGATTTATAGCATTGTTCTGGAAAATCTGTATATCTTTAATCTAATTCTAGGTACCATACAATAACACAGATTAATCAGAGTTCATCTGTTTATCTATTCAGAGTAGAATCTGGGTGTTGCCAGCTATCAGGGTGTATCACTGATTTATAGCATTGTTCTGGAAAATCTTTATATCTTTAATCTATAGATCACTCATCATGTCAGAAAGATCAAAAAGGACAGGCAGATGCTCCCAGACACAGATAAGAGGGCAAGCAGCCTCTGTGTCGGAGGGCTGTGCCCCTGGTCGTCGTGGACGTGGTGCATCCTCTGCAGGGGAACGCTTGTCCTTGTTTCTAACTGGTGCTGGCCATTTTAAGCAGCAGCAACATACAGAGGATTTGCAGGATTGGCTAACCAGGCCATCCTCATCCTCCGAGTCCTCTGTCAGCCAGGCTTGTAGTGGTTTACAGTCCACCTCAGCTGCTAAAACATTTAATTCAGCCTCCATGTCCACAGTTACTCCTGCCGTAGCCTCACTATCATACACGGAGGAGTCAGCTGAATTGTTTGACTACAGTGACAGTGACATGCTGCTTGAGGATGCGCAGCAACTCCAGTGCTCAAATTCAAACTCTGAGGTTGAGGAAGGGAGTATAATCAGCCTAGAGGGAGGGGGTGCCAGTGACACACAATGAACTGGCACTCATGTTCCCCCTAGCAGTTTCAGCATACTGCCAAGTTGGCTCCAGTGACGAGGAGATAGAGGGTGATGACGATGAGAGGTCACTGACTCTACCTGGGAGCCTGATCGAACAGAGGAGTCAAGGGAGGAGGAGGAGGCACAACAAAAACAAGGCAGAACGTCCTCTATGAGCAACCGTAGCCAGTCCAAGGCATCAGATGTCAGAGCTGCTCAGGTGCAGAGCGCTGTTGTCTTGCAGCACACATCCAGGATCTCTGCTGTCTGGGAGTTCTTCACGACATGTACAGCAGACTGCAGCGTTGCTATTTGTAAGCTATGTTGGAAGAGGATCAAGCGTGGGAAAGACATCAGACACTTGGGTACCACGTGCTTGAGGCGACATATGACCACCTGCCATGCATCCCGTTGGCACAACACTTTGCATAGGTCCTCCTCCTCATCTGTCTCTACCCCCACTATATGTCCTGCCATGTCATTGCCCACAACCACCACTGACAGGGATGATGCTACAGTAATGGGTGTACCACGTCCTTCCTCTGAATCTGCCAGCATCCCATCAGCTGCAGATTTATGCAGTCAGATTTCGTTGCCCCAGCTGCTGCAGCAGAAGAAAAAATATTGTCCCAACCATCCACATGCACAACGTGTAAATACCAGCTTGGCAAAATTACTCGCATTACAGCTGCTGCCTTTCCAGCTGGTGGACTCTGCTTCCTTCCGTGAATTTGCAGAATGTGCTGTACCACTGTGGCAGGTTCCAAAACGCCATTTATTTTCACGGATGGCCATTCCAGCACTATGCCAGCACGTGGAAGACAATGTTATAGAGTCAATGGGAAAGGCAGTCAGCAGCAAGGTGCACATTACTTTATACACATGGTCCAGCAAGCATGGACAGGGCCGTTACATTTCCTTAATGGCACACTGGGTAACTCTGCTTGCAGCTGGGAGGGATCCAGGACAGGGCTCTGTGCTGGAGCTTGCTCATCCACCACGCCTCCAGAAAGCTGCTTCTATGAGGTCTGTCTGCTCCACCACCTCTTACTCTTCCTCCTCCTCCTTCTCTGTCTCTGGCGAAGTGGCAGTTAAACCGACGTCTGGCAGGGACTATGCAATGGCTCAAGTAAAAAGATGCCATACTGTGCTTGAGCTGGTTTGTTTAGGGGACAGGAGCCACACCGGGCCAGAAATTATGTCAGCTCTGCAGGGGCAGGCGCAGAGATGGTTAACACCACACCAGCTTGAGCTGGGAATGGTCGTCTGTGATAATGGCAGCAACCTTTTCTCTGCCCTACGCCTGGGTAAGTTGACGCATGTACCATGCCTAGCACACGTCCTAAATCTGGTGGTACAGCATTTCCTAACCAAGTACCCAGGGCTGGCAGAACTTCTGAGCTAGACCAGAAAAGTCTGCAGCCACTTCAGACGGTCATTCCCAGCAAGTGTTCGCCTGGCAGAAATTCAAAGAGAATTCCACCTTCCCACAAACCGTCTGATCTGTGACATGCCCACCAGGTGGAACTCGACATTAGCAATGCTGCTGCGTCTGCACAAGCAGCAGAGGGCCATCAATGAGTACCTGTGTGAGTATGGCACAAGGACAGGTTCAGGTCAACTTGTTTCCCCCCCCCGCAGTGGCTGATGATCAAGGATGCATGCACTGCACTGTCACCATTTGAGGAGGCAACGAGGATGGTGAGCAGGGATAGTGCATGCATCAGTGACACAATTCCTTTAGTGTTCCTGCTGGAGCGCACTCTGCGGGGAGTTATAGATGTGGCACTAGAGGCAGAGCAGCGGGAGGAAGAGGAGGCTGTCACATTCAGTCTCAATGGTGGTACCCGGCATGCGCCAAGTAGGGCCCTGGTACGAGTAAAAGCCCCTATATGCAGAGATGCAGGACACAATAACCTTAGATACGTTAATATCCACAGGAGACACTGGGGACCTCTGCACAGCTATACCGAAAGAAGCCCTATGCTGATAGACTGGACCTTAGAGTGGCCAGATCTGCTCTAATGGAAAAGGGGTTACCTAGTAGCCGTACAGAGTCTTGGAGAGAACACAGAATACCTGAAGTATACTCCACAACTTGCAGGAAAGGACTTCAATCACAAAAGCCGTGGTCAGCAGGGACACACAACATATACATCAATATTCACAGTACAGCTAGGGATGTCCAGAAGAGTCGTCAGTGAATAAGCCAGGAGTCAAAACCAAAACGTTACCTTAAGCCAAAGCGGGGATACACCAGAGAAAATCCGTCAGCCAGGCCAGAGGGTCAATACCAGGAAATCAATCAGAACATGAAACTCAGACAAAGGAGAAACACTGAAACTGATAACATGAAAAACACAGGACATGAACTGGAACCAAGGCTAACTAAAGAAACAATAGACAGAGAAACCAAAGAAATAAGGGAAACATAAAACATGTATAACAAAACAGGTTAGAGGACAACCCCACCTAGAAAACAATCACCTGTCCACACTATAATGAGTGGACAACACTCCCATCAACAGGATTAAACCTGATAATTGAATATACAAACTCAAAAACCCAGTATAACAGGCAGCAAGGCCCATCAACCGATGACCAGGGAGTGGCTAGCACACAATGAACTTTATTTAACAAATAACACTGCCAGATCTTAAACCTTAAAAAAACATATATACACACAGCATCAAAGGGTAAATTGGACAACTAGCCAGGCATAAATAAGATGAGTGATGGGCTAAATGGTAGACACTAGAAAGCACTGAAAATATGCTGTAATACCGCCCACACAGGGGAAAGTAGGGAAAAATCCCTTATATTCAATTGAGTCCACCAAAGCAAATTTGCCAACCCAAGCTTGCTCTAATGCTAATTTAAAGGGCAATACTTTCACCAACTGAGGGGTAATGCAATGGGTTCTTCGATGGCACCATCGTATGCCAATCTGTTTTTGGGAATATGGGAAGAAAATTGCATGACCAAAGAAACCTTTAAACCTTTTATTAATAAGATCGATGTATGGTTGAGATACATTGATGATGAGTTATTACTGTGGAAGGGGACAGGAGAAGAATTTCTGAGTTTGTTGGACTTCTAAATAACAATGAATATAATCTTAAATTTACATATGAGATACAACAGGATTGTATCTCATTTCTAGATGTTCTAATTCACAAAACTAATGATGGGGTACTATCCACGACCTTGTTTAAAAAGACAACAGCAACGAATAACTTATTGCATTGGCAAAGCTTTCATCCACCCTCATTAAAGAAAGGTATTCTGGTGGGTCAGTACCTAAGGCTAAGAAGAATTTGCTCTACCGACGAAGAGTTTGTAGTCCAAGCTAAAAAATTTAGAAGTGATTTTCGAGCGAAAGGGTACCCAAATAGACATCTGAAGAGGGCGTTCCAACGGGCTATGCAAACCTCCCATGACGATTTATTGTCTGATCATAACCCTAAACATAAAGACCTGATAAGATGTATAGGCACATATGATAAAGGTTGGAATCAGATTCATACAATTCTTGATAGGTTTTGGCCACTTTTAACGATGGACCCTCACCTTTCTGATAGACTGACTGATCATCCATCTATTACTGCTAGACGCAGTAGAAACTTAAGAGATAGACTAGTCCATAGCCATCACAATAGTTGCAAGATCAAACAATCGGAAACATGGCTTTCTCGAGGTGTATGTGGCACGTACCAATGTGGTCATTGTGTAGCCTGTCAGTATATCTGTAAGAATTCCAAAAAGATCATGGATTCACGTAAAATTAATAATTACGAGAATAAAACATTCTTCAATTGTAATTCTTCTGGTATTGTCTATCTGGCCACTTGCGATTGTGGTAAAATGTATGTGGGGAAGACACTCCGTCCCTTGAAGAGGAGAATTTTGGAACACGTACATTCAGTGAAGCGTTTTCAAGAAACACCTATATCTCGTCACCTTGCACAATTTCATGACAATAATGCAAAGATTTTAAAATTCTGTGGATTAGAACTAGTGATTCAATCACCTAGAAAAGGTGATTTTGACCGTAAACTTCGGCAGAAGGAATGTCGGTGGATTTATAAATTACACACTTTATCCCCGGCTGGTCTTAACGAGGGGTTAAGTCATCAGTCAGGCCGTTATTTAATATTATATATATCGTAAGACGATGTGTGATACCTGTGTATATTCTTTGATATTGAATATGATCACATTCTTGTTATTATTTACCTCTAGCTATCATGACAAGTTGAGTCACGTCTACCAAATTTGTGGAGGTCAATATCTTTATTGAATATTAAAAATGAAAAAAGCTTACGAGCATGTATTGTCTTGCATTATTAGGGTTAGGATAGAATTTATGAGCATGAGCTCAATTAGCATTAGAGCAAGCTTGGGTTGGCAAATTTGCTTTGGTGGACTCAATTGAATATAAGGGATTTTTCCCTACTTTCCCCTGTGTGGGCGGTATTACAGCATATTATCAGTGCTTTCTAGTGTCTACCATTTAGCCCATCACTCATCTTATTTATGCCTGGCTAATTGTCCAATTTACCCTTTGATGCTGTGTGTATATATGTTTTTTTAAGGTTTAAGATCTGGCAGTGTTATTTGTTAAATAAAGTTCATTGTGTGCTAGCCACTCCCTGGTCATCGGTTGATGGGCCTTGCTGCCTGTTATACTGGGTTTTTGTGTTTGTAAACATAAAACATGAACTAGATCTTAGACAGAATAGCAGGGAGCTCTCAGGAACAAAACTAGTAGCTGAAGTGAACCAGATGCAAGAGCATGGTGATATGGGCCCATGGCTTTATATAGGGAAGAATCAGCCCATATCACCAACAGAAGCTAAACGAGTAACTGAAACTAGCAGACACATTAACCCCTGAGCTGCATCTCAGGGTAAGCAGCATAGGGAAACACATAGGAAACAATACATGATGAATACAGAGGGCAGGGAGACAGGGCTGGAACATGGAAAACGTGACAGAGGCCTTCCCTAGCTCTCAAGGCCCCAGTCTTTCTGCAGACAGCATTCCTGCGGGTCCTCAGATCAGACAGGAGGAAGATGAGGAGGATGAGGAGGAGGAGGATTATTTAAATTGTGGGGGCATTGAAGGTGAGGATTCCTCAAGGGAGGGTTTTGTGTCCCCAGAAACCCAAGGACTGGTACATGGCTGGGAGGAGGTAGTGCACGATACGGTCATCCTCAGTGACCAGGAACACTCTGAAGCTAATGCCACCTCCAACCTACGCTGCATTGGCTTCCTTATCCTGCAAAGCCTGCTAAAGGACCCCAGGATTTGTGCTATCAAGGAGAGGGATCATTACCGGTTGGCAAGCCTTCTTGATCCACGATACAAGGGTAAGGTTGCAGAGCTCATCCTGCCCTCACAGAGGGAGCACAGGATGAAACAACTTGAGGACGCTCTAAAGCGACACTTGTGTAACACCTTTCCAGACACTGGTAGGTTACCAACTGATGACACAGGTGCTTCTGAGGCTGCTGTTTATCAGAGGAAGAGCGGTGAAGGGGGCCGCTTGACTGATGCCTTTTCCAATTTTTTTAGTCCACGACGCCCTGGGACGTCAAATGTAGGCACCCATTGCCAGCGTCCTCACCATATGGTGCAGGACTATCTAGGGGCAGGGGCAGACCTGGATACCTTTACAGCAGATGATCCACTGGCTTACTGGGTGTTGAGATTGGATCACTGGCCAGAACCTAGCCAATATGCTATGGAGCTACTAGGTTGCCCTTCATGCAGCATGCTTTCTGAAAGGACGTTCGGTGCCGCTGGAGGTTTTGTCACAGACAAAAGAGTGCGTCTGTCCACCGACTCTGTAGACCGGCTGACATTTATAAAAATGAATCAGTCCTGGATCAGCAGCTATCACTCCCCTGATGCTGATGTAACTGAATAGATCGGGGATCTTTTCTGCATTCCCAAAACCTCCACCACTGTACTCTTCCACAATACTTTAGAGGGGTTACAGTGTGAAGACACTAGCTGGCACCAAAGGCCCAATATTTGGGTGCACTGCCGCGTGTACCAGATTCATATCATTTTAATATTTGATGGCAGGGTCCACCCCTGCACTCTTCCACAAAACCTCAGAGGGGTTACGGTGTGAAGGCACTAGCTGGCACCAAATGCACAATATTTGGGTGCACTTCCGCGTGTACCAGATTCATATTATTTTAATATTTGACGGCAGGGTCCACCCCTGCACTCTTCCACAAAACCTCAGAGGGGTTACGGTGTGAAGGCACTAGCTGGCACCAAAGGTCCAATTTTAATGCACCTGTTGTTACTTTCATCCAAAGCCTGCATAAGTTTCACCATAATTTAGCCAAAAAATCACTAAACTTGTTCTGCGTGTCCTAAAACGTCTCCTCTTTTCATACAGGCTGCCGCCCTAAGCAGTTGTTTATGAATAGATTTAAGGAAAAACATTTACCGTCATTTGAAATGTAATTTTTTTCTTTTTAAATGTTTCTATACATCCAACAAATCCGCCACTTCACGGGCAGTTTATGGGGACCTCCTAGGCACGATATTTGAAGGAATTTTTCGTTTTTATTCTTAACCTTTATTTCATGGAAAAATCTCTGTTCCTTTAAAAACGTCTTTTTTCCTTGTTTCCTGTCCCCCAGGGCACTACCCGGAACCCCATACACCTTTTATGGCAAATATCTTGCATATATGCCCATTGCCCTCTTGCAGGGCACTCTAAAAATCGAACGTTCGAGTCCCATTGACTTGCATTGAGTTCGGATCGTGTTCGCGTCTGGACTCGAACTTTTGAAATTGTTCGAATGCGAAATTAATTATTAATTATTTTAACGAGTAGATACTATTCCATGTATCTACTACCCTTTCTATATCACTGTTACATGGAATAGCCTCCCAGCGGGGACAGTAGCATTGATATAGAAAGGGTAGTAGATACAGTTGTGTTCAAAATTATTCAACCCCACTGAAATTGAGTATTTTGGCCAGTTTAACATTGATTTTTTGTTCATTCAGTCATCTTGCTTACAATTAAATCATAGAGGCACGTGTAGGTCAGACAAATATAACATAACATTTATAATGAAATAACCATAAATGTCTTTTCTGTGCTCACATCATTATCAGTTTTATTCAACCCCCAAGTGACATTCAATCTTAGTAGTTAGTACAACATCCTTTTACAGTTCTAACAGCTTTTAAACGTGAAGCATAGCTTGACACAAGTGTCTTGCAGCGATCTACGGGTATCTTCGCCCATTCGTCATGGGCAAAAGCCTCCAGTTCAGTCACATTCTTAGGCTTGCGCAGTGCAACTGCTTTCTTTAAGTCCCACCAGAGGTTCTCAATCGGATTTAAGTCAGGTGACTGCGATGGCCACTCCAAAATGTTCCAGCCTTTAATCTGCAACCATGCTCTAGTGGACTTGGAGGTATGCTTGGGATCATTGTCCTGTTGAAAGGTCCAACGTGTCCCAAGCCTCAGGTTTGTGACGGACTGCATCACATTGTCTTCCAATATCTCCTGGTACTGAAGAGAATTCATGGTACCTTGCACACGCTGAAGCTTCCCTGTACCTGCAGAAGCAAAACAGCCCCAAAGCATGATTGACCCCCCGCCATGCTTCACAGTAGGCACGGTGTTCTTTTCTTCATAGGCCTTGTTCTTCCTCCTCCAAACATAGCATTGATCCATGGGCCCAAACAGTTCTAATTTTGTTTCATCAGTCCACAGAACACTATCCCAAAACTTCTGTGGTTTGTCCACATGACTTTTGGCATACTGCAGTCGACTCTTCTTATTCTTTGGAGACAGCAAGGGGGTGCGCCTGGGAGTTCTGGCATGGAGGCCTTCATTACGCAGTGTGCGCCGTATTGTCTGAGCTGAAACGTCAGTACCCACATCTGACAAATCTTTTCTCAGTTCCTCAGCAGTCACACGGGGACTTTTCTCCACTCTACGCTTCAGGTAGCGCACAGCAGTCGAAGTCAGCATCTTCTTTCTGCCACGACCAGGTAGCGTTTCAACCGTGCCCTTTGCATTGAATTTGAGAATGATGCTTCCTATGGTCTCTCTTGGTATGTTTAACATCTTTGCAATCTTCTTATAGCCATTGCCCTTCCCGTGAAGAGTAATCACCTCTTCTCTTGTCTTCCTGGACCATTCTCTTGACTTCACCATGTTTGTAACCACACCAGTAAATGTCTAGAAGGAGCTGAGTATCACAGTCATTTTAAAGCTGCCTAATTGGTGCTTATTATGCTTTATTGCTGCTCCGTGACATCCACAGGTGTTTTCAATACCTGATTGAAAACACTTGAATGAACCTCTGTTCTTCAGAGTGGTAGTCTTTAAGGGGTTGAATAATTGTGTCAATGAAGAATTCACAAAAGAAACAATTACTACTGTATTACAAAACCAATTGATGTCATTTTAGTTGCATATGGTTCTTTAAAAAGTCCTTGTAGGATTTCATTCTGAATACAATTACAAATGTACACTAAATTCCCTAAAACCCTTTACAGCATTGGGGGTTGAATAATTTTGAACACAACTGTACATGGAATAGCCTCCCAGTGGGGGTAGTATCTACTACCCTTTCTATATCACTGTTACTGCCCCCACTGGGAGGCTATTCCATGTATCTACTACCCTTTCTATATCACTGCAACTGTCCCCACTGGGAGACTATTCCATGTATCTACTACCCTTTCTATATCACTGTTACTGTCCCCACTGGGAGGTTATTCCATGTATCTACTACCCTTTCTATATCACTGTTACTGCCCCCACTGGGAAGCTATTCCATGTCTCCACTACCCTTTCTATATCACTGTTACTGCCCCCACTGGGAGGTCTTATAATTGAGCCAAGTGGATTATTTCATATTGATGAAGTTATATATTTTAGTGAGGCTGATCCTCACGAAAATCCTGATGAGCGTGTGGAATACACTTGAGGAGTGTGGTGGCCAATTGATGCTGGTTTATATGTAGATCAATTATTGCCAATTTACAATCTGTGATTGCAGTTCAGCCAGAATCTTAATTTGATGAGATATATAATGTATGCGATGTGAGATGGGGACATCGAATTCAGCCTCACTAAAATATATAACTTCATCAATATGAAATAATCTACTTGGCTCAATTATAAGAAATATTGAATCACGGTTAATCATTATCAAGGATAAATAATCAATAAATGCTGGTATCGAGTTTAATTCAATTTAGTGTGTTTACAAGCGCTTTTAGCAACGGTTATATTTAGAAGGTTTGAATGCTGTTTGCATCATATACAACATATCAATTGGTTCAATTTATTTGAATGTTCAATCAATTAATAACCGTTTAACCTTATATATCCTACATGAATTGGTTACATCACCTTAAATGTTCAATTAATATTAGATAAATGGTATCTGAGGTAGCCAAGTATCGAAATTAATCAATCGAACTGTTATAGGCAGATCACTATTTGTCATTGGAACTAATTACTAATAAGTGGTATTATTATTTTAATTCATATCAATAAAGAATTGTTTTTATTATTAAAGTAATAGGGAATCTTGTCCTCGGTTGGAGGAGATTGTATCTATCAATAAGGGTGTTTAGTCACCAAATCCCGTGTTGAAGTTCTCAAATTGTGGCGGGGAAGATTTTCTATCTATCTCTGCATTTTGTCTTCCTGTAATGTATTTAGATAATCTAAAGCAGTACAGTCTTTCTTACTCAACTTCAGGTTTCTAACAGCCTCTGATGCAGGTCCCTTTAGGCTCCCAGTAATCCTCTGTTTCTTCTGCGCTTGAGGGACGTCCCACTCATCCAGAGCCTGCATCGCCTGTTCCACCCATTCCTCGAAGGTTTCCTATCCCGCCGGATTTGACACGCTTCCTGAAAAATTCCTGAACCGTCGAAAACCAAAATTAGTGTAAGGAGGGTTTGTTCTTTTGACATTTAGCCAGCAAGTCCCCGATAGCCACTATGAACTCTGACCCGATCATGGCTAGCGGGCTGGGCGCGGGAACATTTGCGGGATCGCTACGTGGCGCACTTGGCTTAACCCTTTCGCTGCTGAGGCTTTTCCCGCCCCTGTGCTGAGGTCATTTTTACCGGTTTTGCTCATCATGTTTAAACGTGTTTTGAAGGCTTATTTTAGTATATGACCCAGACATATTATATATCGTTCTTTCCGTCAGACTCGGTAGATTCATAATATGTCATTATTATATGTATACGTTATGTCATGTCTGTATATTATAACAAAAAATGCAATAAAATATGTATTTTCAATAATTTACAATGTGTAAAGTGTTTTTTTTCACATTTTAACATGCGAGCAATTGCGGTTATATTTTGGTATGGGGTGCGCTTGTTAAAAAAATTAGAGATGGGGTCTCGTTACATTTTTTTTGGGGGAAAATTACACTATTTTTAACAAACGCACCGCATACAAAAATCGTTAGTGCAGCATCATTGTTCACATTATAATTGAAATGGGAACAATATTGCTGCATTAACAAACCAAAAAAAAGAAAAAAAAAGTGTTTATTTTTTTTTATATAATTTTTTTTATTTTTTTTTTATTTTTATTTTTCATTTTTTTTTTTTTTACAAAAATTTTCACTTTCATGTTTGGTATCGTTGGAACGGCCATGCTCTGGCCAATCCAACCATACCAAAATTTAACCCCTAGCTGCCACGGATCGGGAGATAGGGAGTTCATTGGAACTCCCTATCTCCACAGTTGGTGGCAGTTAAGGGTTAAGTCCAGCACTGGCGTCATCGTGCTACGCACGATGACGCCAGTCCTCGGGGGGAGTTCCCGGAGGCTTGGCCGACATCCAAGATGTCGGCCAGCTCCGGGAAAGGATCGCAAACCGGCGCTTTTCAGCGCCGATTCGCGATCCAGCTCCCCAGGGGTTAATGCCAGGCATCATTTGGAAGGGCAGGCTGTGCCCTTCCAAATGATGCCTGGGTTAACCCCCGCAGAGCCGCCGATCGGGAGGAGAGAGGTCCGAAGGACCTCCCCCCCTCCCTTTCAGGCGCCTCCTCCGCACATGCGGGGGGCGCCTGAATTTGGTGTCATCGCGCTGCCGCGATGACACCAAATTCCGGCGGCTGCTGTTCCGGATGCCGGGCTGACATCCAGGATGTCAGCCCGCACCGGAGGGGCCAGCGATCGGCCGGAACCCGGCCGAACGCTGATCCCAATGGGAGGACGCGCTCAGCGCATCCTCCGCATACCAGCGGGAATGCTGAGGACGCGCTGAGCGCGTCCTCAGCATCGAAGTGGTTAATCAGTTGAACGTCCACATCGGTCAGTTTCACACTCGCGCCCTGAAAACACACTGGAACACCCTCTCTCCACTCAAAAAGAACATATGTGTGAGAAGTCTCTGGGTTCGCTTTAATGTCCAGAATTAACCCCCAATGATCTGGTGTCAGCGCGGCCAGGGCCCGGCGAATATGATCTTCGGCCCAAGTGTCTGCAGGAATGTCCATGACTACACCTAACCCTATCTGGCTATTGTGCTCCTCACACCATTTGGCAGCAGTGTCTGGATCCATATTTAACCCTTTAATTGCGGTATTCACAGAGACTGTAATCCCGGAAGAGCCCCCACGTGTAGCGCTCACCCCCGGAGGAGCTGCTGATTAACCCCAGGATAGTCTCACCGCACTAGGAAATCACTATACACCAGCACTGTTGTGGATTTTTCGATATTATATACTTTACTGTTCCCAATAAAGCAGCATATAATACGCATATACGGTATTTGAATGGCAGGAATTCGTAACGTGAAAAAAAAAACATGTGGCGGAAAAGAAACAGTTAACCCCCGGATTTCTGGAGTGTAAGTCCTGTGAAATGGCTCAAAAATATATATATGTGGTGTCTAGGGTACCCGGGTACTGTGTTCAACTTGCCATTGAACGAAAAGAGCAATCTTCGACTAGTCACTGTTGGGGCCCTTTGAATTGAAGCAATATAACAAGCGTGTGTTTCCGTGTCGGAACTGTGAGCCTGGAGGCCTCTCACCTGTCCGTCGAACGAACTGTCCAGCACTCGATGTGTCGACCAAAGGATCTTTCTCCGCTGTATACCGGGGCTCTGTGCCAACGAATCTGCTCCCCGCTTGCCGAATCTCCGCAACTGGAACAATCAATCCGCCGCCTGCACTCCCGTTCGATTGTCGCGGCCTCCTAACTCGAGGTCCTGCCGGAACCAGCTTGTCCTCCAAATCTCTCAGGGCTGAGTATGTAGTTGACAGCACGATCTCCGTCCCGATCTCCAGCACGAATAAAGCAGCATCCCCGCTCTGGCCTGGTTGTGATCCTTGACGATTCCAGCATGTGTCCTACACCTCTCGTTGCTCCGCTCACACTCTTCGCGCCAAACACGAGGCTACCGATGTATATCCTCCGCTGCGCCCAACCCACTTCCTGTCCTCACGCCAAGGGTGCTGGGAGATGGAGTATGCTTTGTCCAGCATAGTCCACAATGTCTCCAGCACTATCTGCCCCTTGTGACAGCCATAGTCCAATGCACCAAAGCACATTTTTAAGGCAGCGATACATGTGCTAATACAGAGTTCAGTATGTTTCACTATTTCATAAGCAGGTCATTGATATTGTCAGTCATTAGCACCTCATCTAGGATCAAGAACAGGGGCTACTTCTGGATAGGAGGAGATGGAGGACCAGGCCTTTTTATTGGCACTAGTACACTAGACTACCAAGGATTTGTATGATTGCATTAACATATGCATGTGTCATGTTTGCACCAAGGTTACCTGAGAAAGAACCCATATGTATGGAAATCTGAAAGGACAAAGTGACTGGGTTTTGAGGTGCACCTTGGGTCTCCCAATGCAGCTTAATAGGGACAGCCTATCAGCCAGCAGCTGCGGGGGAATTCCCTCCCGTCTCCTCATTGACAGGGGAAGCTGATGAATACAGGGAGGACTGTAAGAACAGCAAGGAATTCTGGGGCATGTAGTCCCCAACATAGACAGCTCACTATAAACCCTAAAGGGGGAAACTACACATTCCAGAGGAGGAGATCTTACACGGTGAGTACCTGCCCCTTACTGAAACAGGATGATCAGCGGTAGCGACTACTTTGAATCCCTCTACAAGGACAGGTCCCTGCTGAGGGATTCAAAGTAGCTTGTTCTCACTGACCACCCTAGTTTGCTAATACGTGTAAGGACCTTTTGCCCCCTAGTGGCGAGGTCCTGCATAATGACTACAACTACCCTGCTCACATTGAAACGGCTATTTGTAAAACACCTGGAAGGACCTTTTTCAAGGAGTGTTCAAACTAGCTATTTCAGTGTGAACAAGCTAGTTTGACACCCCTCTCAAGGACCTTTTAACCCCTAGTAGTCCAGTCAAGCCGAAGGACCTTTTAACCCCTTGTAGTCCAGGCAAGCCAAAGGACCTTGTGTCTCCTGTTGAGCCAGGGAAAGGAGATACATTGCTCGCAAACTGTAGCCCACAGTATTTATACCCTCTAGAAGGACCTTTTTCAAGGAGTGTTCAAACTAGCTATTTCAGTGTGACAAGCTAGTTTGACTCCCCCTCAAGGATCTTTTGCGCCCTTAGTAGTCCAGTCAAACCAAAGGACTTTGTGCCTCTTGGTAATCCAGGGAAATGGGAGACATTGCTCTCAATCTGTTGCCTGCAGTTTTTACCCCCTCTAGAAGGACCATCTGGCCCTAGTAGTTCAGTCTAGAGGTGTGCATGGCTAAAAACCGAAGTTCACCGTACTGCACCGTATTTCGTCAATTGGCCTGTGGCACTGAATCCAATCAAATCAGCACTGCACAGGTTCTCTGCACCGCACTGACTGGACATTTTGCCCCCAGTAATGAAGCTTGGCTAAAATACCTTTTGCTCCCTAGTAGTGAAGTCCGGCTAAAGTACCTTTTGCTCCCTAGTACTGAAGTCCGGCTAAAGCACCTTTAGTCCACTAGTAGTCATTAGGGATGAGCTGAACATGCCCGAGTTCGGCTCGTATTCGAACCCGAACTTTCCAAATGTTCGAATCCGAACCCGAAATGGGGCTGAAAATTCAGTTTTTAGAGTGCCCTCCAAGAGGGCATATATGCTAGATATTTGCCATAAAAGGTGTATAGGGGTCTGGGTAGTGCCCTGGGGGACAGGAAACAAGGACAAAAAGTTTTAAAAAAAACGTTTTTAAAGGGACTGAGTTTTCCATGAAATAAGGGTTAAAAATAAAAATGAAAAATTCCTTCAAATATCGTGCCTAGGAGGTCCCCATAACCTGCCCGTGAAGTGGCGGATTTCTAGGATGTATAGAAACACTTAAAAACAAAAAAATTACTTTTCAAAAGACGATAAATGCTTTTCCTTTAATCTATCCATAAACAACTGCTTGGGGCGGCAGTCTGTATGAAAAGAGGAGACATTTTCGGACACGCAGAAAAAGTTTAGTGATTTTTTGGCTAAATTATTGTGAAACTTATGCAGGCTTTGGATGAAAGTAACAATAGGTGCTTTAAAATTGGGCCTTTAGCATCGGCAACAGTGCCGTCACACTGTAACCCCTCTGAGGATATGAATCTGGTACAGGCGTCAGTGGCATTGCACCCAAATATTGTGCCTTTGGTGCCAGGCCAGCAAGTGCCATCATACAGTAACCCCTCTGTGGTATTGTGGAAGAGTGCAGGGGTGGACCATGCAGTCAGGGCCGGTGCTAGACTATTTTGCGCCCTAGGCAAGACCAGCTACTTGCACCCCACCCCAAAAAAAATAAAAATGACACAACATGAAACTGCTAAATTTCTTTTTATTTAAGAATAAAGTTTGAAAAGCACCAATAGTAAAGGTAAAATAAATATAAATAAACTGTATTAAAACAATTTAAATTAACTCTATTAAACAAATTAAAATTAACTGTATTGAACAAATATAAATTAACGGAAAAAAATAAATAAGAGTTGTCACGTAAGTTTCAATTTCAAACACATCAAAATTTCACTTTGCGTGCCTTATCCTTTTGCAAATTTTGGATGAAAGTAACAATAGGTGCTTTAAAATTGGGCCTTTAGCGTCGGCAACAGTGCCGTCACACCGTAACCCCTCTGAGGATATGAATCTGATACAGGCGTCAGTGGCAGTGCACCCAAATATTGTGCTTTTGGTGCCAGGCCTTCAAGTACTATCATACAGTATCCCCTCTGTAGTATTGTGGAAGAATGCAGGGGTGGACCTTGCGGTCCTATATTAAAAAGATGTGAATCTGGTAAAGGAGTCAGTGCACCCAGATATTGTGCTTTTGGTGCCAGGCCAGCAAGTGCATTCATACAGTAACCCCTCTGTGGTATTGTGGAAGAATGCAGGGGTGGACCTTGCGGTCCTATATTAAAAAGATATGATTCTGGTCAAGGCGTCAGTGCACCCAGATATTGTGCCTTTGGTGCTAGACTGCCAGGCCAGCAAGTATCATCACACAGTAAGCCCTCTGTAGTATTGTGGAAGAATGCAGGGGTGGACCATGTGGTCCTATATTAAAAAGATATGATTCTGGTCAAGGTGTCAGTGCACCCAGATATTGTGCCTTTGGTGCTAGACTGCCAGGCCAGCAAGTATCATCATACAGTAACCCCTCTGTAGTATTGTGGAAGAATGCAGGGGTGGACCATGTGGTCCTATATTAAAAAGATATGAATCTGGTAAAGGAGTCAGTGCACCCAGATATTGTGCTCTTTGTGCCAGACTGCCAGCAAGTACTATCATACAGTAACCCCTCTGTAGTATTGTGGAAGAGTGCAGGGTTGGACCCTGCGGTTCAAAAAATTAAAATGATATAAATCTGGCACAGGCGCCAGTTCAGCCAAATATTGCGCCTTTCATGGCAGCAAGTGCATTCACACCGTAACCCTTTTGTGGTATTGTGGAAGAGTGCAGGGTTGGACCCTGCGGTTCAAAAAATTTAAATGATATAGATGTGGCACAGGCATCAGTGCAGCCAAATATTGTGCCTTTCATGGCAGCAAGTGCATTCACACCGTAACCCTTTTGTGGTATTGTGGAAGAGTTCAGTGCTGGAGGTTTTGTGAATGCAGAAGACATCCCTGATCTATTCCGTTACGTCAGCATCAGGGGATTGATAACTGCTGATCCAGGACTGATTCATTTTTATAAATGTCAGCCGGTCTACAGAGTCGGTGGACAGACGCACTCTTTTGTCTGTGACAAAACCTCCAGCGGCACTGAACGTCCTTTCAGAAAGCACACTGGATGAAGGGCAACAAAGTAGCTGCATAGCATATTGGATAAGTTCTGGCCAGTGATCCAATCTCAACACCCAGTAAGCCAGTGGATCATCTGCTGGAAAGGTTTCCAGGTCTGCCCTTGCCCCTAGGTAGTCCTGCACCATATGGTGAAGACACTGTCAATTGGTGCCTACATTTGACGTCCCTGGGCGTCGTGGACTAAAAAAATTTAAAAATGCATCAGTCAAGCGGCCCTGGCCATCACCATTATTCCTCTGATCATCCACAGCCTCAGAAGCACGTGTGTCATCACTTGGTAACCTACCAGTGCCTGGAAAGGTGTTACACAAGTGTCGCTTTAGAGCGTCCTCAAGTTTTTTCATCCTGTGCTCCCTCTATGTGGGCAGGATGAGCTCTGCAACTTTACCCTTGTATCGTGGATCAAGAAGGTTTGCCAACCAGTAATGATCCCTCTCCTTGATAGCACGAATCCTGGGGTCCTTTAGCAGGCTTTGCAGGATAAGGGAGCCCAAGCAGCGTAGGTTGGAGGTGGCATTAGCTTCCGAATCTTCCTGGTCAATGAGGATGACCCCATCGTGCACTTCCTCCTCCCAGCCACGCACTAGCCCTTGTGTTTCTGGGCACACGAAACCCTCCCTTGAGGAATCCCCACCTTCAATGCCCCCACTACTTAAATATTCCTCCTCCTCCTCATCCTCCTCCTGTCTGATCTGAGTAGGACCCGCTGGAAGGGAAGGCCTCCTCTTCCTCCCGCTGCTCTGCCTCTAGGGCCACATCTATAATTCCCCGCAGAATGTGCTCCAGCAGGAACACTAAATGAATTGTGTCACTGATGCATGCACTGTCCCTGCTCACCATCCTCGTTGCCTCCTCAAATGGCGACAGTACAGTGCATGCATCCTTGATCACCAGCCACTGCGGGGGGGAAAAAAAAACAAGTTGACCTGAACCTGTCCTTGTGCCATACTCACACAGGTACTCGTTGATGGCCCTCTGCTGCTTGTGCAGACGCTGCAGCATTGCTAATGTCGAGATCCACCTGGTGGGCATGTCACAGATCAGACGGTTTGTGGGAAGGTGGAATTCTCTTTGAATTTCTGCCAGGCGAACGCTTGCTGGGAATGACCGTCTGAAGTGGCTGCAGACTTTTCTGGCCTGGCTGAGAAGCTCTGGCAGCCCTGGGTACCTGGTTAGGAAACGCTGTACCACTAGATTTAGGACGTGTGCTAGGCATGGTACATGCATCAATTTACCCTTGCGTAGGGCGGAGAGAAGGTTGCTGCCATTATCACAGACGATCATTCCCAGCTGAAGCTGGCGTGGTGTTAACCATCTCTGCACCTGGCCCTGCAGAGCTGACAGAATTTCTGGCCCGGTGTGACTCCTGTCCCCTAAACAAACCAGCTCAAGCACAGTATGGCTTCTTTTTGCTTGAGCCATTGCGTAGACCCTGTCAGGCGTCGGTTTAACTGCCACTTCGCCAGAGACAGAGAAGGAGGAGGAGGAGGAGGAAGAGGGAGAGGTGGTGGTGGTGGAGCAGACAGACCTCATACAAGCAGCTTTCTGGAGGCATGGTGGATGAGCAAGCTCCAGCACAGAGCCCCGTCTTGGATCCCTCCCAGCTGCAATCAGAGTTACCCAGTATGCCGTGAAGGAAATGTAACGATCCTGTCCATGCTTGCTGGACCACGTGTCTAAAGTCACATGCACCTTGTTGCTGACTGCCTTTCCCAATGACTGGATAACATTGTCTTCCACGTGCTGGTATAGTGCTGGAATGGCCTTGCGTGAAAAGTAATGGCGTTTTGAAACCTGCCACTGTGGTACAGCACATTCAGCAAATTCACGGAAGGGAGCAGAGTCCACCAGCTGGAAAGGCAGCAGCTGCAATGCGAGTAATTTTGCTAAGATGGCATTTAGACGCTGTGCTTGGGGATGGTTAGGACTATATTTTTTCTTACGCTGCAGCAGCTGCAGCAACGTAATCTGACTGCGTAAATCTTCAGGGATGCTGTCACATTCAGAGGAAGGACGTGGTACACCCATAACTGTAGCATCATCCCTGTCAGTGGAGGTTGGAGTCAATGACATGGCAGGACATATAGTGGGGGTAGAGACAGGTGAGGAGGAGGACCTACGCAAAGTTTTGCGCCAACGAAATACGTGGCAGATGGTCATATGTCACCTCAAGCACATGGTACCCAAGCGTCCGGTGTCTTTCCCACGTTTGAGCCTCATCTGACATAGATTACAAATAGCAACGGTGCTGTCTGCTGCACATTTATCAATGAACTCTCAGACAGCAGAGTTCTTGGATGTGTGGTTTGAGACAACAGCGCTCTGCACCTGAGCAGCTCTGACATCTGATGCCTTGGACTGGCTATTGCTACGGTTGGTCATAGAGGACGTTGTGCCGCGTGTTTGTAGTGCCTCCTCCTCACTTGACTCCTCTGTTCGATCAGGCACCCAGGTGGAGTCAGTGACCTCATCATCATTGTCATCACCCCCTATCTCCTCGTCACTGGAGCCAACTTGGCAGTATGCTGCAGCTGCTGGGGCAACATGAGTGCCAGTTATTTGTGTGTCATCACTAGCACCCCGTTCCTCTAGGTTGATTATACTCCCTTCCTCAATCTCAGAGATTGAATCAGAGCACTGTAGTTGCTGCGCATCCTCAAGCAGCATGTCACTGTCATTGTAGTCAAACAATTCAGCTGACTCCTCCGTGTGTGATTGTGAGGCTACAGCTGGAGTAGCTGTGGACATGGAGGCTGCATTAGATGCTTTGGCAGCTGAGGTCGACTGTAAAGCACTACAAGCCTGGCTGGCAGAGGACTCGGAGGATGAGGATGACCTGGTTAGCCAATCCACCAAATCCTCTGTATGTTGCTGCTGCTTAAGATGGCCAGCAGCAGTTAGAAAGGACAAGCGTGCCCCAGCAGAGGATGCACCATGTCCACGACGACCAGAGGCACAGCCTCCTGACACAGAGGCTGCTTGCCCTCTTATCTGTGTCTGGGAGCATCTGCCTGTCCTATTTGGTCTTTCTGACATGGTGAGTGATATATAGATTAAAGATATACAGAACTCTTATTCAACTCTGGTATAAAGATTAAAGATTTACAGAACTCTGGTATAACTCAGTGAGACACCCTGATAGCTGGCAGTCATTGACAAGACACAAATTACAATTCACAGAAACCTCCTATAAATCAGTGAGACCCCCTGATGGGTGGCAGTGAGAAGACACAAATTACGATTCCCAGAAACCACCTATAAGTCAGTGAGACCCCTTGTTAGGACCCCCTGATAGCTGGCAACAGTGACAACACACAGATTACAATTCGCAGAAATCTGCTAGAAGTATGTGGGACCCCCTGATAGCTGGCAGTGAGAAGACACAGATTACAATTCCCAGATATCTTCTAGAAGTGAGACCCCCACCACTGCTGCTGGCAGTGAGAACACAAAGATTAGAACAATTCCCAGATATTTTGTAGAAATGACTGACCCCCAAAATAGTTGGTGGCAGTGAGAACACAGATTACGACAATTCCCATATATCTTCTAGAAGTGAGACCCCCACAATTGCTGCTGGTAGTGAGAAAACAAAGATTACCACAATTCCCAGATATTTTGTAGAAATGAGACCCCAAAAATAGTTGGTGGCAGTGAGAACACAAAGATTAGAACAATTCCCATATATTTTGTAGAAATGAGACCCCCACAATTGCTGGTGGCAGTGATAACACAAAGATTACAACAATTCCCAGATATTTTGTAGAAATGAGACCCCCAAAATAGTTGGTGGCAGTGAGAACACAAAGATTACAACAATTCCCAGATATTTTATAGAAATGAGACCCCCAAAATAGTTGGTGGCAGTGAGAACACAAAGATTACAACAATTCCCAGATATTTTGTAGAAATTAGAACCCCAAAATAGTTGGTGGCAGTGAGAACACAAAGATTACAACAATTCCCAGATATTTGGGTATATGAATTCCTTTGACTATACTGATCATTGCCATATTGGCAATTATTATTATTAAAAGGAACTGCACAGAGGAAGATCAATACCTGCAGCATGCTCATAGATTGAAAAAAGACTTTCTGGAGAAAGGGTATGGGGAGTCTAGTCTCGATGTAGTCATTGAAGAAATTAAAACTCAGGACAGACAAGATACCCTCACATATAAACCCATCAACGAGAGTTCAAATGATGAGAACATGTTCATAAGTGATTATAATCATCATACAGGAGCAGTACACCAAATAATTAGGACATATTGGCCAGTATTACAAAGGGATCCAGCTCTTAAGGGCATCATAGGCGACAAGCCTAAACTTGTTAATCGGGGAGCCCCAAATATGAAAAAGATTCTAGTAAATAGTCACAGAAACCCATTGAAAGATAGGAATCTGTTTAATTTAAAAGAGGGTTTCTATCGATGTGGGTATTGTCCAGCTTGCAAATATTTAGGGTTTGGAAAAACTTTTATTCCCAGTTTCACAGATAGGAACAATAGGGAATACAGAATTAAAGGTGTAATTACATGTAGAACGAAAAGTATTATTTACAGAATCACTTGTCCGTGTGGGTTACATTACATAGGGCATACTATCAGACCCTTGTGCACTAGGATTAGAGAGCATATCCATAATATTTGTAAGGTGGTTGGAGACCCATTCGGTCCCAGCACATTTTAAGGAAATACACGGACAATCTCCTAAAGATTTGTCATTTATTGCCATTCAGAAAAAAGGTCGCGATTGGAGAGGTGGGGATTTTAATAAGAACATAAACCGTGCTGAAATGAAATGGATACATACACTGGGCACCTTAACCCCTTTGGGTCTAAACCTGGATTTTGAATTGTGACATTTTTTATAATCCCAGGTCTAGTTAGATATGTCTACATTTGGGTGGACGGTTTACGTAAAGTTTCAAATCAGATTTTAGGTAGCATTATAAGGGATAATATTTTAGATATGATTGCCATCTTTGGGCTGCAGCTCCCTTCTCCATAGGCATTGGTGACAGATGGAGTTGCAGCGCAACGATGACTTATATGATGTATAGGAGTACATTCATCCTCCTATAGTTTTAAAGTTTTAGATTAACAAAATGAAAGTGGTTTTTTTTTTATCTTTATTATACCTATTAGGTTAACAAAATGATTTTTTTTAGCTTTATTATACTTATTAGGTTAACATAATGAATTTTTTTGCTTTATTATACCTATTAGGTTAAGAAAATGATTTTTATTTTTTTTTAGCTTTATTATACCTATTAGGTTAACAAAATGAAAGGGATTATATGATTGGTAGGGGTGAAATCCCCGCCAAAAAGAAGACTCCTAATTGGGTAACCATTGAGAGATTAGGGTATTTAAAGGGAGTAATGGTCATTTGATCTGTAAAACCAGCTGAGGAAGCCACTGACGATATCTCAACGGGCGAAATGCATTCTGGTCACTAATTATTCCCTTATTTTATATTTTTGTTGTATTTTATGCCGTGTTTTATTAAATTTTAGATTTTTACTCCACCGCATAGGGTTTTATTTGAAGTTGTACCCTACAACAACTTCTGAGCCTGATTCCTAAGGACCTAGGTTAGGTCCAAGAAAGTGTGAGTATATTTTTATTCCACTTTTCTGTTTTCCATAGTATTACAGTCTATGCTATGCCCTGTCTGTATCCGTATTTAAGGGTGTAAAGACTTGAAGTATCAAGACTACCTGTACCGAAAAGGGCAAGTGGGTAGCCGTTAATCATCCAGAGCCAGGAAGGCTCTATTTCACGTGAGTGTGCTGACGCTTCTTTGGTTTATCCATGTGGTATACATCAGATCGCACAATGACGTTTTTCCTTTTTTGAGGTTACCCTAGGAAGAAAGCTCTCTTCAGGATCTGGGAAATCTACTCCTGGGACTTAAACAAAAGAACATTGTTTTCGCTGCACTCCATCCCCTTGGACTATTACTTTTCTTTATTATTCAACATAAGTCTGCAATTTCACAATTTTACTGACGATGATTAAAATATTGGGCAACAGCCTGTTTTCGGTTACGTACGAAGTAGGATAAAAGCTTGTATTTTTTTCAATAAAGAGCAGAGAAGTCACCTGGCTTTGTCCGTGAAAGACTACATAGACAAACTAGCCAGCGAGTCTGTGTCGTTTCTTTCAGTGCGCACTTGAATTGATTTGGCTTCTCCACCATTTGGCAGCAGCAGGCATTCGAGCAAGAGACTGTTTAAGTCTGATCTATATCAGGTGGCACATTGCCATCATCGAACGTCACTGGTATATTGCCAGGACCAGACATGGGTGGCAGGTAGCCAGCAACAGACATGGGTGGCTCGTAGCCAACAATAGACGGGACAGCTTCACTGTCGGACAAAGGCAACCTGATTTCGCCAGTGGACATAGACATTTCGGCCTCGTTGCCAGACTCCATAATTACGGCATCGCCGCCTGGCTCTAGGAGTGTGGTGGGTGATGCAGATAGGCGTACAGCACCGCAGGTAATACAGCCAGTAACAATCTTACGCCCTGGACCATCATTAGGGTGTCTGGCCTTTTGGAGAGGCCACATACGGGAAGCCATCATGGGAGTGACCTCCATGGCTACATTCCCTGATCCCAAGGCCGAGTAGGAGTCATACTCCATGTACTCCTCAGGCTCATGGGCAGGAGACCCGACAAATACAGGAGTGTCAGTTGCCCCTCCACAGGCCTGGTTACCCTAGAACGGGTTCTCCTAGACATGGACAGTACAGGGGGTCTGACATTGTCAAAATCATAACGGGTCCTGGCGCCATCTGACCCATAACGGGGCCTGGCGCCATCTGACCCATAATCAGAAGACTCAGCAGGGTCCGAAGCATCAGTTTCCCCCTCCAAAACATGAAAACATAAACTAGACCAGAATGAATAGCAGGGAGCTCTCAGGAACATCCATACAGCAGGAAACAGGAACTGAAAATGAAACTCAGCAACTGAAGTGAACCAATGCAAGAGCAATGGGATATGGGCCCATTGCTTAATATAGGGAGGTGATCAGCCCAGATCACCAGCAGGAAAGCTAAATGAGCTAACCAGACTTAACCCCTGAGCTGCATCCCAGGGAAAGCAACATAGAGGAAACACATAGGAACCACAGACATAAGGAATACAGAGGGCAGGGGGACAGTGCTGGAACATGGAAACGTGACACTTGTCCAGGTACCAACAGTATAACAGTTTCCTTTGCGTTTCAATCAAGGTAGCACATTTAGATGCCCCAGCCGCAAACCTATGTGCCAACGCCCATTGTGCGGGGGGTGAAGGCCATGGAAAGGTCCTTTTCCCAAGTCTTCTGGAACGCCCAGCGTGGAGCCCAAAGCATGGTGGAAAGCATCCAGTAAAAAAGTGAAATGGGCATAGCGGTGGATAGTGGGTCCAACCTGAACAATTTAATATCTGAGAGGAGTGGTAAAGTAGCACATAGTCCAGAGTAGTCCAGAGAATACAGCCCACGATTTCAAGCAGGAATACAGTGTCACGCTGATCCTTGGCTTGGGCCATCGTGGGGCCTTGATTCATGGAGGGCCTTGATTCAGGTTAGCTGCTAGCTGAATGGGCTGATACAGCATGTATAGACAATACAGATTCCAGACAGAAAAATAACAAGACTGTAACACGAGGGGCAGGAGGGCAAAAAGAAATCTAAAGGAATCCCTATGCTGGGGAAGATCATTGAAAATGGTCTTCTAACTATGGAAGTCTCACAAAAGAATAACAGAGTCAGGAGAAGCGGAAGAGTGTGTGTTAACAAGACAAATACACAGGAAGTCCTGAACTGAAATAAAAGGTCCTTATACTGGTCTCTGTACTAAGGAGAGCAAAATACATAACACAAGACACAAGGAACAGATAAGAATGGTCAGGACTGGAGCCAACGATACAGAACCAGGAAGGAATGTCAGACTAACATAGGTTGGCAACAGATCAGAAATATACAGACAACTGGGAGCAGACAGGGGTAGTCAAGAAAGCCGATATCAATACCAGAGAAAATACAAGAATGCTTTGCAGCAACACAGGAACCAGAATTCAGAACTCACAGGAACAGGTGTCACAACTAGAGCTCATGCCAGAGCCATGAGCCTCTGTGCTGCTAGCATTTAAATAGCAGCTCTGGGTAATAAGGACATGTGATCCCAGACCTGAACAGTACAGCGAAACCCAGGAGTGGCACAGGGCGGAATAGCTAGACCCAGACAGGGAAAAGCTGACCTGGATCTCTCCCACCACCAGGGGGCGTGGCTGAAACCGGTGGAAACGTGACATACAGTTGCATATAAGACAAAAACAAGGAGGAAGGCACTTTATACTTATATTGCAGAGTCTGGAAGGGCAGGATGGCAGGCAGTGCAAACAGTTGATGGAGACCCCGTGTTGGAGCCAGGACTTTGCTCTAAAATGTACCTCCACATTTATTTATTTATAAAGTATTTTCCAAGAAGGATACATTGATTTTTTTTTATCGTTTTCAAGTATGTCCTCGGTATACAGTGCAGTCAACAGCAGTAATGGCAGATTCACAAGTAAGTAAGTGGGGTGGCCATTGACAACTGACTATGATTTGTAAAAAGGGGAAATGTTGATCCCAGACCCTGAGATAAAGGAACATGGAGGATAATTCATATGGCAGACAAGGCCTAGTCCTCTGGGGCACCCACAATAGCTCGGCCAAGGCATGACCAGCTGTGTATGCAGATTCTATAAACAGCCACTGAGGCAAAGGACGATTTGTACTAAGAAAGCCAATCATGATGCTCAATAATACTTATGAACATGGGACACATTGAGGCCGCCATCTCTGTGTCTGTAGTATAATAATTTTCTAGGTACTCTAGGTTGTTCATTCTTTCAACTATATGCCATTTAGTAGGGATGCACCGATACTAGTATGGTATGGTGCCGATACTGCCGTTTGCATGAGTACTTGGTACTCGTGTAAACGGCCCGATACCTCCCCCCGATACCGGAAGCCAGCGCTGGGCCGGCTTGCCTGTATCCGCGGGACTGGGGAAGCTGACCGCATGCATGAAAAGCACTTGGCCAGCGTTCCCCTCCGGTGGGCCGCATTACTTACCCAGCGGAGGTCCGGTCGCAGGGCTGTGACGCGAACATGCGGCCACCGGGCGCCTCTGTGACGCTGCCTGCCTCCAGTCGAGATCTCGTGGGAGGCTCCCGCAAATCTCGGTTGGAGACAGCGTCACAGAAGCGCCCGGCGGCTGCGTGTTCGCATCACAGCCCTGCGACCGGACCCACCGCTGGTTATGTAATGCGGCCGCTGGAGGGGAACGCTGGCCAAGTGCTTTTCATGCATGCGGCCAGCTTCCCCAGCGTTTGGTCTGAGGTCTGGTATGATAGATAGATAGATAGATAGATAGATAGATGTTTCTGGTCTGAGGTATGTGTAATATATATATGTGTATGTATATACACACACACACACATATATATATATATATATATATATATTAATGTAGATTAGGTCGGCCGTGTTAGTCCAGATGCCAAAATCACGAGTATAGCAGTCTGTAGTGATACCTTTTTTATTGGACTAACGTTACATTTAAAGTACAAGCTTTCGAGAGGATTCCTCCCTTCTTCAGGTATAGAAGCTAACTGATCAGAATAATAGAATAAAACATAGGGATAGTCATAGGGCTCACAGTTGGGGGTGTTAGATGTAGTACATTGCCAAATGGCATGGTCAGAGGGGAATCAAATAAAAAAATAAAAAAAAATAAAAAAAGGGAAACCTTAATTGTCTCAGGCAAGATGCAATCATGTCCACTTCAAAGGAATGTGAAAGGACAGAACGAAAGAAATAAGAAAAAAAAAAAAAAAAAAACAACAAAAAAACCAAAACACACACAAAAAAAACACAACACAGTGAGTATGGGGAAGACACAAAAATAGGAATGATGAATATTACGTGACGTTATTATAGTGGGTTAAAAAACCCGAATCTATATTAAGTCCTTGTTTTATATTGTTGAAATGTGTGATCATTTTCATTTCATATGTTTTGCGTTCCCGGTGATCTTTAAAATGTCCTTTGAGGATTTTGATTCTGAGGTTTTGGATGGAGTGGCCTGCTAGATTGAAGTGATGTCCCACTGGGGTACAATATGTGTTTTCCTGGTGGTTCCTGATGGAGTGTCTGTGCTGGTTCATCCTGAGATTTAGTTTAAGGCTGGTTTCACCAATATAGCAGCCCTTATCACACGCCGTGCACTGGATCATATACACAACATTTTCTGACGTGCATAGGAATGATCCCTTGATGTTGTGAGTGGCGTTGTTGTGCCGCACAGTGCTGCTGTCACATATATGTTGGCACAGTTTGCAGCGGGGTTTGTTACAGCGTTTGGTCCCATTCAGAATGGGACCAAACGCTGTAACAAACCCCGCTGCAAACTGTGCCAACATATATGTGACAGCAGCACTGTGCGGCACAACAACGCCACTCACAACATCAAGGGATCATTCCTATGCACGTCAGAAAATGTTGTGTATATGATCCAGTGCACGGCGTGTGATAAGGGCTGCTATATTGGTGAAACCAGCCTTAAACTAAATCTCAGGATGAACCAGCACAGACACTCCATCAGGAACCACCAGGAAAACACATATTGTACCCCAGTGGGACATCACTTCAATCTAGCAGGCCACTCCATCCAAAACCTCAGAATCAAAATCCTCAAAGGACATTTTAAAGATCACCGGGAACGCAAAACATATGAAATGAAAATGATCACACATTTCAACAATATAAAACAAGGACTTAATATAGATTCGGGTTTTTTAACCCACTATAATAACGTCACGTAATATTCATCATTCCTATTTTTGTGTCTTCCCCATACTCACTGTGTTGTGTTTTTTTTGTGTGTGTTTTGTTTTTTTTGTTGTTTTTTTTTTTTTTTCTTATTTCTTTCGTTCTGTCCTTTCACATTCCCTTTGAAGTGGACATGATTGCATCTTGCCTGAGACAATTAAGGTTTCCCTTTTTTTTATTTTTTTTTATTTTTTTATTTGATTCCCCCTCTGACCATGCCATTTGGCAATGTACTACATCTAACACCCCCAACTGTGAGCCCTATGACTATCCCTATGTTTTATTCTATTATTCTGATCAGTTAGCTTCTATACCTGAAGAAGGGAGGAATCCTCTCGAAAGCTTGTACTTTAAATGTAACGTTAGTCCAATAAAAAAGGTATCACTACAGACTGCTATACTCCTATATATATATTATATATATATATATATATAGGTATGTCTGGCCTGAGGTCTGAGTAATATATATATGTGTGTGTGTGTATACATACACACATATATATGGGTATGTCTGGTCTGAGGTCTGTGTAATATATATGTGTGTATGTATGTACATGTATCTGAGTGGGTACATGTATCTGAGTGGAGGTGTGCGCAAGGGGTAAATGGGGTTTCTGGCCATACATTTCAATATAAACATAAACTGGACAGGCTTTCGGCAAAATCCTAAATTATTTATTGGAAAACATGACGTGACCTTAAATAAAAGTATCGGTACTCTATTGGTGAGTACTTTAAAAATGTATTGGTACTTGTACTCGGTCCTAAAAATGTGGTATCGGTGCATCCCTACCATTTAGGAGGGATTGCAGAGTATTCAGGTAGGGCCTGGGTAATTTCAGCGGTAGTGCGTGAAAAACATAACATTTTTAGCAGAAGACCTCTCCAAGTCTCCACTGATATAAAAAGGGCTTCACATCTGATAGCAACCGTTCATAATTACATTTAAACATACTCTCAGAATTCCACACAATTCTAAGACAAAGATAAACAATATAATCACATATTAATTAATAAGGACATTAATTGGGAGTGCCTGGGTTTTAAACTGTTGAGCAGGTGGTAAGATACCCGGCTATAGGAATCCAATTCCCGCTGCAAAGTTGGGATAGAGGTGCCTGGGTTTGTCAAGATGAGAAGTATGTCATCCGTATACAGATTTAGCTTATAGGTCATAGATTCAACAGAGACTCCATGAATGGAGTTGTTTTGTTGGATGGCTTGTGCCAGGGGTTCAAGGATAGGGCGTACAAAAGTGGAGAAAGGGGGCGCCCCTGTCTAGTCGCATTAGCAATTACGAATTCGTCTTACAAGAATCCAGGGTTAAGTACCCTGGTGGAGATGTAGAGAGCTTGTTTTGCCGCCAGGAAAGAAGTTGGGAACCGGAATTTAAGAAGGACACGACGCAGGAATAGCCAGTTGACCCTGTCAAAGGCCTTTTCAGCATTTAACGAGAGGATCAAACTCAGAGAATCAGAACGTCCCATTAATTCCAGTGGATTGAGCAATTTTTTGGTGCTGTCCGGGCCCTGACATTTGGAAATGAACCTTACCTTGTCCTTGCCAATGATAGTAGGGAGTATCTCTTGCAGCCTATTCACTAAAATTTTGCTGTACAATTTGACATCTACATTAATAGGTTGAAGGTTTTGGCAACCATTAGGGGTCTTCTCCGGTTTGGGAAGTGTGATGATTTGGGCCCTCGGCATATCTACCGGGAAGGAGCCATGGTCCCTAGCCACCTCGTATCCAGCTTGTAAATGGGGTATGTGATGTTTGGGGGGTCCACACAACACTTGCACAACTTCTTGAGCAAATAAACAGCTTTATTCCCCCTTTTCTTTAAGGCAGTCAAAAATGGCAACATAAAATACACGCTTGTCTTCAGCAAAAATAAAGCAAAGTCCAGGTCTTCAGCACAAATAAACAGACAATGGTGGCTCACCAACGTTGTAAACAGTCCCAAACCTGAGGAATCCTTTCCCAGTTAAGTAGCAGCCTCTCCAGCAAGGTACAGCCAGTCTCCTGCTTTGGAACATACTACTCATTACTACTCCTTAACGCCCACAATCCTGTCTGGGAGTTTCTAGCTTTTAAATCTCTTCCTGGACAGGAAGATTAACCCTGTAGCTACCTTAAAGGGACCACAACCCAAATAGGGGAGAAACATAGCACCCATCCAGGACCCAGCCTTGCCGACCTCTACAGGTACTATTATTATTCTGCATGTCTAAATCCTGCAGTTCAGTGAGGATCTCTAATCTACGTGACATCTAAGATTTTTTTAGTTGAGCCGTCCATTGTATGCACACTGCACGAATAACAGCCTTTCTGAGCTTGCCAGATATTAAGGGGGCAGATGTCAGGGGTTAAATTTTCCCTGAAATAATTTTTCAGAGCTGACCGGATAGTTTGTTTTACTGGTTCATGTTGCAATAGATTGTCCTGGAGGCGCCTGGGAGGTCTAGTAAAATTTTGGTATGCATCACCCAACATTAATAGTACCTTAATAGTGAATGATCAGACCAAGTATAGGGCAAAATAGCACAGTCTACAGTGTGGGGAAGGGCAGTACCTGACACCAAAAAATAATTGTTTCTCGTGTAGCGCTCACCCCCGAAGGAGCCGCTGAATAACCTCGGGATAGTCTCACCGCACTAGGAATTCTTACACACCAGCACTGTTGTGGATTTTCTAGTTTTATCTGCTTTACTAAAAGATAAATGCGAGTTGAATGAAATTACAGGATGCGTCACGTGGGAAAAACATGCAGCGGAAAAAGAACGGTTAACCCCCTCAGTTCTGAAGTGTAAGTCCCACAAAATAGATCAATATATATATATGTACAAAGTTTAGGGTACCCGGGTACTGTGTTCGACTGGCCAGTGAACGAAAAGAGCAATCTTCGACTAGTCACCTTTGGGGCCCTGTGAATTTAAACAATATTGCAGCGTGCGTTTCTGTTTTGGAACTGTGGCCTGGAGGCCTCTCACCCATCCGATGAACGAAACTGTCCAGCAATCGATGCCTCGACCAAAAGATCTTCTCCACTGTGTACTGGGACTCCGTGCCACTGAATCTGCTCCCTGCTTGCCAAATCTCCGCAACTGAAACGATCCGCCGCCTGCACTCCCAATTGATCGGTGCCGCCTCCTAACGCGGGGTCCTGCCGGAACCAGCTTGTCCTCCAGACCTCTCAGCGCTGCGTAGGTAGGTCCCAACACGATTACTATCCTGATCTTCAGCACCAGTAAGACAGCGTCTGTACTCCGGCCTGGTTGCGATCCCTGACAGCTCCAACGTGCGTCCTCCACCTTTCACTGCTCCGCTCACTCTACCCGCACCAAACACGAGGCTCCCCAGTCTATCCTCCTCCTGTACTACCCACTTCCTGTCCTCACGCAAAGGGTGATGGGAGATGGAGTCCGCTCTGTCCAGCATATTCCACAATGTCTCCCTCTGGTGGCAGCAATAGTTCAATGGACCAGAATACAGTTTTTTAAAGCAGCGCTACACTCTCCCCCCCTAAACTCTTGGGTCCCTCCAAGGGAGTGTAACAGATACATAACATTGCAATATTTACAATAATCAATACATTCAGGCTCCGTAGCAGACATATAATGGGTCAGATATATATCCTCAAGCTGACTCATGTCCCTAACTACCTCAGCTAGCGTAGCAGACTCTTCGGGCAGCCTTCGCACAGTGGTAACAGCTTCTTCAGTGCTTTGTCCCGGTGAATCATAGGTAAGTCTCTGAGGGGGCCGGATCGAACGTTTGGACTCCGGTTCAGTCATCTCTGCTTCGGGTGGAAGTGCCACATTTACAGGCTCAATTCTCTCATCTACAGCTGGAGCAGACACCTCCTCTGAGTATGAGCCTTCCAGTGAAGGCATAGAACTGTAATCTATAGATGCATCTTCTGGAACTATAGGAACTTCCGAGGTCTCAGGTACTTCAAATCTGAATTCAGGAGCCTCAGACCTCAGGTTACTTTCACATTGTTCAGAAACTGGAATGACTTCTTCAGGCTCAGGCGTGCACACCCAGTCCAGACAAAAACTTCCTTCTTCACTGTTCTCCTCACTTTCTTCAACAACCCGTGACTGATGAGATCAAGTAACAGGAGCCGAACGAGGAACAGGCTGGTTCGGCAAAGAAAGTTCGTCTACAACTGGTATCCTTACAGCTTCTCTCAAAGGTAACAGATGATTCCGGTGCCAGTTCTTTAGAGGCCCGGCCTTTCCGTCCGGCCGGATTTGGTAAACTGGCAGACCAGACAGTTGCTTGCAGGCAATGTAAACTTGAGAACTCCATCTATCCGCCAGCTTGTGCCTTGCAGAAACACCCAAGTTCTTCAACAAAACCCTATCACTTCGGTTGTAGATCCTGTATACTGACTCTCAAGTCATAGTTTTGCTTATTCCTCCGTTCTCTGCCCTCTGAAGTCAAACAGGCCTGTTCAAACGCAGAAGCCAAATTTTTCCGGAGTCCACATAATTTTTGTGAGAGGCCATAGATGTCTGATCAAGAGATTGTCCAAATGCCAAATCAGCTGGCAGCCGAGCCTGATCTGCTCTCAGACCCTGCTTCGAGAGAGTAGGTAGGCTTTCACCCCTCAGCTGTGTAGGATTACTGTGACGGAACGTGATGTTACTGTCCGCCTGCGGGTGTGCTCCAATCTGCGTATGCTTCCTTCCCCCTTTGTGTTGTTCCACCGGCCCGACTACCAAGGTTGTGACACTTGGCGTCTCGAGCGACCGGGTCTGACGTTGCAATCTCGGTGACCGGCACAGCGTAATGGACCCTAGTGTGCACCCAGCCCGACTACTGGGGAATGACCCGCAGCGTCCCGAGCAGCTGGCCACGGACCGGTACGTGCGCTCCTACAATATCGGTCAGAACAGGTTCCGTCCGCGGAGATTCGGATCTCCCGGCAATCGGATCGGCGGATGGTCGGTCGTTCGGGCGATTCGGATCACCCAGCGGTCGATGTGCCCATCCGCTACGCCACACTGACCTCTTCGGATCTTCCGGTAATCCCGGTGGCCAACGGTCGATCGCGCGGAAGTATTCGGATCGCCCTGCGGTCGAGATGGCCCTTCGTTGCACCGCACTGACCTATCCGGGCTCCCAGTGGCTACAGATATCCCCACTTCGACCAGTGCTCCGTTCGGATCTAGCGGTAATCGATGCGCCCGCGCCCGGCAGAGTACTGACCCTTCGGATCTTCCGGTGGCTATATGCAAGGGGTTCCGTCGGCTAGAAGTATTCGGATCGCGCGGCGGTCGAAGCGCTCACGCGTTGTCAGGTGCGGATTCTTCGGATCTCTCGGTGGTTAGCTGGACAGGCTCAGTCGGCGGTAGATTCAATCGCGCGGCAGCGGCACGCGGTATGTCTTCGTTTCGTCCGGGGTGCTGAACCACGAGGGATGTCAGACACAGTTGGCAAACAGAGACACGAGACGCAGCTTCATGAACTCAAAACCAAAGACACCTTTATTTTTTTTAACAACACATGCATTTATAACTTTTACCACGAGCTCCACATCTGGGAAACCCCCTGCCCACCCACACAGATCTCATTGGCCCACACGATTTCGGGGCGGTGCCGATTCAGAACAGGATGGTCTGAATCGGCCATTTTCCCTCCTGATGCACCCGATCAGAACACGAGGTGGTGGAAATGGCGGCAACCACGGCAGACACACAGTACACAACGTTACACAATATACACATCAACACTCTTATGCACAGGAATCACCCTCCAAAACCTTAGAACTCGCAGGATTCGGTTGGTGTAACGGCACCCAAAAGTCTAGGGAGGAAAAATGTCCTGAAAACCAATCTCTGGCTGAGGGTGCTGAGCCATTCCTTCACATTCCTCCCCCTCCCCAAAGTCCGACGAACCCGGTCGGACCCCAACGGGTCGTACCGGGAAGTCGGTGCTCTCAGGTCCATAGTCAGTTGGGAGAGGCCGAGCCACCAGGCTTCTCCAGTTGGCCCTACGGCCGTACCAAGTGGGTGGAGGCCACGCGGGTTTGGGGTTACCCCCTCCGGCAAAAGGGTCCTGTGGCCGGGGAGGAGCACCCCGGTGTCCCCTCCGGGACTATCTCGCACCCGGGGACAACGGGTGCTAACTGCACGCGCCCCGAGTACCTGGGCCAGCCGCAGAGGGAAATCGTGGCTGCGCGGGGCCTCTGGGCCAAAGGGCTGTGGGAATGGGCAGAGCGGAAGCAGGCTCTGCCCTGCGGCCAGCGCGTCAGCTGGGTGCGTGTCCCCTGGTGGGAGGATGGTTTCCTCCATCCCAAGGACGTACCATGGCGGCCAGCAGAGCCGTCGGGGAGAATCAGGCTGCTCCTCAAGGCATACGGCAGCGAGTGGGCAGAGGCCAGCGGCGCTCTGTCCCGTTGGCAGCTCTGCTGCTGAGGGGGCAGCTTCTGAAACAACTTTCGGAGGATCGGGTGAGGACAACAGCTGCGGGGTCACCGGCTCGGAGAACTCCTGTTGCTCCTCAGGACAGTCGGGAAATGGGCAGAGGTCAGCGGCGCAGTGCCCCGTTGCCAGCTCTTCCGCTGGGAGGTTGGATGCAACGCTGACATCCAGGGGAACAGGGAACAACGGCTGCGGGGTCGCCAGCATGGAGAAATCCTGCGGCTCCTCAGGGCAGACGGGGAATGGGCAGAGGCCAGCGGCGCTCTGCCCCGTGGCCAGCTCTTCCACTGGGGGGTTGGATGCAGGCACAACTTGCGGGGGGTCGGGGAAGAACAACGGCTGCGGGCCGAACAGCTGGGGTGAACCTGGCTGTTCCTCCGGGCATTCGGACAGTGGGCAGAGGCCAGCGGCGCTCTGCCCCGTTGCCAGCTCTTCTGCTGGGGGGTAGGATGCAACACTGACATCCAGGGGAACAGGGAACAACGGCTGCGGGGTCGCCAGCATGGAGAAATCCTGCGGCTCCTCAGGGCAGACGGGGAGTGGGCAGAGGCCAGCGGCGCTCTGCCCCGTGGGCAGCTCTTCTGCTGGACCCGCGGACACGGCCGCCGTGTCTTCTGGCGGGCTTGGGAGGACCATTTCCTCCCGGGACCCCTCGGGCCCCTCACCCGGCCCATCCTGGACACTTGGCACCTGCTGTGCCTCTTCCGACCGGGCCGGCTCCTCTACTGTGATCCCGATAGGGACCCATGGGAACCTCTCGGGCTCCCAAAACTCGCAATTTCTTTCAGGGGGCAGCGCCTCATCCTGAAGTTCTTGGCGGACCTCGTCCCGCCACTCAAGTCCAGTGGGCTCCACCATGGACCCGAAATACTGATCCAGGCTCTCTTGCAGTCTTCTCAGAAATTCGCCCTCCATGTTCTCGACGGGGAATGTGGCGTCCTCGGATGTAACTCCAGGCGGGCTGTAAGTCCCCATCCAAGGTCCGCTGGGCTGTGCGGGTTCCCCAATACAGGCTCCAGTCGAGCTGTAAGTCCCGTATGGGGTATCGCTGGGGGGGCGGGATTCCAGGGTGAAGCTCCAGTCGAGCTGTACTCCTCATCCCAGGGGTCTACGGGATAAGGGTCAGGGGTAAAATGTTCAATCTTTGTCTCACGGAGCGCTGCCAATCGCAGCTCGTGCTGACGCTCCTCTTCTTGTTCTTCTTCCTGCTGGGTCTCCTGGATCGCCTTTGTTATCTCAGCCTCCGATGGGGCAGCTCCGAGCAGGGCGATCCGCTGCCGCGCCCTTCGGATGAAGGCACTTTCCGCTTCCTCTGCGAGGACAGGGGTGAGCACGGGTGTCGTCGCCCTGTCCTGATCCATCCTGGTCAGTTCTTTAATTATGGTTTTCTTCTTTTTGTTACCCGGCGTTCCTCCCCGGTCCTCCATCATGACACGCAGGGTGTCCCTGGTGTAGTGATCGTACACCAACATGTTGCGGGTCTTCTTGGGGGTTGCAGAGAGCTATCCCACCGCTGCCACCAGTGTGACGGAACGTGATGTTACTGTCCGCCTGCGGGTGTGCTCCAATCTGCGTATGCTTCCTTCCCCCTTTGTGTTGTTCCACCGGCCCGACTACCAAGGTTGTGACACTTGGCGTCTCGAGCGACCGGGTCTGACGTTGCAATCTCGGTGACCGGCACAGCGTAATGGACCCTAGTGTGCACCCAGCCCGACTACTGGGGAATGACCCGCAGCGTCCCGAGCAGCTGGCCACGGACCGGTACGTGCGCTCCTACAATATCGGTCAGAACAGGTTCCGTCCGCGGAGATTCGGATCTCCCGGCAATCGGATCGGCGGATGGTCGGTCGTTCGGGCGATTCGGATCACCCAGCGGTCGATGTGCCCATCCGCTACGCCACACTGACCTCTTCGGATCTTCCGGTAATCCCGGTGGCCAACGGTCGATCGCGCGGAAGTATTCGGATCGCCCTGCGGTCGAGATGGCCCTTCGTTGCACCGCACTGACCTATCCGGGCTCCCAGTGGCTACAGATATCCCCACTTCGACCAGTGCTCCGTTCGGATCTAGCGGTAATCGATGCGCCCGCGCCCGGCAGAGTACTGACCCTTCGGATCTTCCGGTGGCTATATGCAAGGGGTTCCGTCGGCTAGAAGTATTCGGATCGCGCGGCGGTCGAAGCGCTCACGCGTTGTCAGGTGCGGATTCTTCGGATCTCTCGGTGGTTAGCTGGACAGGCTCAGTCGGCGGTAGATTCAATCGCGCGGCAGCGGCACGCGGTATGTCTTCGTTTCGTCCGGGGTGCTGAACCACGAGGGATGTCAGACACAGTTGGCAAACAGAGACACGAGACGCAGCTTCATGAACTCAAAACCAAAGACACCTTTATTTTTTTTAACAACACATGCATTTATAACTTTTACCACGAGCTCCACATCTGGGAAACCCCCTGCCCACCCACACAGATCTCATTGGCCCACACGATTTCGGGGCGGTGCCGATTCAGAACAGGATGGTCTGAATCGGCCATTTTCCCTCCTGATGCACCCGATCAGAACACGAGGTGGTGGAAATGGCGGCAACCACGGCAGACACACAGTACACAACGTTACACAATATACACATCAACACTCTTATGCACAGGAATCACCCTCCAAAACCCTTAGAACTCGCAGGATTCGGTTGGTGTAACGGCACCCAAAAGTCTAGGGAGGAAAAATGTCCTGAAAACCAATCTCTGGCTGAGGGTGCTGAGCCATTCCTTCACAATTACAATAAAGCTATGGAACACCCGCAGCCATAACTCCTATAGCTTCTGCTTCAACTGCTCCCTTGACCCAGCGCTCTGCCCCCTGACATAAGGCTTGCACCCCATCTGGAGTCAGCTGAGTCCATTTTGTAGTGTAGGGCCTTCTTGACAAAGCTTCTGCATCTCGATTATTCACTCCAGGGCGATACTTAAGGCTGAACCGAAACCCTGACAGAGCGATAACCACCGATGTCCTGTTGCATCCAGTTTTGCAGTAGTAAGGATGTACGTAAGAGGATTGTTGTCAGTCTTTATCACAAATTCGGCCCGATACAGATAATCTTTCAGCTTGTCTACTACCGCCCACTTCAAGGCTAAGAACTCTAGTTTGTGGGTAGGATAGTACTTCTCTGAAGGCGTAAGGCTTCTGCTTACATACGCTACAGGCCTCAACAATCCATCATATTCTTGATATAAGACTCCCCCTAGACCTTCTCTGCTGGCATCCACATGCAATTCGTACGGTTTATGAGGATCAGTGTAAGCCAGGACGGGAGCTCGAGTCAGACTCTCTTTCAGCTTCATAAAGGCACTTTCACACTAATGTACATTCTTCTTGGATGGATTCTCGATCCTTTCTTGGCCCTTGAGCCGACGAACTTCGATCAGAGGCCTTGGAGCCTTCTCCCACTTCTTCTTTCCGTAGGAGCTTATTCAAAGGTTGAGCTATCTTAGCAAATCCTCCTACGAATCTTCGGTAGTATGAGCAGAACCCCAGGAAAGATCTAAGTTCAGTAACATTCCGGGGTCTAGGCAGGAAGCTACGGCTTCCAACTTTCGAGGATCCGTCGAAACACCTTCTGCCGAAACAACATGTCCCAGGTACGTAACAGAAGGTAGACAAAATTGACACCTCTCCAGGGACTGTTTCAACCCCTCTTCATGGAGTCGCTTCAATACCTTCTCCAACCGTTGCTCATGTTCTTCCAAAGTCTTCCCGAACACAATAATATCATCTAGATACACCAACACTTCTATCAAGTTCATATCTCCGACTGTCTTCTCCATTAACCGTTGGAACGTGGCGGGAGCCCCCGTGAGGCCTTGAGGCATTCTGTTGAACTCAAAGAACCCCAGTGGGCAGATGAACGCAGTCTTCTCTTTGTCCTCAGGATGCATTGGTATCTGATGATACCCACTTCGCAGGTCTAGTACACTAAACCATTTTGATCCAGACAAACACTGTAGGGCATCTTCTATCTGAGGAGTAGCTTATTGATCTGGAATGGTCCTCTGATTTAGCGTGCGATAGTCTATACATAAACGGATAGAACCATTCTTCTTTCGAACCATCACTATGAGAGAGGCATAAGGACTCCTGGACTCTTGAATCACCTTAGTCCTCTGTAGTTCATTTAGCTGTTCTCGTAGATCATCCAAGTCTCCCAGCGGAACTTGTCTTGACCTTTCTCGAAACGGCTTATCCTCCTGTAGTCTAATGCGATGTTCAGTACTCTTAGCGCATCCCACATCGAACTCATCCTTCGAGAACAAGTCCTTCCATTTTAGAATGTTGGACTGAAGTCGTTTCTTCCATTCAGGCGAGATGGAAGCATCTTTAGGATAGAACCGTTCAGCTGGAATCTCTTTATTCACTCCCCCCCCTAAATCGGTAGGGGAGAGAGGTGTAACAGAAGCTACTTGTCCGAAGGGCATTCGTGCTTTCAGGACCACTGGAGAATCAGACACATTACATAGTTACATAGTTACATAGTTATATAGGCTGAAAAAAGACATGCGTCCATCGGGTTCAGCCTCTCCCACATAACCTACTGCTGTTGATCCAAAAGAAGGCAAAAAACCCAGTCTGAAATGCTTGCCAATATGCAACATACTGGGAAAAAAATTCCTTCTTGACCCCAGAATGGCAGTCAGATTTCTCCTTGGATCAAGAAGCTTTTACCCACATATTAAATATTATAACCCTTAATATTCTTTGTCTGCAGGAAGTCATCCAGTCGATTTTTAAAAGTCTGTACAGACTCTGACCCAACCACCTCAACAGGCAGAGAATTCCACAGCTTTATTGTTCTCACCGTAAAATAACCCTTCCTATGCTTTAAGCTAAATTTTCTTTCTTCCAGTCTAAATGGATGACCCCTTGTCCTATGTATAGTCCTGTTAATGAATAGGTTATCAGACAATGGTTGATAATGGCCCCGTATATATTTATATAAGGTTATCAGATCCCCCTAAGGCGCCTTTTCTCTAAACTAAACAGGTTTAAGCTTGTTAGTCTTTCCTCATAACTTAACCCTTCCATCCCCCTTATTAATTTAGTTGCCAGTCTCTGCACTTTTTCTAGCGATATAATATCTTTTTTTAAGACAGGTGCCCAAAATTGCACGGCATATTCAAGGTGCGGCCTGACCATTGATTTATACAGAGGCAAAATTATGTTTTCATCCCGTGAGTGAACTCCCCTTTTAATGCATGCCAGTACTTTGCTGGCCTTGGCGGCTGCTGTTTGACATTGCACATTGTTACTTAGTTTGAAGTCTATGATTATTCCCAAATCCTTCTCCTGCTTGGATTTCCCTAACTCCGTACCATTTAGGGTATAAATTGCTTGTGTGTTCTTCACTCCAAAGTGCATAACTTTACATTTATCTAGATTAAATTTCATCTGCCATTTAAGTGCCCAGTCCCCCAATCTATCTAAATCCCTCTGCAGCGAAGTAACATCCTGCTCACATTGTATTACTTTTCCTAGCTTTGTGTCATCTGCAAACACTGATACATGACTTTCAATGCCTATCTCAAGGTCATTTATAAATAAATTGAATAGTATTGGTCCTATAACAGACCCCTGAGGGACACCACTTACCACTGGTGTCCATCTTGAAAATGTACCATTTATGACCACTCTCTGTACCCTATCTTTTAGCCAGTTTTCTATCCAAGAACAAGTATTTTCATCTAGACCATTTTTTCTTAATTTAAATAGTAACCTTTTGTGTGGAACTGTGTCGAAAGCTTTGGCAAAATCTAAGTAAATCACATCCACTGCGACCCCCTGATCTATACTTCTACTTACTTCCTCATAGAACGTAATTAGGTTAGTCTGACATGATCTGTGTTTCATGAAACCATGCTGATTTTTGCCAATTACATTATACCTCCCAATAAATTCCTGAATACTATCCCTTAGTAACCCCTCAAATACTTTCCCAGCCACAGATGTTAAGCTCACAGGTCTATAATTCCCAGGCACAAATTTTAAACCTTTCTTAAATATAGGGACCACGTCAGCTTTTCTCCAATCCTCTGGTACTATTCCTGAAAGAAAAGAATCTTGAAAGATTAAGAACAGAGGTTTACATATTTCAACACATAGCTCTCTTAGTACTCGCGGGTGAATTCCATCTGGCCCTGGGGCTTTATTAACATTCACATTGTTTAATTTGTGTAAAACCTTGTCCTGAGTCAACCAGTCACTTTGTATTAGTAAGTTTTTATTAATGAATTTCATGTCTCCTGTTATAGGTTTCTCTTTGATAAATACTGAAGAAAAATAATCATTTAAAATTTCTGCCTTATCCTGATCTTCAGTTAACAATAACCCTGACTCAGATTTTAGTGAACCTACATTTTCACTCTTGGGTTTTTTAGAATTTATGTACCTAAAGAATCTTTTAGGGTTGGTCTTGCTCTCTTTGGCTATTTCTTTTTCATTTTCTAGTTTAGCCCATCTAATCGCATTTTTACATGCTTTATTGGCTGCCCTATATGCTTTATAGGATGCCTCAGATTTATCAAATTTAAAAGCTTTAAATGCCTTCTTTTTATTTTTCATTTCCTTAGTTACCTTCCTACTAAGCCACATTGGTTTCAGTCTGTTTCTTTTATATTTATTAACCAGTGGAATATATTGTGACGTGTACTTTTCTAGTGTTAGTTTAAAGATATTCCACTTATCCTCAGTGTTTTCCCATGAAAGAGTTTCTGCCAGTCAATGACATTGAGAGCTTCCTTTATTTTAATAAAGTTGGCCTTTTTAAAATTATATATTTTAGCATGCCCCTTATGAATGTGTTTTTTTGAGTTTATTTCAAAAGTCACCATGTTATGGTCGCTGTTTCCCAACTGTTCTTTTACATTAATATTTGAGAAAAGATCCACATTATTTGTTATAACCAGGTCCAGACAGTTATCCTCTCTAGTTGGTGTTTCTACCAGTTGTGACATGAAGGTATCATTTAAAATGTTCAGGAACCGGATTCCCTTTGCTGAATTACTAGTCCCACTATCCCAATTAATGTCCGGGTAATTAAAATCTCCAATAATTAAAGTGCTACCGTGATCTGCAGCCTTCCTAATTTGCTCTAACAGTTGTTCTTCCTCATCATTATCTATATTAGGTGGTTTATAGCATATGCCAACCAATAATTGACTTCCCTGTTTATTCCCCAACGAAATATTTACCCATAAGGATTCCACATTTCCCTCATCGCTTTCCAGTTGTGTAATATTAGGCTTTAAATCCTGATTTACATATAAACACACTCCACCCCCTTTCTTATGTTTCCTATCCTTTCTAAACAATGTATAACCATTTAAGTTTACAGCCCAGTCATGCGTTTCGTCCCACCATGTTTCTGTTATTCCTATAATGTCGTATTGCTTAGTGTATGCTATTACCTCTAGTTCCCCCATCTTGTTATTGAGACTCCTTGCATTAGCAAGCATACATTTAATGTTGTCTCTACCCACACATGCTGAATGCGACTTTACATTACATGCCTCCACTGTTCACATTACACACACTAACTGAAACTCTTCCTCGTGTCCGTTTCAAAGCTCTTGTAGAGATTATCTCAGGGATTACTTCTACTCCAGCCTCACTCCCATGACTGAGATCAGTTTCCAGTACCACATAAGGACCCGGTTGTGATCTGTTCAACTTGACTGAAGCCCGGAAGCTCGCCACTTCTCCGGATTGCAGAACCTTCTCTGTTCCTCCCAATCTCCACAGACGCCCCACTTCGGCAGGTGCCCTCTGTTCTTCGACCATTCGTTGATAGACTGGACGTAACATCGGATGTACTCCTTTGGTAGAACCTTCTTCCATCACTATGGGAGTCAGAAGACGTCTCACCAGATCCGTATTCGTCGCCACTATCATAGATCTTCTGCTGGCTCCTGAAGGGCGAGGACACACAATGGCCAAAGCATCACAACCTCCAGACTGTCCAACGACTTCGGATCCAATTTCTAACTTCACCTGTAGATATCCATCATTGGGAAGCTTCTCAGTTCCAATACCCCAGATCTCAAGGTCCTTTAATTTCATTAAAGGTATGTGCTTCAAGTGCTTCTCGTAGAAGTCTCGATAGATCAATGTCACTTGAGCACCGGAGTCTAACAGAGCTTTAGTGTAGACTCCCTCTACTTGGATTGGAACGATGGGAGAAGGACCTATCAGCTGGTCAGGAAACTTGCTTGTGGCAGCAGGAGATATAGACCCAGTTCGCTGTTCTCTAGCCTTCTTCCTGACTCGTAGAGGTTTTGGGTGTGCATTGCTTTCCCGCGACATAGGACCGGATACTAAGGGAGTAACTCTTTCAGTCCTGGTAGGCCCAGCATTTGGCAAGGATCCGGACCCTCTCAGCCTTTCAGTTCTGGTTTGAAATTTGGAGCGGTTTTGGACCGTTGGGCACCTAGTTTGCTCCCTCACTTGGGCCCTCTGGTGTTTCCCGCCTGTGAGGTAGATAGCAGCCCTTTTAAGGCCTTTAAAAACACTTCAACTCTTTTTCCTTCAGGCCTTTGGTTTTCACACTGTGCTCTGAAATGACCCATTTCTCCACAACTGAAGCATCTCTTCTTTGAAGACGGAGGCGCACTTGCTCGTGGTGATTCTTTTAAAGGGCCCTGGCCAGACACCACAACAACTCCCGTTGTCTGCATATCGGTGAGGAACGTCTGCATATCGGTCTGTGTCTCTGGCACCTTCAAAATTACCCGGCACAGGTCCGTGTGCGCCTGTTCCAGTTCAGCTTGAGCTTCTTGCACCTTCTTAACAGTCTTTTGTATCTCACTATATGCCGGAATTGTTGACTCTTTTTCAGCACTCTCTGTTGATATAGGAACAACCAGCTGCTCTTGTCTGTTAACTTCGGACCCATAGGCATCCAACGAATCATCTTCAGTCGGCGAATATTTGTTATGTCTCACGAGTTGTGCGTAAGCTTTTTTTCCTCTTCTTAAGGATTTTTCTTCCAGCAGAGCCTCTTCCTCTCTAACAGCTCGAATCAGTTCCAGGTATTTCAATTCTCGGTTACCTTCTCTGGTTTTCATCTGTAACATCACAGGATCTAGAGGTTGAGCGCCCCTCAATATCTGCTGCATTCTGATTATATCTACTGTGGCAGGTTCGGCCCCTTTCTTAAGAAGTATCTGGTGCAGAATCTTATCCAGGCGCCTCATATATTCAGTCATTTTCTCACTCTTTCGCTGGTAGGTGTGTTCATACTGGTACATGAGCTCAGCAGCCTTTTCCGGATCACCCAAAAACTTCCTGTAATATATTTAGGTAATCTAAAGCAGTACAGTCTTGCTTACTCAACTTCAGGTTTCTGACAGCCTCTGATGCAGGTCCCTTCAGGCTCTCTGTAATTCTTTGTTTTTTCTGCGCTTCTGGGACGTCCCACTCATCCAGAGCCTGCATCGCCTGTTCCACCCATTCTTCGAAGGTTTCTTCTCTCGCCGGAGTTGGGGCGTTTCCTAAAAAATTTCTCAACTGTCGGTAATCAAAGTTAGTGTGAGGAGGGCTTGTTCTTTGACATTTAACCAGCAAATCTCCAATAGCCACGATGAACTCAGGCCCGATCATGGCCAGCGGACTGGGCGCGGGACCGTTCGCGGAATCGCCACGTGGCTCACTTGGCTGAATCAGTTTAATTTCCACATCAACGGTCAGCTTCACACTTGCGCCCTGAAAACACACTGGAACACCCTTTCTTCACTCAAAAAGAACATATGTGTCAGAAGTATCTTGGTTCGCTTTAATGTCCAGGATTAACCCCCGATGATCTGGTGTCAGCGCGGCCACGGCCCGTCGAATCTGATCTTCGGCCCAAGTGTCTGCAGGAATGTCCATGACTATGCTTAACCCTATCTGGCTATTGTGCTCCTCACACCATTTGGCAGCAGAGTCTGGATCCATATTTAACCCTTTAATTGCGGTATTCACGGAGACTGGAATCCCAGACGAGCCCCCACGTGTAGCGCTCACCCCCAAAGGAGCCGCTGAATAATCTCAGAATAGTTTCACCGCACTAGGAATTATTACACACCAGCACTGTTGTGGATTTTCTAGTTTTATCTGCTTTACTAAAAGATAAATGCGAGTTGAATGAAATTACAGGATGCATCACGCGGGAAAAACACGCAGCGGAAAAAGAATGGTTAACCCCCTCAGTTCTGAAGTGTAAGTCCCGCAAAATAGCTCAATATATATATGTACAAAGTTTAGGGTACCCGGGTACTGTGTTCGACTGGCCAGTGAACGAAAAGAGCAATCTTCGACTAGTCACCGTTGGGGCCCTGTGAATTTAAACAATATTGCAGCGTGCATTTCTGTTTTGGAACTGTGGCTTGGATGCCTCTCACCCACCCGATGAACGAAACTGTCCAGCACTCGATGCCTCGACCAAAAGATCTTCTCCACTGTGTACTGGGACTCCGTGCCACCGAATCTGCTCCCTGCTTGCCAAATCTCCGCAACTGGAACAAACGATCCGCCGCCTGCACTCCCAATCGATCGGCGTGGCCTCCTAACGCTGGGTCCTGCTGGAACCAGCTTGTCCTCCAGACCTCTCAGCGCTGCGTAGGTAGGTCGAAACACGATTACTGTCCCGATCTCCAGCACCAGTAAGACAGCGTCTGTACTCCGGCCTGGTTGCGATCCCTGACAGCTCCAACGTGCGTCCTCCACCTTTCACTGCTCCGCTCACTCTACCCGCTCCAAACACGAGGCTCCCCAGTCTATCCTCCTCCTGTACCACCCACTTCCTGTCCTCACGCAAAGGGTGATGGGAGATGGAGTCTGCTCTGTCCAGCATATTCCACGATGTCTCCCTCTGGTGGATGCAATAGTTCAATGCTCCAGAATACAGTTTTTTAAAGCAGCGCTACACTTGTATACCTGTTATGAACTCTAGATCTGAAAAATCCCGTTCGGTAGGGTGGAGTAGTCGCCTAGTGTCGTACAAATTATACTGCTGTAACAACAGCTGAAACCGTCTGAGGCAGCGGCCAGGCAGCAGCGGTCCCTGGAGGGGTCTATACTCATACATTTGCGAGGAGCGCCGTATGAAGGGGTACCCACACTTTTTCCTATACTCATGTTCAGATTCCCACATATTATGAGGGTGTCCGACTGGATATCTGTCACCTTCCGCAGTATTTGGGTCAAGAATTGGGATTGGGCACTATTGGGAGCATATACTGATACCAAAGTATAAACTTTAGAGTTAATTGTGCACACTAGTATGGTATATCTACCTCTCAGGTCCTTAATAATGCGGTGAGCCTGAAAGGCAGCTCTGTTGTGTATCAGAAAGGAAACTACCCGGGATTTGGTTTTAAGCAGAGAGTGATATTGTGTTATATAGTGGGGAACCTATAGCTTAGAGTGATCTGTGCGGTGAAAATGTGTCTCCTGGAGACAACACAAAATCCATATCGTGGGTCTGGAGATCTTTATTTGGGATGGGCTGCCGGTTCGATTCGAACATCGGCCGTTCGAAAGTTCGACGGACTTCGAACTTTTTGCGATGTTCGGAGAATGTTAGACCGTTAGTGAAACGCTGTTTGCAAAAAACGACTGAACGAAAATGTCTGGAATTTACACATAACATCCAATGAATGGATGATAATAAAAAGGACTGTTACAGAAAAATGAAAAAACTATTTAAAAAGAAAGGAAAAAAATTTGCAAAAATTATTCCAAAAAATGCTAAAAAGATCCTACAAAATCTAAAAATAAAGAGACTCTTCACTGCAGAATATAATAATAAATGGTCTATTAGATATTGATTTAAAACGGGGAGATTTTAACATTGAGGCCTATGGGATTCTACTGAATAAACCTGCCGAATGAAACCACCAAACAGCAGGGCATTTCGGCAACTTTTCACTGTTGGTTTTTGTTCTCTGAATAGACAAAGCATTGCTTCTCTATGGGGATTTCACTGCCCTCGAACAGGCACCAACCAGGCACCGTATGTGCATTCAATTCGCCAACATTTGGCGAACTGCCTGCTCTCTGAATAGCTGAATGGCCAAGAAAGGTAACCGTATGCTGAATTTCAGTGTTCGGTTACCTTTCGGCCACAATTCGGATCTCTTTGAATAACCCTGTTAGATTCTCTGTGTTGTGCACCACCGACTAAGACACAATTTGTCTGCACTTGAATGTGACAGGTGCATATCATTTCAATATTTGATCGCAGGGTCCAACCCTGCACTCTTTCACAATACCTCAGGGGTTACAGTGTGAAGGCACTAGCTGGCAACAAAGGCCCAATATATTGGATGCACTGACCTGTGTATCGGATGCATACAGGGCAGCCATCAGAAATGATGGGGCCCCTTACTGAACCTCACGATGGGGCCCCCCCGTAAACTTCCTCAACCCGTAACAGCTTTTCGCCCCCTTCCAAAACAAAAAAAGGACATAACACAGTTCCACAGCAATAAAACTCAGTAATGTTTGGTGTTATGAGCGTATCTGTCACGTCTGGGGCTCAGAGGGGGCCCCGACACCCGGCGGTGCCATCGACAAGCCGGGTGCCAGGAGTTGTGCCGACTTCCAGAGCTCGCAGGGCTGATCAGGAGGCGGGGCGCGGCATGATGACAAGCGCCCCTGGGTTTAAATACAGATGGCGCGATCCGGCTCATCACCCTGTCGTGGAGTTTGCTTCCCTCAGTGCTGAGTGTCTCCTGGTGATTCACTACTTGGTTTATTTTTCAGTCTCCATTGTTACCTGGCTTGTATGAGAACCACCTCCGTGTACCAGTCCTTGGCTATTCCTTGACCACTCTAACTCTGATTGATTTTTGGCTTATATGATACCGTTGTGTACCGTTTTGGATATCGCTGACCACTCTAACACTGATCGATTTGGGCTTGTGATAGAATGCGTCCTTGTATACTGTCTGGCCTATTTCAGGTATACCCTGTCCTGTGTGTTGGTTTAAACATTTCCCACTCGTTGTTGGTCAAACATTTCCCACTCGGTGATAAAACATTTCTCATGGCTTCAAATCGCGTTTAAACATGAGCAAAAGCGGTAAAAATTAGCTCAGCGCACAGCAGTGAAATGGCTCAGCATTCAGCAGTGAAAGGGTTAAAAATGTTTTTTAATTTTTCTTCATTGTTTCCTGTCCCCCAGGGCAGTACCCGGACCCCCATACACCTTTTATGGCCAATATCTTGCATATATGCCCTCTTGGAGGGCACTTTCATTTTTGGAAGTACGACCCCTATTGACTTGCATTACGTTCGAGTTCGAATTCAAACTTTTCGGCCATTCGGGTGTTCAAGTTCGAACCGAACACGGGGGTTTCGGCCCATCCCTAATCTTTATATAGGGAGTGTTGCTTTTCTGGCAAATTCAAACCTGACATTAAGTCAGTACCTTTCATAGGGGCTATAATATGTGTGTCTTTGTTTAGAGCCAGCAATGCATGCTCAAACAAACCCATCTCCCACAGCCGTGGGGAGGAGAAGGCACCATAGCCCATGGGTATAGTCGGGGTCCTGAAGGGAAAGGGTTGGAGAGTGGAACAAAAGAGCAAAGAAACAATAGCCACAAAGTGGCATAACTACAGTCAGGTCCAGAAATATTGGGACATCGACAGAATTCTAACATCTTTGGCTCTATACACCACCACAATGGAGTTGGACTGAAACAAACACAGTGTGCTTTAACTGCAGACTGTCAGCTTTCATTTGAGGGTATGTACATCCAACTCAGGTGAACGGTGTAGGACTTACAGCAGTTTGCAGATGTGTCTCACACTTGTTAAGGGACCAAAGGTAATGGGACAGAATAATAATCATAAATCAAACTTTCCCTTCTTAATACTTGGTTGCAAATCCTTTGCAGTCAATCACAGCCTGAAGTCTGGAACGCATAGACATCACCAGATTCTGGGTTTTATCGCTGGTGATGCTCTGCCAGGCCTCTACTGCAACTGTCTTCAGTTCCTGCTTGTTCTTGGGTCATTTTCCCTTCAGTATTGTCTTCAGCAAGTGAAATGCATGCTCAATGGGATTCAGGTCAGGTGATTGACTTGGCCATTGTATAACATTCCACTTCTGTCCCTTCAAAAAGTCTTTGGTTGCTTTTGCAGTATGCTTTGGGTCATTGTCCATCTGCACTGTGAAGCGCCATCCAATGAGTTCTGCAGCATTTGGCATTTCAGATAATATTGCCTGAAACACTTCAGAATTTATCCTGCTGCTTTTGTCAGCAGTCACATCATCAATAAATACAAGAGAACCAGTTCCATTGGCAGCCATACATGCCCACGCCATGACACTACCACCACCATGCTTCACTGATGAGGTGGTATGCTTAGGATCTTGAGCCATTCCTTTCCTTCTCCATACTCTTCTCTTCCCATCACTCTGGTACATGTTGATCTTGGTCTCATCTGTCCATAGGATCTTGTTCCAGAACTGTGAAGGTTCTGTTAGGTGTTGTTTGGCAAACTCTAATCTGGCCTTCCTGTGTTTGATGCTCACCAATGGTTGACATCTTGTGGTGAACCCTCTGTATTAACTCTGATGAAGTCTTCTCTTGATTGTTGAATTTGACACACATACACCTACCTCCTGGAGAGTGTTCTTGATCTGGCCAACTGTTGTGAAGGGTGTTTTGTTCATCAGGGAAAGAATTCTTCGGTCATCCACCACAGTTGTTTTCCGTGGTCTCCCGGGCCTTTTGGTGTTGCTGAGCTCCCCGGTGCGTTCCTTCTTTTTTACAAACAGTTGTTTTGGCCACGCCTAATGTTCTTGCTATCTCTCTAATGGGTTTGTTTTGTTTTTTCAGCCTAATGATGGCTTGCTTCACTGATAGTGACAGCTCTTTGGATTTCATCTTGAGAGTTGACAGCAACAGATTCCAAATGCAAATAGCACACTTGAAATTAACTCTGGGCCTTTTATCTGCACATCGTAATTGAGGTAATGTGGGAATATCACACACCTGGCCATGGAACAGCTGAAAAGCCAATTGTTCCATTACCTTTGGTCCCTTAACAAGTGGGAGGCACATCTGCAAACTGCTGTAAATCATACACCGTTCACTTGAGTTGGATGTACATACCCTCAAATTAAAGCTGACAGTCTGCAGTTAAAGCACATTGTGATTGTTTCATTCCAACTTCATTGTGGTGGTGTATAGAGCCAAAGATGTTAGAATTGTGTCAATGTCCCAATATTTCTGGACCTGACTGTATATACACAAAACATTTGGTAACTCTCCAGCGGGAGTTCCCAAAGAAAAAGGGAGGGAGATCTTTTCTGCAGAAGAGGTAGACGGGGGTACCTTGGCTCTTAGGGTACCAGCGACACAAGTCTGTTGCATACTCACATGTCCAGTACGTGACACTGTAGGAGAGATAGAGTCCTGATGAAGACCAGTGTCATGTACGGTGGGTGGTGGTGTCCTAAGCCACAGAGATAAGTCCAGCATATAGCACCCCAGAACAGAAAGGCCTCCACTGCATATGTTAAACCTCTTCAACGGGTGTGCCAATCTGCAGTTAGGTGGTCGGGGGAGCTCGAGCCTCTGCATCAGAGACCGAAAGTCCCCATTTCGTTAGGTCTGGCGGCCTTTCTCTGGAGAGGAAATCACCGTTTGTCCATCGGGACGATGTGCAATCAATTTACTGGAGTATCCCCACCTGTACGCCAATTTCGCTGATCGAAGCGCCTCTGTAAGGGGGCGAAAGCATCGGCGCCGCTGCAGGGTAGCTTGTGAAAAGTCGGGATAGACCAACAGGTGCTTGTAATCCGGGCCATGGGCCTCAGGCTTGTGTAGAGCTCACAGGATGTCCTCGCACATCTTCTTTTTTTTAGATAGAGTTTTTATTTTTCATTAGAAACATGAAACAAGCATTGGGTATCAATATACAAAATTGTCAGCATTGTCGCAGCGAAAAAGGTATTATATTCCACATAGAAAAGATAAATATGAAAACGAACAATTCGTAATAGCAGTTAAAACATAGTGAAAAAAACACCAATATATCTCATCGATGGTAAAATAATCGAGACGCTGTGGTTCAAGCGAGGCGTATCCTACTATATTCCATGTTACAAACGTTAAGTAAGAATTCTTCCTAGAAGGAGACATAGAATATATAGAGTAAAGAAAGTGAGTAATAGACATAGCAAGGGAGAAAGAATGAGGTGAAAGGAGGGATGGGAAACAAACAAAGCAACAAAAAAAAGAGGGTGGTGGTGGGTGTGGTGCAGAAAAAGAGTATGGGAGGAAGGTCTCGGTATGGGGTTATGTCAGTAAAGTATATTTTAGTAACCCGGGTATAGTAATCAAGTAGGCGAGGTTTGCAGTTGTCCAGGAGACCCATCCATAGAACTCAATTCCGTGCCCCATTCCCCGGAGAGACGCCGGAATTCAGCTGTCACCAGAGTGCGATCCCAATAAAATCAGGTATCTGTGAAAGCTCTTCTAGCTTTGTCGTAATCGGTAGCCACCAAGGTCTCTTCAGCGAGTTGAAACCCATGCATTTTCCCAACCAGCTCCATCATAGCAGAGAGGTGGCAGGAACGCCAGTGTCCTGGCACATAGCAGTACACGTAGCATTAGAGAGCATCTTTTGGTAGGGCACCGCCGTGGTCGGAACTTGCCTTCCAAAACCGGGCCCCTACTGACCCACGGGCCCTTGGGCAGTGCCCGAGTGCCCGATGGGTCAGTCCGCCCCTGGAAGGAGTCCTATACTAGAATGAGATAATCTTGTACGAATTTTCAGAAAGTGCAAATATGCGTGATCCTTTATGAGTCAGTTGAAGCGTAATGTGCCAGAGTTCTGTGGGGATTGGAATGCCCAATTCTCGTTCCCATCGTCCCATATAGTCGGGAGTATGGTCATCCACTTTCTGAATAAGTTTATATAGTGCGGAGATGCTATGATCTAGTCGTAGACCCATGTCGCAGAAACGTTCAAAAGAAGTGAGGAAACGCAGCAGGCCAGTCTTACCAGGTAAGTTACAGAGAAACACCCGTAGACGGTGGTAATGGAAGGTGTCTAAAATGTGAGGGGCACTGATGGCTTTAGGATACACAGATCCGTAATTGTCCATCCCTAAAAATATGATGGGCTTGGAGACGATCCCCATCCGTGAATCTTTCCCGTAGGGAGTGGCTGACTCCACCCTGGAAGCCAGGATTATGATTTAAAGGCAGAAGTGGTGATGGTGCCGAGGATAGGATATGATTTACAGCATATGGAATGCCAAACTAGCAAAGTGGCTGATACAGAAGAGTCGGATATGTCCCTATCCTTTAGTAAGGATTTGTTAATCCAGGGGATCACCCATAGAGGTTTGCCTGCCAAGGAGATCTCTAAATCTTTCCATCGTTGTTCAGAATCAAAGGACATCCAATCTATAATTCGAGTCAAGTGTGCAGCGTAATAATACCACTTAATGTCAGGCAAAGCCAAACCTCCGGTCAATTTGGACAGGGATAGGGTCCGGTACTGAAGACGGGAACATCTGGTAGGCCATATAAAGCGTATGAGCAAGGACTGTAAGGAGCGAAAGAAGGAGGCCAGTAAAGAAACAGGAAGGGCCTGAAAAAGTAACAGGAGGCGAGGCAAAACACTCATCTTGACGAAATTGATTCTGCCTATCCAAGAGAGCATTTTAGTTTTCCAGAAGCGTAGGTCTTCTGAAATCGTCATGAACAAAGTACCAAAATTTTCAATGTGTTCTTAAGGATGACGAAAACGCCTATCTACGAATGTCTTGATGTCTGTCCAAATTGAGAGAATTAGCAGGCGGTTCGTGCGCACGGCAAGTTCTGCTTTTTACTTGAGTGAACACATACTTTTATCATACAGTATCAGACTTCTCCTTTTTCACGCCCCTCGAGGAGGGCATAGATTAACTGTTATACACATTTATTTAATCATACACATTATGGTGATTAATCAGCGGTCAGCAGATGTCTTGCATCGGAATTTTCCAGAACATCTCAACATCCTTGTTCTCATCCAGGATGAGGAACCTGTCTGGTGACTGTGGTTATCCGGTGTCTGGTGTCTGTGTTTAGCCGAAAAGTTATGAAAGAGCTTCGTTAAGCGAAATAGTGGAATGGGATTGATGTAAGGAGTGGTTCCAGGGACAATGCAAATAAGAGGGGTGAGAGAGGGCATCCCTGTCGCGTTCCATTTTGTATGAAAAACTTTTCCGACAGTGCTCCATTAACTTGAACTCTGGCCGTCAGTGCATTATAGAGAGCCATAACCCACGTCAGGAAACCGTTGCCGACACCTAGGTGACGGAGGGTAGCAAAAAGATAAGACCATGCTACTCTGTCAAACGCTTTTTCTGCATGAGTTGACAGGAGTAGCATGGGAGTCTTGTGTATCTGTGCCAGTCTGATAACTCCCAGAACCCTTGTGGTAGCATCTCGTGCCTCCCGGTCGTGTATGAAACCCACCTGGTCCGAGTGTATTAAGCGAGTCATCAACGTCAATAGGCGATCCGCCAGTACACAAGCTAATAATTTAACGTCACTGTTTAACACAGAGATGGGACGTTAGTTTGAGCATAACGTGTGATCTTTGTTTAGTTTAGGGAGAACTGTAATGGTAGCCGCGGTCGTATCCAGGTGAAAAGAAGCACCATCACTGCGGGAGGATAGGGTGGACAAGAGATGAAGTAAGAGAGAAGTTCTAAATGCCTTGTAATACTCAATCGGGAGTCCGTCAGGGCCTGGACTATGACCTGCTTTTGTAGCCTTCAAAGCCGAAGTCCATTCCTCGGCTGTGATCGGCAATCCGAGTGTCTTCACCTCAGCTGAAGTAAGTCGAACCCTGGTACGTGTGGAAAGGTAAGTAGTTAAGTGGGTAGCATAGGTCGACATATCCGGTGGTTGAAGCAGGTTGTAAAGTGAGTCAAAGTAGTCCCGGAATGCCCGTTGGATTTGAAGGGGGTTAGAAGTAGGCGGAGATTGTGATGGACAAATCTTAGATTTGTAATTCATAGTCCTGCACTTGTTTTAATATGCAAGCTAATAGCTTTCAAGGTCGATTTTCCCACAGCGCAAAGAAGCATTTTGTTTTTGTCGCAAGCATCCTAACCTTGTGGTTAAGAATGAGTTCAAGTTGGTTGCGAAGGAGCTTTATCTGTTGCGTTAATATTTCAGTGGGGTTATAAGAATGTTCGAGTTCCAGAGCTCTGATGTCCGTCAATAACATGGAGAGGTCATGAGAGAGCCGGATTTTTTGAGGGCCATACTGATAAAAACTCCCCGTATGACTGCCTTGTGTGCCTCCCAAACAGTGGGAATTGGCACATCAGGGGTCAGGTTCTCAGCGAAGAAGTCCTGTATGGCTGTGGATAAATGCTGGCAAAACATCTGATCGGTCAGCAGGGAGACATTCAATCGCCATGATTGCTCTTTCGGCCGGAAGAGTGGAGAGATATCTAAAGTAACTGGTGCATGGTCCGAGTACCAATCCAAGCTTTAGAGGAGAGGCCGAAACAGTGTTGTTGTATGAAAATGTAATCCAATCTGGAATAAGAAGAACAGACATGGGAAAAGTGTGTGTATTCCCGCCCCAAACCGCTGTGTGCCCTCCAGGAATCCCCTAGCTGTAAAGTAGCTAGAGTTCTGTGTATGTGTCTAATCGTGCTTGAGGGCATAGTCATGTAACCCATTGATATGTCCAACCGCGGGTCAAGTGGGACATTAAAATCCCCAGCCAGAATTAAAAAGCCGGAGGCGATCTCTGAAAACGGCGAAGGATACTAGCCAGTGCCTTATGTTGCGCCTTATTAGGCAAATAGACAGATGCAAAGGTATATTTTGTATCTGCAATGGTGACCTTAATGAAGAGAAATCTGCCATCTGGATCAGTCTGTGTCTCGAGTACAAAAGGAACTTGTTTAGAGAATAGTATAGCCACACCTCTAGCTTTTCCGGAGGAATAGTTGGCAAATTAACCAGTAGGGAATTGGGCGTCTCCGAGGGAGGGGGAAGCATCATCCCTGAAATGAGTCTCCTGAAGAAACACGACAGATGCCCGAAGTGCATGCAGTTCATTTAGTAATTTCCTGCATTTTTCAGGGGCATTCAAACCAAGGACGTTATAAGAGAGGAGCTTTAAAGGGGTTGGTGTGTACTTGTTGACTTGATAAGGTGAAAAGAGTTGGGAATAAGGGGAGAACCGGAGTAAGGAATGGAAGAGGGTGAGGGGAGAGAAAAAAAGGGGGGGTGTGGTAAAGGATCAAAAGAGAAAGATAGAAAGAATATGAAAGAAGAGGACAGAATGGAGAGGTGAAACGCAAGCCCAAAACACCGACCTATCAGCCCTCCGGGGAGAAAATTGTGTCGATCCTCAGTGGGGGAAACGAGAAGGAGATATCACAACAGAATGAGAAATAGAATAGAAAAAGGTCAGCAAGCAAGCGCCGTAAATTGGAAAAGAGAAAGGACAAGTGATATCTAGCCGTAACTCAGTCGCCGACTAAGTCATCTGGAGGGTTTATGCACGCCCAAAATGATCAACTTTGCATTAATGGTTAAAGACAGCTGTGCAGTTCAAGGAACTATATTAAAGTGCGACCGTGAGTAGTGCACGAATAGTATTCATAAAGTGCTGATGCAATGGTAAATTGTATAGTGCAAGGTCCACAAATGGTGCCTTAATTGACAGTGTTTAAATCTGTATGGCAAATAAGAACAGTCCAGTAAAGTGCAAAAAGGTGCAATAAATATAAATCTAATTGTTCAAATGTACAGTTCCTATTATGACCAAAAGCACATGCAAAGTGCTGTAAAAAAGTCAGTAACTACCGTGGATCTCAAGTTGAATTTTGTTCGTATCCTGGTGTGGTTGTTCCTCCTTTGGTCCTAGTGCAGTCCCAATGCTCCAGTGGGGGGAAAAGAAGGGAGAATATGGTGCAATATCGCCTGGATAAACTGTGTAATATAGGTGACAGAAACATACTTACACTCTACAGAGCCTAATACATCCAGGCCTTGGGTTGAAGCGCCTTGGGCCAAATAGAGGATGGCCACTACCCTTCATTTTGTCACCTTGGTTACCTCAAACGAGAAAGATGCAGAGAGACAACGCTCTCATAGTGTAACACAAACCAGCGGATATACAGTATAATACAGGGATTAGTCACACTCACCAATTTTGGAGCCTTAAATGTCCAGGCTCAACTGCTTAGCGTACAGTACCACTCATCGGTGGGCACTTGGACCTCTTTGTCAGCTTGCTCGTTTCCTGGATAGGGCTCCTGGTAATGTGTGTTGTATGTGCCCCAGTTCGCTGTATGCCAAAAAAGATGCCAGAACCTCACAGTACGTATGACAATAAAGCAGGATACTGTTCGTGGCTTAAAAAGGGAGCAATTTTATTAACAATTATAGCACAATATAAAAACAAAAGATATTAAGGTCGTGGGGATGTTAATAAAGGGGGTTGAGACGCGTTTCGGCACCAATCTGTGCCTTCCTCAGTCAGTAGCAGGTTGGTAGGCAAAGAAAAAGGGGGGTTAATCGATTTAGAATGCAAGGGGGCGGGATCACCAGCATGTAAAATACAGATCACGGAACTATCAGGGCTCTATTACATTCTTTGTGCAAAAAAGCTCGCACAGCGAGTTAATTTATGCACTAAGCGTTTAATGTTAACGCGCGTAAACTAACGCTGGTATTACAATCCTCGCGCATTTTTTCATCCGTCAAAAAATAACGCACGTAAAACAGATGCGCAAAAACGTGCGCAACCCGCAGAAATCGGTGTGCGGATTGATTTTTTATTTTTTATTAACCATGATCAGATTTTTAATTTTCAAAAACACAGGAACAATGTCAGAGGGGAAAACCAAACCAACCAAAACCATCTAAAAACGAGTGTGCAGGACATGCCCCATTGTGCGAGAAGAGATAGGGTATGGATAATGCTTGGAGCTGAGGAGAAACTAACTCTGGACTCCTTCGTAATTTCACAATCCCCTTTCACCTCTCCACCATCTCTTCCAGTACTCTATCACCCAGTGCCGTGGGGGCGTCTCAACTGGACCGTTATAATGTGCCTGATCTTCCTCTTGGCAGTCTAGTGCTAAAGTCAGTATGCACTGCCTGGTAACGGCACATGTAGCCGGTGCTAGCCATGCTCACATTCTGTCATCCTATACAAGATGATTATTTACAAATCCCTCACTTAGTCCAGGATTCTCTGTAGAATACCCCAGGTGGGACACTGAATTCTTATCCTCATACACAACGTTTCATAGAATTGCCATCATACAGTGAATTTGCCTTTTTATTACGGTGTGCCCATCCGTCATCCCACGTGATTCATAATGTCTCACAATGTGTCCCCACCTGCCTTACTTTGGCTGGAAGAGATGGGTGTGGTGACGTTTTTACGGATACGCAAATTAATCCTTCAAGCTGGACTCCTGGTTTGTGCTGGGATCTTTCTCCTCTGGGTGTCAGTGATCCTCTACGGCAGCTTCTATTACTCCTACATGCCAGCTGTCAAGTTCTCCAGCCCTGTGCACTACCAATACAGCTGCTTTTGTGATCCTCCTCCTGGTATCCTTTGCTCATTTCCTACAGCTAATATGTCTCTTCTGAAGAATAACCGTGATCGGGTGCTGATGTATGGGCAGCCGTATTGCATGTCACTGGAGCTTCATGTCCCAGAGTCTTTTGCTAATCAGGACTTGGGGATGTTCATGGTGTCCATGTCATGTTACACACATAGTGGCAAGGAGATCTCACACACAGCTCGATCAGCTATTCTGCATTACAAATCTCCTCTTTTACGTACGTTGGAGACCTTTGCCTTCTTACCTTTGCTGCTTTTTGGAATGTCTGAACAGAAGCTGTCCCTAGAAGTGGAACTTTATTCAGCATACTGTGAAGACTCGTATGTCCCCACCACGGGGGCAGTGATCAAGATCCAGAGCCTCAGAATACAGATATATAGTGCTGAACTATGGGTACATGCACATTTTACTGGACTGAGATATCTTTTGTATAATTACCCAATTTCCACTGCCATCATTGGTGTTTCCAGTAACTGTTTCTTCTTGAGTGTTGTGGTCATGCTCAGCTATGTGCAGTGGGGACTTGGTAGAACACGTGGGCAGGCTGATGAGCGAAGTCGAAGAAATCCTGAGCAAAGAAGAATGGAGGCTTTCAGAAGGGAATCTGTAGAGCCTGACGATCATGACACATCGGCAGCTGAGACCATAGGACACGGTGAAGTCGGGGAGCCCATAACCAGCACAAAGCCATCTCCAAGCTCAGGTCAAGCAGATGATGATAATGTGACTACACAGACTACAGAGCATCAGGATGGCAGGAATCCCTTGCATATTCACACAGATGTGGAAGAGTTTATGGATGCAGAGAGGGATCCACAAAATGACGGCCAAACCACAGCTCTTCGCCAACGAACGGAAGGAAAAGGAATCAAAGACCTCTTTGCTGCTATGAAAAAAACCAAAGTGCGTTTTTATTAAAATTTTTGAAGCATGACCAAGAATAAGTATTCAACCTGATTGTCTTCCAATTGCTTCTCTGAGCCTGAAACGTAACAGGAATACTATAGGGTAGTGATGAAGTAATTAACCCCACATACATTTGACACCTTTTTAATGGTGATATAACATTCAGTGATTTGGAATTCTTTAACATCTGTTTAGCTGTTACATTGTTTTTTCATTCATGAAATTGTTTTGCATATGTATATGTATTTTCTTCAAAATTTCCTCTCCTCTTTTTGGATGTTTTGTAAATTTTTATAGGGTACCGAGTAGTTCATAGAAGAGAACATACGGTTTCATCTTTTAGAAGTTTATTTATTATTATTTTTTAAATTTCAATACAATATTCTTTGTTTTCTTTTTCTCTTCTATGCTTAACACTCAATACAGATCTTCAGCTGTTTTACCCAGAAGAAAACAGAGCAGTGCGTGTATTAAACAGCCAGCCATGCTTCCGAGTATATTTGGGCTTTTTGCAGTAATCTGGAGCAATATCTGCATTCCTCTTTCCACAGGACGGGAACAAAATATCAGTGTTTACTCAATGTATGTTGTAAGGGATATGTTTGTTTAAAAACACAAAAAAAAATAGCGCCCCCACAAATAAAAAAAACGTCTCCGTTTTATTGTTTGGGTATGCGTAGAATGTGTAACTATACGTTGCTGCGTATTATTTTTTGGGCTGGTGTATTTGGGTTCGGCCAGGACGTTCAGATTTGCCTTTAACACCAGCTTCTCAGAGACGTTAAAATTATGCGCGCAAACGCTGTGCGTTAAATTTTGCGCATAGATTGTAATACCATCCGCGTACCAGCGCACAAATGCATTTGCGCTCACAATGTTAAGTATAGGACGTGCGCAGTACATTACGCTCGCGCAGGTCCACCCGCGTTAAACGTTACAACGTTACAACGTCGTTGTAATACGACGTTCAGCGCAAAGGGTTTTGCCCCTCCGTTAATACGTTTTTGCGCACGCGTTAAAATTTGCGTTAGGAATAGACATGTGCATTCGTTTTAGTACTAAAACGATTTCGTCCGAATTTTGGGATAATTTAGTTTTCCCACCCCTGATTTTCAAGTTGTGCCGGCGTGAGTGGTCTTCAAGGTCTGCTAGTTTGAGTATTGTTCCATCAGTTCCTCCATGTCCTCAACTCTCGCTGTAATGCTGCTGTGTTTGTCTTCCTACCTAGAGGTTCTCTCCCCAATATTCCGAATATCTTTAAGAATGTCAGCCGACACCGTATCGAGGTGGGTAGTAAGTGGCAGAGAGCTCCTTAAGCATCATCTCCATGTGGGAGTAGAACACCACGAGGTCTGTGCTCACGCCGGGCATACTCGGAAGTGGGGATGAGTCGCCACCATTTTGGTGGCCCACATCATCTTTGCGCTTACCATGCCTGGGAGCGAAGAACTCCTGCTTATGTTTCGCAGCCACCATAGCATCCACAGGTGCCGGGATGTTGATCGTGCAGTAGTGGTGTGAGGTATTGGAAAGGTTTCCACTTGAATTAGTTATCTAGAATAATATTCACAGCACTGAGCCCCAAGAATAATATGCACAGCACTGGACCCCCAGAATAATATACCCAGCACTGGTTATATGGATATATTTGCCCCATCTCACGTGGATATATTTGCCCCAGCTCACATGGATATATTTGCCCCGGCTCATATGGATATATTGCCCCCAGCTCATATGGATATATTGCCCCCAGCTCACACATGGATATTTTGCCCCAGCTCACACATGGATATTTTGCCCCAGCTCACACATGGATATATTTGCCCACAGCTCATATGGATATATTGCCCCAGCTCACACATGGATATATTGCCCCAGCTTATTGCATGGATATATTGCTCCAGATATATTGCTCCAGATATATTGCATGGATATACAGTCAGGTCCAGAAATATTGGGACATCGACACAATTCTAACATCTTTGGCTCTATACACCACCACAATGGAGTTGGAATGAAAACTAAACTGCTGGGTTTCATCCCTGGTGATGCTCTGCCAAGGCTCTACTGCAACTGTCTTCAGTTCCTGCTTGTTCTTGGGGCATTTTCCCTTCAGTTTTGACTTCCGCAAGTGAAATGCATGCTCAATGGGATTCAGGTCAGGTGATTGACTTGGCCATTGCATAACATTCCACTTCTGTCCCTTCAAAAAGTCTTTGGTTGCTTTTGCAGTATGCTTTGGGTCATTGTCCATCTGCACTGTGAAGCGCCGTCCAATGAGTTCTGCAGCATTTGGCTGAATGTGAGCAGATAATATTGCCCGAAACACTTCAGAATTCATCCTGCTGCTTTTGTCAGCAGTCACATCATCAATAAATACAAGAGAACCAGGTCCATTGGCAGCCATACATGCCCACGCCATGACACTACCACCACCATGCTTCACTGATGAGGTGGTATGTTTAGGATCATGAGCAGTTCCTTTCCTTCTCCATACTCTTCTCTTCCCATCACTCTGGTACAAGTTGATCTTGGTCTCATCTGTCCATAGGATCTTGTTCCAGAACTGTGAAGGCGTTGTTAGGTGTTGTTTGGCAAACTCTAATCTGGCCTTCCTGTGTTTGATGCTCACCAATGGTTGACATCTTGTGGTGAACCCTCTGTATTCACTCTGGTGAAGTCTTCTCTTTATTGTTTACTTTGACACACATACACCTACCTCCTGGAGAGTGTTCTTGATCTGGCCAACTGTTGTGAAGGGTGTTTTGTTCACCAGGGAAAGAATTCTTCGGTCATCCACCACAGTTGTTTTCCGTGGTCTCCCGGGTCTTTTGGTGTTGCTGAGCTCACTGGTGCATTCCTTCTTTTTGAGAATGTTCCAAACAGTTGTTTTCGCCACAGCTAATGTTCTTGCTATCTCTCTGATGGGTTTGTTTTGTTTCTTCAGCCTAATGATGGCTTGCTTCACTGATAGTGACAGCTCTTTGGATCTCATCTTGAGAGTTGACAGCAACAGATTCCAAATGCAAATAGCACACTTGAAATGAACTCTGGGCCTTTTATCTGCACATTGTAAATGGGGTAATGAGAGAATATCACACACCTGGCCATGGAACAGCTGAGAAGCCAATTGTTCCATTACCTTTGGTCCCTTAACAAGTGGGAGGCACATCTGCAAACTTCTGTAAGTCCTACACCGTTCACCTGAGTTGGATGTACATACCCTCAAATAAAGCTGACAGTCTGCAGTTAAAGCACATTGTGTTTGTTTCATTCCAACTCCATTGTGGTGGTGTATAGAGCCAAAGATGTTAGAATTGCGTCGATGTCCCAATATTTCTGGACCTGACTCTACCTGTACGTAGTGATACCTTTCACTGATCAGTATAGTTTCCAGACCTGAATAAGAGTGTTACTCTCTTGAAAGCTTGTCTTTAAAATGTAATGTTAATCCAATAAAAATGGTATCACCACGTACTGCTATACTCGTGATATATATATTTTTTCTTCAGGTAATAGGGGTTGTGGAATTTGTGGGTGAGTTCCCTCACTTTTTTCCCAGGACTTGACCCCTGCATATAGGTATATGATAGGGGTGTGTAGGTGCTCATACAGGTGTAAAATAAGGCTGTGTAGGCGTATGTAGTGTGGTTTGAGCCTAACTGTACTAATTGCAGGGTTGGCACTTTGAGACACATACAGGTGAAACTTTAAAAATTTGAATATTGTGCAAAAGTTCATTTATTTCAGTAATGCAACTTAAAAGGTGAAACTAATATAAGAGATAGTTCAAGCCGTGATTTGTCATAATTGTGATGATTATGGCTTACAGCTCATGAAAACCCCAAATCCACAATCTCAGAAAATTAGATTATTGTGAAACTGCTCAAACTGTCCCACTCTAATCAGCTAATTAAGCCATAACATCTGCAAAGGGTTCAAGAGCCTTTAAATGGTCTCTCAGTCTGGTTCAGTAGGAATCACAATCATGGGAAAGACTGCTGACCTTACAGTTGTGCAGAAAACCATAATTGATACCCTCCATAAAGGAGGGAAAGCCTCAAAAGGTAATTACAAAAGAAGTTGGATGTTCCCAAAGTGCTGTATCAAAGCACATTAATAGAAAGTTATGTGGAAGGGAAAAGTGTGGAGGAAAAAGGTGCACAAGCAGCAGGAATGACCGCAGCCTGTAGAGAATTGTCAGGAAAAGGCCATTCAAAAGTGTTGGGAACTTTCACAAGGAGTGGACTGAGGCTGGAGTCAGTGCATCAAGAGCCACCACACACAGAGGGATCCTGGACATGGGCTTCAAATGTCGTATTCCTCTTGTCAAGCCGCTCCTGAACAACAAGCAACATCAGAAGCGTCTTACCTGGGCTAAAGAAAAACAGACGTGGTCTGTTGCTCAGTGATCCAAAGTCCTCTTTTCTGATGAGAACAACTTTTGCATCTCATTTGGAGACCAAGGACCCAGAGTATGGAGGAAGAATGGAGAGGCACACACTGCAAGATGCTTGAAGTCCAGTGTGAAGTTTCCACAGTCTGCGTTGATTTGGGGAGTCATGTCATCTGTTGATGTTGGTCCACTGTGCTTCATTAAGTCCAGGGTCAACGCAGTCGTCTACCAGGAGATTTTGGAGCACTTCATGCTTCCTTCCGCAGACGAGCTTTATGGGGATTCTGACTTCATTTTCCAGCAGGACTTGTCACCGGCCCACACTGCCAAAAGCACCAAAACCTGGTTCAATGACTGTGGGATTACTGTGCTTGATTGGCCAGCAAACTCGCCTGACCCGAACCCCATAGAAAATCTATGGGGCATTGCCAAGAGAAAGATGAGAGAAATGAGACCGAACAATGCAGAAGAGCTGAAGACTGAAGCATCCTGGTCTTCCATAACACCTCAGAAGTGCCACAGGCTGATAGCTTCCATACTACGCCGCATTGAGGCAGTAATTGCTGCAAAAGGGGCCCAAACCAAGTACTGAGTACCTATGCATGCTTATACTTTTCAGAGGTCCGATATTGTTCTATGTACAATCCTTCTTTTATTGATGGTGGATTTGGGGTTTTCATGAGCTGTAAACCATAATTATCACAATTATGACAAATCACGGCTTGAACTATCTCATATATTAGTTTAACCTTTTAAGTTGCATTACTGAAATAAATGAACTTTTGCACGATATTCTAATTTGTCGCGTTTCACCTATAAACTGGTTTTAATGATTCAGTTTGGGCCTTCGGGCTCAAAAAGGTTTGCCATCACTGGCATAGTATATCATGCAAAATAAATTGTATTAATCTAGTGCAAGATAATTAAAGAAGCTCATTAGTCTGAAACAAAGGCTGCAAAAAGAAGCATAGTGATGGGAATGAAAAAACTAAAAAATAAAACAATACTCAATGAAATGTAAATGAATAATGTGAGCCAGGAAGTCGCATAAGTAAACGTCCAATACAGTGATGTAAACATTATTATTTATTTATAAAGCGCCAACACATTCTGCAGCGCAGTGCAATGGGTAAAGACAAGAAAATTCTACAATACATCAATAAGGCAAGTCACATAGTTACATAGGCTGAAAAAAGATGTGCGCCCTTCACACATTACCTACTGCTGTTGATCCGAAAGAAGGCAAAAAGTTAATTTATCACCAACAGATACAGGAGGAATTGCGAGCCCTATTGCCATGGCAATTTACAATCTTCATAAACATCTAAATAGTGCACAAATACAGTAAATATGTGTTTAAGCAGCATGTGCAATACTTATGAGACCAACTGAGTCGATTCAGAATAGTAATAACAAATAATCATTCTTGAGGCATTTTCGTTCTGAATACAAGATCTAACATTTTAGTGTAACACAAAAACATTGCCCACATATGTTGTGTGTATAAAAGTGAAAGTCCATTGGGACACCAGTGATACGTGGAAGCACCAGCAGCATTGGAGATCCATAGGTCACACACGGCAAGAGACATGAAGAGCCACAAGGATTGAGAATTCATCACCAGTTAAGTGAAGGGTAACTGTAAAATAAAGAATTCAGAAGAAAATTAAAGACTGATAAAAAATCCAAAGCAAATGAGGGACTTTTATATCAGAGTAAGCAGATACAGTAAATTGTGGATTATTCCAGTCTTGGTGTTAGATTAATCTTTTAATAAAGACAGTAGGCGAATATTTTGCATTCCCTTTTCTTTACTAAAACCTCCAGCAGCAAAGATAATGCGTAACTTGAAGAAATATGAGATAACCAATCAGGACATAGCATATCCCATATCAGGGCAGTGAACCCCTCCCAAGTCCTCTTTTCTTTGATAGATGAACTAGAGGAACGATGAACAAACCAGGAGAGAAGGAAGACAAAACTTAAAGGAGCACAACGGAAGAACAAAACCAATCCACAGGAAGCAGTACAACCAGGAACAAAACTGGAATAAAACTTGTGAAAGCTAGAAGGAAAAACAAGAGAATTGTGAAAGTATTTCAGAGCACAAATGGGCACAAGCGCGGCGACAAAGCGAGTCCAAACTACATGAGCGGGAGTGAACTATGCAACAGCGCGCAAGGAACAACCCAATACTAAATCGCAACCGATGAGCATACGTACAGTGCCCACTTGGAGAAAGTAGAGGTTAGGGAAAAAATGACTTGAGACAGAAGCCTTTTTTTATTTTTAGTTATAGTATGTTTATTATTCAAGTAATTCAAGGTAGACATGGAGAAGACAGACCAACAACGCCCAGGCACAGGGCTGGGAAGGGAGGGTAAAATGTTCGCCCCCTGTCTTTATTAAAATTAAGATTATTCTAACACCAAGGCTGGGATAATCCACAATATCATATGAAGGCAGGAGGCTTAATATTTTGCAATTTTAAAACTGAACCAACGGTAACGCTGCTAGTGAACGAGGGCAAAAATTAAAAAGGTTCTAAAAGGTAGTTTCTCTGGACCTGTCTGCTGCCGCCAGAATGTCCATGAGAGAGCTACCAGCCGCCATGGGGGAGGAAGCCGCAGCGCCCCTAACCGAGTGGGCACCAAAGGAGGGATCTATACCTGTGAGGGTGAGCAACCAGCTACCCATCTGGCTAGTGTTGGTGAAGAAACAGGTTTGTGAAGCGGAACGTAGGAGACCAGCAACTAACCAAGAGTGGTGTGACGCAGGGAACGGTGTGGTCTAGGTAAGCACAAACACAGCGAGCAATACGCAAGAGGGGCGCAGCAGGAAAATAGGGGTAGGCAACCTCTGAAGACATAGTCTTCGAACGACGTGTGATGGAAAATATTGCACCCTCCGTAGAAAAAGCAATCTCGGTGGCATCAAACACACGCACATCTGCAACCCGACAGAAGGAAAATAAACATTACTGTCAATTTAGCGCAGAGAGAGGGAATTGTCATCCGGCCCCTGGCGACAGAAGTCTAAGATTAGCTTAACATTCCACAATCTATTGTATCGGGGCCTCAGTGTAATAACAAGGTGAATACCTTTTAAGGAGGCGGCAGACCGCGGGGTCCTTACCCACATAGAGGCTGGCCATGGGGACATGCGCAGCTGAGTTAGCGTATCTAAATAAATTAATGGTACAGTAGGACTTCCCAGATAGGTAGAGGTCCGGCAAGAAGTTGAGTATCAGAGGCACAGGTGCTGTTGCGGGATCCGCTTGCTGTGACTGACACCAGCATGACCAAGCTGCCCAGGCAGAACGATAGCATTTTCAGTGCCCAGGATTCCCATAGCAACGTTTTAGCAGATTCTGACAATCCTGATGAGACGGAATTCCAGAAAGTGTCTACGCCACCAGCTGTAGATGGTCCTGCAGAGTCATCAGATGACAATTGCACTGAGGATCCAGAAAGTTGGTAGGGAAGCATGGCAGTGTGTGATGGCACGAGAGGAGGAGAGCCAGGGGGAACCAAGACTGGGATGGTCACAGAGGTGTGAGAAGGAGAATCCAGACTGACTGGCAGCGAACCATCTGGAGCGTAAGCATGATCATGGGAAAAGGAGGAAACGCATAGACACCTGTGGAAGGCCATGTCTGAAGGAAGGTATCCACTGCTGATGAGTGTGGGTTTGGGAGCCAGCTGAATTACTCCGTAAACTGGTGATTGAGATGGGAAGCAAAGAGGTCCAGATGGAATGGACTGCATAGGGTGTTGAAGCGCTGGAAAACTGTAGTGTCCAAATTCCAGGCGCTGCTGTCCCGCCAATAACTCGAAAACCAGTCTGTGACATAGTTGGTGGAGCCAGGTAAATATTCCACTCGGATCGAGATATTCCTCTCCAGGCATTATTCGTAGAGGAACAACGTTAGATCCGACAGCAGCTTGTACCGAGAGCCCCCTAGACGGTTGGCGTATGGAACCGCCGACACGTTGTCTATGCGAAGCAGCAGATAGCAGTCCCATGGTGATGTGGAACAACTGCGAACATCAAAGAAGCCTGCAATGAGTTCAAGGCAGTTAATGTGCAGTTGTTGTTCCTCTGGAGACATACACCTCCCATAGAGGCGAGGACACAAGTCGCACCCCATCTGACATGGCTGGCGTTTGACTCCAAGATGAAATCCAGAAGGGAACTGAAGATGGCCCGGCTGTTCCACGCTTCCATGCGATGAATCCACCAGACGAGCTCCACACAAACTTCTGGATTGATAGGAACCATTTGGTCATAACAGGGGTCTCGGCATAGATAACTGTCTTAACCGCTGCATCGCCCAGTAGTGGTGCAGATCCGGAAAGATGGCTTGGAAAGATGAGGTGAGTAGCCCAACCACTCATGCCAGATCTCGAAGGCGGACGTGTCCCCATGCCAAGACACCACAGAGCGACTTTTTTATTTTGCAGAGCCTTGAGCGGGTAAGACACAGTTGGCAGCGGAGTGAGTCCACGTCGAAGACCAGAAACATGACTGTTTGAGCTGGACATAAAGCTGACTTGTCGAAGTTGAGGATAAGCCCAAGTTGCTGCAGAAGGCCAATCACCGTAGTGGTGTGCTTAGCTGCCGCTATCGGATCTTGGTCCTGTGGATGTTGTCTAGGTATACTATGGAGCGAATGTCCTGGGTTTTGGATAAAGGCCATGACTGGCTTCAGCAGTTTCGTGAAGCACCAGGGTGCCTAGCTGAGGCTGAACGGTAGGCAGTTGAACTGCCACAGAGGGTCGTTCTATCTGAATTGTAGGTAGTGATGACATGTCGAGTCTACGGGCACTGTGAGGTACGCATCCTTGACATCCAGGCACGTGAACCAGTCGTTCTCTATGAAAAGATACCGCAAAAGATGGATGCCCTTCATTTTGAAGTGGTGGTAGGTGACAAAAGTGTTTAGCGCCTTAAGGTTGATGACAGGTCGCAGATCACCTGCCATTTTTGTGCACCAGAAATACATTGCTTACAAACACAGGGAGTTGTTTTTGGCAGGCTAAATGGCTCCTTTTTGGTGCAGAGAGGTGAGCTCCTATGCCACCAAGCTGGCCTCCCCCCCCTGTCAAAGTGAGCTTGGGCTGGGAAAAAAAACTTTGGTAGGGGGCCTGAGAGGATTCTAGTAAAAAACAGTGATGGTTTGAAGAACCCAAGGGTCCAAAGTCAGTGTACGCCATTTGGACGGAAAAAACATAGTCGGCCCGCAACGGGTACTAATGGTAAAGGGAGTTGGAGTATTCTTACCTGCATTGAAATGACCTCTGGCACAGGATTGGTCTTGATCACGGAAAGAGCCTCTAGTGGAGCCTCTGGATAGGACTGGACAAGGGCTGTACTGGCAGACCCTGGTTGGAACCGAGAGACGGTGCCGATAGTATGATGAGTAGCGACTGGCGACCCGACCCCTTGGTGCCCTGGAGGAGAAACAGTTGGTGTTGAACACTTGTTTCATTGAGGTTTGGACCTTCTGTAGGTTAGAATAGATGTTGGGACAAAGGATATTGGTTGACGGAGATAGTAAATAAAATTTAACTTTTATTGGAAACTAAGAAATAGAACAACATAATGACAAACCAAAGAATAGATAAAAAGTCTCTGAGGCTCCAATCAGCGTAATAAATGCCACATAGCGTACTAGGTGCACCTAGATATGTCTCTCCTAGGGGATACAAACAGACAAACAACCTAAATTCTGTCAACTCCTATAAAAAGTAAAGAAACGGACCTTTGTGGGTCCGCACAGAAGGACAGAGAAAAGCCTGCTATAGAGAGCGTTCCCAATAGGATTAGTGGCAAATGAAATTGCATTAGGTAGAGGAAAGGTTGGGGCCCAAAATCACTGCTGGGAGCACTACCAGATTAGAGCCAACCCACCCCAAGATTAACACCAAACCACTCCCATGCAGATTATGTTTTTGATTTTAATATTTGTTTATTCTCTGTGATTTGATGTTAATCTTGGGGTGGGTTGGCTCTAATCTGGTAGTGCTCCCAGCATTGATTTTGGGCCTCAACCTTTCCTCTATCTAATGCAATTTCATTTGCCACTCATCCTATTGGGAACTCTCTCTATAGCAGGCTTCTCTCTGTCCTATTGTGCGGACCCACGAAGGCTCATTTCTTCGTAGCCCACCAGACGCGATGAAGTGGTACGTGTGGGTTTCTTTTATGCCCACGTCCTGTTCGATTGTGGAGGGATTGGGATTCTGTCCATCATCATCGACGTCCGAGTGACCTGCCTGGTACTCAACCAGCTCAAAATTGTCATTGAGCGGTGCGTCCTCAACTGCATGGAACGTATCAGGAGTGTCATGTTTTTTTTAAGCAGACCCTTGTCGTTTGCTGCCGAGGACTGGCCCTTCCAAGGGTGTTTGTGGCTCAAGGATTCCCCTCCTAAGTGATCCGAATCCTCTGAATTATGAGGTAATGTAGCACTGGACGCGGCCTGTGGTGGGACTGCCGCCAAGGCCTGAGGCAATGTCTTGGTAATGGCAGACAGCAATCATGCCTTAAACTCCGCTGAATTGGGAGGCATAGAAGTAGGATCCATGACAGAAATAGGGCCCAATTCGGGGATCACCCAAATACAATTCAAATGACGGCTGTACACTGGGGTCATCGGTGAGATAGGGGTTCACCCAGAGTACATAGAGCACTAAGAGGCTCATTAGCGGTTAGCGGGGCTCACCCGGTGGAAGTAAGGGCATGTAGCCACTGAGGAGAACTGCGGGTCTCATCTGCTGGTAGGGAGGAGAAGAGGCTTTAAAACATAGCCAGAGAATATATGTGACAGTGGGACTCACCCCTCAATGCGGAGAAAACGGGCAGCCACCTGAGAGTGCCGCGAGCTGCACCAGTGCAGAGGAGTGTGTTGCCCAAAATAGTGGGCGGACCTATGACGCATCACCAAACCACGCTTCTCGCCACAAGATAGCGGCTATCGCAAGAATGTGAAAGCCCCAACTCAGAGTGAAAAACACTGCGAACTACTGCAGAGAGAAAACGGCGCCCGGCACGAGCAGCAATTAAAGGGGGTGACCCCAAGACCCCCACCTTTCAGAGCAAAACTGCACTCAGAACTGTGGAGGGAGGCCACAAGAGCCACAACCGGAGTGAAGGTGCTCAACCAGCAGCCCAATACGATAAAAACCTTATCTGACAACAAATATATAGCTTTGGGGAAAATACGCAGGGAAAATAAACCCTGGAAAAACTGACCTAGGCCAGGAGGGGAGTTGGTAACCGACTCACCTGGAGGTCGGCAGCAACGTAAAGATGATTTGGGAGCGGTTTACAGCCCTGAAATGGGATATGCTATGTCCTGATTGGTTGTCTCTTTTTCCTCATGTTACACATTAGCTTTGCTGCTGAATGTTTTAGTAAAGAAAAGAGAATGCAAAATATGAAGCCTCCTGCCTTGATATAAAATTAAGACCCTTAGGATGAAGTGTGGCAAGTTCCTGAATCCAGAATGTTTACCTTTAAGTCTCTTGGTCCTGTCACCACCTTGTCTCAGTAGTGATACACACTCAACAATCTGAACCTTTAGTTTTATGATTGTAGGTAATGAAATAGTAAGGAACTGAAAGATGGTGAAGTTCAGTATGAATAGTAAGTTTTTTCTTGGAGCATCTGGCTTTAATTTTTTGAGTGGTTTCTCTGGCATAGCCCACAAGGGCACTTCAAAACAAGCTGCCAAGTCTGTGTCAAAAGTAAATTTCACTTTTTTATTCTATATTTCATGTTAGTGTGGGGTGCAAAAAATAATGGCATTGCAAGATACACAGTTAAGACTTAGAAAATGTTCCTGTCTTCATGAGACCAACAAGACAACTACTCATCGTAGGTATTTTACAAGGCAATAAGTCAGCTTTAACAAGTATTTTATGAATATTGGAAGGTCATTAATATGCCAGTATCAGAGATATATAGAATTCCTCCATCATTGGGTGGGCTTTAGATAAGTGCCAATGTTTCCTGACTTGTTTTTGATCCAAAATTATAAAAAGTAGTCAAATTGGCACACACATTTTATCTAATTTCACACATGGATATTCTAACATTGCTATGAACAAATGTTGAGGTATTGACCAATGCAGCATCAGTTTGTATCTGGTGAAGAAGATTCTTGGGTTAAAACAAATTCATAAATTTCTGTGCCATTTTAAATATTTGTGCATCATGTTAAATGGATTCCAAAACAATGAGTTTTACACACAAAAATTGTCTCTTGGGTAGAGATTTAAGAACTGAAGGTGGGTAAAAACATGATTTTAAAAAGATTACGTTCTAAAGGTTTCCTTTACAGGCTCGAACGAAATGTGAACCCATATTTGAACATAAGGATATCAAGAAAGCTAACTTCCACAGAACATCACAAAATGCCAAAGTTTAAATTTTTATTCAGATTTCAAACATTAGCTTGAGGTTTCAGTAACCCTGGCCCTACAGATGTTTCTCAACTACATTTTTCATAGGTTTCTGCCAACCTAATGAGTGGCTGAGCATTATGTAATATGTAGTTTTAAAACATCTGGAGGGTCAAGATTGCTGACCCCAATGTACAGCATATAAAATGTTTTTTCTGTATTTTATCATCAAAACCTTTGGTTATTTATTCTATGGCAGTGTTCCCAACCTTGGTCTTCACGTAACCTAAACAGGCCAGATTTTAACCCCTTGGCTACGGAAGACATGGCGAGATGGCGCACCGCCTAGGATTGATTACGGAAGGAGACTGGGAACTATTTCTTCCCAGGGTCACTCTGCTCCTGCTGAGAAAAGAAGCGACTGATCAGGCCACTGTTCTTGCCACGGGAGTATCGGATTCATGGGGGGGGGTTAGGGGGTGCTAAATGATTTTGAAAGTGGGATCAGTTAGCACCAGCATTTAGGTGTCGCTAAAATTTTGTTTAGTCCATCGCTATTGTAATTTGTGCTAGGCCTTTGTAATACCTTACTTATCCTAATGCTAATTACTGATTGTGCTCCCCATGTCAAATATAGGATTTTCAAAATACAGTAAGCTTGCAGAAGCTAGCTAGTCACCAATGCACTAATGGATTTTTCACGGGTTTAGCTTCAGGAAGGTAATATGGGGGCATGCGTTCAAGTCACTTATCGTAATGGTAACAGTTACTCATCAGAACGTTCACATGTAATTCAGCCCTTCATTTCTCTTTTCTTTTCGTTTTTTGCAATACTGTTGCATCCATGTCTACTTTTCAGGTATAAAATGAACAATCCACTCACCTTCTCACTTCTCATGCTGGAACAAGTGTGTAGCTGATGACACCATGCATAATTACGTCTCTAAAATGCAAGCCGGTCAACCGGTGCATGGAAAGGTGGGAGTACTTTGGACCCCTATATTTCCATTTCATTCACGCAACAAGGTCAAGCGAGGTGTCATTGTAAAGGCCAGATTCTGGCCTTTCAAATGATAGCAAACCTGACTATGTAAATTTTTTTAAAAGTTGAACAAAAAATTATTTAAAAATTTGATATGTCATAAAAATAGGCAGTAACAGGTTCTCCATTTCTAGTGCTGGTGCTAGGATAAGTGAATTTAACACAAGACCCCCATATTACATTCCTGATGCTAATCCAGTGAAAAATCTGTTAGCGCGTTGGTGATTGCGTTATTTTACTGTACTTTGCACTCCCTATGTTAAGTATAGGATTTGCAATCAGTAATTTAGCATTAGGATAAGTAAGGTATTACAAGGTCCTAGCGCTAATGTGACGGGACACCGTCTCTTCCCGCCTGTCCTGGCTCTCCAGACACCCCCTTACCAGGATCAGCCCGGCCTCTGAGTTGCTCGGAACTCAGTGCCTCGAGCAGCCTGATCCGCAGCTCCAGACCTGCTTGTTCTGAACGCCTGCCTTGGAGCCTCTTTGCATTTCCAGAATGCCGCTCAGTGCTTTCTGAGAGTGATTATAGCTGTAGCGTAGCTGAAAGAGACACCAGGCAGGCTGTATGTTCATTACAGGATACACACTGGCCATTTCACTTGGCCTGCTTTTATTTGGTTCACAATCAGATAACAACAGTTAACATTCCCGCCGCCCAGACATTTCGGCACCGCCATTCATCAGTTCCCCATCAGGTCCTCTCAGAATGCAAGCTCTTGAGCAGGGGCTTTTATGGTACTGTTCTATGTGTTTAACTTGCATGTATATTGGTTATCCTGTCTTTCCCATTGTACAGCGCTACGGTACATGGTGGTGCCTTATAATTAACTGTACCTGCAGTCATACAGAGCACAGGTCCTTGTTTGGGGGGGATTCCAGAGGAGCAGCAGTGATCCAGGGGTACAGTTTGATAGCTCGGGTCCCTAGGGTGTCACAGTCCAAAAAGCGCCCAGATCTGGCGGTAGGGACACGAATGGCAGCATATAGTAGATATCCCCCTTGGATGCCGCATGGTCAGGGCTGCTTAAGCTCCTGGGGTCAAGAAAGGCTCAGCAAAGTGGGTTCCCAATGGAGCTCCCTCCTGAAAATCACCACAACGGTAGCTCGCCTGAGGATCATCCCACGTTTGAAATATCACCCCACTGGAGCAGTTAGTTTTCGGGGTGCAGATGTTTAAAGCTTCTACAGATGGCTCCATTACAGGCAATGAGGTGTATTCCAGGAATGGGATTGGTTGGCCCTTCTAGCTCCTTGGACGGTGATTGGCTGGGGTTTCAAACCCAGCTCAGGCTTTCAATCCCAGGTTAACCCTGGTGTCGGATAACACAGTGAGCCTAAGGGACAGGCTTACAGGCATTTTGATTACGTGCTGATATGGGGGGGGGGAGAGTCACAAAAGCACCACTTTAAAACACTAAGAGACAAATAGCTTAACTGAGGGGAATAGCAGAGGAGCGAGGGGTTAATACAGTCTCTGAGCAAGGGGTTCCGCGACAACGATACGTTTAAAACCACACAATATAAATGAACATAAGGTCTTCTCCAAAGCAACGGTCTATGTCTTTTGGGGTTTTTGCAGTGGAAATAAAAGTCTTTGTGTTTGATGCGGGGAGCGCTACGTCAGTTCCATGACAGCTAATTACTGCAGAGATGAACTAAACCAAATTTTATTAATGATACCTAAGAGCTGATACTAACTGATTCTGCTTTTGCAGACTCATTTCGCACCCCCTAAACCCTCAAAAAATCCAATACTCGCCTTTCATCCCACAGCGAGAATGGTGGCCTGATTCGCCGTTTCTCCTGGCTGAGAGTAGAGTGAGACTGAGAACAAATTGGTGATACTCGGAAGCGCTACTGCAAGTATCATTGAGGGCAACACTGCATTCCGTGGCAAGGTGCTGAGGTAGCGCCTGCCCCGGAATCTAATTCGGAATTAGAATTTTTAAATAGAGCTTTTTAAAAAATGCAGACATTTACTAACTACCCAGGGAGGATAAATATGGCAAATAAAGTATATATTTATACAAACTACACCACCACGCACTTCAAATGTTGGATGCTTTTAATTCTCCTTCAGAAATTGTGCACATAATAGATTATATAATTTGTCACCTTTTGTTTAAAAACAAACAACATTTCTTAACGTTTATTTAGGATTCCACACTAGGTAAACATGATGTAAACCGAAGAATAAAATCATTAGAAAGATCAGCAAATAATCTTAGGGATGCACCAATACTGTTTTTTTTAAGACCGAGTACAAGTACCTATACTTTTTAAAAGTACTCACCAATACCGAGTACCAGTATTTTTATTTAAAGTCATGTGACTGCTTTTCAATAGGAACAGACCTCATACATATATTGCCCCCAGCTCACACATATTGCCTCCAACTCACGTACTGGCCCCAGCTCACATTATTGCCCCCAGCTCTCATACTGCTTCCAGCTCACATATTGCCCCAACTCACATACTGCCCCCAGCTCACATTATTGCCCCGGCTCACATTATTGCCCCCAACTCTCATTCCCCCACTCACATTATTGCACCCAGCTCACTCATATAGTGCCCGCAGCTCACATTGTCCCCAGCTCACTCATATAGTGCCCCAGCTAACAAATATATTGGCCCCCCAGCTCACCCTCCCGCACTGCCTGGCTGCTCCGACGTCTTTTTCCTTCCAGCGGCTGCTGGCTGAGGTTGCAGCCCGGCCGCTCATTGGGAACCACGCACAGCCGCGGTCTCGCGAGATCCCGGAGTTCACGCAAAGAAACCGTCCGGCAAGCCAGCCCAGTGCTGGCTTCCGGTATCAGGGGCCTCTGCACGAGTACCAAGTACTCGTGCAGGCCATGGTATCGGCACCGATACCGATACTAGTATCGGTATCAGTTCATCCCTAATATGTCTTATTCATATGCGGGCCTTGTAGTAACAGACATGAGAATATATATAAGCACCCTCCCCCACAGTAATATACGCAGCTCTTCAATGATGGTGGCTTGGTAACATCACACCACCAATACCCCCAATTATAATAAATATATTAACGCCGTGTAGTGTAGAATATAGTGATTGTGAAGGAAATAGAGGTAAGTGATCCTGCAGGAGGATGGCATGATGCAAATGTCCATATTTTAATTTGAAAGTCGTTATGCCATACTTTTCTATTTAATTTACAATTGTTATAACCTAAATAACAAAATTATTTTAAAGATCAGGCAGTTTACTTTCCAAAAGGGGTTTTGTTGCTACTAGGCATAAAAATAAGAGAATTGGGGTCTGAATGAATTGACATGTCTCTGAATAAAATTCTGTAGTGCTTAAAGTGGCATTAAACCCTCAGATTTTTTAACATAAACCAATACTGTAATGTGTAATTTACTGTAATCCATGGTTGTTTTCCTTCTCTTTGCTGTTCTTCCCTTTAAGCTCACACATGGATATTGCCCCAGCCAGCTCACACATGGATATTGCCCCAGCCAGCTCTCACATGGATATTGCCCCAGCTCTCACCTGGATATTGCCCCAGCTCACACATGGATATTGCCCCAGCTCACACATGGATATTGCCACAGCCAGCTCACACATGGATATTGCCCCAGCTCACACATGGATATTGCACCAGCTCTCACACATGGATATTGCCCCAGCTCTCACCTGGATATTGCCCCAGCCAGCTCTCACCTGGATATTGCCCCAGCCAGCTCTCACATGGATATTGCCACAGCTCTCACATGGATATTGCCCCAGCTCTCACATGGATATTGCCCCAGCTCTCACCTGGATATTGCCCCAGCGGCAGCCAGCTCATACATGGATATTGCCCAAGCTCTGGATCCAGCAGGGGTTGGGGCCCAGATGCCGGGCAGCGGGAGTGCCTGCTCGGTCCTGAACAGCGTGTGAGTCCGTGTTGAAGGGGAGGCGGCTGCGTGCGTGCGTGTGCGTGCGCACAGGTCATGCGGTCTGGCCAGTCAGGTGGTACAGAGACTCAGTACCACCTGATTAGCCAGACCACGTGACCTGCGCCTGCATGCAGCCGCCTCCCCTTCAACACGGACTCACACTGTTCAGGACCAGGCAGGCACTCCCGCTGCCCGGTATCTGGGCCCCCTCAACCCGCGGGCCCTTGGGCGGCGCCCGAGGGCCCAGCGGGTCAGTCCGGGCCTCAACTTTTAGGGGTGCAAATTTCTTTTGAAATTATGCGCCCCTAAGAAAACTGCGCCCGGGGCCACGGCCTCCCCAGCCCCCCCCCCACTGTGGTACTCTGCAGAAGTGGCCAAAATAGTGAAGAACAAAAAGATAGCATTCAATAATTATAAAAAAACTCAGAGTGAAGAAGATAGGCAAACCTATAAAATTAGGCAGAAAGAGGCAAAGCAATTTATAAGAGCTTCCAAAGCACACGCAGAAGAGAAAATAGCTCAGTTAGTAAAAAAGGGGGACAAAACATTTTTTAGATACATAAACGAGAAAAGAAAAGTAAAACAAGGATTAGTTAGATTAAAAACAAAGGAAGGAAGGTATGTAGAAGAGGATAAAAGTCTCGCTGACTGCCTCAATGAATATTTTTGTTCAGTCTTTGCAGAAGAAAAGGAAGGAAAGGGACCTCAGTTAGGAGAGAACACTAAAGAGACATTTACATATGAGTTTACAGAGGAGGAGGTTCTACAGCAGCTGTCTAAAGTAAAGACAAATAAGTCAATGGGGCCTGATGGGATCCACCCTAAATTATTAAAAGAGCTCAGTGATGTAATAGCAAAACCGTTAACAGATTTATTTAACCAATCCTTGTTAACGGGAGTCGTCCCAGAAGACTGGAAATTAGCAAATGTTGTGCCCATTTACAAGAAGGGTAGTAGGGAGGAATCGGGGAACTATAGGCCAGTTAGTCTTACGTCAGTAGTGGGGAAATTAATGGAAACCATGTTAAAGGAAAGGATTGTTGAACATCTAAAAACACATAGATTACAGGATCAGAAACAACATGGGTTTACCTCAGGGAGATCATGCCAAACTAATCTTATTGATTTTTTTGATTGGGTAACAAAAATAATAGACACAGGTGGTGCAGTAGACATTGCTTATTTAGATTTCAGTAAGGCTTTTGATACTGTTCCGCATAGAAGGCTTATCAATAAATTGCAATCTTTGAGCTTGGATTCCAATATTGTTGAATGGATTAGGCAGTGGCTGAGTGACAGGCAACAGAGGGTTATGGTAAATGGAGTTTATTCGGCACAAGGTCTTGTTACCAGTGGGGTACCTCAGGGGTCAGTACTTGGACCCATTCTCTTTAATATTTTTATTAGTGATATTGCAGAAGGTATTAATGGAAAAGTATGTCTTTTTGCTGATGACACAAAGATTTGCAACAGGGTTGACGTTCCTGGAGGGATCAGCCAAATGACAAATGATTTAGGTAAACTAAAAAAATGGTCGGAGTTGTGGCAATTGAGTTTTAATGTGGATAAGTGCAAGATAATGCACCTGGGACGTATAAACCCAAGGGCTGAATATAGAATATTTGATACAGTCCTAACCTCAACATCTGAGGAAAGGGATTTAGGGGTCATTATTTCAGAGGATCTAAGGGTAAGTAGTCAATGTAATAGAGCAGCAGGAAATGCTAGCAGAATGCTTGGTTGTGTAGGGAGAGGTATTAGCAGTAGGAAAAGGGAAGTGCTCATGCCACTGTACAGAGCACTGGTGAGACCTCACTTGGAGTACTGTGTGCTGTACTGGAGACCGTATCTCCAGATGGATATAGACATCTTAGAGAGAGTTCAGAGAAGGGCTACTAAAATGGTGTACGGCTTGAAGGAAAAAAGTTACCAGGAAAGGCTTAATGATCTTAACATGTACAGCTTGGAAAAAAGACGAGACAGAGGAGATATGATAGAAACATTTAAATACGTAAAGGGAATCCACAAGGTAGAGGAAGGGAGTATATTTAAAAGGAAACAAAATAGCAAAACAAGAGGACATAGTCTTAGATTAGAGGGGCAAAGGTTTAAAAGTAACATCAGGAAGCATTATTTTACTGAGAGGGTGGCGGATACATGGAACAGTCTTCCAGTAGAAGTGGTAGAGGCCAAAACAGTAATTGAATTTAAGCAAGCATGGGATAGGCATAAGGCTATCCTAAAGAAAAGATAAATCCAGGTAAAGTATCCATGTAATTGGGCAGACTAGATGGGCCGAAAGGTTCTTATCTGCCGACATTTTTCTATGTTTCTATGGGAAATGAGAAAAAGAGTAATGGCAGCAACATTGTTTTCTTTTAAAGTGAAAAGCCGATAATGACAGTGCATTAGAAATAAAAAAAATACACCTAAGACTTTCATTCTTTTATTTTTACACTTTACATAGTCATATTTGGTCCCGACCCTGACCTTTCCAATAACGCATCACTTGAACTTGTTGATTGTGCAGAAGTGAAAATACAGGGGCCCAAATGACCCGCTATTCTCATCAGTGCGACACTTAATGGTATGGATAACTCATTGTGTAATAATGCACTGCTTACTCTCCATCATACTTGTTCCCAGCACAGAAAATGAGAAGGTGAATTATTATAGTGACAATGCTTGCTTTATGTGTCAAAAGTGGAAAATGTCTGCTTTAGAACAATTTTCTTTTTTACGTTCATTTAATATGGTCAGGTATGTTGTCACTGGGAAAAAACGCTACATTTTGTGGGGTATATAGATAGGTATGTACATGGGTACAAAGGACCCCTGCCTCTACTGCTGTAGTTAAGGGAGATTTATAAGATCTTGATGCCATGATGTTGTCAAACTGGGAAGAGACCTTTGGCCCAGCCTGACTCTGTGCAGGCCATGGCAGAAGGAGAGGAGGCCCTGTTTATTGTGGGAGCAATGGAGACGTATGAGACTGCAACAATATGATCCACATGTTATTTGCATAGCAGCAGGAATTTCAACAACCTATGGGTCTCATTGTCCACAACAAATGGATTAAAGCTGATTTACTACCTTCCAAAATTACTACTGTGTGTGGTTTATGTCCTGTCCCTAAAAAAAAAAAATATCTAGTAAAATAAACCTTTACTTGTGACACAGACTTCATAGCTTATGTTTTGATGTGCCCAGGTAGGTTATATTATGTGGGAGAAACCACTCAATAAATCAAAACCAATTTCTCAAAGTACAACCCCCTACTCGTACTGGACTCTGCATCTCTCAATACCTTATTTTATTCCCTACAATCATACAGTTGCACAGAATTGACAGATTATTGAGTCTGAACCTCCACTGAGACGAGGTTGTGACCGAATCAAGAGATTTAAAGGCACACAACATTCTGGATTCACAATCTTGACATACTTAATCCTAAAGGCCTTGATTTAGAGTATGATTTGAATTGTTTTATCAAGTGTACAAGTCCCTTATTTCCTTTGGATTTGTGTTTCTGTTTTTAACACTGTTTTGTTTTAATTCTTTTTTTAGAATTGCCCTTCTCTTCACTGCTGATGAATTCGCAGTCCTTGTGGCTCTTCATGTCTCTTGACGTGTGTGACCTATGACCTTTGGATCTCCAATGCCGTTGGTATTTCCAATTTCCACGTATCACTGGTGTCTGAATGGACATTCACTTTTATACACATTACTGTAGATACTCGGGTATACCGCTAGATTTTGGTGACAAAAATTTACTGTAAAATTGGAGGGGTCGCGTTATATTCGAGACATCTGCATTACGTGTTAAAAAAAAAAAGACAAGACTTGCTTTGCTCTGGATCCCAAGTCTCCCGGAAGTTCCGGTAGTCTCGCTGAAGTGAATGCGGGCTCCCTGATGCTTGCAAACACTTCAGGAACTCCTGGATTCAGAAGAGGTGGGATCCATCACAGCCAGAGGGCACGCTCGGTTTAAGCCAATCATTCACCTAACTCGCCTCCGCCAGCCATCTAATCGCTAGTAAAGAAGACAGGTGGCCGGAGGCTTCATGTTTAGTAACAACTGCAATCATTCTAGAGCAGAGCACCCTGGCCTGAGGGGTAGCCTGACTGTGTTAAGAGAACCTGGAAGGATTTTAATTGTTTACTGGTACAGTAAAATTTTATTCCACACGTTATATTTGAGTCTTGAGTTTTCTCTCATTTCCATAATAAATCTCTATCCATCGGGTCGCACTATACTCGAGTATCTACGGTACTTATGTGTGCTATCTTTTTTTTATTTTACTACAATATTTTTCATCATGATAGTTAGATATTTAATATCTCTAGCATCATTGATTATTTGTTATTACTATTCAGGATCAATTCAGTTGGTCTCATAATTGTTGCACTCCTCACTTAAACATGCAGCAATTATTTGTGCACTTCTTTTGATGTTTGCAGCCCTTTAGCACTGGTAATTTACTTGCATGAATTCCAGGCTTACATTATTCATCAACACTTCATTAGGTATCTTTCTTCCCCTTTTCATCACTATGTTTCTTAGTATAGTCTTTGTTTTTGAATAACACAAATTGTCAATAGTCTTAGATAATATGTAAAGACTTAAGTAATTTAAGAGATGCCACTAGTTTTCGCTTTAACTGTATTATTTTACATTATATTGATACAATTGCTTATTGCATTATACACTATGCCATATTAATTGTGTTTTTTTTTATGACCCTGCTTTCCCTGAACCATTGCATGCATTAAATTAGTAGTACCTTTTTTATTTGCATTCAATGTGGCAAGTGTCCTTTTGAGACAACTATATTTTTTTATAGACTCCCTGTTTTTTTTCTTTTATTTGTATTATTGTTTTCGGAAGTGATCTCTCTACACATACATGTGATGCACTTGTGCTGTTTACTGATCGCTTCTACCATAGTTGTGACCATTTCAAGTAGAGATCTTTGTACGCACGTTCTGAACATTTGGCTCCATGCTTGCGACTTGTTTCATATCAGTCTATTGCTTCTTGTACACTTATTTCCTCCATATTTTTCTGTGATCCCCTTCATTTACATGCACCTCGTCTTAGGCTCCTCACTGTATTAGAATCGCTCATGTAATTTGAGATTGCTTTCATATTAAAAGATACATTCTCCATTAAATCTGGGATTCCAAGGATGCTTATCGTCAATGGTACAGAAACCTTGATAATGGTATAAGCAGTCTTACAGCAAGTATATTAAAACATTGCGGGCACTATCACCTGGTGTGAGCTAACCCTAGTGTCAGCCTGTTTTTGTGTTAGCACCATGTACATTCAGTCTAGCGCTGGACCAGCAGATCATTTGCCTCTTGCAACAAACGGCGAAAATCACTTAGCGCGTGGTAATTAACGATTTGTAGCGCGAGCTTGCTGTACTTACCACGTCCTATACTTAACATGGGCTGCGCTACAGAGCATTTTCACTATACTAACCAACAGATCGTTTGGTCCCAGCGCAAATTTTAGCACCGACGCTAATCACAGAAATATGCCTACTGCTCAACCTTGGCGTTAACTGACGGAAAAGGAAGAAAAAAGAAATAAAACCATCAAAAGTCCTTGCCCAAAATTAACAGGCAATTGAAAGGAATGCAGCACAGGTGTTCTCTTGGCTCGCTGGATGTAGTGTTATGTGTAAAAGATGCATTGTATGGTTAAAGCGGTGTGCTTCGGGGGAATCGTCAGAAGATGCATTGTATAGGAAAACCTGCCGTGTGCGAAGCCCACAGGATTCAATGTAAAAAACATTATTGTTTTTATTCATTCATCCATTAATTTTTTTAATCCACAGCAAAAAAACTTTTTCTTTATTGAATTTTTAGAATTTACTAGGTATTTTTCTGGATTATTCAGGTGAAATTTGGGGTTCTGAGATAAAATATATATATATGAAATATGTCATTTAGCAGATACTGACACATAAAGTTGCATAAATCATGTTACTTATAATTTAGTTTCAGTAGCATTTATATTTCTAACTTAACAAAACGCAGACTTAATAACAGATGCAAGAAGTAAGAAGTTGAAGTATTGGTCTATGAATTTATCAAGGAAAAAAATGGGAACAGAATTTAAACACAGTACAGTATTTTCTGACATTTTCAGCTTACAGGAAAAAAAAACACAGCTTGATATTTTGAAGTATAAAGCAAAATTTACCCTCCCTTGTCTAATTTATATGTATTAATAAATTTTAAATTAAACTTTCTATTTCACATACGTGCATGTCATTATGCCGCAGCTGGCCTTTGTCAAGCCTAATACACACATTAGTGAACATGTAAAGTTATGAACCAATTAAAACACTACTAACTATATTAGATACCGCTGTATAGCATTAATATTAACCACATAGAATAATGGTCACATATATCTGGTGTCACAGGGGGCGCTGTAGCGCGGTCCTCTAGAGCAATTATGGCACGGAAACAGTCTCTTTATATATCTCAGAGTTTATTTCTTCACTCCAGCAAACAAAATAAAATATAACAGAAAACAAAGCCTAACTCGTCTGAGTACTGACTAAACAATATAATGTCCCTCACTACCTTTGGAAAATAACCAAAAGTAAAACTTTGCCTTTTACTTTGCCAACCTCAGAGGTGTGTGTGTGTGTGTGTGTGTGTCAATCTCCTAACCTCCTTCTCACCGGTTCCTCACACCCAGGAAACATTTAAGGGCATTTATTTAGCAGGTGGGGAAACCTTGCAGCACAGGGGAACAATTTAAAACACATTTTTTCCTCCTGGATTCAAACATCCCAATGCCCGCTCAAAAACACAGGGGGAATGTACACACCATTACACACAATCCCCCTCATCTTATCACACTGGATTAAACAGCATCATATATAACAGTACATAACACAATCAATTAGAGGAAATGTATCTTAAAATAATGATAAAAAAGATACCTTTAAGGTAAATGGAAAAAATACAATGACCCACATGAATATGTGAAGCTTTTGCAAGGAAGTAAAAAGTAGATCCCTCAAAATGGTGTCAACAAAACAGTAATATAACAATAGCCTATATAAGTATGTCACGTGGATAACATTCAATGCAAACTGATCCGGCTAGTATACAATAACTATAGAAAGAACAGGATATATAGAAATTAAGAACACTGAACAACAGTGAAATCTTAAATTTATCAGCTATAAGTGAACACATAATAAACATCTAGATCCTGGATATAGTAATACACTGATGAAATGTGAACTTGAAAACCTTAAAGGAACACTCTATTAAAAAATTTGTAGCGCTTACTCCCGGAGGAGCCGCTGAATTTAACCTCGGGTCAGTCTCCCCGCACTAGGGAATAAATATACACCAGCACTGTTGTGGATTTTATAAGTTATATAGTTTACTGGTCTCAAATAAACTGGCATATATAAAGCAAACACGGTATATATATATATATTTACAGGAATTCGTAATGCGAGAAACGCGCAGCGGTAAAAAGGAAATTTTAACCCCTTTGTTGCCGGAGTGTAAGTCCCGTACAGATTGTGTCCCAAGAAGGTGTGCGTGTATATGTGTGTTGGTACCCGGGTACTAGATTCGACTGGCCAGTGAATGGATTCAGTGTATCTTCGACTAGTCACGTTGGGGCCCTGTAGATTTAAGCAAACTGCAGCGTGCTTTGTTAACTTTACTGTGGCCTGGAAGGCCTCTCACCCATCCGCCAGACAATCTGCTCCGCTGCTCGACCAAGGACGTCTCTCCGCTCGATTTGGCTGGGACTCTGTGCCACCGGATCCGCTGTTCTTGCTTGTCCGTCTTTGCAACAAGATTTTCAGCTTACCGCCTGCACTTCCATTGGATCATCGCAGTCTCCTAACTTGGGTCCAATCTGCAGCTCTGTGTCTGTGCAAACCTCTCAGCGGTGGATTACTAGGTCTCTGGCAAGTCACTGAAACCGATCTCCAGCGTCCGCAAGGCAGCACCTGCTCTCCGGCCTGGTCACAATCACTCCCTGTTTCACGTGCATCTTGCTCTGTTCACCCCTTGGCGCGCACTGCTCTCCTCCGTGCGAGGCTGCGGATGTCTGTCGGTTCTCCCCACCCACTTCCTGTCTCTGCCCCAAAGCATGCTGGAAAATGTAGTCCCAATGTGTCCAGTATAGTTTACATTGCGCTTGTCTCCCCCTGGTGGCCAAAAATGGGTAATTACAGCAACAGAACTAAAACAGCGCTACACTCTCCCCCTCCTAGAACTCTTGGGACTCTCCAAGGAGGTATAACAATTACATAACATTAGGCAATGTATACAGGTTCAGCAGCAAACATACAATGGGTCAGATACACGTCCTCAAGTTGACTCATGCTACTGACTACCTCAGCTAACATAGCAGACACTTCGGGCAACCTTCGCACTGTGGTGACAGCCTCTTCAGTGCTATGTCCCGGTAAGTCGTAGGTAAGTCTCTGAGGGGGTCGGATGGAATGCTTTGGGCTTTGATTCTGTGGTTCAACTAGGCCTCCCAATGGAACTCTTCTTGACCTTTCTCGACAAGTCTTATCATCCTGGAGACGAATGTGGTGTTTAGTGCTCTTAGCGCATCCCACATCAACCTCATACTTGGAGAACGAATTTTACGACTTGAGTATTGGAGACTGAACCCGCTTCTTCCACTTGAACGAGATAGGAGTATCATCTTTAGGGTAGAACCGTTCAGCTTGAATCGCTTTATTCACTCTCCTCCCTAGATCGGTACTGGACAGACAGGCGACTGCTCCTTCAAGGCCTTCAGGAGTTCTTCGACCGATCTCTTTACGGGCCTCATTTTTGGGCACTGAGCCCTGAAATGACCCTTTTCCCTGCAGCCAAAACATCTTTTCCTCGAGCGTGTGGGCACATTTTCTTCTTGCGCCTCATTTGAAAACCCCCTGTTAGGAACCACAGCTGCTCTTGTCATTCGTATGTCTGCTAGAAACGTCCATCCTCTTCGCGGTTTGGGTGGGCTGGGGCAGTCACGTCGATGGCCAACCCCCCCCACAGTTGTAGCAGATCAACGACCCAGAGGGTTCTCCAGCAGGAACACTCCGCACTGCCTCTCCCTCCTCAGGTACGGCAATCCTAGCAGACAGCAACGTCATCAACTCCATCATTTTCGACATCAGAGTTTTCAAAGCCATCACTTCGGTCTGTATGTCCGCTACACCAAGAGTTCCTACTTCTGCGGTGAAAACTGCATGTGAAGCATTAGCAATCTTTTTAGCCTTAATTAAAGCCTCTTCTTCTCGGATAGCTTTGACCAGTTTGGAATAGGCCAGTCTCTTGCTCTGGTATCTAGTCTGAAATTTCAACATTATGGGATTCAGTGGGAGTGCACCTTTGAAAATTTGATCCATCAAAGCTTTGCTTGCATGACTCGGCTCCATGCCTCTTTTTAGAATAACCTGATGGATGATTTTATCCAGCCGCCAGACATAGGTGGACAATTCTTCTCCTTCCATTTGATAGGTGTGAGAGAACCTGTGGATAAGCTCGGCACAATCCTCCACTCCTCCAAAAATTTCCTGTAAAGCTTGTAGATACTCAGCAGCAGTGCAGCCCGGCTTGTCTCTTTTCAGAATTCGGACGACATCCGAAGCAGGAGCTCTTAAACTCTCGATCAACCTTTGTCTCTTCACGGTGTCAGCAACTTCCCATTCTTCCACAGCTTGCACTGCCTGATCTATCCAAGTGTCAAAGTCCTCTTCTCCAGCTGGCACAAGGACCTTACCCGAACAGAACCCCAACTTGCGATACCCGTAATTGACAGACGCGGCTGAGTTTTGGGCCAACGTTTCCACCAGCTTCCCCATAGCGGTAAAGAATGAAGAAGGAGGGAACCCTGTAGTTGGGGTAGCATCGGGGATCTCGTCTCCTGACGTTGTTGGTCTAGTCACGGGAACATTTATTTATTTATTTATTTATTTATAAAGGATTTTACCAGGAAGGATACATTGAGATTTCTCTCGTTTTCAAGTATGTCCTGGGTTCAAGAACATTGAAGTGTTACAGTTACAGAAATACAAAGTAATACAATGCAAGATATTAAAAAAAAAACAACACAAATATACAGATTAACAGAAAAATATGTAGGAAATATAGTCACTAGGTTACATGTTTACAGGTGCATTCTTTATTGATGTATGTTAGTAAGGAGCTTTTGAGTGACTTAAGACTGGGGGAAGATTTGATGGTGTCTGGGAGGTTATTCCATAATTGTGGTGCTCTGTAGGAAAATGAGGACCGAGCCACTGTCTTTTTGTATTGTGGTATAGCAAGTAAGGTGCTGGTCCTGGATCGGAGGTTATAGGATGAGGGAGCTGCTGGGGGAAGCAGTCTATTCAGGTAGGGTGGCAGCTTCCCAGAGATGCTCTTAAACACCAGGCTGGAAAGGTGAAGGGTGCGTCTGGATTCCAGTGATGGCCAGTTTAGCTCTTTTAACATGTCACAATGGTGGGTCATGTAGTTACATTGTAGCGCAAAGCGGCACAATGAGTTATACAATGTAGTAAGTTTATGAAGATGTGTTTGCGGGGCGGCTGCATACACTACATCTCCGTAATCAATAGCCGGCATAAGCATTTGCTGTACAATCTGCTTTCTTACCGCGGGACTCAGGCAGGATTTGTTTCTGTACAGGGCACCTAGTTTGGGGTAAAGTTTAGATGAGAGTTTTTTGATGTGGGGGCCAAAGGATAGATTAGGGTCCAACCACATACCTAGATATTTGAGAGAAGTGACTGTGGTCAGCGTGCCATTTGATTTTGTCCCAACACATAGATGGGGATATTGCAATTTGTGTAGTTTAGGTGCGGTTCCAAAGAGCATCGTTACAGTTTTGTCAGTATTTAAAAAAAGTTTGTTGTTTTTGATCCACTTTTCTACCTCTGTGAATTGTTCTTGCAGCACGGCCTCCAGCTGCGGGAGATTTGGTTTGCTGGTATAGATCACAGTGTCGTCTGCGTACATATGTACAGTTGAGGCTTTGCAGACGTTGGGCAGATCATTTTTGAATATTGTGAACAGCAGAGGGCCCAGTATTGAGCCTTGGGGTACACCGCAAGTGACTGGGAGCAGAGGAGGAGCTGCCAGAAATTGACACATATTGTGATCGGTCGGATACATATGATTGAAACCAGGTTAGCGTGCGATCACCAATGCCAGAGTTTTTAAGTTTTTCTAACAAGATGCCATGGTCTACCGTGTCAAAGGCCTTGGCAAAATCAAGGAAGATGGCTCCAGTTAGGTTTCCTTGTTCCATCCCAGCCTGGATATCATTGCAGACTTTTAAAAGGGCGGTTGTAGTTGAGTGATTTGGACGGAAGCCTGATTGATCCGGAGTTAAGTAGTTCCAATATTGATAATAATCACGTAATTGTGTGTAGACACATTTTTCCAAGACTTTTGACATTACAGGGAGCAACGATATCGGACGGTAGTTGGATACCAAAGTACTGTCACCACTTTTATGGGTAGGTACCACTCTCGCAGTCTTCCAGAGCTTGGGTATGTATCCAGTCACCAGTGACTCATTTATTAGGGTTGCAACAGGATTTGCAATTGCAGGCGCACTTGCATTGCTGGTATTTGATCAGGTCCAGACTGGTATTTCATTTTTTGCTTACGGAGAAGTTTAGTAACGACACTGACAGGCACTGGTCTAAAACTGAATTCCTGTCTGATACAGGGACTTTGCACAGTTGGGGGGCCTGACCTGCATGAGGCCTCTCTGATTGCATGTCATTTCCTAGCTTGGCAATCAAAGTGGTGGCACATCCAACAAAATAATCATTAAAGGCATTTGCTACATCTAGGGGGTGTTCCAGGGTTTGGTTGTTTACTTTGACAGCAGCTGGCTGGGAGTGGACTGGGGGTGCTTGTATGTTACTTATGGTTCTCAAAAGTTTCTAGGGTTTGATATGTTATTGTTTAGATTTTCATTGAAGTAATGGGCTTTGGCCATTTTTGTTTGTTTTGTGCATTCATTCCGGCATTTTCGGTATTCGTAGTGATCGTTCATGGAACCAGTACTCTTGAAATTTGACCACCGTGAATCTCTAAGCTGGTACATTAGTGTAAGATCAGCTGTAACCCAGGGGAGATGAGTCCCTTTTACTCGCACTTTACGCAGCGGGGCATGGGAATTCCAGACTTGCAGGAGCTCAGACTGAAAGTATTCAACTGCACAGTCTAGGTCTGGGATTAGGTTTAGCCTGTACCAGGGGAGCTGTTTGAGATCACTTAGGAAGGATTCAAGAATAAATTTCTTGAAAGACCTGGTGGTTATTACCTTTGGGGGAGATTTCAAGGCCTTAATTTTGCGTACGCAGTACACTAGACAATGGTCACTAAAGCTATTAGCAAGAACGCCTGCCTCCTGTATTCTATCAGGAGATGAGGAGAGAATCCAGTCCAACAAGGTATGGTTAGGGCTTTTCATATTAATGCGAGTGGGGGAGGAGATTAATTGAGTTAGCTGCAAAGTTTTAAACAGCGAGCAGTGTTTATTGTTTTTAGGATTTAGCCAATCTGTATTAAAATCGCCGAGGACCAGCAGTTCACTTTTTTGGTTTTGGGCAAGTAGCTTATTAAGGATTTGATATGTCAGAGAGGGAGTGCACTGGAGAGCTCGGTGGACGATAGAACCCAGCAACAATGATTGATTTACTGAATGGGATCTCAATTATACCAGAGAGGAAATCAAAGGTGACAGGAGAGGTAGAAGTCTGTAAGGGGGTGAACTTTATGGACTCCTCAACATAAATAACAATTCCCCCTCCTCTCTTTGCTCTGTCTTTTCTATAACATGAAAACCCCTGTATTGATATGGCAGAGTCTGGTACTTTTGGGGTTAACCATGACTCTGTGAGCACAATGATTTTGGGTTTGTAATAGCAACACCAAGCCTGAAGCTCATCCAATTTGGGGAGTAAACTTCGGATGTTACAGTGCACAAATGAGAGGCCTTTATTAGTGGGGAGACTAAAGGTTGTGTCAGCTATAGGACCAGGATTAGTTTCCACATCGTTTGCCAGGGAAAGTAGCAGAATAAATAGGAATTTGGACAGAGTTTTCTTTTGATAATAAAGTGGTTGCAGAGTTTTAAGTCTTTGTGTGGGGGTAGGAGGGCTGGATTTTAACACTCTCCACCAGCACTCAGCTGATAGGTTAAAAGAACTGAGCATGCTGTGGTGTATTGGCACTGGTTTTCCATCCTGGGGCAATTGGAAAGGTGTATAGAAGGAGAGAGTAGATTTAGAGAGAAGGGATGATAAAGAAAAGAGAAGCAATAGTGGGATAAACATTATAGTGAAAGGTGTTGGAGGTGAGTAAACAGGAAATAGAGAGGTACCAGAGTAAATGGTGTAGGTTGCTGCAATATCACATAATCAATTAGCAAAGTCCAGCTGGATGGGTGTAATGAGCTTCACTCTGCAAGGGCCTGGTGCAAACACTGACTGAGTATGGGGTGTGTGCTTCAGTGAATGTAGCCTCTAACCAAGATGCCCCATTGTGGAAAGTCCAGCTGGATGGGTGTAATGAGCTTCACTCTGCAAGGGCCTGGTGCAAACACTGACTGAGTATGGGGAGTGTGCTTCAGTGAATGTAGCCTCTAACCAAGATGCCCCATTGTGGAAAGTCCAGCTGGATGGGTGATTTGCGTGATCACCACGTGGCGTACTTGGCTGGACCAGTCGAACTTCCACATCGTTGGTCAGCTTCACACTCGCACCCTGAAAACACACTGGAACACCCTTTCTCCACTCAAAAAGAACATATGTGTGAGAAGTCTCTGGGTTCACTTTAACGTCCACTATGAATCCCTGCTGGTCAGGTGCCAACGCTGCCACGGCCTGGCGGATCTGTTCTTCTGCCCATGCCTGCAGGAATGTCCATTACTACACTGAACCCTAACTGGCCATTTTGTGCTTTACACCACTCTGCTGCTTCTTCTGGATCCATAATTAACCCTTTAATTGCGTTTTTATTATAGAGACTGTAATCCCGGACGAGCCCCCACGTGTAGCGCTCACTCCCAGAGGAGCCGCTGAAGTTAACCTTGGGTCAGTCTCCTTGCACTAGGGAATAAATATACACCAGCACTGTTGTGGATTTTATAAGTTATATAGTTTACTGGTCTCAAATAAACTGGCATATATAAAGCAAACACGGTATATATATATATATTTACAGGAATTCGTAATGCGATAAACGCGCAGCGGTAAAAAGGAAATTTTAACCCCTTCGTTGCCGGAGTGTAAGTCCCATACAGGTTGTGTCCCAAGAAGGTGTGCGTGTATGTGTGTGTTGGTACACGGGTACTAGATTCGACTGGCCAGTCAATGGATTCAGTGTATCTTTGACTAGTCACGTTGGGGCCCTGTAGATTTAAGCAAACTGCAGCGTGCTTTGTTAACTTTACTGTGGCCTGGAAGGCCTCTCACCCATCCGCCAGACAATCTGCTCCGCTGCTCGACCAAGGACGTCTCTCCGCTCGATTTGGCTGGGACTCTGTGCCACTGGATCCGCTGTTCTTGCTTGTCCATCTTTGCAACAAGATTTTCATCTTACCACCTGCACTCCCATTGGATCATCGTGGTCTCCTAACTCGGGTCCAATCTGCAGCTCTGTGTCTGTGCAAACCTCTCAGCGGTGGATTACTAGGTCTCTGGCAAGTCACTGAAACTGATCTCCAGCGTCCGCAAGGCAGCACCTGCTCTCCGGCCTGGTCACAATCGCTCCCTGTTTCACGTGCGTCTTGCTCTGTTCACCCCTTGGCGCATACTGCTCTCCTCCTCACGAGGCTGCAGATGTCTGTCGGTTCTCCCCACCCACTTCCTGTCTCTGCCCCAAAGCATGCTGGAAAACGTAGTCCCAATGTGTCCAGTATAGTTTACATTGCGCTTGTCTCCCCCTGGTGGCCAAAAATGGGTAATTACAGCAACAGAACTAAAACAGCGCTACAAATTGTTTCCTTTTTTTCCCCTTAAATAATTGGGCAGAGGCTGTTCACAGGCTCCACTCAATTGTTATTTTTCTCCCCTTTATAGTTTTTTTTAACTTTCCTGATGTCCCTTGCCGCACGCAGCTCTTCCACTTCAGCTCAGGGACTCCTGAACCTGGAAGTCCCTGTAGCTTTCTAATGCAATTTGCGCTCCTCCGCAATTTATGTAGCATAGGAGCTGCAAATTGGGCACAGCAACAGGACTTGCACATTTTAAGTATGCAAGTTCCTTAGTACCTGTGCAGAATGATGGATTTGAGCTGCGCAAATCCATTAGTTGCCTCTCTGAAATCAATCGTGGTACAGTTACAAGCATTTATAAAGCGCCAACAGATTCCTTAGCGCCGTACAATGGGAGAGACAGGATAACAAATATACATAAACATTACACACACGGAACAGTAGGTGGGAAGGACCCTGCTTGAGAGCTTACAATCTAAGAGGAGAGGGGTGACACAGTAGGTGAGGGTATATGGAGTATGTGTAGCAGTGGGGCGCATGTGGGCTGATTGGGAAGATGGAGCAAGAGATGTACAGTGAGGGATCATGCAGTGAGCCGATAGGCTTCTCTAAAGTAGTGTGTTTTCAGAGACTTCCTGGTCAATGAGAAGGATGACCCCATCATGCACTTCCTCCTCCCAGTCACGTACTAGTCCTTGTGTTTCTGGGCTCACAAAACCCTCCCTTGAGGAATCCCCACCTTCAATGCCCCCACTACTTAAATATTCCTCCGCCTCCTCCTCCTCCTGTCTGATCTGAGGAGGACCCGCTGGAATGCTGTCTGCGGAAAGACTGGGGCCTTGAGAGCTAGGGAAGGCCTCCTCTTCCTCCCGCTGCTCTGCCTCTAGAGCCACATCTATAATTCCCTGCAGAGTGTGCTCCATCTGATACACTAAAGGAATTGTGTCACTGATGCCTGCACTGTCCCTGCTCACCATCCTCGTTGCCTCCTCAAATGGTGACACTACAGTGCATGCATCCTTGATCATCAGCCACTGCGGGGGGGGGGAAAAACAAGTTGGCCTGAACCTGTCCTTGTGCCATACTCACACAGGTACTCGTTGATGGCCCTCTGCTGCTTGTGCAGACGCTGCAGCATTGCTAATGTCAAGTTCCACCTGGTGGGCATGTCACAGATCAGACGGTTTGTGGGAAGGTGGAATTCTCTTTGAATTTCTGCAAGGCGAACACTTGCTGGGAATGACCGTCTGTAGTGGTTGAGATGCTCTGCCAGCCCTGGGTACCTGGTTAGGAAACGCTAGACTTTTGAACTAATGGATTAGTCCTAAAATGCAATTTATTTAGTTGCTAAAGAAATTCGTTTTCAGTTGTTTAGTATGAAAACTAATTTCATTCATCTGAAAACCAGTGGATACAATTACTATTGTAGTGGCTCCTCAGAGGGCTGAGATCGCTGCTTGTCAGGGCCGGCCCGACCATGGTGCAAAGCGGAGCGGCGGCGCCAGGCGGCAGAATTCCCGGGGCGGCAAATTCTAGCCGCTGGTGCCGCTGCACTATTTTCTTTTTACATTGTGTTTTTAGAATCGGCGGCGGCATCTACATTATCCGCGCTGCCGGGCAGTGAATCTTGTCCAGGAGCCTGAGGATCCGCCCACACGCGCAGTAATCCTGCGCTTCCATTCCTGGTTTAGTTGGCCGCATGTCTGTGGGCGGGTCTAGAATGGAAGCGCGGGATTACAGCAGTGGACGAAAATTCCAGACGGCAGCAGCTATCTTTCCTCTCGTCTCGCAGGGACCATCCGTCTGTGGTAAGAGACCCTGGCCTGCTCTACGCTCCAGCTAATTTTTCTTATCCTGCTGCTCCTTCTCCCGCACACACACTCCCCACGCCGGCCCTCCCCTAATTACTTACCCTGGCTCCCGTTTCTGACAGCCAGGGTCACACCGCGTTAACTTGCTGCAATCAGGACATCATGGCAGGCTGTGATCTCCAGCATCTGATCCAAAAGAGCCTTTGGATCAGATGCTGGAGATCACAGCCTGCCGTGATGTCCTGATTGCAGCAAGTTAACGCGGTGTGACCCTGGCTGTCAGAAACGGGAGCCAGGGTAAGTAATTAGGGGAGGGCCGGCGTGGGGAGTGTGTGTGCGGGAGAAGGAGCAGAGGGGGCTGCCTGCTCTTAGATCTTGCCTGCCATGAGATTTACCCCTGTGAGATTACACACATAGTGTTGTAACACACTAAATGGAAAGAATGTTTTTAACATGGCTATGTGGGTCTCGTTAACTTCATGGTGTTACTATGGTGGATTTGCTGATCCTTGTGGCTCGTGCTGACCTTTTATGATGTTTTGATTAACATTGCTGGCTCCTTTAAATGGCAGCATGTTTATTGCTGCGGCACCTTTAACTGAGAATCTGGCTATCCTCCGCCGTCTAAACGAGGCTACGGACAATTTATGCAGCTCCTATACATGACTTAATTTATCTCCCCTCATGCTGTTTAAATCTTTCCTCCTAACATTATACGTTACCGAATGGAATGTACTTTTGATGTAACGGAAGGCACTGCATGTTATATTGCTGAAATTTTCTTAGCCTCTTGTCATTTGCTCAACCAACGTAAATGTCTAGGCATCATTTAGTGCTTTAGTGCTTTAAGACCAGGGATTTGCTGAGGAGGCTATAAATCATACCTTGCTGCCTTCTAACACAACAAAGTGTTGTTGCTGCCATATAACTAAATTGACCTTTAAACTTTACACATCTATTACCACAGTGTTTGTAGATTTCAGCAAGGTTATTTAACTGGCATCAATTAATTCGCTGGTTTCCAATAGTGACATCTAACCAAATTAGCCACAATCACTGGTTCTCAGTATGGTGTGCAATTGAATTAATGTTCACTAATTTATTGGTCTTTGTTATTAGGAGAAAAATAATTGCATACTGAGTACTGCACTTATACCCACCGAATTGTCTTTTTGAGTTTATACACCTTATATGCTTTTATACATGTCAAGTCTTGCAAAAGGTTTCTTTTTCTTTTTTCAATAGTTTTTTTATAGCTCTGTGATATGCTCATACACACTGCACATTACTGTGAGTTTTATTGCTGTGCAGCTCTGTGATACGCTCATACACACTGCACATTACTGTGAGTTTTATTGCTGTGGAGCTCTGTCATACTCTCATGCATGTCACGTTTATTTTTGGGGGGGCAGCATTTCATCCATCGCTCCAGGCAGCACAGTGGCTTGGGCCGGCCCTGCTGCTTGTTACAGTATCTCTCACTCTCAGCACAATGTGGGCCATATTACATAGTTGGTGCTAACTTAACCAGAGCTGTTGTAAACTTCCCAGAGCCATTATAGCCTATGGAGGGTTTCAGTTTACAACAGCTCTGGTTAAGTTAGCACCAACATTGTAATACTGCCCTGTGTCAGGCAAAGCTGTTACAGTAACTGACTGCTGCTCATCACAGCGCTCAGTTTCAGTAAAACTAGTAAATAATATTTTTATATATAAGAGGTTAGAACAATATGATTTCCTTGTTTTACTGAAACTCTGAGTGCTGTTACAGTCAGTTACTGTATACATTGTACTGATACATTGTACTGAGAGATAATGTAACAAGCAGCCGATCTTAGCGCTCACAGCCACTGGATTTAATGGGCTTAAAAAAAAGACTCCTCTATAATGTTTAGAACATCTTCCTGCATTAATTAATACCCCTCTCTGTATAATGTATATAACATCCTCCAGTATGAATAGCCCTCTCTGTATAATATATAGAACATCCTCCTGCATTAATTAATGCCCCTCTCTGTATAGAACATCTTACTGCATTGGCATGTGAAGGATGCAGAACTTCGGATGTTACGATGTTGCGCTCTTCATTGCTGGTCTCCTTCACTCATCAATGTAATATCACAAAAAGGACTGAAACTAAAATGTAGTGAATTTTATTTTATTTTATTTCGTTTTTTGTACTGAGCAGTTTAGTATCTCTTTTGAGTCATACGAAAACTAAATTATCCCAAAATTCGGACTAAATCGTTTTAGTACTAAAACAAATGCACATGTCTAGGAAACGCTGTACCACCAGATTTAGGATGTGTGCTAGGCATGGTACATGCGTCAACTTACCCAGACATAGGGTGGAGAGAAGGTTGCTGCCATTATCACAGACGACCATTCCCAGCTGAAGCTGGCGTGGTGTTAACCATCTCTGCACCTGCCCCTGCAGAGCTGACAGAATTTCTGGCATGGTGTGGCTCCTGTCCTCTAAACAAACCAGCTCAAGCATAGTATGGCATCTTTTTGCTTGAGCCATTGCGTAGCCCCTGTCAGGCGTCGGTTTAACTGCCACTTCGCCAGAGACAGAGAAGGAGGAGAAGGAAGAGGGATAGGTGGTGGTGGAGCAGACAGATCTCATACAAGCAGCTTCTGGAGGCGTGGTGGATGAACAAGCTCCAGCACAGAGCCCCGTCTTGGATCCCTCCCAGCTGCAATCAGAGTTACCCAGAGTGCCGTGAAGGAAATGTAACAACCCTGTCCATGCTTGCTGGACCACGTGTCTAAAGTCACATGCACCTTGCTGCTGACTGCCTTTCCCAATGACTCAATAACATTGTCTTCCACGTGCTGGTATAGTGCTGGAATGGCCTTCCGTGAAAAGTAATGGCATTTTGGAACATGCCACTGTGGTACAGCACATTCAGCAAATTCACGGAAGGGAGCAGAGTCCACCAGCTGGAAAGGCAGCAGCTGCAATGCGAGTAATTTTGCTAAACTGGCATTTAGACGCTGTGCTTGGGGATGGTTGGGACTATATTTTTTCTTACGTTGCAGCAGCTGGGACAACGTAATCTGACTGCATAAATCTTCAGCTGATGGGATGCTGTCACATTCTGAGGAAGGAGCTGGCACATCCATTACTGTAGCATCATCCCTGTCAGTGGAGGTTGTAGGCAATGACATGGCAGGACATACAGTGGGGGTAGAGACAGATGAGGAGGAGGAGGGCCTACGCAAAGTTTTGCGCCAACTGGATGCGTGGCAGGTGGTCATATGTCGCCTCATGCACATGGTACCCAAGCGTCCGGTGTCTTTCCCACGCTTGAGCCTCATCTGACGTAGATTACAAATAGCAACGGTGGGGTCTGCTGCACATTACTTAAAGAACTCCCTGACAGCAGAGTTCCTGGATGTGTGCTTTGAGACAACAGCGCTCTGCACCTGAGCAGCCCTGACATCTGATGCCTTGGACTGGCTACTGCTACAGTTGATCATAGAGGATGTTGTGTCTCGTGTTTGTTCCTCCTCCTCCTCACTTGACTCCTCTGTTCGATCAGGCACCCAGGTGGAGTCAGTGACCTCATCATCATTGTCATCATCCCCTATCTCGTCACTGGAGCCAACTTGGCAGTATGCTGCAGCTGCTGGGACAACATGAGTGCCAGTTATTTGTGTGTCATCACTGGCACCCCCTTCCTCTAGGTTGATTATACTCCCTTCCTCAACCTCAGAGATTGAATCAGAGCACTGTACTTGCTGCGCATCCTCAAGCAGCATGTCACTGTCATTGTAGTCAAACAATTCAGCTGACTCCTCCATGTGTGATAGTGAGGCTACGGCAGGAATAGCTGTGGACATGGAGGCTGCATTAGAGGTTTTGGCAGCTGAGGTGGACTGTAAAGCACTACAAGCCTGGCTGGCAGAGGACTCGGAGGATCAGGATGGCCTGGTTAGCCAATCCACCAAATCCTCTGTATGCTGCTGCTGCTTGAGACAGCCAGCACCAGTTAGAAAGGACAAGCGTGCCCCTGCAGAGGATGCACCACGTCCATGACGACCAGAGGCACAGCCTCCCGACACAGAGGCTGCTTGCCTTCTTATCTGTGTCTGGGAGCATCTGCCTGTCCTTTTTGGTCTTTCTGACATGGTGAGTGATATTTAGATTAAAGATTTCCAGAACTCTGGTATAACTCAGTGAAACCCTGATAGCTGGCAAAAGTGACAAGACACAGATTACAATTCCCAGAAAGCTCCTATAAATCAGTGAGACCCCCTGATGGGTGGCAGTGACAAGACACAAATTACAATTCCCAGGAACCTCCTATAAATCAGTGAGACCCCCTGATGGGTGGCAGTGACAAGACACAAATTACAAATCCCAGGAACCTCCTATAAATCAGTGAGACCCCTTGATGGGTGGCAGTGACAAGACACAAATTACAATTCCCAGGAACCTCCTCTAAATCAGTGAGACCCCCTGATGGGTGGCAGTGACAAAACACAGATTATAATTCCCAGATATCTGCTACAAGTCTGTGAGACCCCCTGATAGCTGGCAACAGTGACAAGACACAGATTACAATTCCGAGATGTCTGATAGAAGTGAGACACCCCCAATAGCTGCTGGCACTGACAAGACACACTAACAGAACAATCTCCTCTCAAAAAACACGTGCTGGGGCTGCGAGGGACGCCTTATATAGTGTGCTGCGGGATTTAGCTCCGTGAGCCCTTGATTGGGCAAAATTTGGACTCTGAGCCGTGATTGGCATAGTCTTGCACCTGTCTTGCACCTGACCTGTGGTCAGGTGCAAGGCCGTAGCCAATTACAAGCTTCAGGCCAGTGGAAAAGTGCATTGTGGTCCATTGTGGTGCATTGTGGGCGAACATGCGGTGAACACGCGGAAATGTTCGAAGTTCGACGAACAGCCGAACGGGCGATGTTTGAATCGAACACCGAACAGATCGAACCGAACAGCTCATCCCTATTCCTGTTCCCCGCGTTGCTGTTTAGCATTCATGTCTTGTGCTCCTGGTATTACTGTATCCTGATCTGTTGTCAACCTCTACTAGTCCTGACCATTCTTTTATGTTTTATGTGTTTGGTTTGTCTGAGTTTAGTTACTTAGAGGCCAGCATTCAAGGACCTCTCCAGTCTAGGATTTCTGTCTGCAAACAGTATACCAAGGTATATGGGAGCGCATAAAGGCATATACAACCAATATAATGTAGAGAGTAAGTCCGTGGATCTTAGAATCAAAGTTAGTCCATAAATCCTAAAAAGGAAGAAAAGAAGAGACCATTGTGCAGTATATACTGGAATCAGCCACACGCCTGTATTTGTAAAACTCACAAGTGAGGAGTCTTCAAGACTCTGGATGTACACCTTTAAGTCACTTTATTTCAAGTCAGCTTGAAATCCAGGGATTCAAATCCAGAATTGTCTGCCACCTGACGGATTGATTAAAAGAAGCTGACAACTTTTGGGGTTTCCATTTTGATGCTCCCTGGATTTCAAGCTGACGTTCATGAGGTGGGACCCCCTCAGCTAACAAGAGGTCCAAAGCGCTAATACAGAACCACCCACAAGTGGAGGTTCTGAAAAACGTGAGTGTGCCTTTTTTATATATAATACAATTCAGCCATACAGAATTATACTATGTATTTTTTCTTTATCATTTGAGATACATTCACTATCAAGACACAATACTGCCATACGGGTGGAGTCCCCCATAAAGTGACTTAAAGGTGTACATCCAGAGTCTTGAAGACTCCTCACTTGTGAGTTTTACAAATACCGGCGTGTGGCTAACTGATTCCAGTATATACTGTACAATGGTCTCAATGAGTTCATCATTTGCACAGGTATGCGTTACGGACGTTTGTTCTGCCATCCCCCTTCTGCTAGTCTAACTCTTTCCTTGGTCTCTTATGTAGCGGCATTCTATTGGTTTTGCGTACTAGTTCAGAGCTGACCTCAATGTTCCCATTCTTTGATGTTCTCCATCAGGCCCTTTCTTTACGGTACTCATTTCTATCAGGGTTATTCAAAGAGAGCTTGGCTTCGAAATTGCACTGAAAGTGAATTTCTACATATGGTGCAATTTCTGAGCCATTCGGCTATTCAAAAAGCAGACAGTTCACCAAATATTGGCGAATTGCCAGCAAAATACGGTTCCTGTTCGATGGCAGTGAACTCCCCATAGAGAAGCAATGGTTAATCTATTTAGAGAACACCGAACAGCCCCGAAATGTCAGTGATATGCCCAGATTTTCAGTGGTTTCATTTAACAGGTTTAATCAGGTGACTCCCATAGGTTTCAATGTAAAAAATATTCCCCATTTTTAATAAATATTAAACCGTTTATTCAAATAATTTGCAGCAAAAAGTCTTCTTTTTAGTATTTTTTTTAGGCATTTTTCGCGATTATCTCGGCAAAAATCTTTCTTATTATTTTTTTTAGATGGTGTTTTTTTATGTAACAGACCTTTATATTACTCATAGGACTGTATATTTTCAGGCATTTTCGTGCAGTATTTTTTTTGCAAACAGCTTGAAAAAGATGATGTGTTTTTCTTTTTTTTTTACCCGCTTGTCGACTTTTTACAGTGGCTGGTCGGCACTCTGTTCAGTGGGTCACTGTTTTTTTTTTTTATCGATTCAGTGTTTTTAGGCAGTTTTCAGATATGTTCGGCGTTTTTTTGTGATCGATTCGGCGGACTTGCGGTGGTTCTTCGAATGCGTTCGGCTTGTTCCCTGCACTTACTGAATTCACCGCAGGGTTGGCGAAAGAGCAGGGAATGAAAGAGCACTGGAATTCCGGTTCAATTTGAATAACTTTGAATAACCCTGTATACGCCAATCATCTTTCTCTTTTGTTAGGTTGTCTCATGATTGTTTTTCATTTATCGTAAAGGTATCTTTTTCATATTTTGTATTTTGTGTTTCCTTTAATTGATTGTGTGATGTACTCCACCGGCTGGGTGGAGTAGAGGTAATGTCACCGCTCTGCATGGAGAGAGCCTGTGGAGTCATGGGTTCGATCCCAGCGAGCAACCTCTCCAGTAAGTGTCCTTGGCAAGACACCTAACGGTACACACTCGCCACCCAGGACATACTTGAAAACGAGAGAAATCTCAATGTATCCTTCCTGGTAAAATCCTTTCACAAAAAAACCCCCCAAAAAAACAGTGTTTTTCATAAATGGTGCTTGTGGCAGATAAGATCTGTATTTCTATCTATATCAGCGTCTGCCTATGTGTCTAAGTGCCTGTGTAATATAAATATATATGTATATCTCCTCCATATCGTTCTATTCATATTTGCGTCTGACCATTTGGTAAGTGTATCTCTGGGTCCACAGCTGTTGAGGAAGACCTGCTAAAAATGTAATTAAAATGGTTAGCTTGCTCCCCTGGGGTGTGGATATAACACATAGCTGTAAAATGGAATGTCTTTTGTACTTGGACATATTGTGTATCCTGTTCGTCACACCTTGGTAGCCGACCCGGCAACAAGATTTAGGCCCTATCTTCAAAGACAGGAAGCACATCCTTGATCCCTGGGGGAGAGATGGACACTTTTGGGCAATTAAAGATTAATTGACCAGCGTACTGAGCACGAGCGAGAAGGGCACTCTGGGATATGTAGTACTGGAGCCTGGGCCATTTGTGGGTGGGGGTTGGAAGGATCAGGAAATGAATAAATTCTGAAAACTGGCCATGTGCTTTGGCTGATCACTTGGGGTACCTTCGAAAGAGGACTGATCTGTCCATGCTCTATCTCCAGGCTCCAGGAGACCATTGATGCTAGCTTAATGAATAGCTCTTCGTAAGTAATTGCTCTATGGTTCACCCTTTTTCTTTTATTTGCTGTGTAGTGTGTAATTAATTGATTTATTCTAGTTATAATTTTTCCTATAACAATGCACTGTGATTTTTCTATATCATAAATAAAACCTATTTAAATTCTAACTAAGAGATTGGGAGTATTGCTATTTGCTTTAAGCTCGGTTATATATAAGTAATTGCGTGTTGCGGTCGTCAGGAAATGGCAGGGGATTGTGGGGATCTGTAGTCACTGTCCGAGTCTAGGATAGTGCGGTTGCTTAAGCCCTAGTCTCCTGTTCCGACGCACGTAGTGTCCATGAGGACTGGTGGCAGCGTTACTAATAGAATAAGAAAGTGAGCTCAGGGATTGTGGGAGACGTAGTCGTTACCCGCTTCAAGAGAAGATTTGTACTGCGTTGCAATCCTGGGATCATTATATCGCGCTCTACGTGCCTGTTGTGAGAGGTAGTGTGGCCGGGATGGGTAGAGAAGCGCGCGTGATTATCTGGGTCTAGGATAGACAGTGAGCGGCTTAACCCGGCGTCTTTTCGCAGCAGCACGCGTTAGTGGGTCGTGACAGTGCTGTTTCCAGATATATGTGATAGTTACTCTGTGTGGTTAATATTGAAGCTGAACAACTGTGTCTGATTTAGGGAGTGTTTTAATTGGTTCATTGTTTTGCATAATGATAATGTAGGATAATCATGCACTTTGTATTTGGACCTGACCAAGGCCAGTCCTGGCTGAAATGTTTCCACCCATGTTCACCTAATAAAGCTGCCTTTTCTTCACCACTAATAGAGTGCCTGGATTAATTTTATTTACTTTGGATAATATTGCTGTGGTTGACCCACCGGTATCCATGTGAGCACCCATCTCTAGCGGAATATTGGATATCAATATATGTGGGTAGTATGGATGCACCGATACCACTTTTTTAAGACAAAGTATAAGTACCAATACTTTTTTGAGGTACTCGCTAATACCGAGTACTGATACTTTTATTTACGTTTATTTAAGATCATGTGACCGATTTCCAATATGAACAGATTATATATATATATATATATATATATATATATATATATACGTTCTTCGAACTGAATCACCAAAGATTTCACTGACACTTTGGTGCAGTCTGGCGTTCTCTGGATAGATTAACCATTAGTTCTCTATGAGACAATTTCGCTGCCACCGATCTGCGGCGAACTGCACCGTATTTTGCTGTCAATTCGCTGTCAGTATTTGACAGCTTCTAGAATAGACGAATTGCCCTTGAAATTGCAGCATACGGTGGAATTCACCATTCAGTGCCTTTCGGTGTCAAATTCAGTCCTTTCTGAATAACCCATACAGTGCTTTGCAATGTCCTCACTGTGTGCTTCCCAAAATGGAGAGTTATGGTGGAGCTCCACCCTGGAGTTGAGGATGAATGTAGCATCCTTACATGTAATTTTTAACTCCCCACCACTAATTTTGCTACTGGATACGTTTTTTTATATTTTTTTCCAACAGGGTTTTCATTCTGTGTTTGGCTGGGGGGAGTACATATTGAGCTCTGTAACAGATCTCTGTAACCCTACAGAGTCACATCTGCCAATGCGGTTTCCTTGCAGGACCCCCATTTTATACCCAGGCAGACTCCCATGCCTTCCTCCAGTCCTCTGTTGAAGCTTAAGGACCGGGACACACAGAGGACTTTCAGGGTTAGAATGGAACTGAGTCTTTATTGGGGACAAGCACAGATATGTATGTGGACAAACAGGGGTAATTTACATTTATAAAATCACACATCTTTTAGTGGGAACTAATTATATTGAAACATAATTGCACAAACATTGACTTCTTGGAAGGTGAAATCTAATTACATTAGGTAGACAGTAAACATTGTATAATAGTACGTATCTGGTGGCGCGATGGAAGTCGCTTTTGGGTATCTGGTGGTTCTCTTAGTTCATTTTATCCAAGTGGATCGTATAAAAGAAAGCAAACAGTATAATCGTGCAGACTGTTTTTACAAGTTTAGTGAAAACTATTGTATAATAATTCCACTCACAAATCTAGAGCCCGGGCACTGGCTCTGAGTGGGTAAATGCGTTCGGGTACTTCAATTCTCCGCTCAAAAGGTGACCCACACCTTATTGTAGAGGAAATTTCTTCTCACATGGAAATAGAGAAACAAGAAGACTTTCTTGTGCAGATCTTACGAGTTCAATCTATATAATAAAAGAGTAAGGCTTTGGCTGTCCGTCGCCAAAGCCTTACTGCGCATGCGCGCGCAACCAGCGGCGGTTGGTTGCGCGCGCATGCAACCGCCGCGGCACGAGCCGGCTGCCGGCTCGCCGCGGCGGTTACACATGCACACAGCAGCCGGGTAGAGGCTGCGCTCGCAGCCTCTACCCGGCTGCCGCGCGCATCCAACCCCAGAGCGGCGAAGGGAAAGTTCCCTCCGCCGCTCGGGGGGTTGGATGCGCGCGGCAGCCGGGTAGAGGCGCAGCCTCTACCCGGCTGCCGCGCGCATCCTACCCCCCGAGCGGCGGAGGGAAAGTTCCCTCGCTTCCGCTTTGAAGGACCCAAGCCCCGGTCACGTGACCGCGGCTTGGGTCCTTCAAAGACCGGAAGCGGGGAAATCTTCACTTCCCTGGCGCCGCTCGACAGGTAAGTATGAGCGCTGGTGGGGGGGGGGGTGGGGTCAATATCCACGAGCTGGGGGACCATATCCACGACCTGGGGGCAAATCCACGAGCTGGGCAAATCCATGAGCTGGGCAAATCCATGAGCTGGGGCAAATCCATGTGCTGGGCAAATCCATGAGCTGGGCAACTCCATGAGCTGGGGCAAATCCATGAGCTGGGGGCAAATCCATGTGCTGGGCAAATCCATGAGCTGGGGGCAAATCCATGAGCTGGGCAAATCCATGAGCTGGGGGCAAATCCATGAGCTGGGCAAATCCATGAGCTGGGGCAAATCCATGTGCTGGGCAAATCCATGAGCTGGGGCAAATCCATGAGCTGGGGCAAATCCATGAGCTGGGGGCAAATCCATGAGCTGGGGCAAATCCATGTGCTGGGCAAATCCATGAGCTGGGGGCAAATCCATGAGCTGGGCAAATCCATGAGCTGGGGCAAATCCATGAGCTGGGCAAATCCATGAGCTGGGGCAAATCCATGTGCTGGGCAAATCCATGAGCTGGGGCAAATCCATGTGCTGGGCAAATCCATGAGCTGGGCAACTCCATGAGCTGGGGGCAAATCCATGAGCTGGGGCAAATCCATGAGCTGGGGGCAAATCCATGAGCTGGGGGCAAATCCATGAGCTGGGCAAATCCATGTGCTGGGGGCAAATATCCATGTGCTGGGGGCAAATATCCATGTGCTGGGGCAGTATCCACATGCTGGGGCAATATCCACGTGCTGGGGCAGTATCCACGAGCTGGGGCAGTATACCCACAATAGACTGCCCTCTGGGCAGGCTTTACAACTAGTATCATATAATAAAATATGGAGATTGCCAACTCCCATTTGGTGGAGCTTAGAACCAAGCTCTTGGTGTGTGCGCATGTGGACTTATTTGTAGGTTAAGTCCATAGAAACCCTCTAGAACTCAAGGAAACTGGGGATCAAAGCTCAATTTTTTTTTTTAAATTTAGCTAATTTAGCTATTTCCCATCGTTGGGGGTGAGGTTTTAAATTATGCACTTTATTAAAGTAAATACACTGTCGGGAGACATTAAAGGCTATTGTGAGTAACCCTATTCTGGCACTTTGGTTATAATAGCACTTCAAAGTGAAGCATTATTTTACTGAGAGGGTGGTGGATGCATGGAACAGTCTTCCAGTAGAAGTGGTAGAGGCCAAAACAGTAATTGAATTTAAGCAAGCATGGGATAGGCATAAGGCTATCCTAAACAAAAGATAAATCCAGGTTAAGTATCCATGTAATTGGGCAGACTAGATGGGCCGAAAGGTTCTTATCTGCCGACATTTTTCTATGTTTCTATGTTTCTATCACCATTAGGAATTTAATTTTAGCACTTTATTTATGATAGCACTTTAAATAGGGGAGATTTACATATTTATATATGTAAATTGGCTATTTCCCATCGTTGGGGGTTAGGTTGCAAATTATGCACTTTATAAAACAAAATGTTGGGAACCATTAAAGGTTATCGTGAACTACCTTACTTTGGTTATAATAGCACTTTAAATAGGGGAAAATTTCATACTCTATGGCTTTATGGATTTTAACACATACTTATGAACTAAATCCCAGTACATACTGGGAGTTATATACATAATTGTCTATTCACATAGTAACTACTCACTAGTTTTAAGGTATATCAGCACCTTATACATCAGCACTATAGGCACACCATAATTTATATTAAGATATATATACAGGATTGCCATTGATGTAAGCACTAGATGTGCCCATATCCCCCGTATGAGATAGAGTTGGGGAGGATAAAGGGATCTGTGCAAAGTTAATGTTTTAATTGATGTATAGATTTCCCCTCTATTGAGGACTTTTAATCTGCCCGGGGGCCACAGATGGCGTTTGCACAAAACATTCTGTAAGGAAGAAGGAGGCAAAGAACCAGCGCGATCAGAGGCCCAGCGTGACACGCACAGTGGAACGCATGCATCATCCGGGTCAACGGCGTGACACACATAGTGGAACGCACAGGAGGAGAGAGCGCATGCGCAAGACGGCGGCGCCCGCCGCAAACCCAATATGGTGCGGTTCGGGACGTGTAACACACGCCAATCACGCAATTTGAGGACACATGGTGACAATTTCAAGGACACTATTTAATCAGTATACTGAATTAGCCTGTAAACCAGCTGAGGAAACCACTAAACCTGGCGAAACGCGTCCTGGTCATCTGGCTGTGCCAGTAATATTGTTTATTTGCACTTATGTTTTAATAAATTTAAAAAAAAATTAATCGAGCTTTGATCCCCGGTTTCCTGGAGTTCTAGAGGGTTTCTATGGACTTAACCTACAAATAAGTCCACATACGCACACACAAAGAGCTTGGTTCTAAGCTCCACCAAATGGGAGTTGGCAATCTCCATATTTTATTATATGATATTGAACTCGTAAGATCTGCACAAGAAAGTCTTCTTGTTTCTCTATTTCCATGTGAGAAGAAATTTCCTCTACAATAAGGTGTGGGTCACCTTTTTGAGCGGAGAATTGAAGTACCCGAACGCATTTACCCACTCAGAGCCAGTGCCCGGGCTCTAGATTTGTGAGTGGAATTATTATACAATAGTTTTCACTAAACTTGTAAAAACAGTCTGCACGATTATACTGTTTGCTTTCTTTTATATGATCCACTTGGATAAAATGAACTAAGACAACCACCAGATATCCAAAAGCGACTTCCATCGTGCCACCAGATACGTACTATTATACATTGTTCTATACACTGGTTTGGGGGAAACCACTGAATTTCTGGTTTGGCATTGGTTAATTGGTGGCAGTATAGGTTTTGGGCGCCGTCCATTCTTTTTGTGTAAAACAGTAAACCTTACTTAACATTTCTAAACCAATTAAAACAATGGGTGATCGTGATTGGCAAATAGATTAAAAACAGCAGATTACAACCTATTCAAATATAAACAGCTAACAGATACACATGGACAAAAGATAATGAGGCAGTATTTGCATAATCCAGATTACACAAACCTAATTACATTGTTATGGTTCAACAAAGTAATAAACTTCAAACTAAATCACAAACAGTAGGCAATGCCCTATGAACATTCGCTGCCATAATTACCCATAGTCTGCTGGCACGAGGCTGACATCTGCTCCTCTCCCAGGGACACACAGTCTATATGTAGTGCGGGCATTGCTGTGAGTGCCCACACCAGCCGGTTCCAGACATCTGGAATGCAAATCACTGAAAAGGTGGCAGGGCTTCTGTCACAAACTCATATCAGCATTAAAAATCCTGTCTGAATGTATTATATCTTATGTAATATGGCACAAACACTTTGAGGAAGGATTCATACTTTGGTATCAATGCTTGCTGAGACTCCTAGGTTCCTCTCCTTCTTCCAAACCCGACCACTGTAATGCCATGCACCACAATTTTAATATGCTGTATTCATGTTGCGTATAAAAGATGACTGAGGTCTCCCTTTGATGGTGCTTTTGTCGCTGGGTGTCATGTCCCACGCCATGGCTTCCGCGGCAAGAAGGCCAAAGTCGGTTCTGTTCCCTGATGAATGTGCCTGACAGCACCTTTCCTGTACTGACCCTGGTTCAGCCCAGATCTTGGAAAGACCTGACCATGTTCCCCAGATCCAGGTTCTAGACCTGATCTGCCATGCCCAGGTCACAGGTGTTAGATTATGATGGACTCACATGATTACAGTCACAACTAAGGTTTCTTTACATGTTGCTCTCCTCCAAAAGGTTCCACATGCATAGGTGTCTCTAAAGGGGGGCAAGGGGGGCAATTGCCCCCCCTAGGTTATTCCTTGCCCCCCCCATGTGCCCCCCCACCAGAAATCCACATCCAGCTTCCCACACTTTTTGGACTGATATATCTCCGTCCCTGTGGATCGTATATGGGCAGATTCTGGCCTTTCCATTGATATCCAACATGACTATATTCAGTGTGAAGTAAAAGTCATAAAACATTAAATAAAAATGTGCACATAAACTTAAACATGTTCACAGGGTTGAAATGGCTCAGCAGTGAAGTGGTTAATGTTCAGACTATACATTACATTGTGTATTACATTAATTTCTGCCTTGGTTTACTTGTATATTAAGGGTTAATGGGTAGGCCCCATCCCTCACTGTACACATTTTATTTATTCCTTGATTAATGGCATTTTAGGGGTTATTATGGAAGTTAGAATCTAAAGGGTCTAATCATCTTTAGATCCTCTGCTTTTTGTCACATTTCGCGAAAATATGGGGAATTCCCTATTTAACGAATGGTCACTGTAATTTGTTAAAGTTGGAGTCACTGAAGCAGCAATCAGACATTCAGCGAAAACTGCCGAATAGCGGCAAATAACATATTGAATTTAAGTATCAGGTTAGTACAACAAAAAGGTATCATTGCAACACATTACTCCGGGGTTTTGGAATCTTATTTATATATACTTATTTAGGACACTATTACCTGGTGTGAACTAACCCTTGCTTCGGCATGGTTTCGCGTTAGCGCCAGGTTAATTGAGTCTAGCGCCTGACCAACAGATCGTTTGCCTCCCGCTACAAATGGGAAAAATCACTTAGCACGTTGCTATTAGCGATTTGTAGCACAAGCTTACTGTACTTTCCGCGTCCTTTACTTATCACAGGAAGCGCTAGAGATCTCTAGCGCTTTTGCAACTAACAGATCACTTGGTGTCAGCGCAAATTTTTTGAGGGGTGCTAATTGCAACATTTTTCCTACTGCTCAACCCTGGTGCTAACTCCAAAAAAACAGAAAAAACAGGTCCTCACCCAAAATTAACAGGCAATTGAAAGGAATGCAGCACAGGTGTTCTCTTGGCCCCATACACCATAATAATGGCTCTGGTCAGCAATGTCTCTGCTGTTGCAGTAGGCACTATTAAGATATATATGTCTCCTTTATCCACATATATCCTAATTCTAATATATTGCCGATCTTTAAACATTTTATGCTGGGAGTTATTCATAGTATGGAAGCGGTTGATTATTAGGGTGAACGTGTGGACCACATGGATAAGTCTTGCCCTGAAACATGTATTATTTATATGCTGCAGCAGGGTAGTTTTTATCGCTCACCTGACCTTCCTTTTGGATCTATTAAATACATTGTAAGGATTCTACATGCTGTTGGGTGGCATTTATCATGCAGTGCCCATCAGCCTTAATTAATGTATGTGCATATAAATATGGATGATACGGCCACCTTCGAGGATTTTAATAATGCAGGGTGTGAGGTTATTCACTAGATGTGTTCATATTCAAACTTGTGAGGGGGGGATAGGTATGGCTCGGCACTCTGCACTAGAAAAAATTAGCTCTATCCTGTACACAAACACATTAGCTCTGGGTCTCAGCCCGGGTCTTAATGTTTCCCTAGCGTGAAGACCTTGTACATGGACTACAGCAGACAAGGTGATCTGTTAGTTGGTCGTTTTAGCGCAAAATTTTTCCTTTAGTGATGGTGTTTTACCTCACACCAGGTGAAAGGGCCCTTAGTTTTATTCAGTGGTATGATTTAGTGCTGAAAATTATTAGTGCCCCCCCAGTTTTGACTGCGGTATCTTATGTGCCCCCCCTAAAAATTGTTCCTAGAGTCGCCACTGTCCACATGAGTTCCTTGAACCTCTCGATCTGACGATATTCAGATCCCCAATAATGGGGTTCAGTGGACCTCACGGAGAAGAATGTAAACAATAGTGCAGACAGCCAGAGATAATTTACAAGTAAAATTTATTGTGCTTTCATATATAAATAACAATAGAACATATCACCAGTTATACCCGAATCGTCATTCAGTCTGCGTTACACACGCCCAATGGGATGGGTCCCCAGTAGATAATCCTCCACAGATAGTCCTCCACAGCTCTGCTCGACGCATTTCACCACCCGGACTTCATCAGAATCATACTGGCCTCTCCCCTTCTCATCCTTATAAACCCTCAAATGTCAATCAATAAAAATTGACAATTGTTTTTGGCAGTTGAAAGATCCACCCCCAACATCTAAGGATCCGGTGTTTTAAAACTCACGATTCCACCATCTTTACAACTGGCATTTCATTAAAACAGACCTACGTTCGATAGTGCCTTCCAATAAGAAATTGAAAATTTTGAAACAAGCACCACATTAAAAAGTTCCCTGATGAAAGGTCTAAAATTCGCACCCAATAGACGGTTGGACAGCTTTGCTGTGTATATAGACCTGCGAAAGTTCATACGGAAGATGACTTTAAAAAAGATTCTATACAGACAAAGAAAGGATAGGAACAATATACAAGAAATGAGAAAAGCGCCGGTGCAGATCCCACAACCACGGAAGACCAAACTTTAGATTCTACACACCCAATGCAAAATCAGTGTGTAGCTATATGAAAAATGAATACAAATACCAAAGCACATATATGGCTGTACTGGTACTCTTGTAGACATATGGAAAAAGCACAGAAAAAAATACACATTGCGCAGTTGGTCCAATTGATGAAACTGTTATTACAGCGAAACGCGTTTTGGTTTTGCTTTTCATAATTATTTATTAAATAACCTTTTAATCACGTGAGAAAGAAGGCTTCTTTACTGGTGCAAAGGGGATTGGTGTATCCCTATTACACCCATGCGCTATTACAGAGCCAGTGGACATTACACAGGCTCAATACCACGTGAGTTTCCTTTCGTTGTAAGCTGCACACCTTTGCATCTGCCAAACTGAATCACGCTATGGTCCACTTTTGTGTCCCTTTCTACATGGTCCACATGATATATTTGGGGGGCTTATGAAGATGGGACAGGGTCATCCCTGAAGGGACCCAGTGCTTTCATATAGAGCCTTGAATTGTACAGGCTCTGGTCCATGTGAGTGAACCTTCGTTAAAATAATTTTACTATACTATCTGTACATATATACTTCGCAATGTGTATTTTTTTCTGTGCTTTTTCCATATGTGTACAAGAGTACCAGTACAGCCATATATATGTGCTTTGGTAATTGTATTCATTTTTCATATAGCTACACACTGATTTTGCATTGGATGTGTAGAATCTAAAGTTTGGTCTTCCGTGGTTGCGGGATCTGCTCCGGCGCTTTTCTCATTTCTTGTATATTGTTGCTATTTGTTTGGGTTTTGTGGGGACAGCCCTTGGGAGATATAGCAGCCGTGCTGACCCAATACGGTGGTATTTATTCCTCCACTTACTGCTGTTTCAGCACCCCTTTTTATTTCATTTTAAAGAAAGGATAGGATCCAATGAAATTAAAAGATCCAACTCAATAGAATTTAAACCCAGATCTAAATTTTATCCAGCCCATTTTAGAGGCCCATTTTTAGAAACCTTTGGAAAAATGGTTTAAACAGATTCGGAGAAATTGTGTAAAGGGAAGGAGAATAGAGTATACAATTTAAGTAAGGAGGAGGCTGCAAGTTTAAAACAATTACAGAAAAGGGAAGATATAATAGTAAGGGAAGCTGACAAAAGGGGGGGGGATTGTATTACTAACTAAGGACTAATATGAGCAGGAGTCCTATAATATTCTTGGAGACTCTAATACTTCTGTAAAACTCACTGGTGGTCCGACAGTGAGGTTCAATAAAATTTTGTTGAGCCTTCTGATTTATGCTAGGGATAGATGAATAATTACAAAGAACAATTCAGAGCTTTTGTATAATCAACATCCAAGATTACCAATTTTTTATTTTATACCTAAAATTCACAACAATTTATATAGACCCCCAGAGCGTCCTATAATAAGTGGTATTAATTTATTTTCTTCAAATTTATCAGAATTTATCGATGTTCATTTGCAGAAATATGCACAAATGGCCCCCTCCTATATAAAGGATACTATACATATTTTAACAGATTTGAAAAAAATGAAATGGAAATCTACATATAGATGGGCCATCTATGACGTATCTTCGATATATACAGTTATTAAATTATTGTGAAATTCTTTTTAGAAGAGGATGATCAAATAAAAGAGGATTTTGGTAAGTTTTTGTTACTATCAATATCCTTTATTTTACATCATAATTATTTCTGGTATGGGAACCAGTATTTTTTGCACATCACAGGGACTCCCATAGGTACCAAGTTCGCCCCCAGTTATGCCAACATTTACATGCGGTACTGGGAACTCAGGTTTGTTACCCAGATGGTTGTCAGGGGGTCGGGCTTGGTCCTATGGTGGAGATACATGTCATGCCCCACGCCGCGGCCCGCTCCCTGCCCGGACCGCCATGCTGGGGCACACACCATACGTACCTGAGGTCCCTCGTGGTGCGCCGCTTGAGTCCCAACATGGAGACAGCTTGCAGTACCTCCCACGCTGCCGCCAGGATCCGAATGCCGGGAGCACGCACACGCGATCGCATGCCTTCCTAAGAAATGAACTTGGTACTCTCTGCTGGTAGCTTACAGGTACTGAATGACACCTGCACTGGAGATCCTCGTATGTCCCCAATTAACCTATCAAGTACTCAGGTATCCCAGCTCCACCTACGAGTCCCAGGTGAATGGTGTTCTTATGATCCTCTGAACCCTATTTAAACCTGCTGCCTTTCTCAGTTCATTAACCAGGTTATACTGTGGTTCACCGCTTCAGTTATCCAGTGTTCCCTCTTCGTTCCTGTTCCAAGTGAATCCTGAGCTCCAGAGCCTGCATCCAGTCTTGCCTCCACGGTACCGGCTCCAGACCCTGCATTCAGGCTTGCTTCCACGGTTCCAGCTCCTATCTCCAAGCTTGCTTCCATGTCCACGGTACCAGCACCAGATCCATCTCCAGGCTTGCCTCCACGTCCACGGTACCAGTTCCAGATCCTGTATCCAAGCTTTCCTCCATGACCATAGCACCAGCTCCAGCTCCTCAACCCAGGCTTGTCTCAAAAGGCCACAGCCCACGTTACCCTCTTCTACAACCCTTCGTTCTGGACTTTATGCTGTTTCACTTCTGAGCCCGAAGACCCTTACCTCGTAATTCCCCGTTCTGGACTTTCCACCAAACCAAGGAGGATACCTTTTGAGTTATAGTCTTTCATCCTGGACTTTATTTGTTTCATCTCAGTAAAAACTCAAATGCTTACTTATACATTTCCTGGTTTCCTTCTTCGACGGCTTGCCATTTGGTTCCATACGCACAACACTATACAGGGGTCACAGCCCCTGCCCTTACAGAATAACCTGGTTCATCATGGAACCCACAAGCCCGAACCAAATCCTTGCTGTACTTACTGAACAGATGGCAGTGCTAACCAAGGTGGTACAGAACTTACAGACCGGCCAAAAGCCTTACTCCACAAGGAAAGAAGCGGTGCTGAGAGTACCGCACCGTCCGGCTGTATGACAAAGCAGGTAGATCTGCCCGCTCCAGAACCACTATGCCTGAACGGTTTGCCGGTGACCGCACAAAATATCGTACCTTCATCACCGCATGTGAACTCATGTTCTCCCTTTGTCCACGTACCTATGGGTCGGACTCTGTGAAGGTATGGTCAGCCATCTCCTTACTGTCCGGGCCTCCACAGGAATGGGCCTTTCAGTTTCTACATGAAGGAAGCCTCTTACTGACTTCCTGGGGTTCCTTCATCCGGGCAATGAACCCTGTCTATGATGATCCTCTGAGGTCTTCTGCCGCATTTACTACCATCCGAAACCTAAGACAAGGAAGTCGACCAGTAGAGGACTACATCTCTGAGTTCCGAGCGGTGCCAGCCGACACAGGCCTGAATGATGTGGGCCTTAACGATGACTTTCGTCATGGTCTTTCTGAACAACTGAAAGACGAATTGGCTCGCATAGGAGTACCTGCTTCCTTGGAGGCCTTGATCCTCCAATCTCTGGTCCTGGACCAACGCTTCAGAGAACGGCGTCAGGAGAGATCCAACAATGCCCCTTTACCGTCTCAACGACACAAGCCTTCCCCTGTGTCCTCTTCATGACCGACCTCCTCTTCCTCAAGCCCAGAACCCATGGAGATCGGCGCTATAAGAGACCCGCTGTCGCCCGCTGAACGCAACAGACGTCGCACCCAGAACCTCTGCCTGTATTGCAGTCAACCAGGTCATCTGTTATGTGGCTGCCCTACACGACCACCACGTCCCTCTGAGAGAGGTAAGAACCATCCAACTGTCGCCTCTCTTCAAAGTGTGGTCGGCTCTGCTTCTACTCACCTAGCCATTCCTGTCACCTTACAGTGGGGAGATAGAAACGTCAACTTGAACGCCATCATCGACTCCGGAGCCAGTAACAACTTCTTTGATTTATCCCTTGCTACCTCCTTGGCTGTTCATACCCAACTGAAAAAGAAACCTGTACCTCTGCAAATGGTCGATGGAAGCACCCTACGCATCGGTCCCGTCACTCACGAAACCACTCCCTTGCTGCTGCTTATCGGAATCGAGCACAAAGAATATCTTCAATGGGACATCGTACCTTCTCCCTTGTTCCCTATCGTACTGGGACTTCCGTTGCTTCGCACCCATAAACCTTATATCAATTGGTCTTCAAACTCCGTCTCCTCCCCTCCTGTCACTGCCGGGTCATCTGCATGAACAAGTCCGAGAAGATCGCCTTTTCCATCTATCCATCTTCTGCGCTACCAGCGCAGCTCGGATTTCCAAGACGTGTTCGAGAAAAAAGGGGTTGATACGCTTCCTCCACACAGAGAGTAAGACTGTCCTATCGACCTCCTTCCGGGAGCACCCATACTCCATGGACGCATTTTTAATTTGTCCGGTTCAGAATCACAGTCTCTGAAGGACTACATCGAAGACAGCCTTACAAAAGGATTCATACATCACTCTACGTCTCCTGCCGGAGCTGGCATCTTCTTTGTTGGAAAAAAAAAGACGGCGGCCTTCGTCCGTGTGTTGATTATAGAGTAGGGATGAGCCGAACACCCCCGAGTTCGGTTCGCATTCGAACTCGAACTTTTCAGAAGTTCGAATTCAAACTCGAACACGAACTCAATACAAGTCAATAGGACTCAAAATTCGATTTTTAGAGTGCCCTCCAAGAGGGCATATATGCTAGATATTTGCCATAAAAAGTATATGGGGGTCCGGGTAGTGCCCTGGGGGACAGGAAACCAGGACAGTTTAAAAAAAAAAGTTTTTAAAGAGTGAGTTTTCCATGAAATAAGGGTTAAAAATTTAAATAAAAAATTCCTTCAGATATCGTACCTAGGAGGTCCCCATAACCTACCTGTGAAGTGGCAGATTTCTAGGATGTATAGAAACCTTTAAAAACAATGTCCGGGTAGTGCCCTGGGGGACAGGAAACAAGGACAAAAAGTTTTAAAAAAGACGTTTTTAACCCCTTCACTGCTGACGACGTGTGGGCTCAGTTACTCCCGCTGTATGCTGAGGAGGACGTGTCCCACACGTCATCAGCTTTGCAGGACCCCCGGCGGAGATACTCACCTCTCTGTACGGGGTCCCGCGGCGTTCTGACTTCAGCGTCCTCAGACAAGTCAAGCTCCTCCCGACGTAAATGACGTCATCGCTGTGTACAGAGATGCTGTGAGGTTGTGTATAGAGATGCTGATGGGGCTGTATATAGAGATGCCTTGCGGCGCCGAAGTGCGGCCTAGCTCTGGTGGGGGCCACCATCTTGGATGGCGGCTCCACCCCGGGTACCCCCTCACTTCCTGACGTCCTCACGCATAGGTTGATGACGTCAGATAGCCGGGGAACCCCTAGCTGCCCGGAATCCCCTGGTGGAGATAGGAGGTTCATTTGAGGGTTCACAGAGATGCTGTGAGGTTGTGTATAGAGATGCTGTGAGGCTGTGTATAGAGATGCTGATGGGGTTGTGTATAGAGTTGCTGTGAGGTTGCGTATAGAGATGCTGTGAGGTTGTGTATAGAGATGCTGTGAGGCTGTGTATAGAGATGCTGATGGGGTTGTGTATAGAGATGCTGTGTATAGAGATGCTGATGGGGTTGTGTATAGAGATGCTGTGAGGCTGTGTATAGAGATGCTGTGAGGCTGTGTATAGAGATGCTGTGAGGCTGTGTTTAGAGATGCTGAAGGGGTTGTGTATAGAGATGCTGTGTATAGAGATGCTGATGGGGTTGTGTATAGAGATGCTGTGAGGCTGTGTATAGAGATGCTGTGAGGCTGTGTTTAGAGATGCTGAAGGGGTTGTGTATAGAGATGCTGTTTGTGTATAGAGATGCTGATGGGGTTGTGTATAGAGATGCTGATGGGGTTGTGTATAGAGATGCTGTGAGGCTGTGTATAGAGATGCCGTGAGGTTGCGTATTTAGATGCTGTGAGGTTGTGTATATAGATGCTGTGAGGCTGTGTATAGAGATGCTGTGAGGCTGTGTTTAGATATGCTGATGGGGTTGTGTATAGAGATGCTGTGAGGTTGTGTATAGAGATGCTGTGTGGCTGTGTATAGAGATGCTGTGAGGTTGTGTATAGAGATGCTGTGTATAGAGATGCTGATGGGGTTGTATATAGAGATGCTGTTTGTGTATAGAGATGCTGTTGGGGTTGTGTATAGAGATGCTGTGAGGCTGTGTATAGAGATGCCGTGAGGTTGCGTATATAGATGCTGTGAGGTTGTGTATATAGATGCTGTGAGGCTGTGTATAGAGATGCTGTGAGGCTGTGTTTAGAGATGCTGATGGGGTTGTGTATAGAGATGCTGTGAGGCTGTGTATAGAGATGCCGTGAGGTTGCGTATAGAGATGCTGTGAGGTTGTGTATATAGATGCTGTGAGGCTGTGTATAGAGATGCTGTGAGGCTGTGTTTAGAGATGCTGATGGGGTTGTGTATAGAGATGCTGTGAGGTTGTGTATAGAGATGCTGTGTATAGAGATGCTGATGGGGTTGTGTATAGAGATGCTGTTTGTGTATAGAGATGCTGTTGGGGTTGTGTATAGAGATGCTGTGAGGCTGTGTATAGAGATGCTGTGTATAGAGATGCTGTGAGGTTGTGTATAGAGATGCTGTGAGGTTGTGTATAGCGATGCTGTGAATAGAGATGCTGATGGGGTTGTGTATAGAGATTCTGTTTGTGTATAGAGATGCAGATGGGGTTGTGTATAGAGATGCTGTGTATAGAGATTCTGTGAGGTTGCGTATAGAGATGCTGTGAGGTTTCGTATAGAGATGCTGTGAGGCTGTGTATAGAGATGCTGTGAGGTTGTGTATAGAGATGCTGATGGGGCTGTGTATAGAAATGCCTTGCGGCGCCGAATTGCGGCCTAGCTCCGGGTCCCCCCTCACTGCCTGACGTCCTCACACATAGCGTGATGACGTCACATAGCCGGGGAACCCCTAGCTGCCCGGAATCCCCTGGTGGAGATAGGGGGTTCATCTGAGGGTTCACAGAGATGCTGTGAGGTTGTGTATAGAGATGCCGTGAGGCTGTGTTTAGAGAGGCTGAAGGGGTTGTGTATAGAGATGCAGATGGGGTTGTGTATAGAGATGCTGTGTATAGAGATGCTGATGGAGTTGTGTATAGAGATGCTGTGTATAGAGATGCTGATAGGGCGGTGTATAGAGATGCTGTGAGGTTTCGTATAGAGATGCTGTGAGGCTGTGTATAGAGATGCTGTGAGGCTGTGTATAGAGATGCTGTGAGGTTGTGTATAGAGATGCTGATGGGGCTGTGTATAGAGATGCCTTGCGGCGCCGAAGTGCGGCCTAGCTCCGGTGGGGGCCGCCACCTTGGATGGCGGCTCCACCCCCGGGTCCCCCCTCACTGCCTGACGTCCTCACGCGTAGCGTGATGACGTCAGATAGCCGGGAAACCCCTAGCTGCCCGGAATCCCCTGGTGGAGATAGGGGGTTCATTTGAACCCCGATATCTCCAGGCAGCTAAGGGGTCATGGAGGGTGTCAATCGAAAGGCCTGAGCATGGCCTTTCGAATGATGCCCAACATGACCAGGTATAAAGAAAATAAAAAATAAAAAGAAAACTGTATTTTTTTTTGTGTGTTATTTTTATTAATGCAGCAATATTGTTCACATTTCAATTATAATGTGAACAATGATGGGGTGCGTTTGCTATATATCACGTAATTCCCCCCACAAAATGTAACAAGTCCCCATTTCTAATTTTTGTACAAGCGCACCCCATAGAAAACATAACCGCAAACGCTCATGTGCTAAAATGTAAAAAAAAAACACTTTACACACTGCAGATGATTAAAAATTCAATTTTTATTGCATTTTTGTCATAATATACAGGCAGGACATGACGTATACATATAAAAATGATATATTATGCATCTGCTGAGTCTGCCGGAAAGAACGATATCTAATATGTCTGGGTCATTTAATAAAATGTGGCTTCAAATCGCGTTTAAACATGATGAGCGAAAGCGGTAAAAATGAGCTGAGCACACAGCAGTGAAATGCAGGGTTAAAGGGTTAAACAGCATATCAGAGGAAGATTTAGTAGAGATATGAACACCTCTCAGAAGCACAGGTGTTGTTTGATACATCTGGAGACACCACACCCTCAGTATAGTCTACATACATACAATGTATCAAATTGATTAGACCAGACTAAAAACACCTGTTGTTTACGCCGTTTGAGCACAGGTCATTTAGAGGTGAGAATCTTTGCACGTACACATTAGTTTTTAATTCAATATCTAATAAACCGTTGCTTATAATATTCTGCAGTAAAGAGTCTCTTTATTTCTAGATTTTTTAGTATTTTTTAAGCATTTTTTATACTTTTAAAAAAAAAAAAAATCTGCGAACTCGAACCGAACACGATAAAAAGTTTGAAGTTCGCGAACTTGCGAACAGCCAAAGTTTGACTCGAACTCCGAACAGATCGAACCGAACAGCTCATCCCTATTATAGAGCACTAAACTCAATCACAGTACGGAATCGCTACCCGCTCCCATTGATTCCCGAACTGCTCGATAAGGTGAAAGATGCGTGTATCTTTACCAGGATCGATCTTCGAGGAGCTTATAACTTGGTCCGCATGAGAGAAGGAGACGAGTGGAAGACAGCCTTCCGATCCCGATACAGCCGCTTCGAGTATCTTGTCATGCCGTTTGGGTTATGCAATGCTCCAGCCGCCTTCCAGCATTTTCTCAACGACATCTTCCGTGACGTCCTGGATACATTCCTGGTGGTCTATCTCGACGATCTCTTAGTATACTCCCGAACCATTGAAGAACATGAACAACACGTCCATCTCGTGCTATCCCGTCTTCGTCACCATAAGTTATACGGCAAAATCGAGAAAAGCACTTTTGAGAAATCCTCCATAGAATTCCTGGGATATGTCCTATCACCAGGACATGTTGAAATGAATAAAGCCAAGATTTAAGGTGATTCTAGACTGGCCGACACCCAGAGACAAAAAGATGGTTCAGCAATTCATGGGATTTGCCAACTTTTATCGTCGCTTTATTCGGTCCTTTTCTCATCTCAGAGCACCCATCACATCCTTGACCAAAAAAGATGTGTGATTCCGTTCAACTGAAGAAGCTCAGCAGGTGTTCGAGAAACTGAAAAAAAGCTTCACCCAAGCCCCAATCCTGAAACAACCAGACATCAATCTGCCATACTATCTGGAAACAGACGCCTCTGATATCGCCCTAGCAGCGATTCTCTCCCAAAAATCCGGAACCAAGAATCTTATGCATCCCGTGGCCTTTTATTCCAGACATCTTACCCCAGCCGAAAAAAATTACAGTATAGGTGAGAAAGAACTCCTGGCAATCAAGAGCGCTCTCGAGGAATGGAGACACCTTCTCGAAGGGGCAAAACATCCTGTAGTTGTATACACAGACCACCGCAATCTGGAATATCTCCTCACCACCAAAAGGCTGTGACCTCGACAAGCCAGATAGGCATTGTTCTTCGCCTGCTTTCTGTTACACATCACCTACAGACCTGGAGCAAGAAATGGTAAGGCGGATGCTCTTTCTCGTCGGTATGACTCAGATGCCTCTCCATCCACCACTCAAAACGACTCCATTCTGCCTAGCGACTTCTTCTGTGCCTGTGAATGAGCCTTGATGGAGAATATAAAGAAACCCAGTCTTCAACCACCGACTGATGTCCAGGGGCTCGTATCCAACAATGGACTCCTCTATCATGATGAACAAATATATGTTTCTCCTGAGGTCCCGTCTACAGGTACTACAACACTCCCACGACATCCCGGCTGCTGTGCATGGTGGCATCAAGAAAACCATAGATGCTGTACAGCGATACTTCTGGTGGCCATCCGTTAAGAAGGACATCACCGCCTTTTGTACTCTCTTGTCCTGTCTGTGCACACAACAAACAACCTCGCACCCATCCTGCTGGTCTTCTCCAACCCTTGGCTCCGTCGCTGCATCCGTGGAGAGACATTTCGATAGACTTTATAGTGGATCTTCCCCCTTCGCATCGCTACACCACCATCATGGTGGTGGTGGACCGCTGTACCAAGATGGCCCATTTCATACCAGCAGTAGGCCTACCCACTGCAGCTGAAACAGCCAACTTGTTCATCAAGGAGATATTCCGACTCCATGGCACTCCTCGTTCCATTGTTACAGATAGAGGGTCTCAATTTATGTCCCGCTTCTGGTTCCAAATGTGCTGTAGCCTACGGATTACCAGGTGTCTTTCTTCAGCTTTCCATCCACAGAGCAATGGCCAGACTGAGCGGACAAATCAGACACTGGAACAGTACCTTCGTTGTTTCACTACGCACCTCCAAGACTACTGGCTGGACGTCATACCGACTGCCGAATTTGCGTACAACAATCAGGTACACTCATCAACTCGCTTTTCACCTTTCTTTGCCAACAATGGTTACCATCCTAGCACTCTTCCAGAGAGGCCGCTCAACACTCCAGTTTCGGAGGTGTCAACCTGTCTGAGAGCCCTACGTGGTCAACTACGAACGCTACGCCACCAGTTGCGATTAGCCCAACAGAACCAAAAGAAGTATGCTGATCGCGGTCAGAGAGAAGCTCCTGTGTATGCGCCTGGGGATAAGGTGTTACTATCCACTGCTCATCTTCGTTTGGATTGTCCTTCGAAGAAACTGGGTCCTCGCTACATAGGCCCGTTCCTGGTCCTTAAAATGGTTAACTCCGTGACCGCCCGTTTAACCCTTCCTCCTTCCTACAGAATCCATCCTGTCTTCCTTGTGTCTCTCTTGAAACCCTGGCATGAGAATCCTTTTCCTGGTCGGAATACTGAACCACCTGCTCCTGTGTCCTTATCCGGAGAAGAGCAGTATGAAGTCTCCTGAATCCTGGACGCTCGCCTTCACTACGGCAGATTATAGTATTTAGTCCAATGGAAAGGGTATGGTCCCAAAGAACGGTCCTGGGAACCTGTCGCCAACATCCATGCTCCTACAAAGGTTCGTGCCTTTCATCTCTGTTATCCTTCCAAGCCGTCGATTGGGTGCACCCAGGGGTCACGCCTTGGTGGGGGGTCCTGTCATGCCCCACGCCGTGGCCCGCTCCCTGCCTGGACCGCCATGCTGGGGCACACACCATACGTACCTGAGGTCCCTCCTGGCGTGCCGCTTGAGTCCCAACATGGAGACAGCTTGCAGTACCTCCCACGCCACTGCCAGGATCCGAATGCCGGGAGTGCACACGCGCAATCGCATGCCTTCCTAAGAAATTAACTTGGTACTCTCTGCTGGTAGCTTACGGGTACTGCATGACACCTGCACTGAAGATCCTCGTATGCCCCCAATTAACCTATCAAGTACTCAGGTATCCCAACTCCACCTACGAGTCCCAGGTGAACGGTGTTCTTATGATCCTCTGAACCCTATTTAAACCTGCCACCTTTCTCAGGTCATTAACCAGGTTATACTGTGGTTCACCGCTTCAGTTATCCAGTGTTCCCTCTTCGTTCCTGTTCCAAGTGAATCCTGAGCTCCAGAGCCTGCATCCAGTCTTGCTTCGACGGTACCAGCTCCAGACCCTGCATCCAGTCTTGCCTCCACGGTACCAGCTCCAGACCCCGCATCCAGTCTTGCCTCCATGGTACCAGCTCCAAGACCCTGCATCCAGTCTTGCCTCCACAGTACCGGCTTCAGACCCTGCATCCAGGCTTGCTTCCATGTTACCAGCTCCTTTCTCCAAGCTTGATTCCACGTCCACGGTACCAGCACCAAATCCATCTCCAGGCTTGCTTACACGTCCACGGTACCAGCACAGATCCATCTCCAGTCTTGCCTCCACGTCCACGGTACCAGTTCCAGATCCTGTATCTAGGCTTTCCTCCACGACCATAGCACCAGCTCCAGCTCCAGCTCCTCAACCCAGGCTTGTCTCAAAAGGCCACAACCCACGTTACCCTCTTCTACAACCCTTCGTTCTGGACTTTATGTTGTTTCACTTCTGAGCCCGAAGACCCTTACCTCGTAATTCCCCGTTCTGGACTTTCCACCAAACCAAGGATACCTTTTGAGTTATAGTCTTTCATCCTGGACTTTATTTGTTTCATCTCAGTAAAAACTCAATTGCTTACTTATACATTATCTGGTTTCCTTCTTCAACGGCTTGCCATTGGGTTCCATACGCACAACATTATACAGGGGTCGCAGCCCCTGCCCTTACAATACATCAATGATGTTCTAGTTGTTTGGGAAGGTACACGGGATTCACTTACAGTTTTTACTGAATATATTAATAAGAATAATTATAACGGAAACAAAGTAGCAAAACAAGAGGACATAGTCTTAGATTAGAGGGGCAAAGTTTTAAAAGTAACATCAAGAAGCATTATTTTACGGAGAGGGTGGTGGATACATGGAACAGTCTTCCAGTAGAAGTGGTAGAGGCCAAAACAGTAATTGAATTTAAGCAAGCATGGGATAGGCATAAGGCTATCCTAAACAAAAGATAAATCCAGGTAAAGTATCCATGTAATTGGGCAGACTAGATGGGCCGAAAGGTTCTTATCTGCCGACATTTTTCTATGTTTCTAATGATTTTTTTTCTTAAAATTCAATCCAACATATATTGAGAGTGAAATAGATTTTTTGGATATTACTTTTAAGAAAACCGATGGGAACGCTATCTACATGGGGGGTGTTGTCATCATCCCTCCTGGCTTAAATCTATACCAAACAGTCAGTTCATCAAACTACGAAAAAATTGCACAAAAATTGAAGATTATGAATCACAGGCTAAATATATAAAAAATAAATTGATTAAGAAAGATTTCAACCCAGTAGAGGTAAAATATTTATTTAATAGAAAACAGTCAAAAAAGAAGCCAAGATAAATTCCAGTATGCATTTATTGCAGATTTTAATATCAATTTTAAACAAATGGAAACAGTTTATAAATGCCACTGGCTTCTTTTGTTGCAAGACCCTGTGTTAAATAACATTTTACCAAATTATCCATCAATTATATATAGAAGGGCAAAAAATATAAAAATATGATAGCACCCAATATACCTGAACCACCGAGAAGGATAAATCGGACTAATGGAGGTTTCAAAAAATGTGGAGTGTGCAAGGCATGTCGGTTTGTACCATCTAACGCACACAATTTTTGCAGGAGGTCAACAGAAGAAAATATTAACATCAAGGGAGAAATAACATGCAATACATTTTATGTATCCAATGTCCATGTGGACACATCCAATGTCCATGTGGACTGCAATACGTTGGCCGAACAACAAGTAAACTCAAATTCAGGTTTATGGAGCATCAAAACAAAGCTCTACAAAGCAAAAGAAAAGCTCTACAGACTCATTCTGTACCAACTCATTGCAATTCATGCCCTAGATACAATGGACCAAATTTGAAAATGTTTTGGAATCGAATGGGTGGAAAATTAACGGAGAGGAGGAGACAGGATAAATAAACTATCCAAGAGAGAAACCTACTGTTACGTCTCGACCCAGCCCCCTGCTGGTGGGAGCAGGGATTTGCCAGTGTTCTGGTTTTCAGGCTCTGCAGACCATCTATTGGGCTGATTGGTCTTCGATCACATGACCTGTTCAACCCTATATATAGGGCCTACTATGCATTTGATCCTTGGATCAGGATAGGCTAAGTCTGAGATCCTCTGAGTTCCTTTTCCCCATGTTGATTCGAGTTCTGTATCTGATATCTGTGTATGACTCTTTGGCTCTCGTTTCTGGATATTCTCTAGTCTGCTCCCTAAGTATATTTTGCATTTCTGATATTTCGTGTATGACCTGGCTTGGCTTATTGGACTTCTCATTTACATGTATCTTGTCTGTTTAGTATCTGTCTGTCTGTTACGTTTGTTTTGTTTTCACTCAACAGGCATTTGGCCACGAAGCCATTTGGTGTGAGTGACTCCCAGGGCTTTGTCTGTACTCCCTGGCTGAGAGTGTTAGGATTTACAGTGTGTTACATTCATCGTGTGTTTCCAAGTATCAAGTTCTGTCCTGCAGTGCGCTGAATTCATTGTCTCCAAGTATCGAGTTCTGTCTTTGCAGTTTACTGCATTCATTGTCTCCAAGTATCAAGTTCTGTCTTTGCAGTTTACTGCATTCATTGTTTGTTTGCAGTGTGCTTAATTCATTGTTTACCCATAGTCCTGTAGTCTGTCTGTAGCTGAGATATTATACCCAGTGCAGGGCTTCCTCGTGTGTCTGTATTCCTGCACTGTCTTCCTTGTTTTCCTAGTACTGCTAGTGTGTGCGGAAGTTTGCAAACAAAACCATATACCTGCCCTAAAGGCTTCAATTTACACAGCCTGGGGGCACCCCATCACCCTATAGGGGGCCCAGCGTTACATTATCCTGATCCAACTACGAAGCTGGCAAGTATGTGCCTTATGTTTGTCTTATGTTGGATGCTGTACTAAAATTGGTGCTTTCCATGCTGAAGGAACTGCAGAGGTTAATAGAGGCCTTGGGCCTAGCACCTGCTGCACTTAACGATGTAGCACCACCCAGCAATACTTGCAATTCCATGACCAAGAGAGAGAGACGTAAATTGTATCATCTCTGTTATTATTGTGCTGATCCATTCCACACTATTTCAAATTGTTTATTGAGGCCAGTCAAGCGACCTCAGGTTAATCATGTACCCATGTCTCATTGTGGAGTTACTGGTGTGTCCTCCACAGGCGCCCAGAGTGGCAGCAAGGCCACAATCACTGTGTCAAGCAATAAATGTATCCATGAACCTGTCTGTTCTGCTAATTGTACTTCCACTGTAATACAAACAATGTGGTAGGCGCCCCTGCCTGTACCGCCACCAAAGACCCAAAGCCAGCCAGCAATCAGTGGTTTCCCCCAATACCAATGAACAATGATTAACAAATACGTATCTGGCGGCACGATGGTAGTCGCTCTCAGATCGTGTGGTGGTTCTCTTGTGAAGCACCGTCCATATATGTCATGGAAAACAATGGAAAAAATACAATAGTGCAGAGCAATTACAAATTTTAAATTCTATGTACTTCCACTGTGCCTATGCCCCACAGTGGAGAGCCTGAGTCCTATGTTGGCGGTGTGCCAATTGTTCCTAAGTTTGGCACTGTGTTCAAGTCCCACAGTGGAGCTGTGGGTTCCAGGTCTTGTATACAGGTGTGCTCTGCTACGAATAGAGAGTCCCCTGTGTCCATGTTATGCAGTGGGTCAGCGTTTCTAAGACCCTGCAATGGGTTAAGTGGCAGTGTAGCCACAGGCATCCAGAGTGCAACAAGGCCACAATCTCTGTGTCAAGCAAAGAGTTCACTGTGCCCATGTCACACAGTGAAGCTTCAGTGTCTGTTACTGGCAATGAGAAGCCAGTCCTGTCTTTCACTGGCTGTGGGCCATCCACGACCACTGTTGGCTATGAGCCACCCACGACCCATGTTGGCTTAGTGCCATTCACGACCCATGTTGGCTGTGTGTCACCCACGACCCATGTTGGCTGTGTGCCACCCACGACCCATGTTGGCGGTTGCCACCCACGACCCATGTTGGCTGTGTGCCACCCACGATGTCCGTTCCTGGTGGGATGCCAGTTTTGTACAATTCTGGCAAGGAAAGGTCAGTTATGTGTCAGTCTGCTGATGTGTCTGAGTCTCCTGTATCTGACTGCCTTGTGCAACCAGAGACTGGCTATAAGCCAGAGCACCCTACGACTGGCTATAAGCCGGGGTGTTCAGAGTCTGGCTATAAGCTGGGGTGTTCAGAGTCTGACGAGGTGCCAGGGACCCTTGAATGTGGCTATAAGACAAGGGATCCCCCGTTGGTCAGTTCTCAACCCAGCAGTGAGACCCTCAGGTCTGTTTTGGGCCAAGAGCCCTCCATGCCTGTTTTGGGCCAAGAGCACTTCATGTATAATGTGGGCAAAGAGCCCTTCACATCTGGTTTGGGCCATAAGCCCTTCATGTTTGTTTCTGCTGGCGAGCTGCCAGTTATGCCCGATGCTGGCGAGCTGCCAACCATGCCCGATGCTGGCAAGCTGCCAACCATGCCCTATGCTGGCAAGCTGCCACCCACGACCCATGTTGGCTGTGTGCCACCCACGATGTCCGTTCCTGGTGGGATGCCAGTTTTGTACAATTCTGGCAAGGAAAGGTCAGTTATGTGTCAGTCTGCTGATGTGTCTGAGTCTCCTGTATCTGACTGCCTTGTGCAACCAGAGACTGGCTATAAGCCAGAGCACCCTACGACTGGCTATAAGCCGGGGTGTTCAGAGTCTGGCTATAAGCCGGGGTGTTCAGAGTCTGACGAGGTGCCAGGGACCCTTGAATGTGGCTATAAGACAAGGGATCCCCCGTTGGTCAGTTCTCAACCCAGCAGTGAGACCCTCAGGTCTGTTTTGGGCCAAGAGCCCTCCATGCCTGTTTTGGGCCAAGAGCACTTCATGTATAATGTGGGCAAAGAGCCCTTCACATCTGGTTTGGGCCATAAGCCCTTCATGTTTGTTTCTGCTGGTGAGCTGCCAGTTATGCCTGATGCTGGCGAGCTGCCAACCATGCCCGATGCTGGCAAGCTGCCAACCATGCCCTATGCTGGCAAGCTGCCAACCATGCCCTATGCTGGCGAGCTGCCAACCATGCCCAATGCTGGCGAGCTGCCAGTCCTTCCAGTTGCTGGTTATATGCCAACCATTACCGATGCTGGCGAGCTGCCAGTCCTTCCAGTTATGGGCGATAAGCCCTTCATGTCTAGTTTTGTCACTGAGACCTTTATGTCTGTTTATACTGGCGAGCTGCTAGTCATGCTAATGCTGAGCCATGAGTCAGCTGCGCCCATGTTATGCGAGACAGCTGCATCCATGTTATGCGAAAACAGCTGTGTCCATGTTGAGCTGCAGGCAGCCGTGCCCACGTTGAGTTTCAAGGAAGCTGTGTCCAGGTTGGGACTCAAGGAAACTCTGTTTATGTCAAGTCAGGAGACCACTGTGCCCATGTCTCACAGTGGGTCCATTGAGGCCAAACCCAGTTGTGAGTTTGTGAAAGTCAAGTCTTGTGACAATACACAGTTGGCCACTGCTGTCCCTACTGGTGCCATGTCATGTGAGGTGGTCGCCATGTCCAGGTCTCGATCTAGGAGACGTTGAAAGAAGACCAACTCTAACCATTCCGGCTCCGAGAATGCTACGATTCGCTCTGGGTCCGAGGAGGCCAAGCTCTGTTCTGGGCCTGAGGATGCCACGCTCTGACCTAGTCCCGAACATGCCTTATTCCGCACTTGTCTCGAGGAAATCCAGCAAGATGGTGGCTTGACTGGTTTGTGGTTCCCGAGATTAGGAGAGTTCCCAAGGGGTATATGCAAACGCCTTCTGGCTCATTGTTACGCAAGACACACTGGGCAGTGCTCCAGAAGTACCCTCACATATTGCAAATGTTCCTGGTGGAGTCTGATGATGAGTGAATGTACAATTCTGATGGAGATCTGTTATGACTGGTGTTCATGTCCTGTTCCTTGCTTTCCCCTGTCCTGTTTTTGTCTTGGGTGCCCATGGGGTCACCCGTAAGGGAGGGGGTTATGTTACATCTCGACCCTGGTGGGAGCAGGGATTTGCCAGTGTTCTGGTTTTCAGGCTCTGCAGACCATCTATTGGGCTGATTGGTCTGCGGTCACATGACCTGTTCATCCCTATATATAGGGCCTACTATGCATTTGATCCTTGGATCAGGATAAGCTAAGTCTGAGATCCTCTGAGTTCCTTTTCCCCGTGTTGATTTGAGTTCTGTATCTGATATCTGTGTATGACTCTTTGGCTCTGGTTTCTGGATACTCTCTAGTCTGCTCCCTAAGTATATTTTGCATTTCTGATATTTTGTGTATGACCTGGCTTGGCTTATTGGACTTCTCATTTACATGTGTCTTGTCTGTTTAGTATCTGTCTGTCTGTTACGTTTGGTTTGTTTTCACTCAACAGGCATTTGGCCACGAAGCTATTTGGTGTGAGTGATTCCCAGGGCTCTGTCTGTACTTCCTGGCTGGGAGTGTTAGGATTTGCATTGCGTTACATTCATCGTGTTTTTCCAAGTATCAAGTTCTGTCCTGCAGCACGCTGAATTCATTGTCTCCAAGTATCGAGTTCTGTCTTTGCAGTTTACTGCATTCATTGTCTCCAAGTATCAAGTTCTGTCTTTGCAGTTTACTGCATTCATTGTTTTCAATAATTAAGTTCTCTCCTGCAGTGTGCTGAATTCATTGTTTACCCTAAGTCCTGTAATATGACTGTAGCTGAGAAAGTATACCCAGTGCACCTACTGAAGAAGCAACACCGTCGCAAAACGCGTTTGGGTGTATTGCCCGTTTTTATCTTAATAAACCAGATTTTATTAGCCGATTGTATCCTGAAGTTTGTCCGGAGCGGCCCAAAAGAATCTGCTGGTTGTATGGGTTGTATGTTCCCTCTAATATCACCGGCTGCATCTACATCTAGTGTCTGATCGAGACACCAACAAATGTGAGTGGAATTCCTCTTGCGTTGATTTATTTATGTGAATACAGTACCCGCTGCACTATGATTTATTTCTTTGAGGTACACATTATCACTACCATAAGGAGGACAGCAAGAGGGCGATCACGGCTGAAGGAAGCGCTGGTTCCGCCAATTTTCTCTTATACCCAGTGAAGGGCTTCCTTGTGTGTCTGTATTCCTGCACTGTCTTCCTTGTTTTCCTAGTACTGCTAGTGTGTGCGGAAGTTTTCAAACAAAACCATATACCTGCCCTAAAGGCTTCAATTTACACGGCCTGGGGGCTCCCCATCACACTATAGGGGGCCCACCGTTACATTATCCTGATCCAACTACGAAGCTGGCAAGCATGTGAGGAGCAGGAGAGGGTGGTTGACAGTGTCGAATGCAGCGGAAAGGTCAAGAAGAATAAGGAGGGAGAAGTGACCTTCGGTTTCAGTGGCAGCTAAATCATTAGTCACCTTGGTCAGAGCAGTCTGAGCAGATTGTTGGGAGCGAAAGCTATACTGGTGCGGATCGAGTAGAGAGCAGCAAGAAAACTGGTGAGCTGGTTATAGACAGGACGTTCTAAGATTTTGGAGGCAAAGGGGAGCAGAGAGATGGGACAGTAGTTCAAGAGGGATGCAGTGTGACAGAACACGCTGTCACTGTGTGACTTGGAGGGGGCTGTGTGCTACCCTCCTGCCCAGAGACTATTGGGGGAACTGGTGAACCTTTTAAATATATTTGGTTTTCACTGTTTTATATATATCTGCAAGTTAACTAAAGATTTATGATGTCTGTGGGTTATTCCCTTGTGTATTTATTGTATAGTCTCTTGCTGTGTATTTTGCGTACATTCCCTCAATTAGCTAACCCTTCTCCTGTATAGTGTAGATCTCTGTATTAGTACCTGCTCTCTCTGTTGTGTAAGTTCTCTCTGTAAGAAATTCCTTTTGTTTTCCCCTTCTTTCTCCTTCCCCCATTCTCCATTGTTTGAAGGTCCTGTGTAGTTATCTGATCTGTGCAGCTATCTGCTTGATTGTATGCAAATGAGGTTGATGGTTGAGTGTTTCTCTCTGCCTGTGTAATAATAAACCAGTCCTATTTTGACCAACCTTGAAGTCACGACTCATGATTTGGGGTACCAGGAATATTCTGCACGCTGTGTCAAGGAAAGGCTCCAGGTCTACAGCTATGGCTTATTCCTGGAGGTGCTAGCCAGGCTCTCTACATGCACCAGGCCTTAAGCTGCAGCTAAGGTACTAGAGAAAGATGTGAGAGTCACAAGGAGAAACTGGGTGTCCAGCGAGGAAGTGGCATTGGGCAGATGTGACCCTGTCCGGGCAAAGAGATCTGTTACAATGGTGGCAGTGCGTGGGATGCTTCCTACAGTCTAAGGACATCCAAACCAGCACCGGGATTTGATATCCAGATGGCGCAGCAGAAGCAAGCAGAAGATGGCAGCAGTTACAGCAGCAGCATACTGGGAGAGGTTGCAAGAGTTACAAGCAAACCATCGTGGACCTGTAACAGAGGAGACTCAGCTGAACTGGGATGATACAGCATGTTGGCAACTCTGGCACAATGTGCTGGACAAAGAGCAGCGCTACCAGAACAAGATACTCCCCTCATCCCAAGATAGGTACCTGAAGAGGATAGCAGTGCGTGAGGCGTTAGTGGATAAGCAACACCACAAGAATTGGATGACTGATCTGGCTTGTCTGGTCTATGAAGAGACAGGGCTGGAGGAGAGCTATGAAGCCCTTCGATGGTATGTAGTCCAGATGGGAACTGAGAACGTGGACAATAACAACCCGACAGAATGCTTTGGCTACGGTGGCCCAGGACTGTTGTTCGAGAAAATGTCCAGAGACCCAGATTTCGGAGATGACACAGAGTGGAGATGGGAAGCGATTGCAGAGTACAGAGAAAACCTGCTAAACCTCTCTGACGTGTGTTGGATACAAGACGACTTGGAGTCGTTGATCAGCAAGGAGTGGAAGCTGGAGAAATTCTACAAGCAACTGCTAGACCTCGGGCAGCAGGTAAGCCAACTTCACCATGAGAAGCTCTGCACAGAGAAGCAGACAGAGGAGCTGCCATTAGTACCGAATGCCTCCTCTCTTTGGGCAGCAGAGGATTTTTACCCTACAACGGTGGATGGGACTGCGGTCTCCACCGATGTGACCCAGAGGGATGTTTCGGCACTGCCGAGGGAGGAATGCCTTGCGACAGTGGGTGAGATTGAAGACCCCACTAGCAGTTTACTGGGATGCGTGGCAGATGGGCCCTAGTGTGCTCCCAGCCAAGGAGGGATAGGGAAGCTTGAAGGCCTTGATTTGTCTGGGCCAGCTATAGACTCTGGAGTTGTCGAGGAGATTGGAATATTTCCCACTGCATTGTCAGGATGTGAGACAGTTGCCCCAGATCCCCGAGTTATGATGCCGCCAGAGCCTGTGAGTGGGGAGGACAGCTTGCTGAAGTTGGAGATTCCCGAGGGCAAAACGGTTCCCTCAGGAGAAGTGCTGGCGTCAGAGCCTGGTACAGCCGTCTCCTGCCCTTGTTTGGATGGCCTGGATCTCTGGAATAAAAACAGCCCAACACCGCCAGCATTGCTCTAAACAGTCCCAGGTGAGGAGCCAGCAATGGAGTCGAGTGCCAGTGTTCTCTGGAATCAACAACAGGGGGATAATTACAATGGAGCTGTGGTTTCATTTTGTGTGCCCCCTGGATACTGGGCAGCCGGCTCAGATCCCCAACCCTTTTCTTCGGAGACCTGAACCACCCCCCATTCTCTCCAGCAGCTGATCGCAATACCCAGAGATGGGGCAGCTGGCATTTCTCCCGAGTGGCAGGCACAATCTAAGGGAGCTGCTGGGGTTGGCTCGGTGATTAACTCTCTAGTATATGTGCTTGGCCTCGGCACTGGAGAGATGCTTCAGGAATGTTGACTCCTATGTGGCCCCTAAGGGAATATGGGGAGGGGGTGAATGCATCCATGGTTGTGGACTGGACCGCATGGTCAATGAAAGGAAACAAACTTTTTGCGACTTGGATTCAGACTAACACACTCACAGATCCATTTGGGATCTGGTGCCTGGTTAGTCTCCTGTAAATGAGGGAGATGTGTGACAGAACACGCTGTCATTGTGCGACTTGGAGAGAGCTGTGCGCTAGCCTCCTGCCCAGAGGCTATGGCCCATGAAAGAGACTATTGTGGGAACTGGTGAACCTTTTAAATATGTTTGGTTTTCACTGTTTTATATATATCTGCCAGTTAACTAAAGATGTCTGTGGGTTATTCCCTTTGTATTTATTGTATAGTCTCTTGTTGTGTATTTTGCGTACATTCCCTCAATTAGCTAACCCTTCCCTGTATAGTGTAGATCTCTGTATTAGTAAATGTGTAAATTCTCTCTGTAAGAAATTCCTTTTGTTTACCCTTCTTTATCTTTCCCCCATTCTCCATTGTTTGAAGGTCCTGTGTAGTTATCTGATCTGTGCAGCTATCTGCTTGATTGTATGCAAATATAGTTGACGGTTGAGTGTATCTCTTTGCCTGTGTAATAATAAACCAGTCCTATTCTGACCAAGATTGAAGTCACGACTCATGATTTGGGGTACCAGGAATCTTCTGCCCGTTGTGCTAAGGAAAGTCTCCAGGTCTACAGCTACGGCTTATTCCTGGGGGTGCTAGCCAGGCTCTCTACATGCACCGGGCCTTAAGCTGCAGCTAAGGTACTAGAGAAAGATGTGAGAGTCACAAGGAGAAACTGGGTGTCCAGCGAGGAAGTGGCATTGGGCAGATGTGACCCTGTCCGGGCATAGATCTGTTACAGGCAGGATCAAGAGATGGCTTTTTTTAGAATGGGGTGATCAAAACACGTTTGAATACAGAGGGGAAGATTCCAGAGAGGGAGAGGTTAAAAATATGAGTCAAAGCAGGGACAGTAACTGGTAGGACAGGCCAAATAAGGTGTGAGAGGATAGGATACAGTGGACAGGTGGTTCACAGGTGGTAAGTTCTGTTACATCCTCCTCCGAGACTGGAGAAAAGGAAGACATAGTAGAAGAGGGGGCAGGGAGTGAGGGAGTCAGTGGGGTAGAATGGTTAAAGGAGGAGAGCAGTGAATGTAACAGCATTGTTTGTTTTATGTGTAAAAACATAAATTGCCTCTGCTGCAGAACAGAAAAAAAATATTTAGCATTTACTATTTTCATTTTTTTCATTTTTACACATTACATGGTCATGTTTGATATCATAGTAAAGACTAGACTCTGACCTTTCCAATGACACTTAACCTTGTGCGGTGTACAATTCAGGGATGCAGGTTCCAAAGTCCCCCTGTCCCTCACTGCAGCGCCGCGGTCTGGGTTGTGAATTAGACAAAGCATTGCTTCACCAGATTCACTCTTGCTGGCAGTATGGTAAATGAGGTGAGTTAGTGCAGCATCACTGTTCACTTTATAATTGTAAACTGAATAATAGTGGCGTGTTCCCAAGTCCCAAGTGAACCTAGCAGATTCCGGTTACATTTCTTGGGGGCTCGATAGCCGGGATACGGACCCTTGCCAGCATGGCAACGACTGCTGAACACTGTAGCGGTTGACTGCAGGTGCGAGTGATCCCGCTGGTTGGGCGTCCGTTGAAGGTGAGCTGACATCTGCAGGCGCCAAGCAGGATTTCCTGTTCAGTGGACCTCATCTCGTCTCAAACGGACCCCCAGCCCGGGAATACTGGGACACCCCTGAGTCCGAGGAAACAGCGAACAGCGCGGCGATAGGTAAAGTGTCTTCTATGTTTGTATGTCTAATGGAAATACCGATATATAAAGGGAAACGTCCGACCGAAGTTGGATAAGGAGACCCGTGGCCACGGTTTCGTTGGCATACCGAGCCCGCCGCCAAAAGCACGGGAGCCAGAAAGTGGCTAGCGCGTGTCTGGACCCGGGGGATCGGATGCTAACTATTGATTGTATTGATTGATTGTATTGGGTTCTGAATTTGAGGGAGAGGGGAGCCGCGTGGAGTTGCATAGTCATAGTCAGTGTTTGTAAATAGAGCTTCACCACGTGGACAAAGTAAAGGCGGAGAGATTTCTGTGACCGGCTTAGAGCCCTGAGTCAGTGCTAGTGTGTACGTCGTGTAGTGAAGAGGGCTCATTGGAGCCAGCGGTAGCTGCAGAGATAGTGGTGCCGGGTGGGTAGATTACTCATAGGCAAATTGGAATCGCAGAGGGGAGTGTAGTTATAGAACGGGGTGCACATAGTCACAAGCAGTCAAGAGTTAGAGTTCAACTAATTGGGTATAAGGAGCCAAAAGGAGGGACGGTGTGCCCTCGGCTAGTAGAAAGAGTAGAATTGTTTATGTATTGTTTTGTGCTGAAAGTATCTGGTACAGTATGGGTTGTGAATGATTGCTGAGACTGCTGTGAGTGATTGAGCACCTACTCGCCTAGCAAGAAAGCAAACTTGAAAGTGGACTCCCAAGGTACGTTTCCGGCTCAGGCGACTGCAGTCTGGCTACTGACGGAGGAAGCAAGTCAGACACATATGAATTGTTGACTGAAGTACCAGACAGTAAATTCTAAGTGTTCTTGCTAAAAAGTAATATCTGTATCGTAAAAAGGTTACTGCTCTTAAGAGTAACAATGGGTAACGGGTCATCCAAGCCCAACAAGGAAGGAGGGTGAGACGCCCTTAGGGTATATGGTGCGGAATTTTGAAACACTATATACAGCACATGATTATGGTGTAGAGTTAACTAAAGGGAAATTAACAGGAATGTGTACAATTGTATGGCTATTGCTAGTTCCAGACTGGCCAGAGCAGGGGTCAATGGACCCGGCGCTAATACAGAAAGTGCATTCCCAAGTAACCGGGAAATGCGGATATTCTGAGCAGTACCCATATATAGATATATGGAAGTATTGTGTAAAAGATCAAAGTCATTTTATAATGATGGCGGGACATAACAAGAAGCAGGTGCCTCCCAATAGAGGAAATAATAATCAGAAAAGACCGGTGTTGGTAGAACAACCGGAGGAGATGGATTCCCTGCCCCGCCCTATCCATCATATTATGGGGCAGCTAGAGATGTTTTGTGTGTCGCGGCTGCGCAGGCGGGGGGGGCGCCTGCTACTGCTCCGCTGGCTTCCTCCGCTCCGGCGAGCGGAATTGCGGAGGAAGATGAGGGGGCAGTGGGTGGAAGAGACTGAGAGGTCCCACCAGGAAAGATCGAAATGCCCGATGGGAGCATATATAAACTGGTAGACCAAGAGGACAGTGATGATAATGATGAGTGTGAAAATAAGTCTATATATATATATATTTAGTGTTTTAATATACCAGTAAAATAAATAAAGATAATTTACAAGTTCTGTGTGTGTATTATGTAATGATCTTCAGGAGTCTCTGAGCCCCCACTTCCCCCTGGGCCAGAAGAAAATGAGATGATCAATAGATCAGATGGTAATCTAGAAGGTTTAAAAAAGAAAAAAAAAATAATTACAGTGCTGTATAATTTGTGTATGTAATTCGGACTGATTATTCGGATGTGATATCTGTACTGTTCTGCGTGAGTATGAAGTCAGAGAATGTTATTAATAAATAGTATGTGCTGTATGATCGAATGATATATGGTAGGATGTTTTTGTCTGATTGTGTTTATAATTGATCTATCAAACTGTTCAATTAAGAGTAAAGTGTGATAAGTAATTAATTTAGAGTGTGTAATGGCTGAGAGGTAGTGAGATTCTCCGTACTCGCCTCCCCCCCTCCTTTCTGTTTGCACGGAGAGGGGGAAGGGGGGGAGTCGGCTTTTTGCTCTCTGATAGACAGAGAAAGTAACCCTTTGTGTGTCTGTGCAGCGAATTTCTAAGTTTAGCTAATTTTTAAAGTATGCTGCAATAGAATGTATGAAGTCTGTTGAGTGCAAGATGTATGTTTATATTTTGTGTTGATATATTTGGTTAAGTCTGTCTTGACAGACTATTTTAAATAGTTTTATAAATCTAGGCTATATATAAGAAAGTTTTATATTGTTTAGTATTGTCCGGTTGTTTCAAGCAATATTGTGTAATGTGTTGATATTATTCCAAAAACTCTAGTTTTGTTCACGGAGCTAGAATTAAATAAAAGTGGGTGTTTTGTTTTTTATATTGTTACAGGGTGTAACAATAATAAGTATTTATAATACAACATGAACATGTATTTTATGAAGTAAATTTAAAGTATATAACAATATACAATATTGTCTACCAAAATATAATACAATTTATTAACAAATTAAATGGAAATATATGAAACGGTTAGAAAATTAATATTAAAAGAGCAGTTTGAGAAATAATTAAAGTAGTTTAATACTGTTTTTATGTTCTATATAGTTAAAATATAGCAAAATTATGATTAATAATTCAATTAAGAATATATTTTTATTTGATCTTTGATGGGATAGTTATTTTGTTGTTATGGGATTATTTTAGATGATTACTGATGAGATGTTTGGAGTGGTTTTATAACAATGGAATAGCTGATTACTGTTTTTTTGTTTTTAATTTTTTCCCGATGTGGTATTAAGAGTCCGTTTTGGCTACGGGAGAGAGACCTCTGTGAATATTGTTTATACAATGTGTATATGCCCAAATGTCCTATCCAGTTCCTGGGGCGGGATATCCTTTGCAAATTGCAAGCCCAAATTATATTTTTTCCCGGGGAATATGTTCGATCAGACCTGCCTGAGAGTGGCAGCTCTCCACAGCAGTACAGCCAGCCAGCCAGTAGACCCAATCTGTAAAAAAGTTGCAGTAATTATGCCAAGAGAAGAAGAATGGCGCTCGGCACCAACCCCGCCAGCCGACCTGGACCCGCACACACTACTCCTTGAAATTCCTGGCGTCTGGACGGAGGAAAACCCACCCGGATTAGTTGTAATCTGAAACCTGGTGCAACGCCTGTGGCTTTAAGCCAATATCACATTCCACAGAAAGCCAAACAAAATATACAGACACCATACAATTTATTGGCATTAATTCCCGGAGACACAAAATATTACACGGTGCTTGATTTAAAAGACGGGTTTTTTTTGTTTGTTTTTTACAGCCATCTGGTTCCGGCAAGCCAGCCCTTTTTTTATTTTTCAGTGGGAGGAATCTACAATGGATGCGTGCTCAGCCAGGACTTCTTGTCCTTCAACGCTCAGCCACACAAAGTTGTTCTATAACAGTCTGTTGATGATTAATTACTGGCTTCTCCCATAGAAAAAGACTGTCTCTCTGCCACAAAAGCCCTGCTACATCTGCTGTACCATGCAGGTTACAGAGTGTCCAAAAAGAAAGCACACATATGTAAACAGACTGTGAAATATCTAGGTTTTCAATTAACAGGTACCAAGCGTGCACTGGGGGCAGAGAAAGAAAAGAAGCAGTATGCCGAATACCCCAACCAAAGACAAGTTGACACTTGGACAAGTTTTTCATGTCAAGGTGCACCATGCTGTCAAAGCCCTGCTGGATGTAAAAGGAAGCTACTGGTTCAGCAACAGCCGGATGACAAAGTACCAAGCTATGATGTGTGAAAATCCACGGGTTTATTTGGACCTCATCGCTACCCTGAACCCTGCTACTTTACTGCCTGACTGCGAAGAGGATCCAGATCATGAATGCCTCCAAGTCATGGAAGTGTTCAGTAGCAGGCCAGATTTGAAAAACGTACCCCTAGACAAATACGATCTACAGTTGTTCACTGATGATAGCAGTTACATGGATGATGGGAAGAAAGTCTCCGGCTATGCAGTAGTCTCAGCAGAAGGAATTATCAAAGCAAATCCACTACCAGGCCATACATCTGCACAACTGGCTGAATTAACAGCCCTAACCAGGGCTCTAGAAATCTCCGAAAGCAAAAGAGTGAATATCTACACTGACTCCAAGTACGCTTTCATGACGGTCCATGCACATGGTGCACTCTACAAAGAAAGAGGCCTATTTATTTCCTCAGGACAACAAATCAAGTATGCAGCTGAAATCACAGCCCTTCTAGAAGCTGTATGGAAACCAAGTGCGGTCAGTATTATGCACTGTCGTGGCCACCAGAAAGGTCATGATGAAATCCCGAAAGGCAACAGGCGCACTGACCAGGCCGCAAAAGCGGCTGCAAAACCATTGCTAACAACTGATCAAGCCAAAGTCCTGCTCTGCAAGCAAGAGGACCAACCTGCTACGAATTCTATATGAATTGGAGAAAATTTGAATCTGGAGCCAAATTTATTGAAATTATTTTGCACAAATGGCACAATGACTATGAACTATTAGAACTCAATTATGATTATATCCAATGGCTTTTCCCAATCTGGTCCCAAGGCCGAAATTTCTACTCCACTCCTCTGAACCCTCAAGAGACACGTCTTATGATGAACACCTCAGAAGTTCAGCAAAGACTCCGCAGAGTATACAAAATGATGCTGAAATTCTTCGGCGTAAAATTAATGGGGGAGTATGGAGAAGATAGAAGATACAAAAGAAACCAAAGTTGAACGAGCAGAAAATTTGCTATTAGGCTGGTTGGATGTGCTGCCGATAGTCCTATTGCACATTAGGTGCAGGCCAACCCCCCAATTGAAGCTAAGTCTGTACGAACTTATGTTTGGACGGCCTACCCCTCTGATTAATGGATTAAGGGGGGACCTTCGGGCATTGGGGAAAACTAAACTAAATGATCAGGTTGTACTGTTTGGTAAATCAATGCAGAAATTGCCGGAAATGTTTTTTTTTGTTTTTGAAATTCCGGTGGGGCGGGATTGGGTTTATGTGACTGTGAAAAGAATTGCCCAAGGGATTTTGACATTTGTGGTACTGATTTTATATCTCGCAAATTTGATTTATGGACTATCACGTGGAGTATGCCCCAGGTGCCCAAGCACCACCGAGAAAGTGGATATCTCCCACATCTGGAATGGTACGCACCCGGTGATGGAGAACCGTACCATGTGGAGACAAAAACGAGAGGCGCTATCTGGAACCCAGCTAAAAGGACATTTACTTGTGCAATTTAAATATGACTATGCTAAAAAGTCTGGGCAAACGACATGTTGGGTGTGTAGTAGACTGCACCCAGAGACAATTTATATACCATTCGCATTTGTCCCAATGAACTTGGGTATGTTTGCATCAGAAAATGTTACACTACAGGCAGCTGATATGTCAAGGGAGAAACCAGAAGTATTCAGTCCCGGGTACCCTATAACAGGACCAGTGTATCAACCAGAGTGGTGTTTTCAATTAGGCCCAGATAAGGAGATAAATAACGAGGGTGGGTTATGTAACTCAACTCAGTTCAACTGGACATCCTACATTTACATATTCAGAACAGGACTGAAGGAGCAGTCAAATTTTCTATATATACGATGTAGAAAGCTCACAAGCGAACAGGAGGAGGTGATTGCGAATGTGACGAATGGGAGGCAGAGTGTACTGTATATGATGAAACGACTGAGACAGCTTACGATAGCGATAACAAAGGGAACACTATATTTGTCACCATTTATAGTGAAAGGAGGGTACCAGGTGTGCTGTGAAGGAGTGTGTTACACATGGGTACCACCTACAGTAACGGGAATGTTATTTGGCTAAATTGATCCCAATCCAGAGGGTGAGGGGAGAAGACACTAATTCAGACACGACACTTCACCCTAGGTACCCACTGGTGTTTGAAAGACAGAAGAGAGAGCTATTCAAGAAAGCGGATCGAATATGGGCATGACTTTCAGCATGGACTGGATGGGGAAGAGAGTTGATGGCAAGAATGAACAGTTATGCCAGTTTGATGGATGAGATTTTGAATAAGACTAGTTGGAATATTCAGTTGCTGAATCTGGAAGTATGGGAGATACGAAAGGTACAAATGATACATGATATGGCACTGGAACAGATCAGCGCGGCCCTGAATGGATTGTGTGAGATGACGATGTATTATGAATGTTGCCACTATGCAAGAGAGCACTGACACCCACACAGAAACAAAAGATACCACTGATTATCCCACAAGGTATGTTCCCGACGAAAATAGGCCCCCCAAAGTATGAGGAACTAGAGCATAAAACTAGTGAGGTGTAATGGCTACAAGTCTCACTAGAAGAGCCTGAGGCTTGAGCCAAGGGGGGAATGAAGTGGAAATAGGCTGGAAGATGGCCGCCATTATAAGCCAGGCGGCCATCTTGTTCAGAATATTGGTTCACTTGAAAATAACTGAGCAAGTTTTTAGCTGAAACTAGAATGACATATACGTAGAAATTTAGGAATGTGTTAGATTAGCAGAAAAAGTAATTAGAATTTGAGAAAGGTCTAGGCTGTTCCTGGCACGGAAGGACAGAAAGAGGAGTAGATTCACCAAGGTCGTTGAGGCCCGCTGAGAGACAAAGGAGCATAGAGATCAGACCAGGTGTTAGCTGTAACAAGTGATTGTAGGCGCAAGGGAGGAGGGCGCAGCCCGGGATGGGAAAAACAACTAATTATGATTCACTGAAACTAACATAAAGTTTGCCAATTTACAGCCAATTTAATGGAATGTCTTTGTATTAGCCAAAGGGAGGTTTTAACCCACGTGGGGTGGGAGAGTGTCATCGGGAGGTGGGCTAAATGGGATGTACCTAATTATGTATTTGGGGTATAAGATTGGATGTCACGAGGGACTCGGGGCTCATTCTTTGCGATTGAATCCTGTTTGAGCATCTGTTGTGATATCACAATAAAGTTTGCCTTTCCTGAAGAGACTCGTGTTCAGACAATCCTTGCTCGTGTCCGGTCCGGCCTCGTCCCGAGTGAACCTAGCAGATTCCGGTTACACCTCTGCTTCACTGCATACTTGGGTTCATACACCGTTGTTTCCCTGGCAATTCCTGGCACTGGGTCACCATCCAGTCACACAAGCGCGTTGTCGATTGCACTCTTTGTATCAGTGTCCTTATGCAAGTGAAAACGGGGGTTTATGGATCGTGCTGTCCTCTGCACTGTGTGATGAGCATAGACTCTCTTAGAATAAGCTTTTTGCAAATTCACTTCATACCACTCTCTCGCAACCAGTATTTTATTTTAAATACTGTATCAAATTTAGAATTATGAACGCCATTGAAATCACTTGCTAGTCTTCTGTTGCCTGCAAAACACCTCATCCTCTTCCCATATACTCTTACTCTATACACCTCCTCATCCTACCTACACTTACTATGCATACTAATATTACAGGCCCTCATCCTATATGCCATGTGTCTGGGGGGAGGGAAACAGGCAGATATGTTTATGCAGCTCCTGGGCTGAGGGCTCTGTACTTCCCCAGCAGGATTCCACAGCAGTAGCTGCTGCTCCTAATCATGGCTCATGGGAGCAAGCTATGTACAAAGGGGTGCATGGAGTGGCTTGGGAGCGGGGCTCCCGGACTTGCAAAGCGGTGGAGCTGGGTTCTTCTTTCTCTGCCATGAGAAAATAATGGAAGCTACAGTTCACACTGGGGAAGTGCAGAGCACACAGTCCAGGTGGAATCATGTGTCCAGGTGGCAGTTTCCCTGGACCCCGAACTGTCCGGGTGAAACCTGTACAGGTGGCAGCCCTAGCACAAGATTGTCCTGCTGATTCTACCACGGACCCTGACATCTAAATTTAGAGTCCTAACCAGTTCACCACTACTCCCAGAGCCAGATGTAAAATACTTAACAACAAATTGGGGTAATTTATATGCATACAATGTCATTTAGATTAAGAGCAACATACTGAGAACATTTATTTTACTTTCAACACTAACTACTGGGAGTTTTATTACTTTTGAAGATCACCCCCCCCCCCCGAATTTATGGAAAGCCAAGCTCTTAAAAAAGCCACCTGCAAAGCCAGAATCTGAAGGAGCTCCAAAGATACCTGTATACCCCAAATACAGTGAATGCTAGTCTACTGGGACATCAGGAGCAGAGCCCCATTTTTATAAAAATGAATACTCATAAGAAATACAAATGGAAAATAAAAAAATGTACTCTAGTGTAGTCTGTGGAAAAGAAAGTGCTGTTTTGTATATTTCAGAAAGTGTGTCCAAGCTGCAAATCGAACTAAAATATATATCCGGTCGTCCTTATCGGCAGCATCACCAGGGTAAATGTCCTCAAACAGAAAAAAAAACATACATTGTAATAAAGTCCTCATACGTTAAACTCTGATATGAAAGTGCAATCCTTCAGAAACCCACACTATTATGCCACACACTAGCCACAGGACTGATTGAAACAGGAAGCGTAGGAAGCTTTCTTTCAATAATCTAAGAAAAAAAACCTATACAATTTTTAGTAGTTTGAGTAATTTATAGTTAGAACTTAATTTAGAGAACATTTAAACAGGCTAAAGTGGTTTTGGGGATGATTGGAAATATATTCTAGCATGAAGGACAGGGGGATTACTTAGCTTTCCTTTTTTTTTTAACCCTAATCTAAGTAATTTTTAATTAATCTGTTTCACATTCCGAAGTAACTAATAAAAACGAAACCCGGATCAATATGAAATACCGGCCTTCCGAATTAACTAATAAGTCTAAAAACCTATTTGCAGTAACATAACGAACAAATATTGGCGAATTGCCAGCGAATTACGGTTATCTTCGGCAGCAGTGAAATCCCCCATAGAGAAGCAATGGTTAATCTATTCAGAGAACACTGAACTGCAGTGAAATGTACTAAGTTTCGGTGCTTTCATTTGGCAGGTTTAATCAGGTGAATCCCATAGGTTTCAATGTAAAAAATATTGTTTTTATTGAATATTTATTAAACCATTTATTCTCTTAATCTGCAGCAAAAAGTATCTTTATTTATTTATTCTCTAGGTTTATGTTCAGGCATTTTTTGGGATTTTTCCAGTGAATTTTTGTTTTTTATTATTCAAAGGACCTTATATGTAATTTTCATGCAGTAGTTTGTTTTTTTTGCAAGCCCCTTTTAAAAGTTGCGGTGTGTTTTTTTTTTTTTTGCCCCATTAGTCGGCTTTTCGGATTTTTCTAGCGGCTGGTTGGCACTTTGTTCGGTGGATTGTCTGCTTTTTTCAGATGCGGTCTGTGGTTTTGTGGTGGATTGTCTGGTGTGGTTGGCAGCTTTTCCCTGTGTTTTGGGGACCCTGCGGTGAATGCTGAATTCATAGCAGGGTCGGGGAAGTTCCCTGAAGTGCAGGGAACGAAAGAGCACTGAAATGTCACCCTGTATGTTTATGTTCCAATTGTCAAGCTTACATTCTTTATTAAACCTTTTTTACTACCAAAAATATGTGAACTCAATTGTATTGCAATAAATACCAAAAAATTGGCATATAATTAAAGTTCACTTCTATCATCCTGTATTACTTTATAAAATTTACAAAGAGCAGTTCCCACCCTCACTGGAACAAAAAGCTGAAACTTTGTGTATCTTTACAACAGCCAAGGAGTGGACCGAACTAAGGGAAAGCTGTGGGATCACTCACTAGTAGAGATTCACGGATACGGTTTTTTTAAAGACAGGGTATGAGTACCGATACATTTTTTCAGGTACTCGCCATTTACCGAGTTCCGATACTTTTACTTAAAGTCATGTGACTGCTTTCCAATAAATAATTTGGGATTTTGCTGAAAGCCAGTCTAATTTATGTTAACAATGAAATGTATGGCCCGTCACCCCAATTACCCACTGTACAGGCCTGTACACACCCTGACACCACACACAGATATACACCTTTACATGGGTCCAGCACTCTCCAATGGATCACTTTTCTTTCTTTGGTGCAAAAGTCTGAAATAAAGTAGGGTTGGTACTGATTAAAATTTTCGTGTTCGATTAATCTATTTTTTTTTTAATCGATTAATTTTGATTAATTATAACGCACCCTACTTTTATCTGATCTGCTTGGGTCTGAGCCCTGGGACTTGTGTCTGGGTCTTGGGTCTGTGCTCTGGGTCTTGGGCCTTGGGTCTGAACCCTGGCCCTTGGGTCCTGGGTTTTGGGCCCTGGGTCTAGGCCTGGGGTCTGGGGCCTGGTGTGCCTGGGATCTGGTGTGTGCTTCGCACGCTGCTGTACGGCCGCCCAGGGCCCCAGGAAGTCAGTACAGCTCTGGATTCGGACTCCTAGAGTCCGATACCGGAGCTGATGGGCCCCCCCGATCAAAATAAATTTAATCGATCAAAAATTTTAACGACTAATTGATTAATTAATCGTTAATTTTCACAGCCCTAAAATAAAGGTACTGTATATATATGCATGATAAGAGACATGCTCATGGACTCCCAAATAAAAATAAGAAAGCCTTGATAAAGGCTCAGAATGAGCCGAAACGTCGGACCAGACCAAACTTTTAAAGACACGACAAAATAAAGCTTTTTATTTGGGAGTCCTTGAGTGCGTCTCTTATTGTGTTTGTGTGTATGTATATGTGTATATATATATATATGTGTGTGTATGTATATAAGTGTGTTCATTATTGTAGAAGCCACTTGCACATCACAGCAATTCGATGAATTGCATCCCAGAGCTCCTGTGCCTCATTCCCCATATGTAGCAAGGAATTCTGGGTAAGATATGCAAATGACATCTGTCTCACTTTTATGCATCCTGGGCCTGTTCTTACACAGAACCCTAAAATCAATGCTATGCCACACTGTGGCTTTCTAGCAGAGATAAGGTTTATGCAACTGGTCAAAGCCACTCCTAGGACAGCGCTGTTTCGGGTTTTTTGGACCCTCATCAGCTAGGAGCTAGGCATGATGACCAGTTGCAGTGGATGCTTGGGACCCGCAGGGCAAATCAGTATCTACAAGGATTGTGGTGGAGGACAAAAAGTGAGATAAAATGCCTCCACACCATAATAAAGAGTGTTTATTATTGCAGAAGCCACTTGCACATCACAGCAATTCGATGAATTGCATCCCAGAGCTCCTGTGCACATTCCGCATATGCAGCAAGGAATTCTAGGTAGGATATGCAATGACATCTGTCTCACTTTTATGCATCCTGGGCCTGTTATTACACAGAATCCTAAAATCAATGCTATGCCACACTGTGGCTTTCTAGCAGAGATAAGGTATGCAATAATATTATAGTGTGGAGACTTTTTATCTCACGTTTTGTCCTCCACCACAACCCTTGTAGATACATATATACACACACACACAAATCACATGGGGGGCAGCACTCAACCTAAACTAAGCTTTCAGTGCGGGTGCGTCTCAAAACAAAATAATACAAACAAACCAGAGAGAGAGCACTCCATTCAGCACACTCAGAAACCAACAACAACAGCTTCATACATGTGACCATAGTACCAGATCTTACCACATGTTCAAAAACTCTTAAATCTAAGCTTTGTTGAAAAATAGTACATGTCACAGGTACTCCACCTACAGGTTCTATTTAACCTTGATCTGCGGGGAGCTCCAGGTCAGACTTGATCCTCAGTAAGTCAGTTTATCCCATAAAGGACAGTCATTAGGTTAGCAGAGTAGGACCTGCCAGAAGGTGGTTTACATTGACGTTGTTGGCAGGCTTAAGCAATTCATGGCCGTTCATTGCAAACTAAATGTCACCATTTTTCATTTTTTCAACAAAGCTTGAATTACTTATTAATTTTCTTTACAACCATGTTCAGAAGTTCATATCTCTTTGTGTTTCTCTGTTCACTGTAACATATTGCCTGATGGTCTTTTGCAATCCTCCTCCTTCATATGAATATACTATGCTTAACTTGGTCTCCATCTGTAGACCCTTTTCTGCAGCTCACATTCCTCCGTTTCAATCCTCCTGCCTTATCTTGTATTTCGCGCATGGCTTGCCTTTACAGGCCTTTACCTTGTAACCCTTAAGCTATGGGTTACCATGGCAGCAGACACAGCCGTCGCTTGCAATGACGTATCCACTCAAGCATCACACGCTCAGCGCCCGAATTAGACACGCCAATCACTTTCCTTGCGACGTGCCTCCAGACGCAGTGCGTACAGGATTGGGGGGTGAGTCTAAAGTTACATTATTTAAACCTGTCTTTATTGCCTTGCTTTTATTCCTTGATAAAGGTTCTTAGGAACCGAAACGTCAGATTTTATTCAATAAAGTCTGTTATTTTTTCATAAGTCCCAGTGTGCTCCTATGCCTGGCTTTTCTATATATATATATATATATATATATCAACAAATACGGGAACACTCGCGGACTTGCATAAAAATAAAAAAACTTTGGGTTAAATTACATTCCTCACACAAAAAGGCACGCGCAACGCGTTAATGTGTGCACCAAGCATTAAACGTTAATGCGCGTAAATCAACACTGGAATTACAATCCTCGCGCATTTTTTCATCCGTCGAGCAATAACGCATGTTAAACAGACGCGCACAAATGCTCGCGCAGTAAAGTTGCGAGCAGAAATCAATGTGCGGACTGTTTTTTTCACGCGATTCAGCCAATCAGAATTAAGAACCACAATTATCTCACGTTATGTTTTTGCGCCTGCCAAAGTCAATCTGAGTATATATGCTGCAGCAATAATAAATGCACACACAACTTCTCCAATTTATTGGTTTGGTATGAGTACAATGTGTAACTATAGTTTGCAGATTTTTTTTTTGGGCTGGCGTATTTGGGTTCGGCCAGGTTGTATGCACGCAACGGCTATGCGTTAATTCCTACGTAGATTGTAATACCATCCGTGTTGTCAGGGATTATCTCTGCACGTGACTACAACATGTCATATATTGGATTTATCTCAGCAGCTAGCCTCCAATATGTCAGAGATTATATTCAATAAGAAACTTATACGAGACACAAATATCAATCATTTATATTTCCTAGAAATTCTCCTAAATTCTTTTAATTGTCTGTGTTTTGCTTTGAAGAATACACTAATCAATAATCGGATAAAAATATATATTTATTACGTATACAAAAAAGTTTAAAATCTCATATCATAAACAAAAATTTATAAACTACAATCCATCCACCAGCACATAGAACAATTAGCTTCACAATATATGTATCTCCTGTTAGTAACTGCATATATGATTAATATCATTTACCTTATCAGTTAGTAACTAATACACAAATGGTTAATAAACATTTCTGCTAAACGAAACATATATTTCCCAGCAAACCAATGTTTAACAAGCTAGATCTTGTAGAGATATATGTATCTCTCTATGCTACATGGATCAACAAAATTTTAGAATAAGTAATAAAAACTTATTTAGTGAATCCTCCCCTAATAGAGAATTAAACTTCTAATCTTTTGCTTTTTATTTTGTAGTTATATAATTCCTTGCTTATTAATTTCAATCACAGTAATTTCCAAATTCAATATATATATATATATATATATATATCGGTATATCAATCTTTGCAACAGTTTCTTTAGGATAAATCCTTATGTCCACTTCTTCATATCTCTATCTGCAGAATAGACATATTTTAGATTCTGGAGCTAACAAAATCTGAGAAATCTCAGTCTATCTGTTGCAAGAAATACTACAAATATATATAATTACATTAATTCCTTAATTTAAATAGCTGTCATACATTACCTCTCCAATTTGGATTTTGATGAGTTACTGCCTTGGAATATTCTTTATGTAATATTGTTTTGGAATATGTGAAAATTATCAATATCAGATAATCAATGCATGGGAGTTAGAGATTTGGTATGAGTTAGAGATTTGGTGTGAGTCTTGAGTGCATTGTCCTGGGATGGTCTGCTAGCCTTGTGTGTAAGTTTCTGAATGCCTCATGTCCTGGAATCTCTGCGGGAATGCCTCATGTCCTGGCTTCTGCGGGAATGCCGGAATACCTTGTTGTGTACTGGAAGTCTGAATGCATTGTGGTGTAAGTCTGAATGAATGCCACGAACATTGCGGCTTCAATTATAGTCAATTTGATGTCACTGGCAACTTATTCATTATATTAAATATAATATTTACTATCCTCTAGAGGGCAGTATTGCACTTCTTAATTAATTCCACCATTTAATTTTTATATTTCTTATCTCATGTCAAGAGGTCAATCTACACACAAAGACCTTCTTCTCTCAGTGTAGACATTATGTCTCCCATGCCAGAATTAGATTTATTTCCCTACTCCTCTCAAAATTTTACTGGGTCTCTTTATCAGTTGAATTCCTTTCTCTATACTTTGCTCGGCATTATCTCAAATAAAGACATTTTAAGGTTCCCTCATGTCTGGTCACCTAGCCATGAACTATTAAAAAAAAATCTATGTTCATTTCTAAAACTAGGGAAAATTGAAAAAGAAAAGACTTACTTTAAAACAAAATGGCTACAGGCATCCATTTTAATTTTTTCCTTCCAATATACCTGACAGTGTACCAGTGCACAAACGCATTTGCACTCACAATGTTAAGTATAGGATGCGCGACGTACAGTAAGCGTGCGCAGCGTTCGCGCAGATTCACCCGCGGTAGATAATAACGCGCGTTTGTTGCGCTGACAATGTAATATGGCGTACGGCGCAAAGGGTTTTGCCCCTCGCGTTAATGCATTTTTGAGCTGGTGCAAACGTTTGCGCGAAGATTGTAATAGGGCCCTTTATTGGTTACTCATTAAAATCTCCGTTTCGGCCCAGACATGAGCCTTCATCAAGGATACATCAAGGATCACCTCCTTGATGAAGGCTCGTGTCTGGGCTGAAACGTCTGAGATTTTAATGAGTAACCAATAAAGTTTTTTTATTTTTATGCAAGTCCGCGAGTGCTCCCATATTTGGTGCTATATACCATACCTTGGGGATTTTAGCACCGCGGCATTTGGAATCTATTGAGCCACAGCTTGAGTGCTGAACAAGTGGATATTGATATATACTCCTTTACGTTGTGGTAGAGGGCAAAAATTGAGATTAACCCCTTCACTGCGGAAGACATGTGGGGAGGACATTCCCCACAGCGTTCTGACTTCCTTGAAGTCTGTTGATGCTTTTGAGACCCCTCCTGATCCCTCTGCCTCCTGATTGGGAGGAGGTAAAAGTTAAAGAGAGGCACAGCTGAAAAGGGCAGAGTCTGTGCTTTCAAGCAATGCCTGTCTTTAACTCCTTAGGTGCCGGTCTGCAATCCGGCGCCATTCGACACCAGATCATGTCCTAGTTCCGGTGGGGGCTGCCATCTTAGATGGCAGCTCCACCTCCGAGCACCCCCTCGTCATCTGACATCATTGCGCATGGCGTGTAAGTTAGCCAGGAAACCCCTAGCTGCCCAGGGATTTCCTAAGGAAATCCTATGGTGAAGATAGGGGGTTTAAAGGAACCCCGGCATCTTCTGTTTTGGTAGTTAGAGAGGCATTTGTGGTATCATTGGAAAGGCCAGAGCATGGCCTTTCCAATGATACCAAACATGACCATGTTGAAAGTAAGAAAAAATAATAATAATAAAAAAACTTTATTTTTTTATTTTTTTATTAATGCAGCAATATTGTTCCCATTAGACATGTGCACAGCACAATATTTCGTTTTGAACTAATGGATTAGTCCTAAAATGCAATTTATTTAGTTGCTAAAGAAATTCGTTTTCAGTTCTTTAGTATGAAAACTAATTTCATTCATCCAAAAACCAGCGGATACAATTACTATTGTAGTAGTGGCTCCTCAGAGGGCTGAGATCACTGCTCGTTACAGTATCTCTCAGCACAATGTGGGCCATATTACATAGTTGGTGCTAACTTTCCAGAGCCATTATAGCCTATGAAGGATTTCAGTTTACAACAGCTCTGGTTAAGTTAGCACCAACATTGTAATACTGCCCCTTGTCAGGCAAAGCTTTTACAGTAACTGACTGCTGCTCATCACAGCGCTCAGAGTTTCAGTAAAACTAGTAAATAATATTTTTATATATAAGAGGTTAGAACAATATTATTTCCTTGTTTTACTGAAACTCTGAGCGCTGTTACAGTCAGTTACTGTAACAGCTGAGATTGATACATTGTACTGAGAGATAACAAACAGCCGATCTCAGCGCTCACAGCCACTGGATTTAAAGGGCTAAAAATAAAAAAGGCTCCTCTCTATATAATGTTAAAAACATCCTCCTGCATTAATTAATACCCCTCTCTGTATAATGTATAGAACATCCTCCTGAATTAATTAATGTCCCTCTCTGTATAGAACATCCTCCTCAATTTATACCTTTCTCTGTATAATGTATATAACATCCTCCTGCATTAATACTCCTCTCTGTATAATGTACAGAACATCCTCCTGCATTAATTAATGCCCCTCTCTGTATAGAACATCCTACTGCATTGGCATGTGGAGGGTGCAGAACTTCATTGCTGGTCTCCTTCACTAATCAGTGTAATATCACAAAAAGGACTGAAACTAAAATGTAGTGCATTTTATTTTAGTTTCTTTCATTTTTTGTACTGAGCAGTTTCGTATCTCTTGAGTCATACAAAAACTAAATTATCCCCAAATTCTGACTAAATCGTTGTAGTACTAAAACGAATGCACATGTCTAGTTCCCATTGCAATTATAATGTGAACAATGATGCTGCACTAACGATTTTTATTTTTTGGGGCTTAGCTAAAAATCAAGTAATTTCCCAGAATAAAAAATAGAACGAGTTCCCATTTCTAATTTTTTAACAAATGTACTCCATGGAATATATAACCGCAAAGGCTCGGATGATAAAATGTTAAATAAAATCACTTTACACGATGTAGATGATTGAAAATTCTAATTTTATTGCATTTTTTGTTATAATATTCAGGCAGGGCATGACGTATACATATGAATCTGCCGAGTCTGCTGAAAAAAAAGGATATATAATTTGTCTGGGTTTTATAATGAAACGTGAATTCAAATCGCGTTTAAACATGATGAGCAAAAATGGTAAAAATGAGCTCAGCATACAGAGGTGAAATGGCTTAGCAGTGAAGGGGTTAAAAGCTTCCTTATCAGGGGCGGAGCTAGCTGTGGAAGCGTGTGGTCGCACACTGAAGAGCTCCGCTGCTGCGTCTGGAATTTTGTTGCTTTTGGTGCCGTTTTGCTCAACGACTGCTTCCTGCTTGCTCTGGACTGCCTGGCTAGATCTGGGGTACCTTATTCAAGACACCCTGAGAGTTCCGTGGTGTCCTTTTGTCCCGGAAGGATCCATTCCACACCTACCGCTTGGGCCTAGCTGATTCGGCCGTCTTGGAAGCCTCTGTGATCTCTAGCAGCGCCTCCCTGGACCTGTGCCTCTCTCCGCCTGGATGGGTAAGAAATTGCCCAAATGCCATGGCCAGCTGGAAGGCCCCGTCAACGTGACATCAGGGATTCTATGGCCGGCGGGTCCGTCTCTCGGGGGCGGTGGCCTCCCCCTCCCTCTCTTTGGGATGTGGATCCACAGACGATGAGGATGGAGATGACTCCTGGCCTCTTGGGGGTGGGACTTGTATGTCCTGGCATGTCCTGACAACCCAGGCGCAAGGATCGCAACTTGCCGGCTCTGGTGCAAAAAAGTGGCCACAAAAGAAGCGCAAGACCACGATGGCGGCGTGCCTGTCGACTTCGATGGCTGACCTAGACCCTTTGGAGGGGGTTTCGGATGATGATCAGCTGCCCTCTACTGGTGGTAGTTTGTCTTCGGCACCACGGGACAGTTTACAATTGGAGTCCCAAAGGCTGGGAGCACCAGTTGGGTCTCCTGAATCAAGCGCAGTGGCTCCTCCTGCACCCGTGCACTGCTGCAACCCATATTACTGAGGAGGATGATGATCTCCCCTCCACAAAGGGTGACCTTTGCAGGATCCTGGCAGAAATCCAGGCCATGGAAACCATAGGTGGCAGCAGTGAGAGTGGAAGTAGAGGTGGTACGCATGCAGGTGGCAGAGGTCCAGGTAAAAACCGCTGAGGTGGCGGTGGAGCAGACCCACCTTTCTGGACAGCTGGATGCCCTCCGCTCTCAGGTTGACCTCCTGACTCACTCTGTAGAGACTTTAGAATCCAGACACCGCCGTTGTAACATCCGTGTCAGGGGTACCCCGGACTCAGTTTATGCAGATTATATATTGCTTTATGTGTCCCACCTTGCGCTCCAGGTTTCTGGTCTACCCCCTAACACGCCGGATTTGGTGGGATCGGTTTTCCGTGTCTGGAGGGCTGTGGCAACCCCAATATTTCTACAAAATATCTGGGAATTGTTCTAATCTCGTCATCTGACATCATTGCGCATGGCGCCTAAATTAGCTGGGAAACCCCTAGCTGCCCAGCGATTTCCTAAGGAAATCCTACGGTGAAGATAGGGGGTTTAAAGGAACCCGGCATCTTCTGTTTGGTGGTAGCTAGAGAGGCATTTGTTGTATCATTGGAAAGGCCAGAGCATGGCCTTTCCAATGATACCAAACATGGCCATGTTGAAAGTAAGAACAAATAATAATATGCAGATTATTTATTGCCTTATGTGTCCCGCCTTGCGCTCCAGGTTTATGGTCTACCCCCTGACACGCTGGATTTGGTGGGATCGGTTTTCCGTGTCTGGAGGGCTGTGGCAACCCCCAGAGGGGCACCTAGGGATGTCGTCTCTGTTCTTCGGGATGTTGCACTGAAAGTAAGGATTATGTCTGCCCCTGGTGCATGGGACTCCGTGCAATTTGAAGACACAACACTTGGTTGTTGAAGGTTTCGGAACCTAATTCGGAGTCCTGATTTGGCAAATTCCCGCAGCACACTATATAAGGCTTCACTCAGCCACAGCACGTGTTTTTTGAGAGGAGATTGTTGTGTTAGTGTGTGTTCTTACTGGCACGAGCTATTGGGGGGGTCTCACTTCTACAAAATATCTGGGAATTGTTCTAATCTTTGTGTTCTCACTGCCAGCAGCAATTGTGGGGTGTCTCACTTCTAGAAGATATCTGGGAATTGTGGTAATCTGTGTGTTCTCACTGCCAACAACTATTTTGGGGGTCTCATTTCTACAAAATATCTGGGAATTGTTCTAATCTTTGTGTTCTCACTGCCAGCAGCTATTGTGGGTGTCTCACTTCTAGAAGATATCTGGGAATTGTTGTAATCTGTATGTTCTCACTGCCACCCATCAGGGAGTCTCACTGATTTATAAGAGGTTCCTGGGAATTGTAATTTGTGTCTTGTCACTGCCACCCATAAGAGGGTCTCACTGATTTATAGGAGGTTTCTGGTAATTGTAATCTGTGTCTTCTCACTGCCAGCTATCAGGGGATCCCACATACTTCTAGCAGATTTATGTGAATTGTAATCTGTGTCTTGTCACTGCCACCCATCAGGGCGTCTCACAGATTTATAGGAGGTTTCTGGGAATTTTAATCTGTGTCTTGTCACTGGCTGCCAGCTATCAGGGTGTCTCACTGAGTTATACCAGAGTTCTGGAAATCTTTAATCTAGATAACACAGTTGAATAAGAGTTCTGCATATCTCCAATTTTTTATAACGGAGTTGAATCAGAGTTCTGTATATCTTTAATCTATATATCACTCACCATGTCAGAAAGACCAAAACGGACAGGCAGATGCTCCCAGACACAGATAAGAGGGCAAGCAGCCTCTGTGTCGGGAGGCTGTGCCTCTGGTCGTCGTGGACGCGCTGCATCCTCTGCAGGGGCACGCTTGTCGTTTCTAACTGGTGCTGGCCGTCTTAAGCAGCAGCAACATACAGAGTATTTGGTGGATTGGCTAACCAGGCCATCCTCATCCTCAGAGTCCTCTGCCAGCCAGGCTTGTAGTGGTTTACAGTCCACCTCAGCTGCCAAAGTATCTAATGCAGCCTCCATGTTCACAGCTACTCCTGCCGTAGCCTCACTATCACACAGGGAGGAGTCAGCTGAATTGTTTGACTACAATGACAGTGACTTGCTGCTTGAGGATGCGCAGCAACTACAGTGCTCTGATTCAATCTCTGAGGTTGAGGAAGGGAGTATAATCAACCTAGAGGAAGGGGGTGCCAGTGACACACAAATAACTGGCACTCATGTTCCCCCAGAAGCTGTAGCATATTGCGAGGTTGGCTCCAGTGATGAGGAGATAGGGGGTGATGACGATGATGAGGTCACTGACTCCACCTGGGTGCCTGATCGAACAGAGGAGTCAAGGGAGGAGGAGGCACAACAAACACGAGGCACAACGTCCTCTATGACCAACTGAAGCCAGTCCAAGGCATCAGATGTCAGAGCTGCTCAGGTGCAGAGCGATGTTGTCTCAAAGCAAACATCCAGGAACTCTGCTGTCTGGGAGTTATTTAAGAAATGTGCAGCAGACTGCACTGTTGCTATTTGTAATCTATGTCAGATGAGGATCAAGCGTGGGAAAGACATGCCACGCTTGGGAACCACGTGCTTGAGGCGACATATGACCACCTGCCGTGCATCCCGTTGGCACAACACTTTGCATAGGTCCTCCTCATCTGTCTCTACCCCCACTATATGTCCTGCCATGTCATTGCCTGCTACAACCTCCACTGACAGGGATGATGCTACAGTAATGGGTGTACCAGGTCCTTCCTTACAATGTGACAGCATCCGATCATCTGAAGATTTACGCAGTCAGATTACGTTGCCCCAGCTGCTGCAGCGTGATAAAAAATATAGTCCCAACCATCCCCAAGCACAGCGTCTAAATGCCAGCTTAGCAAAATTACTCGCATTACAGCTGGTGCCTTTCCAGCTGGTGGACTCTGCTTCCTTCCGTGAATTTGCTGAATGTGCTGTACCACAGTGGCAGGTTCCAAAACGCCATTTCTTTTCACGGAAGGCCATTCCAGCACTATACCAGCACGTGGAAGACAATGTTATTGAGTCATTGGGAAAGGCAGTCAGCAGCAAGGTGCCGTTACATTTCCTTCACTGCACACTGGGTAACTCTGATTGCAGCTGGGAGGGATCTAGGATGGGGCTCTGTGCTGGAGCTTGTTCATCCACCACGTCTCCAGAAAGCTGCTTATATGTGGTCTGTCTGCTCCACCACCACCTCTTCCTCATCTTCCTCCTTCTCTGTCTCTGGCGAACCGACGCGTGACAGGGGCTACACAATGGCTGAAGCAAAAAAATGCCATACTGTGCTTGAGCTGGTTTGATTAGGGGACAGGAGCCACACTGGGCCAGAAATTCTGTCAGCTCTGCAGGGGCAGAGATGGTTAACATCACGCCAGCTTGAGCTAGGAATGGTCGTCTGTGATAATGGCAGCAACCTTCTCTCCGCCCTACGGCTGGGTAAGTTGACGCACGTACCATGCCTAGCACACGTCCTAAATCTGGTGGTACAGCATTTCCTAACCAGGTACCCAGGGCTGGCAGAGTTTCTCATCCAGGCCAGAAAAGTCTGCAGGCACTTCAGACTGTCATTCCCAGCAAGTGTTCGCCTGGCAGAAATTCAAAGAGAATTCCACCTTCCCACAAACCGTCTGATCTGTGACATGCCCACCAGGTGGAACCCGACATTCGCAATGCTGCAGCGTCTGCACAAGCCACAGAGGGCCATCAATGAGTACCTGTGTAAGAATGGCACCAGGACAGGTTCAAGTCAACTTGTTTCCCCCCTCCGCAGTGGCTGATGATCAAGGACAAAGCGGACGCCATCTCCCAGCACCCTTTGCATGAGGACAGGAAGTGGGTGGTACAAAGAGGAGGATATACTGGGGAACCTCGTGCTTGGCGGGCAGAAAGTGAGCGGAGCAGTGAAAGGTGGAGGACGCACGTTGGAGCTGTCAGGGATCGCAACCAGGCCAGAGTGCAGACGCGGTCTTACTAGTGCTGGAGATCGGGACAGAAATCGCGCTGTGACCTACCTACCCAGCGCTGAGAGATTTTGAGGACAAGCTGGTTCCGGCAGGACCCCGCGTTAGGAGGACGCGCCGATCGATTGGGAGTGCAGGTGGCGGATCGATTGTTCCAGTTGCGGAGATTTGGCAAGCAGGGAGCAGAGTCGGTGGCACAGAGTCCCAGTACACAGCGGAGAAAGATCCTTTGGTCGAGGCATCGAGTGCTGGACATTCGACGGATGGGTGAGAGGCCTCCAGACCTCAGTTCCAAAACAGAAACGCACGCTTGCAATATTGTTTAAATTCACAGGGCCCCAACGGTGACCAGTCAAAGATTGTTCTTCGACGGATGGGTGATAGGCCTCCAGGCCACAGTTCCAAAACAGAAACAGACGCTTGCAATATTGTTTAAATTCACAGGGCCCCAACGGTGACTAGACAAAGATTGTTCTTTTCGTTCACTGGCCAGTCGAACACAGTACCCGGGTACCCTAAACTTTATATATATATATCTATTTTGAGCTATCTTGCAGGACTTACACACTAGAACTGAAGGGGGTAACCTTTTTTTTTCCGCTGCGTGTTTTTCCCGCATGACGCATCCTGTAAATTCATTCAACGCGCATTTATATTTTACGACACTATCTTTTAGTAAAGTATTGTGTGTACATACATACAAACAAACATTCCAGACCTTAAATACAGACACTGGGGGCGGCTGTAAATTCTTTAACGGCTTACTACCAGACCCCTGCGGGCAACCGCTGGCAAAGGTTCAGAGTGGCCACTAAGTGGGAACCCCCAGCCACGATCTCGCGAGACCATGCACAGTTCGAGATGTCGCGAGATCGTGGCTGGGGGTTCCCACCGAGTGGCCACTGTAAACCTTTGCTAGTGGCCGCTCAATGGATCGCGACCAGCCGCAGGGGCCAGATAGAATGCCACTAGAGCATTCCAAAGGCAACCCCAGCCCCTCGGATGCTGGCAAGTCAGCTCAGTGCTGGCTTCTGGTATCAGGGGTGTGTGTGTGTTGGGGCATCTCCATCCTCCTGTCCCTCTGTCTCTCCATCCTTCTGTCCCTCTGTGTCTCTCCATCCCTCTGTGTCTCTAAATCCCTCTATCCATCTGTGTCTCTACATCCCTCTGTCCCTCTCTCTGTGTGTGTCTCCATTTCCTATCACTCAGTCCTCCTGTTTCTCTCAATCCTTCAGTCCCTCTGTGTCTCCCCATCCTCCTGTCCCTGTGTCTCTCATTCCTCCTGTCCCTCTCTGTGTGTGTATCCATGATTCTGTCCCTCAGACCCTCTGTCTCTCCATCCCTCTGTTTCTCTCCATACCTCTATCCATCTGTGTCTCTCCATCCCTCTTCATCTTTCTGCCCCTCAGTCCTTTGTGTCTCTCCATCCTCCTGTCTGTGTCTCACCATCCTCCTATCCCTGTGTTTCTTCATCCCTCTGTCTCTCCATCCCTATGTCCCTCTGTGTCTTTCCATCCCTCTGTCTATCTGTCTCTCCATCCCTCTGTCCTCTGTGTCTCTCCATCTTTCTGTCCCTCAGTACCTCTGTGTCTCTCCATCCTTCTGTCCCTCTGTCTCTCCATCTTTCTTTCCCTCAGTCCCTCTCTCTGTGACTCTTCATCCTTCTGTCCATCAGTCCCTCTCTGTGTCTCCATCAATCCTTATGGTTCTCCATCCTCCTTTCCCTCAGACCCTCTGTCTCTCCATCCTTCTGTCCTTTAGTCCCCTCTGTGTGTCTCTATCCCTCTGTCTATCTGTCTCTCCATCCCTCTGTCCCTCTCCATCTTTCTGTCCCTCAGTCTCTCTGTGTCTTTCCACCCTCCTGTCCCTCTGTGTCTCTCGATCCTTCTGTCCCCCAGTCCCTCACTCCTTCTCTGTGTCTCTCCATCCTTCTGTCCCTCTGTCTCTCCATCTTTCTTTCCCTCAGTCCCTCTCTCTGTGTCTCTTCATCCTTCTGTCAATCAGTCCCTCTCTCAATCCTTATGTTTCTCCATCCTCCTGTCCCTCAGACCCTGTCTCTCCATCTGTCCCTCTCCTGTGTCTCTTCAGCCTTCTGTGCCTCTGTATCTCTTCCTCCTTCTGTCCATCAGTCCCTCTCTGTGTCTCCATCAATCCTTCTGTTCCTCCATCCTCCTGTCCCTCAGACCCTCTGTCTCTCCATCCTCCTGTCCTTCAGTCCCTCTGTCTCTCATCCTCCTGTCCCTCAGCCCCTCTGTCTCTCCATTCTTCGGTCCCCCAGTCCCCCTCTCTGTGTCTCTCCATCCATCTGTCCCTCAGTCACTCTCTCTGTGTCTCTACACCTTTCTGACTATCTTTCTGCGTCTCTCCATCCATCTGTGCCTCAGTCACTTTCTCTGTGTCTCTCCACCCTTCTGTCTTTTTCTATGTGGCTCTCCAATCTCCTGTCCCTCAGTCCCTTTGTGTCTCTCTATCCTTATGTCCCTCAGTCACTCTCTCTGTGTGTGTCTCCATCAATATTACCCAAGTCCTCTCTGTGTGTCTGTCCATCCCTCTGCACCTCTGTGTTTTTCCACCTTTTCTTACTTTTTTCCTCCTTTCTGTGTTCTGCTAAATCCAATATCCCCAATTAGCCTTCTATCTCCTCCTGCTCCCCCCTTCATGGCTATACTCACCCTAGGTTTCCTATCCTGTGCTTCCTGCCTGCCAAGGCCTCTGTGTACAGAGAGACAGTAGGAAGAGGGTGGAGCCAGCATGCGTGGCAATGGGCATGTGTGTTTCCTGTGACTGAGCAGCTTCACAGAGTCACTGTGTGACCCTGCCTGTTTTACTCTTCTCTTCTGGATTTTAATGCGGCCCACCGCAAAATAGGTGGCTGCGGCGGCAGACCATGCATGGGTCCGTCCCGCACAGACGCCTTGCTGAAACCTGTATTCTGTGGGCCATTTGTAACCATTCCACAGGCCACAAATGGCCCATGGGCTGGTACTTTGAGATCCCTGTTGTAAGCTCCTCTGAGCAGGAGCTGCTACACCTCTTGTCTCCATTCCTATATTTGTGCCTTGTTCCCTTTGGTTATTGTAAAGTGTTTCAGAAACTGTTGGCGCTATATAAATGATGATGATGATGATGATAATAATAATAATAGGTATTTTTGGGGAGCTGCATCGCTGATAATATCATTATGATCACTATAAATCCCCATAATCAGGATATCTGACTAATTTTATTATCCATCTTTATCACATGTATTGACACAAAGGCCATTTCTGTCTCTATACCAATAATGCCGAACCCATTTGAAATTCTTCAAAATAAGGGACACCATCTAGAGCAGGGATGTAAAACTCTGACCCCCTAGATGTTGATGGCCTACAATTCCCAGAATTCTGTGAATGTAATCAATGAGCAAGGAAATATGGGAGTTGTAGTTCAGAAACATCTTCGGGGCTGTAGTTTGACAACCCTGATCTAGAGTTTAGAAATTATCATCCCAACAGTAATTCTGTACAAAATTATCAAATACATGAAATATTAATAATAGGTGAATTTACAATTAACTCTTTTGGAATAACAATCTCCATGCAAAATTACCATTTTACCCTATATTTAATTATGTAACCTATGTTTTAAAAATACAGCTCAGGCAATCAATATGGTGAATTATTATTTATTTTCCATTGCTCTGTTTGTAACATTAGTTTCTTTGTCTATCAAATAGGACTCCAGAAAATGGAGCAAGAATGAGAGGGGAAAGGCAGAGAGGGAAGCATGAACTGGCGTCTATTCGAGTTACTTTCCTTCCTATTTATTTGGGAGCAGGTTACAGTCCAGGATTCGAATCACCCTCAGCATCATGTCTCTAAAGCATTTGACTGGCTCATCTCTGATCGAGGTCCATTCCATCATTCACGGAATTACCTGGCCTTTGTGGAGCGACATCGACAGGGCTATTCAACCAGATACAAGATACACAGGTAAAGGCTACCTGACATAATTGTACTAGCAATTAATATTTTAAGTAACCATATTTTGTTATCAAGCTAAATTTATCGACCAAAGACAGGCATATGTAAAAAAAAAAAAGGAGTTTTATAAAAATAAATTCAATCTCCTAAACACATTATTTTTCAAATGGTACGCAACTTTCTTGTGATTTGTCATGACTGTTAGTGTTTATATAATAATACATTTAACATTTTTAAAACAATATCTAGTATAACATTTTCTATGTGTGGACAGTTTTGGTTTATTATCACAAAGTTGCCACCTTGTGGGCATGGATATAAAGGATGCATCAAAGTCAAGGATTTAAAAATGTACCATACATTTAGACGCTAGAAGAAACACTTGCATTTGCAAAATTACAATTATTACACTTAAAATTTAAATAAATTAAAATAAAAATACATTATCACATTTCTTTTCTGAACAACATAGCACCATACTCGCATTATAAAAATACAGAAACTATGCTCGTGTTAGATTTAGGGTTAGGCTTACTCTAAAAACAGATTCTGCTCAATTTTTGCTTCACGTGCATCAAAAGGAGCAGCATCTGTTGCCTAAAAATTAAGTGATAACGGAGCAGAATCTGTTGGTTAGGGTTAGTGTTGGGGTTAACATTACCAAAACATTAAAAATAAACCTAAATGTAACCCCAACCCTAAAAAAAGCCTAAAGACTGACTTTACCTGTAATTATAAACCCTAGCTGTAATCACTAACCCCAAAATTAACAGGAGCCTCTTCTTCACACCGTACTTGTATCAGAAAAATTATCTGGGAATGCTATGTTGCACCAAAACGACCCAAGTGCACATTGTTTCATTTCATCTATCAGGGTTATTCAAAGAGAATCGAAAAGTCACCGCACATTCGGTGAATTTTCATACCCAGCGATTGGCGATCCTAGTTCGTCGACCCTGCAGTATATTCAGCAAGCACCACAGGGCCCCCGTAGTGCAGGGAAAACCCGCCGCAAACGCGCCAAACACTCACCGCAAAAAACGCAGAACACTCACCGAAACCCGCAGAAACAGCTGGATTAACCACGCCGATCACGCTGAAGAAATCCGACTAGCCGCCGATCACAGCACAGAGCAGCCGCCAGAAGAACTCAACATGCAGACGAACGAGGTGAAAAAAAAACAGTACACTTAAAAGTTTGAAAATTGAAACGCTGTTTGCAAAAGACTACTCTACGAAAATGTCCGAAATTTACATATCCGATCCAATGAATGATAATAAAAAGGTCTGTTACAGAAAAAAGGAAAAAACAAATTGACAAAAAAATCCCCAGAAATGCCTAAAAGATTCTAAAAAATCTATAAATAAACTTTTTACTGCAAAATAAAATAAAACGGTTTATTAGATATTGAATTAAAACAGGCACCGTATATGCAGGCAATTCGCCAACATTCAGCGAACTGTCTGCTCTCAGAGTAGCCAAATGGCCAGGAAAGGTAACCGTACGCTGAATTTCAGTGTTCGGCTACCTTTTGGGGCCAGGTTGAATAACCCTGTATGACTTTTGTTAACATTAAATGAAGGGAACATTTGGAAATCTGACTTTTTTGACATGTCATTTTTTGTCCAAAAGGTGGCTATTTCCATATAGAGTACATGTGTGTCCAGAGACAGAAGTGGGGAGATAGGGATTTCATTATCACATATAGTGGTGGTTGGTGACATTTCAAGTTGGTGGGGCACCAGACTAGAAACATGAACATTTTCGATTTTTTAAAAATTAACATTTACTAAAAAAAAAACTGAACCCTAATCAAACCCAATTTTCCCTAAGAATATTCAGTGTGTGAAAGGAAAAAAAGGTTTGCAATTGCTTTTGAAAACAGACCCCCCCACCCCTGGAATCTGCTGCTTTGGCGCCGCCCTCCAGTCAAGTGTGTGACGCATGCATCACACACAAAAGTAGCTGCGACAGACAGGAGTAGTAGGGGAAGAAAAGAAGAAGCGAAGAAGAGGGAGAAGAGGGAAGAGAAGAAGAGGGAGAAGAGGGAAGAGAAGAAGAGGGAGAAGAGGAGAGAGAAGAAAAGGGAGAAGGAGGAGGAGCAGAGGAGCAGGACAGAAGACGACGGAGCGTTGAGCCAATCCAGGGCCCAGCCAGACCCCCAGGGCCCAGCCAAGGCCTAGCCAGACCCCAGGGCCCAGCCAAACCAAAGCCCAGCCAGACCCCAAGGCCCAGCCAGACCCAGGGCCCAGCCAAGGCCTAACCAGAACCCAGGGCCCAGCCAAGGCCCAGACAGACCCCAGGGCACAGCCAAGGTCCAGCCAGACCCCAAGGCCCAGCCAGACCCCAGGGCTTTGGGGGGTGAAAAGCTGTTAAAGGTTGAGGAAGTTGTGGAAGCCCACTGATTGTGCGAGACAGGACTGTCCTGCGCAATCAATGCATGGGAGGCCTGCCTCCCTTGCAGGCGTTTTTTGAATGGCTTGGATCAATGGCACTTTCCTATTGGTCCAAGCTATTCCATTGTTCTCCCAGTGCCTCTGAGGCACTGGGAGAGCAATGTTCAGGAAGTGGCAGTGCTCTGACATCTGTTCATTGGACAGAAAAGCTGTGCTGCACACTTCTTGGCAGCCTCCTCGATTTGCGTAGCATCCCGCTACGCAAATTGCGTAGGCTCAGGCAGCTGCAGGAAATAAAAGAAAAGAATGTGCAGCGTATGGAGAATACGGACGGAGCCAAAGGCAGGGGAACGCATAGCGGGTGAGTTTGACTGCAGCTGCCGCCCTTAATGCCAAGTGAGGCTTGGCCTCACCTGCTGCCCCTGACCGTACATCCCTGTAGGACACAGAGGAAGGAGGCAAGAATAGGCTCAGGAGAGGTGGAGGCATAGATGGGCACCGGAGAGATGGAAGCGAGAATGGGCACACCAGAGGTGGAGGCGAGGATGGTCACAGGAGAGGTGGGGTTGTGGATGGGCACAGGAGAGGTGGAGGCGAGGATGGGTACAGGAGAGGAGGAGAGGATGGGACTGGCACAGTGGAGCAGGTGTGGCAGAGGAGGTCTCGTGGAGCAGGTGTGACAGAGCAGAGATGGTAAAGTACAATGCTGCAGGACTGGGTAGCAGTGCAGGACTGGTACACGGTGCAGGCCTGGTAAGCAAAGCAGATCTAGTAAGCAAAAGCAGTTCTGTAAGTAGTGCAGGCCTGTAAACGGTACAGGTTTGGTAAGCGGTGGTAAACAATGCAGGCCTGGTAAACGGTACAGGCCCGGTAAGCTGTACATGCATGGTAAAGGTTGGGGGTCTCAGGATAGACAAATGGACTCAGATGACAGGAGAGAGGATCTCCTGAGCAGTGGCATCACTAGGGTTGGTGTCACCCAGTGCGGACACTCATAGTGTCACCCCACCCCCATATTACTACGTCCTTTAACTACTGTTGCTGGGAAATCCGAACTCCCATAGATAAACACACACTGAATGCAATGACAATAGTAGTGTATTAAATACATAATTATGTATTAAGTATGTAATACGTAATGTAATAACAGTGTCACTGCTATGATTAGAAAGCAGATTGTACAACAAATGCTTATGCCGGCTATTGGATACGGAGATGTAGTGTATGCAGCTGCCCTGCAAACGCACCTGTGTAAGCTTACTACACTGTATAATTCATTCTGTCGCTTTGTGCTACAATGTAACTACATGACCCACCATTGTGATATGTTAAAAGAGCTAAACTGTCCGTCACTGGACTCTAGATGCACCCTTCACCTTTCCAACCTGGTGTTTAAGAGGGTTTTGCCAGGATCCCCCTCGCTGACTGTATCATGCCTGCATCCAGACAGTGCATGTATAGTGCTGCCCTCAGTCCAATCAAGCACTGACAGAGATTAACAGTTAAGCACAGCTCACACACCCACCTCTGCCTGGTAATAAAAGATTCACACGCCCTCTCAGCTTTGGCTCAGCATTAGAGTCTTCTCCTGTTAGTGTGCAGACCTGTTATATGCTTCCGATGTTATATCGTGTGCCAGACCGCGTGTTTGCCCACTGACACTGCCTCCTTGCCGCCAGCCCCTCAACCTCGGACAGTCTTACCATTCTCGCTGGATACTCCTTTTGTAACTTTTACTGGATCGCCCCAGTATCTGTTTACTCTTTGTGTGGATACCTGCGTATTGGGCTCTAACACCCTGTACCTGCGGTGCCACCCTGGTACTATTCCTGACAGAATGCCGAGCCCAATAACTGAGCCCGCGGGGATACTACCAGCCCTGGATAATATTGCATATCAGCTATGTGTGGTCCTGGATGATGTCTGGAATCTGATGGACTCTCTAAAGAACTCTTCTAACAAGGTGTGTGTGTGTCCCCCATGAAAAAGGCTTTCATGTCCCCCATTAAAAAGGCCCACTGACTCCAGAGTAGGGATGGGCTGGTGGTTCGATCCGAACATGAGTTCGATTCGAACATTGCCCGTTCAGCGAGCATCGAACGATCGCCGCGTGTTCGCCCACAATGCACCACAATGGACCACAATGCACTTTTCCACTGGCCTGAAGCTTGTAATTGGCTACAGCCTTGCACCTGACCACAGGTCAGGTGCAAGACTATGCCAATCAGGGTTCAGAGTCCTGATTTGGCAAATTTTGCCCAATCATGGGCTCACAGAGCTAAGTCCCGCAGCACACTATATAAGGCTTCCCCGCAGCCCCAGCACGTGTTTTTGTTGCAGGAGTGAGAGAAGATTGTTCTTTTATGTGTGTCTCACAGACGTCTAGCAGATTTCTGTGAATTGTAATCTGTGTTATCTCACTGCCAGCTATCAGGGGGTCCCACATACTTCTAGCAGATATCTGTGAATTGTAATCTGTGTCTTCTCACTGCCAGCTGCTGCCAGGCTATCAGGCTGTATCATCGACTTATACCAGAGTTCTGCGAATTTGAATCTGTGTGTTGCCACTGCAAAGGCTATCAGGGTGTATCACTGACTTATAGCATTGTTCTGGAAAATCTGTATATCTTTATTCAATATATCACTAACCATGTCAGAAAGACCTACCGTTGTGTTCAAAATTATTCAACCCCCACTGAAATTGAGTGTTTTGGCCAGTTTGACATTGATTTTGATCATTCAGTCATCTTGCTTACAATTAAATCAAAGAGGCATGTGTAGGTCAGACAAATATAACATAACATTTATAATGAAATAACCACAAATGTCTTTTCTGTGCTCACATCATATCAGTTTTTATTCAACCCCCAGTGACATTCAATCTTAGTACTTAGTACAACATCCTTTTTATGTTATAACAGCTTTTTTTTTTTTTTTTTATTGTAATAAATTTTTATTGTTTCATAAATTTTTAACAGAGTGAATGAAGTAGCATAAGATAAGTTGCTCCAAGACAGGTAATCACTTCGTAAATATGGATTCAGGGTTGATCGATAAGTAACAGCTGCTTAATTCGTGTAAGCGTGATTTTGAATCCAGTATTATGCATATAATTTACAGCATACAGTATATAAAAGTTAACTAAAAGTATGAATTAAATAGACATGAAACATATTCAAAATGTGTAAAGGGAAAGAGAGGGTAGGGGATAGCAAGTTAAAGATAGCATGAGAGTCGGTGGGCACTGTGTAAGGCGTGTTATTTACACACGGGGGCGAGCCTCTGACCAGTAGAACCAGCGGCGCAAGTGGACTGCGCTCGTGCCTGAGGCACTGTGTATTAGTTCTTCAATATCTTGGGTGTTATGTACCTCCTGAAGCCATTCGCGTATGGTAGGAACATTAGGGGTCTTCCAATGACGGGGCAACACAGCCTTGGCCGCATTTAATAAACGTATTTCAAGCGTGCGTTTGTAATCAGTGTGTTCCATAGGTGTGTGAAGCAATAACATAGCTGCCGGTGTAAAGTCTGGGGGGGGTTCTGAGACCTTGCAAATGGTGCTGTGGACAGCTTGCCAGTATGGTTGGAGCAACGGGCAAGACCACCACATGTGGAGTAAGTCCGCCTGTGGCGCCCTGCATTTCCAGCAGGAGCCGTTATGCTTGGGGTCAAACATTGCCAACCTTTTAGGCGGGCAGTACCACCTAGATAGGAGTTTGTAGGCCGTTTCCTGGGATTTGGTGGCGATGGAGCAGGACGTGGTGAGTAGGGTGATTTGGTCCCATTCCTCCTCCGTGAAGGACAGCTGGAGGTCTTCCTCCCATTTGGACCGATAGGAGGGTATGGGGTTCGTGAGGGATTGCAACAGCCCGTACATAACCGATATACCATGGGGCGGAGGATGTTTTCTCTGGGCTAGGGTTTCAAATAGGGTAAGAGGACGGGTGAATTGAGGTGGGGGGGCTAATGAGCGCATGTAAGCCGTAAGCCGATGGAAATGAAATTTGGTCAGGAAAGACTGTGGCCAGGGCAGTGGAATGTCCTCAGGGGACTTAAAGGTGTTGCCGTCAATAAAGTTAGATGCCCGTATACAATGAGGTGCCTGCATTTGTTCAGTTGTGATTAGCCTCCGGGAGAATGCGGGTAGGTAACATAACGGTAGGAGGGGTGACGGCCTTGGGGCAATCTTGGTAGAGTTTTGTAACGTCCTCCAGGTGCGGAGTGTAGCTGAGATAGTAGGGTGGTGGGTGACGCGGCATGTAGCATTTGTGCCGTTTAGCCAGGGAAGGGAAGCCAGTGGGGCATCTGCCAGTGTGCGTTCCAGAGGGATCCATAGCTTGGTGTCTGCGCCCGAAGTCCACTCAAGTATGCGCAACAAGTGTGCAGCTTGATAGTAGCGGCGGGCATGGGGTAGTGCCAGTCACCCGCGGATTTGGATGCGGTGAGCAACTCAAATCTGAGCCGTGGTCTGTGATTATTCCAGACAAATGTGGTAAATTTAGACTGCAGGGACCTGAAGAATAAAGTGGGTACGGCTATTGGTAAGGTCTGGAACAAGTACAGCAGGCGTGGGAGTATGTTCATTTTAAGGACGTTAATGCGTCCGAACCACGTTACATGAGGAAAAGCCCATTTGGTGAGGTCAGCTGTGATGCTGTGCAGCAGTGGGAGGTAGTTTGCCTGATAAAGGTCAGATGTATCTGCGGTGAGGAAAATGCCTAAGTATTTAAGTGAGGATTTGCACCATCGGAAGGGGAATGAGGCTTGTAGCTGAGCGCGCATAGGGGGGGGGACAGAAAGTCCTAAAATTTCTGATTTAGTCATGTTAATTTTATAATTGCTTAAAGAGCCATATTCTCGTAGTAAAGAGGTGAGGGCAGGGAGGGAGATCAATGGCTGGCGGATAAAGAATAACAGGTCATCGGCATACGCCGCCACTTTATGCCGGTGACCCGCCACCTCAATGCCGTGAATCGAGGGGTTAGTTCGGATTGCGTGCAAAAGGGGTTCGAGTGAGATTGCGAAAAGGAGAGGTGAGAGAGGGCATCCCTGTCTGGTGCCATTTCGGATATGAAAAGGGGTGGTGAGGGCGCCATTTAGGTTGATACGTGCTGTAGGGTCTGCATAAAGGGAACCAATCCATGCTAGCATGTTGGAGCCAAAACCCATCTGTCGAAGGGTGGAAAACAGATAAGGCCAGCTGACCCTGTCGAAGGCTTTTTCGGCATCGGTGGATAGTAACAGGGAGGGACCAGATCGAGATTTGGCGGCCACATGAATGAGATTCAGTGCCCTGACTGTGTTATCTCTGGCCTCTCTCCCAGGTATAAATCCCGTCTGGTCCGGGTGAACTAAATGTGGGATGTGACGGGCTATCCGCAGGGCAAGTGCTTTGGCGAAGAGCTTCAAATCTTGGTTCAGTAGTGATATGGGCCGAAAGCTAGCGCATAGGTCATGGTCTTTGTCAGGTTTGGGTATTAATGTAATAGTGGCGGAGAGCGATTGGGATGGCAAAACGCGGTGGTGTTGTGTCAGGGTGTTAAATGCCTGTAACCAAGCCGGTGCCAAGGTGGGGAGGAATGTCTTGTAATAACGAAGGGATAGGCCGTCCGGACCTGGTGTTTTGCCCGTAGGGGTCAGCTTAACGGCATTTTGGAGTTCTTCCACCGTTAAGGGGGAATCTAAAGCTTCCCGCATGAGTGGGGTCAATTTGGTGTGTGTGTGTGCATGTCCACAAATTTACATATGGAATCAGAGGAAGAGGGGCGATGGTCCGTGGGGAGATTATAGAGTTCCGTGAAATGTTCTCGGAGTAGGGAAAGCATGTCCTGCGGTAGTGTGACGGGCTTGCCCTGTGGGTTTCGCAATTTAGAGATATACAGCTTCTCCCTGTGGGCCTTGAGTGCTCGTGCCAATAGCCGTCCGCATTTGTTGCCGTGTTCATAATAAACACGACGAGTAGTGAGGAAAGCTTTTTGAGCAGTCTTGTTCAGTAGCGAGCTTAATTCGGTGCGGAGCTCCAGAAGCTCTGCATAGACAGTGTCGTCCATATAAAGCTTATGGGACTTTTCCAGCACCTGGATGCGGCAGAGCAGCGCGTCCCTCTGAGTGTTGTATTGCTTTTTCTTTAAGGAACCCTGTTGTATCAGGTAGCCTCGGATCACGGCCTTATGCGCTTCCCATACTATTTGAGGAGGTGTCTGGAGAGGAGTTGTCGGTGAAATAGTTCTGGAGGGTCTGGAGTGTGCCCTGTGTAACTATGGGGTCGTTGAGTAGTGTTTCGTTCAGTCGCCAGGTTCTATCTTTAGGGCGTACTAAAGGAGAGGCGAGTGTGAGTAGGACTGGGTGATGGTCAGACCATGTCATCGGGCCTATTTTCACTGTGTCTAAGAGGTGGAGGTAGCCAAAAGGTAGAAACAAACAGTCTAATCTCGAGTAAGATTGGTGTGGCGTGCTGTAGAAAGTATAATCCCGCGTGGTGGGGTGGACGGCACGCCAGCAGTCTACCAAACGGTGCGAGTGAAGCGCTGAGTGGGTCTGTCGTAGTACTGAGTGCGGGACACTAGTGGATCCCCTGGAGGTGTCTAGTTTCGCATCGAGTGGGAGGTTAATGTCCCCTCCAATGAGGACAATACCTTCCTGGAAATCCGCTAGGACTCCCAGCAAGAGGCGTAATACTTTGTGTTGGTTCCTATTTGGCAGATATATAGATGCGAAGGTGTATGTTTGCCCTCCTATTTCCCCTTTGACGAAAGTGTAACGGCCGTCTCGGTCCAATTTTGAGTCTGTGACATTAAGGGGGAAATCCCTAGAAAAGAGAATAGCTGTGCCACACACTTTGCCTGCGGAGGAGTTACTGAAGTAACCAGTCGGGAACTTCTGATCACGCAGACATGGTGCCCCGTCTGCTGCAAAGTGAGTCTCTTGTAAAAGAACCACGTCCGCGCGATTAGATCTGAAGTCCCGAAGGGCTATGTGCCTTTTTTCTGGTATGTTCAGGCCCCTAGCATTTATCGTGAGGATTTTAATAGGTCTGGTCTTTGTGGCCATATTACCGACAGGAGGAGTAGGTGAGCGCCGATGGGGGGGGGGGTTTAGGGAAACAAGGAGTATGCGCCTAAGTGAGACAAGAGCACCGCCGCGGAGCGCGGGAACGAGTGCGTGTCACACTATTCTGTACACAGGCGCTATCTCAGGGGTAGGAGCGAGCAGCCGCAGAGAGCAACCAATTATACAAAAGACAACGTGCTAACGAAGTTAAATAAAACAGTGGTAAATCAAACAAAAACAGTAAACCAGATGAAAAAGAAAAAAGAGCCAGGGCCGAGTCGCCCGCTCAGCGTATGATATGCCACCATCCATGGCATGTAGCGCCGGATAAGCAACCACCGGGGTGGAGACCCGTATAGCTATAAACATATAAATATACATCCAAGCAACCAATAAAGTAACCTGTCCCGTGATGTGCCCGAGGTAGAGTCGGGAAATGGATATGAGAAGTAGTCCTCAGGAGGATCCGGGGCCTCTACAAGAACGGTATGCAGGAGGGGTCACCATTAGTAGGCTACCCCAAGGTTACAAGCATCCCGCAAGATCCAGCGTGCGGACTGCCGGTGGGTAAAGGGAGGGCAGGTCTGGCGATAAACGTGAAGATCACCGGGGTCCTCAGGACCGTGACAGTCTTGCGGTGACAGGAGCCATGCTGTCGAGGTCTCTGAGGCCCTCTAGGGCGGCGGTTACATCCAGTAATTAGGACCGGCCTGATCAGCAGCCAGGCGGGAGTCATCTATTTTGAGTGTCAGAGGGCATCATAGTCCGGGTCGACGAATATCTGCGGCGGCGAGGCCTCTGGGTTCGCGAAGGGGCTCCAAATGATGGAGTGTACATTTGTGTCAAGTCCGGCCATGTAGGCAACACGTCCTTGGGTAGTGCGAGGGCTTCCAGGAAGGCCGGAAGGTCGAGCTCCGAGCGTAATGTTATAAGGCCATCATCTGTACGGACCTGCATGCCGAATGGGAATAGCCACTTATAGGCAATGCGCCGTTCCTGTAAGGCTGCTGTGAGGGGGCGTAGGAGACGCCTAGATTGTAGGGTCGCTGGCGACAGGTCTTGAAATAAAGAGATGCTTACATCGTCGAATATTATAGTGCGAGATTGTCTGGCCGCTTCCATGATTTCCTCTTTAACAGTGTGCCTCAGGAGACAGCAGACCACATCTCTCGGCGGGGTGCCTGGAGGGCCTTTAGGGCGTAGAGCTCTGTGGAGGCGCTCGAATTCGATCTCCGCATCAAGGTTACGTTGTATGAGACCGTTAAATAAGCGAAGCAAGGTGTTCTTTAAGTCTGATGGGGACTGCTCCAGTTCAGGGAGGCCTCTCACCCGTATGTTGTTTCGGCGTCCTCTATTTTCCAGGTCTTCTAAATGACGTGCCATAGTCTGTAAGATCTGATTTTGAGATTGTAGTGAGGAAGTGTGTATCGTCAGTGTCTCAGATTGTTGAGCCTGCGTGGTCTCCACATGCTGTACCCGATGCTGCAAGCTGCCGAGCTCCTTGCGCAGGCCCCTAATCTCAGCAAGAAGCGAGTCCTGAAGGCCCGAGGTAGAAGCAGCCAGATCAGCCTTGGTGGGTAATGAGCTTAATAGCTGGTGGAGCTCCGGCGGGAAGTCCCAGGAACCATTCGATCGTGCGGGAGAGCTGGGGGCCGAGGACACGGGGGTCGCCGCCATTTTGTCCCGCATGGGCGCCTGCATAGCGTCCGTGAGAGGGGTCAGGAACTGTCTCATTGTGCAGGTTTGTGGGTCCCCGATGGTCTCGGAGGTGCCAGGAGTGGCTGGTGGCCGCGGGGCTTACCCATCACGTTACCTGTGGGGTGCAGAAGGGTTTGAGCGGGTCGACTCGGCGGAGCTCCGGGATCAGGCGGCCATTATTTTCTGCGCGCAAGCCGCGCCTCCGGGTTCTTGCTCTCTAATCTCTGGTGCAGCTCTTCGAGGACGGCGGGGGCGAGGAGAGCGCGCTTCCTCCGGTCCCTCTGTTCCCTCGTGGACCAGCGATTCGGGTCTGCGTGGTGTGGGGACGCAGTCCCCGAGATCGATCAGCCGCCGGCACCCACGAGGGCCTCCAAGATGGCCGCCGCGTCTGGGCCCGAATCTCCTCCGGCGGCAAAAAGCGCTCCCCCGGACTCCCGGAAAGGGGGGATTCAGGGCTCCTGGGTCTCCCAAGACCCTTAGATGTCAGCTGGGGGCCGTACTCGGGTGATGGAGAAGCGGCACCTGTGGAAGCTGCCCAGGTTTCCTCGGAGCCGGTGGAAAATGCGGCCGCTCGCTGCCGCTGCTAGCTCCGCCCCCCCGTTATAACAGCTTTTAAACGTGAAGCACAGCTTGACACAAGTGTCTTGCAGCGATCTACGGGTATCTTCGACCATTCGTCATGGGCAAAAGCCTCCAGTTCAGTCACATTCTTAGGCTTGCGCACTGCAACTGCTTTCTTTAAGTCCCACCAGAGGTTCTCAATCGGATTTAAATCAGGTGACTGCAATGGCCACTCCAAAATGTTCCAGCCTTTAATCTGCAACCATGCTCTAGTGGACTTGGAGGTATGCTTGGGATCATTGTCCTGTTGAAAGGTCCAACGTCTCCCAAGCCTCAGGTTTGTGACGGACTGCAACACATTGTCATCCAATATCTCCTGGTACTGAAGAGAATTCATGGTACCTTGCACACGCTGAAGCTTCCCTGTACCTGCAGAAGCAAAACAGCCCCAAAGCATGATTGACCCCCCGCCATGCTTCACAGTAGGCAAGGTGTTCTTTTCTTCATAGGCCTTGTTCTTCCTCCTCCAAACATAGCGTTGATCCATGGGTCCAAACAGTTCTAATTTTGTTTCATCAGTCCACAGAACACTATCCCAAAACTTCTGTGGTTTGTCCACATGACTTTTGGCATACTGCATTCGACTCTTCTTATTCTTTGGAGACAGCAAGGGGGTGCGCCTGGGAGTTCTGGCATGGAGGCCTTCATTACGCAGTGTGCGCCGTATTATCTGAGCTGAAACTTCAGTACCCACATCTGACAAATCTTTTCTCAGTTCCTCAGCAGTCACACGGGGACTTTTCTCCACTCTACGCTTCAGGTAGCGCACAGCAGTCGAAGTCAGCATCTTCTTTCTGCCACGACCAGGTAGCGTTTCAACAGTGGCCTTTGCCTTGAATTTGCGAATGATGCTTCCTATGGTCTCTCTTGGTATGTTTAACATCTTTGCAATCTTCTTATAGCTATTGCCCTTCCTGTGAAGAGTAATCACCTCTTCTCTTGTCTTCCTGGACCATTCTCTTGACTTCACCATGTTTGTAACCACACCAGTAAATGTCTAGAAGGAGCTGAGTATCACAGTCATTTTAAAGCTGCCTAATTGGTGCTTATTATGCTTTATTGCTGCTCCGTGACATCCACAGGTGTTTTCAATACCTGATTGAAAACACTTGAATGAACCTCTGATCTTCAGAGTGGTAGTCTTTAAGGGGTTGAATAATTGTGTCAATGAAGAATTCACAAAAGAAACATTTACTACTGTATTACAAAACCAATTGATGTCATTTTAGTTGCATATGGTTCTTTAAAAAGCCCTTGTAGGATTTCATTCTGAATACAATTACAAATGTACACTAAATTCCCTAAAACCCTTTACAGCATTGGGGGTTGAATAATTTTGAACACAACTGTAAAAGGACAGGCAGACGCTCCCAGACACAGATAAGAAGGCAAGCAGCCTCTGTGTCGGAAAGCTGTGCCCCTGGTCATCGTGGACGTGGTGCATCCTCTACAGGGGCACGCTTGTCCTTGTTTCTAACCGGTGCTGGCCGTCTTAAGCAGAAGCAACATACAGAGGATTTGCAGGATTGGCTAACCAGGCCATCTTCATCCTCCGAGTCCTCTGCCAGCCAGGCTTGTAGTGGTTTACAGTCCACCTCAGCTGCCAAAACATCTAATTCAGCCTCCATGTCCACAGCTACTCCTGCCGTAGCCTCACTATCATATACGGAGGAGTCACCTGAATTGTTTGACTACAATGACAGTGACATGCTGCTTGAGGATGCGCAGCAACTCCAGTGCTCTGATTCAAACTCTGAGGTTGAGGAAGGGAGTATAATCAGCCTAGAGGGAGGGGGTGCCATTGACACACAAAGAACTGGCACTCATGTTCCCCCAGCAGCTGTAGCACACTGCCAAATTGGCTCCAGTGACGAGGAGATAGGGGGTGATGACGATGATGAGGGTCACTGACTCCACCTGGGTGCCTGATCGAACAGAGGAGTCTAAAACAGGAGAAGGCACAACAAAAACGATGCAGAACGTCCTCTATGAGCAACCGTAGCCAGTCCAAGGCATCAGATGTCAGAGCTGTTCAGGTGCAGAGCACTGTCTCACAGCACATGTCCAGGATCTCTGCTGTCTGGGAGTTCTTCACGACATGTGCAGCCGACTGCAGCGTTGCTATTTGTAAGCTATGTCAGAAGAGGATCAAGCGTGGGAAAGACATCAAACACTTGGGTACCACGTGCTTGAGGCAACATATGACCACCTGCCAAGCATCCCGTTGGCACAACACTTTGCATAGGTCCTCCTCATCTGTCTCTACCCCCACTATATGTCCTGCCATGTCATTGCCTACAACCTCCACTGACAGGGATGATGCTACAGTAATGGGTGTACCACGTCCTTCCTCTGAATCTGCCAACATCCCATCCACTGCAGATTTATGCAGTCAGATTTCGTTGTCCCAGCTGCTGCAGCGGAAAAAAAATATTATCCCAACCATCCACATGCACAACGTCTAAATGCCAGCTTGAGAAAATTACTCGCATTACAGCTGCTGCCTTTCCAGATGGTGTACTCTGCTTCCTTCTGTGAATTTGCCGAATGTGCTGTACCAAAGTGGCAGGTTCCAAAACGCCATTTCTTTTCACAGAAGACCATTCCAGCACTATACCAGCATGTGGAAGACAATGTTATGGAGTCATTGGGAAAGGCAGTCAGCAGCAAGGTGCACATTACTTTAGACACGTGGTCCAGCAAGCATGGACAGGACCATTACATTTCCTTCACGGCACACTCGGTAACTCTGCTTGCAGCTGCGAGGGATCCAGGACGGGGCTCTGTGCTGGAGCTTGCTCATCCACCATGCCTCCAGAAAGCTGCTTATATGAGGTCTGTCTGCTCCACCACCTCTTCCTCTTCATCCTCCTCCTTCAATGTCTCTGGCGAAGTGGCAGTTAAACCGAAGAGTGGCAGGGGCTACGCAATGGCTCAAGCAAAAAGATGCCATACTGTGCTTGAGCTGGTTTGTTTAGGGGACAGGAGCCACACTGGGCCAGAAATTCTGTCAGCTCTGCAGGGGCAGGCGCAGAGATGGTTAACACCACACCAGCCTGAGCTGGGATTGGTCGTCTGTGATAATGGCAGCAACCTTCTCTCCGCCCTACGCTTAGGTAAGTTGACGCATGTACCATGCCTAGCACACATCCTAAATCTGGGGGTACAGCGTTTCCTAACCAGGTACCCAGGACTGGCAGCCACTTCAGATGGTCATTCCCAGCAAATGTTTGCCTGGCAGAAATTCAAAGAGAATTCCACCTTCACACAAACCTAACCAGGTACCCAGGGCTGGCAGAGCTTCTCAGCCAGGCGAGAAAAGTCTGCAAGCACTTCAGATGGTCATTCCCAGAAAGTGTTCGCCTGGCAGAAATTCAAAGAGAATTCCACCTTCCCACAAACCATCTGATCTGTGACATGCCCACCAGGTGGAACCCAACATTAGCAATGCTGCAGCGTCTGCACAAGCAGCAGAGGGCCATCAATGAGTACCTGTGTGAGTATGGCACAAGGACAGGTTCAGGTCAACTTGTTTATTCTTCCCCGCTGTGGCTGATGATCAAGGATGCATGCACTGTACTGTCACCATTTGAGGAGGCAACATGGTTGGTGAGCAGGGACAGTGCATGCATCACTGACACAATTCCTTTAGTGTTCCTGCTGGAGCGCACTCTGCGGGGAATTATAGATGTGGCACTAGAGGCAGAGCAGCGGGAAGAAGAGGAGGCCTTTCCTAGCTCTCAAGGCCCTAGTCTTTCCACATACAGCATTACTGCGGGTCCTCCTCAGATCAGACAGGAGGAAGATGAGGAGGAGGAATATTTAAGTTGTGAGGGCATTGAAGGTGGGGATTCTTCAAGGGAGGGTTTGTGTCCCCAGAAACCCAAGGACTAGTACGTGGCTGGGAGGAAGTATTGCACGATATGGTCATCCTCAGCAACCAGGAACACTCTGAAGCTAATGACACCTCCAACCTATGCTGCATGGGCTCCCTTATCCTGCAAAGCCTGGTAAAGAACCCCAGGATTCGTGCTATCAAGGAGAGGGATCATTACTGGTTGGCAACCCTTCTTGATCCACGATACAAGGGTAAGGTTGCAGAACTCATCCTGCCCTCACAGAGGGAGCACAGGATGAAACAACTTGAGGACGCTCTAAAGCGACACTTGTGTAACACCTTTCCAGACACTGGTAGGTTACCAACTGATGACACAGGTGCTTCTGAGGCTGCTGTTTATCAGAGGAAGAGCGGTGAAGGGGGCCGCTTGACTGATGCTTTTTCCAATTTTTTTAGTCCACGACGCCCAGGGACGTCAAATGTAGGCACCCATTGCCAGCGTCTTCACCATATGGTGCAGGACAATCTAGGGGCAAGGGCAGACCTGGATACCTTTGCAGCAGATGATCCACTCGCTTACTGGGTGTTGAGATTGGATCACTGGCCAGAATTTAGCCAATATGCTTTGGAGCTACTAGGTTGCCCTTCATCCAGCGTGCTTTCTGAAAGGACGTTCAGTGCCGCTGGAGGTTTTCTCACAGACAAAAGAGTGTGTCTGTCCACCGACTCTGTAAACCGGCTAACATTTATAAAAATGAATCAGTCCTGATCAGCAGCTATCACTCCCCTGATGCTGATGTAACTGAATAGATCGAGGATCTCTTCTGCATTCCCTAAACCTCCACCACTGCACTCTTCCACAATACCACAGAGGGGTTATGGTGTGAAGGCACTAGCTGGCACCAAAGGTCCAATTTTAATGCACCTGTTGTTACTTTCATCCAATGCCTGCATTAGTTTTACCATAATTTAGCCAAAAAATCACTAAACTTGTTCTGCGTGTCCTAAAACGTCTCCTCTTTTCATACAGGCTGCCACCCCAAGCAGTTGTTTATGAATAGATTAAAGGAAAAATATTTACTGTCATTTGAAATGTCATTTTTTTCTTTTTAAATGTTTCTATAAATCCGACAAATCCGCCAATTCACGGGCAGGTTATGGGGACCTCCTAGGCACGATATTTGAAGGATTTTTTTTGGTTTTTATTCTTATCCTTTATTTCATGGAAAAATCACTGTTCCTTTAAAAACGTCTTTTTTTAACTTTTTTTCCTTGTTTCTTGTTCCCTAGGGCAATACCCGGACCCCCATACACCTTTTATGGCAAATATCTTGCATATATGCCCTCTTGTTGCAGGGCACTCTAAAAATCGAACGTTCGAGTCCCATTGACTTGCATTGAGTTCGGATCGTGTTCGCGTCCGAACTAGAACTTTTGAAATTGTTAGAGTTCGAATGCGAACCGAATACGAGGGTGTTTGGCTCATCCCTACTCCAGAGGAGCGTACCAGAAGATTAAAATATAACCTCTGCTGGTACTGTGCCTTTTCGACCCACTGGCTCTCTGAATGTCCAGTGAGACCCACCAGAAGACAAACCCGGCATTCAGGCCTTCCAGGGAGGCTCCCATATCCAAGCCTGAGTCTAAAAATGCCCCTGTTCCTGAGGCTAAACCCCGGCTCATGTATGAATGTAAAAGGGCCCCTGCTCTTAAGGCGGAACCCCAGCCTAAGCCTGCTCACAGAAAGACCCTGGTGTACAAACAAACTCTGGCTCCTAGAGATACACCCCGGCCTAAACCGGCTCCCAGAAATCCTAAGCCTAAACCCAGAAGAAACCTTCCTCTGTGCTTTCTTTTCCTGGGTATACAGAGTTTGAATTCGCCATATTCATAGAGGAGGAAGACCCTGTCACTGCTATGGAGATCGAGACCACAGTGCCCATGGAAGGTGATCTGGAAACACCTATGGAGCTTGCTGCACTCTCGCCCCCTGGTCTGGCATCCACGTCCTCCAGACATTATGTTGTGTCCTGTGCTTATTCCACCCCGGAACATGTATATGGAGAAAAACCTGCTGTTCTAGCCGCCTGTGCTCCAAATTCTGACTCACCAGAGTATGTGTATGTCTCAAACGGGACTGAAGTGTGTGTTGAAGACCTAGAGAGGTTTGAGCAGGCATTAAACCTCAGGAAAGCTGCAAGACTGCCTAGGGAGTCCATTCATGCTCTGACTCCCACTCCCGTCACTCCAACAGGTTCCGGCTTATCCTCTTCTGCCCCAGTCTATGTTCAACCTGCAAAGAAAGAACCAAGTGTACCCACTTCCACCGAGGCGTACAAGATGCCCTGGCAAGACCACCCTCACCGTGCCCATCTGTGCATGACCATGGGTCAGACAGAGAGTGGGAGTCCCTCGACTCAGATGATGAAAGGGTGGCAGCCCAAGACCATCTGTGCCATCCTAGGCTCCTGCAGCAGACAGCAAAACGCTTGCAAGGGCCTCCAGTTGTTCTTGCCAGATATATCGGTACTACAATGTACAACACTGTCTCCAGTCCTGATGTGACTCGCCCCCACTATGATCCAGTGAAAGACTTCATGCCTATCAGTGATTCCTCCGTGGATGATGAATATGAGTCATATGCCAAAGACCTAGATGATCTGCCCACTCCGTATGAATTGTTATTGGCATACTAGCAGGGAAAAAGTAATGGCTACTTTGGCACCACATTGACCGCTCCTACAGGCCATGCTGAACAGGCTAGAGGAACTGCTGACACCTCATCGGGTCAAGGTCCCATCTATATACAGACTGCTTTCTCAGTTATGGCGATCAATCCAGTGAAGGTCCAGCGATGCTCTGATCCCTCATTTTATTCCCTAGATGGAACTGTCCTGAACACCAGAGACCTCCAAGCTTATGGGCAAGCTGGGGCCGTTTGGAGTCCGGCCTTAAGGGGGGGTAATGTCAGGATCCTCCTCGCTGACTGTATGATGCCTGCACCGTGTATCCAGACAGTGCATGTATAGTGCTGCCCTCAGTCCAATCCAGTACTGACAGGGGTTAACAGTTAAGCACAGCTCTCACACACACCTCTGCCTGGTAATAAAAGATCCACACGTCCCTCTCAGCTTTGGCTCAGCATTAGTGATGAGCCGAACACCCCCGAGTTCGGTTCGCATTCGAACTCGAACTTTCCAAATGTTCGAATTCGAACTCGAACGCAATACAAGTCAATGGGACTCAAAATTTGATTTTTAGAGTGCCCTCCAAGAGGGCATATATGCTATATATTTGCTATAAAAGGTGTATGGGGGTCCGGGTAGTGCCCTGGGGGACAGGAAACAAGGACAAAAAGTTAAAAAAAAAACGTTTTTAACCCTTTCGCTGCTGAGGCTTTTCCCGCCCCTATGCTGAGGTCATTTTTACCTGTTTTGCGCATCATGTTTAAACGTGTTTTGAAGGCTTATTTTAGTATATGACCCAGACATATTATATATCGTTCTTTCCGTCAGACTCGGTAGATTCATAATATGTCATTATTATATGTATACGTTATGTCATGTCTGTATATTATAACAAAAAATGCAATAAAATATGTATTTTCAATAATTTACAATGTGTAAAGTGTTTTTTTCCACATTTTAACATGCGAGCAATTGCGGTTATATTTTGTATGGGGTGCGCTTGTTAAAAAAATTAGAGATGGGGTCTCGTTACATTTTTTTTTGGGGAAAATGACACTATTTTTAACAAACGCACCGCATACAAAAATCGTTAGTGCAGCATCATTGTTCACATTATAATTGAAATGGGAACAATATTGCTGCATTAACAAACCCAAAAAAAAAAAAAAAAGTGTTTAATTTTTTTTTTTATTATTTTTATTTTTATTTTTCATTTTTTTTTTTTTTACAAAATTTTTCACTGTAGTGTTTGGTATCGTTGGAACGGCCATGCTCTGGCCGATCCAACGATACCAAAATTTAACCCCTAACTGCCACGGATCGGGAGATAGGGAGTTCATTGGAACTCCCTATCTCCACAGTTGGTGGCAGTTAGGGGTTAAGTCTAGGACTGGCGTCATCGTGCTACGCACGATGACGCCAGTACTCTGGGGGAGTTCCCGGAGGCTTGGCCGACATCCAAGATGTCGGCCAGCTCCGGGAAAGGATCGCGAACCGGCGCTTTTCAGCGCCGATTCGCGATCCAGCTCCCCAGGGGTTAATGCCAGGCATCATTTGGAAGGGCAGGCTGTGCCCTTCCAAATGATGCCTGGGTTAACCCCCTGTGCGCCGCCGATCGGGAGGGAGAGAGGTCCGAAGGACCTCCCCCCCTCCCTTTCAGGCGCCTCCTCCGCACATGCGGGGGGGGCGCCTGAATTAGGTGTCATCGCGCCCCCGCGATGACACCTAATGCTGGCGGCTGCTGGTCCGGATGCGCGGCTGACATCCAGGATGTCAGCCCGCACCGGAGGGGCCAGCGATCGGCCGGAACCCGGCCGAACGCTGACCCCAATGTGAGGACGCGCTCAGCGCGTCCTCAGCACACCAGCGGGAATGCTGAGGACGCGCTGAGCGCGTCCTTAGCATTCAAGTGGTTAAAGGGACAGTGAGTTTTCCATGAAATAAGGGTTAAAAATAAAAATGAAAAATTCCTTCAAATATCGTGCCTAGGAGGTCCCCATAACCTGCCCGTGAAGTGGCAGATTTCTAGGATGTATAGAAACATTTAAAAACCAAAAAATGACGTTTCAAATGACAGTAAATGCTTTTCCTTTAATCTATTCATAAACAACTGCTTGGGGCGGCAGCCTGTATGAAAATACATTTTCGGACGCGCAGAAAAAGTTTAGTGATTTTTTTTGGCTAAATTATTGTGAAACTTATGCAGGCTTTGGATGAAAGTAACAATAGGTGCTTTAAAATTGGGCTTTTAACGTCGGCAACAGTGCATTCACACCGTAACCCCTCTGAGGATATGAATCTGGTACAGGTGTCAGTGGCAGTGCACCCAGATATTGTGCCTTTGGTGCCAGGCCAGCAAGTGCCATCATACAGTAACCCCTCTGTGGTATTGTGGAAGAGTGCAGGGGTGGACCATGTGGTCCTATATTAAAAAGATATGAATCTGGCAAAGGCGTCAGTGCACCCAGATATTGTGCTTTTGGTGCCAGGCCAGCAAGTGCATTCATACAGTAACCCCTCTGTGGTATTGTGGAAGAGTGTAGGGGTGGACCATGCGGTCAGGCTACTTGCACTCCCCCCCGCCAAAAAAAAACGACACAACATGAAACTGCTAAATTTCTTTTTATTTAAGAATAAAGGTTGAAAAGCACCAATAGTAAAATAAATATAAATAAACTGTATTAAACCATTTTAAATTAACTCTATTAAACAAATTAAAATTAACTGTATTGAACAAATACAAATTAACGAAAAAAAATAAGAGTTGTCACCTAAGTTTAAATTTTAGACACATCAAAATTTCACTTTGCGTGCCTTATCCTCTGCAAATTTTCATCATGCATATATATATATTGCCCAGGCCAGCTCACATCATGCGTATATATATATATATATATATATATATTGCCAAGGCCAGCTCACATCATGCATATATATATTGCCCAGGCCCAGGCCAGCTCACATCATGTGTATATATATATATATTGCCCAGGCCAGCTCCCATCATGCGTATATATATTGCCCAGGCCCATGCCAGCTCACATCATGCGTATATATATTGCCCAGGCCCAGGCCAGCTCACATCATGCGTATGTATATTGCCCAGGCCAGCTCAAATCATGCGTATATATATTGCCCAGGCCAGCTCAAATCATGTGTATATATATATATTGCCCAGGCCAGCTCAAATCATGCGTATATTTATTGCCCAGGCCAGCTCAAATCATGTGTATATATATATATTGCCCAGGCCAGCTCACATAATGCGTATATATATTGCCCAGGCCCAGGCCAGCTCACATCATGCGTATATATATATTGCCCAGGCCAATCCCCTGGTGGAGATAGGGGGTTCATTTGAACCCTGATATCTCCAGGCAGCTAGGGGGTCATGGAGGGTGTCAATCGAAAGGCCTGAGCATGGCCTTTCGAATGATACCCAACATGACCAGGTATAAAGTAAAAAAAAATAAAACAGAAAATAAAAACATGTATTTTTTTGTGTGTTATTTTTATTAATGCAGCAATATTGTTCATATTTCAATTATAATGTGAACGATGATGCACTAATGATTTTTTTCTATGTGGTGCATTTGCTATAAATCACGTAATTCCCCCCACAAAATGTAACAAGTCCCCATTTCTAATTTTTGTACAAGCGCACCCCATAGAAAACATAACCGCAAATGCTCATGTGCTAAAATGTGAAAAAAAACACTTTGCAGATGATTAAAAATTCTATTTTTATTGCATTTTTTGTCATAATATACAGGCAGGACATGACGTATACAGTACATATAAAAATGATATATTATGAATCTGCAGAGTCTGCCGGAAAGAGCGATATCTAATATGTCTTGGTCATTTTATAAAATGTGACTTTAAATCGCGTTTAAACATGATGAGCGAAAGCGGTAAAAATGAGCTGAGTACACAGCAGTGAAATGCAGCATATTAGAGGAAGATTAAGTAGAGAAATTAACACTTCTCAGAAGCAGACACCACACCCTCAGTATAGTCTACATACATACAATGTATCAAATTGATTAGACCAGACTAAAAACACCTGTTGTTTATGCCCTTTGAAAACACAGGTCATTTAGAGGTGAGAATCTTTGCACTTAGACATTAGTTTTTAATTCAATATCTAATAAACCGTTGCTAATAATATTCTGCAGTAAAGAGTCTCTTTATTACTAGATTTTTTTTAGTATTTTTTAAGCATTTTTTATACTTTTTTCAAATTTTTTATTTTTTTTGCGAACTCGAACCAAACACGCCAAAAAGTTTGAAGTTCGCGAACTTGCGAACAGCCAAATCGAATCGAACTCCGAACTGAGCGAACCAATCAGCTCATCCCTACTCAGCATTAGAGTATGTCCTATTAGTGTGCACACCTGTTATATGCTTCCTGTGTTATATCGTATATATATATATATATATATACAGTTGTGTTCAAAATTATTCAACCCCCACTGAAATTGAGTGTTTTGGCCAGTTTGACATTGATTTTGATCATTCAGTCATCTTGCTTACAATTAAATCAAAGAGGCACGTGTAGGTCAGACCAATATAACATAACATTTATAATGAAATAACCACAAATGTCTTTTCTGTGCTCACATCATTATCAGTTTTATTCAACCCCCAAGTGACATTCAATCTTAGTACTTAGTACAACATCCTTTTACAGTTATAACAGCTTTTAAACGTGAAGCATAGCTTGACACAAGTGTCTTTCAGCGATCTACGGGTATCTTTGCCCATTCGTCATGGGCAAAAGCCTCCAGTTCAGTCACATTCTTAGGCTTGCGCACTGCAACTGCTTTCTTTAAGTCCCACCAGAGGTTCTCAATCGGATTTAAGTCAGGTGACTGCGATGGCCACTCCAAAATGTTCCAGCCTTTAATCTGCAACCATGCTCTAGTGGACTTGGAGGTATGCTTGGGATCATTGTCCTGTTGAAAGGTCCAACGTCTCCCAAGCCTCAGGTTTGTGACGGACTGCATCACATTGTCATCCAATATCTCCTGGTACTGAAGAGAATTCATGGTACCTTGCACACGCTGAAGCTTCCCTGTACCTGCAGAAGCAAAACAGCCCCAAAGCATGATTGACCCCCCGCCATGCTTCACAGTAGGCAAGGTGTTCTTTTCTTCATAGGCCTTGTTCTTCCTCCTCCAAATATAGCGTTGATCCATGGGCCCAAACAGTTCTAATTTTGTTTCATCAGTCCACAGAACACTATCCCAAAACTTCTGTGGTTTGTCCACATGACTTTTGGCATACTGCAGTCATACTGTGCCTTCTTATTCTTTGGAGACAGCAAGGGGGTACGCCTGGAAGTTCTGGCATGGAGGCCTTCATTACGCATGTGCGCCGTATTGTCTGAGCTGAAACTTCAGTACCCACATCTGACAAATCTTTTCTCAGTTCCTCAGCAGTCACACGGGGACTTTTCTCCACTCTACGCTTCAGGTAGCGCACAGCAGTCGAAGTCCGCATCTTCTTTCTGCCACGACCAGGTAGCGTTTCAACAGTGCCCTTTGCCTTGAATTTGAGAATGATGCTTCCTATGGTCTCTCTTGGTATGTTTAACATCTTTGCAATCTTCTTATAGCCATTGCCCTTCCTGTGAAGAGTAATCACCTCTTCTCTTGTCTTCCTGGACCATTCTCTTGACTTCACCATGTTTGTAACCACACCAGTAAATGTCTAGAAGGAGCTGAGTATCACAGTCATTTTAAAGCTGCCTAATTGGTGCTTATTATGCTTTATTGCTGCTCTGTGACATCCACAGGTGTTTTCAATACCTGATTGAAAACACTTAAATGAACCTCTTTTCTTCAGAGTGGTAGTCTTTAAGGGGTTGAATAATTGTGTCAATGAAGAATTCACAAAAGAAACATTTGCTACTGTATTACAAAACCAATTGATGTCATTTTAGTTGCATATGGTTCTTTAAAAAGTCCTTGTAGGATTTCATTCTGAATCCAATTACAAATGTACACTAAATTCCCTAAAACCCTTTACAGCATTGGGGGTTGAATAATTTTGAACACAACTGTATATAGACCCTGCTTTGGCCACTGACTCTGCCTCCTTGCCGCCAGCTCCTGAACCTCGGATCGTCTAACCATTCTCGCTGGATACTCCTTTTGTACCATTGCCTGGATCATCTGTTTACCCTCCTTCACTCTTTGTGTGTATACCTGCATATTGGGCTCTAATACCCTGTACCTGCGGTGCCACCCTGGTACCATTCCTGACAGGTTTCTACCTGAAGCTACCACCTGAATAGACATCTTCCCCCAGCAGTTCCCTCATCCTATAACCTCTGATCCAGGACTTGCACCTTGCCTGCAATACCACAATACAAAAAGAAAGCTGCTCAATACTAATTTTCATACAGAGCACCACAATTATGGAACAGGCTACCAGACACCATCAAATCTTCCCTCAGTCTAAAGTCTCTTAAGAGATCTCTATTAACATACTTCGATAAAGAATGTACCTGTAAACATGTAACAAAGTGAATTTATTTCCTACATATTTATTTTCTGTTAATCTGTACATTTGTGTTTTTTTTTAAAAATATCTTGCATTTTATTACTTTGTACCTACTGTAGCAATTCAGGGCAGTATTACAAAGCTGGTGCTAACTTAACCAGAGCTATTGTAAAGTTACCAGAGCCATTATAGTCTATGGAGTTGCTCATACATAGTTACATAGGCTGAAAAAAGACATGCGCCCATCGGGTTCAGCCTCTCCCACATCACCTACTGCTGTTGCTCCAAAAGAAGGCAAAAAACCCAGTCTGAAGCGCTCACCAATACGCAACACACTGGGAAAAAATTCCTTCTTGACCCCAGAATGGCAGTCAGATTTATCTTTGGATCAAGAAGCTTACTGTCAGGACCCCTGTCTGGAGCCCTCCAGCACCCCACGTAAAGCCCGCCGCAAACGCAAGAAAGGCAAACCTGGTGTTGCGTTGTCCTGAGTGCAGGGCAGCACTTTCTTCTACCAACTTTGTTCACAGCACTGCAGGCCTAACAGGTGCCTCTAATCACCAGACTGTTTTCCTATTTAAGGGTGGAGCACCCAGAAGGCAATGCTTCTGCATTAGTTTCACTAAGCCAGCAAGCCCAGTGGATTGTGATCCTGATACCTCTGCTATCCCAAGACTATCCGGTGAAACTCCTGCCTCCAGTATCCTGTTCCCCGTGTTCATCCTCTGCCCTCCAGAGACTGCTTCCAAGACCCCAGCATTCTGGTTCCCATTCCTTTTGATTATCTGCATCCTGAGTTCCTCTGCAAATCAAGATTCCATTCAGCCCTTTTCTTGTCCTGTCTCGTATCCCCAGTAAGTCTCCTACGTGTATTTGCCCTCTGTGTCTCCCTGTATCATGTTTCTTGCATCCCTATTGTGTCCCGACTCCCGAGTATTGCATATCCCTTTGGTTCCTCATTTAAGTTCTGCCCTTCACCCTGCATAATCTGGATTTATTATTTTATCTGAATCTGGCAATAAACCCCTGTTTTCCCTCACCTGGTTTCCGTTGTCACCGCATCCTGGGTTCGGAACCTTGCCTGCCACGCTGGCACCTAACACTTACCCACATATTAAATATTATGACCCTTAATATTCCGTGTCTGCAGGAAGTCATCCAGTCACTTTTTAAAAGTCCTGTACAGTCTGACCCAACCACCTCAACAGGCAGAAAATTGAACAGCGTTCTTGTTCTCACCGTAAAAAAAACAAACCTTCCTATGCGTTAGGCTGAATTTCCTTTCGTCCAGTCTAAATGGATGATCTCGTGTCCTGTGTATAGTCCTGTTAATGAATAGGTTTACAGACAATGGTTTATAATGGCCCAGTATATCTTTATCTATAAAATTTGTTTTCTCAGTCGCTGTAAAAAAATGACCTAATACGCATGCACGACGGGGGATAAAGCCGCCATGATGCGCGTGCACACCCATCACAGCTGCTCACTTGGCCCTCCCGTTGCGGTCGAGACTCCGATGGATGCATTACAAATGCATATAGCTACTCTTGAATAACTCAGTACCATATAGGGAATAAGTTGATTGTGTGTTCTTCACTCCAAAGTGCATAACTTTGCATTATCTACATTAAATTTCATCTGCCATTTAAGTGCCCAGTCCCCCAATCTATCTAAATCCCTCTGCAGCGAAGTAACATCCTGTTCACATTGTATTACTTTTCCTAGTTTTGTGTCATCTGCAAACACTGATACATGACTTTCAATGCCTATTTTAAGGTCATTTATAAATAAATTGAATAGAATTGGTCCTATAACAGACCCCTGAGGGACACCGCTTACCACTGGTGTCCATCTTGAAAATGTACCCTTTATGACCACTCTCTGTACCCTTTTAGCCAGTTTTCTATCCAAGAACAAGTATTTTCATCTAGACCAATTTTTCTTAATTTAAATATTAACCTATTGTGTGGAACTGTGTCAAAGCTTTGGCAAAATCCAAGTAAATCACATCCACTGCGACACTCTGGTCTATACTTCTACTTACTTCCTCATAGAACGCAATTAGGTTAGTCTGACATGATCTGTTTCATAAAACCATGCTGATTTTTGCCAATTACATTATACCTCCCAATAAATTCCTGAATATTTTCCCTTAGTAATCCCTCAAATACTTTCCCAGCCACAGATGTTAAGCTCACATGTCTATAATTCCCAGGCACAAATTTTAAACATTTCTTAAATATAGGGACCACGTCAGCTTTTCTCCAATCCTCTGGTATGATTCCTGAAAGAAAATAATCTTGACAGATTAAGAACAGAGGTTTACATATTTCAACACATAGCTCCCTCAGTACTCGTGGGTGAATTCCATCTGGCCCTGGGACTTTATTCACATTCACATTGTTTAATTGCTGCAAAACCTTGTCCTGAGTCAGCCAGTCACTTTTTATTAGTAAGTTTTTATCAATGAATTGCATGTCTCATGTTTCTCTTTGATAAATACTGAGGAAAAATAATCATTAAAAATTTCTGTCTTATCTTGATCTTCAATTAACAATACCTCTGACTCAGAGTTTAGTGAACCTACATCTTCACTCTTGGGTCTTTTAGAATTTATGTACCTAAAGAATCATTTAGGGTTGGTCTTGCTCTCTTTGGCTATTTCATTTTCATTTTCTAGTTTAGCCCATCTAATCACTTTTTTGCATGCTTTATTGGCTGCCCTATATGCTTTATAGGATGCCTCAGATTTATCATATTTAAAAGCTTTAAATGCCTTTTTTATTTTTCATTTCCTTGGTTACCTTCATACTAAGCCACATTGGTTTCAGTCTGTTACTTTTATATTTATTAACCAGTGGAATATATTGTGACGTGTACTTTTCTAGTGTTAGTTTAAAGATATTCTACCTATCCTCAGTGTTTATCCCATGAAAGAGTTTCTGCCAGTCAATGACATTGAGAGCTTCCTTTTATTGTAATGAAGTTGGCCTTTTTAAAATTATGTTTTAGCATGCCCCCTATGAATGTGTTTTTTTGAGTTTATTTCAAAAGACAACATATTATGGTCACTGTGTCCCAACTGCTCCCTTACATGAATATTTGACAAAAGATGCACATTATTTGTTGTACCCAGATCCAGACAGTTATCCTCTCTAGTTGGTGTTTCTATTAGTTGTGTCATGAAGGTATCATTTAACAGGTTCAGAAACCGGATTCCCTTCGCTGAATTACTAGTCCCACTATCCCAATTAATGTCCGGGTAATTAAAATCTCCAATAAAGTGCTACCCCGATGTGCAGCCTTCCTAATTTGCTCTAACAGTTGTTCTTCCTCATAATTATCTATATTGGGTGGTTTATAGCATATGCCAACCAATAGTTGACTTCCCTGTTTATTCCCCAAATAAATATTTACCCATAAAGGATTCCAAATTTCCCTTATCGCTTACCAGGTGTGTAATATTTGTCTTTAAATCCTGATTTACATACAAACATACTCCACACCCTTTCTTATGTTTCATATCCCTTCTAAACAATGCATATCCATATAAGTTTACAGCCCAGTCATGCGTTTCATCCACCACGTTTCTGTTATACCTAATATGTCGTATTGCTTAGTGTATGCTATTGCCTCTTGTTCCCTCATCTTGTTATTGAGGCTCCTTGCATTAGCAAGCATACACAGCGGCGGACTGACCCCTCGGGCACTGCCCGTGGGTCAGTAGGGGCCCAGTTTGGGGCGACACACTGGGCCCCCGCCGGTTTCCCTCTGAGAATTGAACTCAACAGACAGCTAGCGGCGCACTCTGAAAGTGGCGCCTGTGCCGCCCTCTCATGTGACGTGTCATATGAGAGGCGGCGCCAGTGCAACGTCTTAGACTGGGATGCAGGCACGCTGCAGGTGCCACCGCGGCATTTTCAGAGTGCACCGCTGGCTGCCTGTTAAGTTAAATTCTCATCAGAGTATCATACGATTCTGGAGTGTAAGTCCCGTGAAAGTAATGTCTCAAAAAGGTAGGTGTGTGTATGATCTCAGGTACCCGGGTACTATATTCAACTGGCCAGTGAATGGAATGAGCAAATCTTCGACTAGTCACGTTGGGGCCCTGTAGATTTAAACAATAATGCAGCGTGCTTCGTTATACTTGGAACTGTGGTCTGGAAGGCCTCTCACCCATCCGTTAGACAATCTGTTCCACTGCCCGATCAAGGATGTCTCTCCGCTTGGATTTCACTGGGACTCTGTGCCACCCGAACCACTTCTCTTGCTTGTCCGATCTCCACAACGAGAACTACGATCTACCGCCTGCACTCCCGATGGATCATCGCGGTCTCCTTACTCGGGGTCCAGCTGGAAAGATGTCTCTGTGCCATGATGAGGATGATTTAGCTTCTCTCTGCCAGGGCCAGGTAGAGAGACTGACTAAGTTTTGGGCGTGTGCTTCAGTGAATGAAGTTTCTAAGCAAGATGCCTCATTGCAAATTAGCAGCAGAACAAGTGGAGCAGAGCCATCATATGGACCAAATAGCTCAGGCTCTGCAGACTCTTATGGCTCCTCAAGGTTGAGTACCCGCTACCTCCCCTGCTCCTATACCTACTCAGGGAGCTCCCCTTGTACCTGATAGGTCTCGAGTGAGCATGGAGGCACCAGTACATTACAACGGTACTCCGAGGTTGTGTCAGGGTTTTTTAATCCAGCTGGACATTCTATTTGAATTAAACCCAGGGTTCTGTCAGCCAGAAAGGGCTAAGGTGGGCTTCCTTATTAATCACCTAACGGATCAAGCTCTACGTTGGGCTACACCTTTATGGGAAAATAAAGCACATATGATTTTTGATTACGAAGTATTCGTACTTGAATTAAGAAACACTTTCGACCCTACCAGAAGGGCTAAAACTGGTGGCCATGCTTTGTTCCGTATTAGATAAGGTAATCATCGGGTATCAGATTATGCCATTGAGTTCAAAACCCTGGCCTCAGATGTAAGGTGGACGCATGAGTCCTTGGTACTGGCATTTACAGAGGGTCTTTCTGACTCATTAATGTTTGAGCTTGCCCCCATGAAGTTGCCAGAGAAACTTTGAGTTCTGTATCTCCCTTGATGACCAGATACGTGAGAGAAGGCATGTAATGGAGAGACCTAGAAGGCTTCTTCCCGTTATACCCACTCTCCCTCCTAAACCACCTCCTCCTGCTCCCATGTCAGCCAGGGTGGAACTTCCTGAGTCTGAGCCTATGCAGATAGGCAGAACTGGCATATCTGAGGAGGAGAGACAATACAGGAGGCAACACGGTTTATGGTTTTATTGTGCTGGATCAGGTCATTTTCGTTCACGATGCCCTTGACTCCCCAGTCAGACTCAGACCAGTGAAGGAAGGTATTTGAGACGTTCTGTAACCACCACCTCCGTTGCAATGATTGAAAATAAAAATCTAGAGTAATATTACTGATATCCATGGTAGAAAGAATACCCTATTGGCACTCTACAACCTATGCTATTTGGAAATATACTTATCAGATGGTATGCGTGCTGCCAACAGGGGGTGGTGGCAGAACCTTGAAACTGCTAAAATTATATACAAAGGAAAAAGGATACCCCTCTGTGCGGCGCTGCTCACAAAATTTACAGTGTTGTTTACAGAGGTATTGCATCCCTATTACAAATATACACTGTATGTACATAAAATGTATTAAAAAAATTGTATAGATCATACATACAGTATATACACAAATATATTAGTAAAAATTGTATAGATCATACATACAGTATATACACAAATATATTAGTAAAAATTGTATAGATCATACCTTAATATTACCAAATATCCGTCTCATGGGATTCATTCATTATTAAGACAGAGGGGTTTCTTGATTCTGGGGCTGCAGGAAACTTTATGGATGTTTAGTTTGCTTCCACACACTCTGTGCTGTTGGTAGAAAGGGAGTTCCTCCCTTGTGGTAGAAGCTATCGACGGTAACCCCTTATTTACTCCCATGATTACTCATGACACTGTACCCATATGCATGACCACAGGTATTCTCCACAGCAAGACTATAACATTTCAAATTATTTAATCTCCCACTTGCCCCATAGTACTCGGGTTTCCTTGGTTGTCTATACACAACCTTGTAGTGGATTGGGTTCAGAGGGATGTCAAGTCATGGGGTCTACATTGTTGGGCAAAGGGTATGGGTATGGTCAATTTGGTTGGCAGCTTGAACGTAGCTATTGCTCCTTCTGTGTCCACCGAGGTACCACAGTGGTGCAAGGATCTGAAGGAAGTGTTTCCTAAAACCAATGCCGAGGTACTGTCGCCCTTATAATTGTGTGATAGAACTCCTCCCTGGTACTATGCCTCCCAAGGGGCACATTTATCCTTTGTCACAAAAGGAGAACGAAATAATGGAGGAGTAAATACGTGACAATCTAGTCAGGGGTTTTATCAGACGCTCTTCTTCCCCAGCGGGGGCAGGCTTCTTTTTGCATTGAAGAAAGAGGGGGACCTTCGCCCCTGCATTGATTATAGAGGTTTGAATAGAATAACCATAAGAAACATGCATCCTGTCCCTCTTATTTCCAAGCTCTTCGATCGTCTAAAGGGTGCCAAGGTATATTCCAAACTAGATCTGCGCGGTGCATACAATCTAGTTCATATTAAGAAGGGTCACGAGTGGAAAACTGCATTCAACATTTGAAGTGGTCAGTACGAATAGAATATAAATCGATGGTAAAACAACCACTGTATTTAGAGAACTTACTTTACTGTATTTAGAAATTTGGGAATCGTGATTAAACACCATCAATTGAAACAATACTGATTCCTCTAAACAAGAGAATTTTTCCCATTTTATTAGAATTAAAAGTTAACTTTTAATATATACGGTTTAAAAAATTAACCCTTTGTGAAATTAGTAAAATGTTGTCCAATATTGACAACCAAGTGGCGATATAATATTAATGCAGCTTCATAGCAGGTAGTGTCAGTCAGTTGTATGCAGCCAATTGTGATTTGAGTAAAAGGTGTGTCCACCGATTACTAAGGAAGTGTGAATATGACATACAGGTGACATATATGCAATGTGATTCACGCAAAAAATAGACGTGCAGCACATGAATTAACCATCAATGTCCATTGATAGGAGTTAATCTTGCACTACTCCGTTCATATAGCATAAATTTAGGCAAGATAATTGAATGCTTCCTATACCTCCATGGACATAGGTATTCAGTTGAACTTGAAAGGATATATTCGTTAGTCACACACACCCCGCCGCTAGTAGAGTTGCCTCGTCATCAGACATACGTCTACTGATACTGACACACCAGTATGGATTATAGTTCACTACTTGTCATCACCCTCCATCACAAATATCAACAAACATTTGGACGCCTAGATTAGGCACGATTTTTAATCGATTTAAAACAAACCGCAAATATACTGAACCAAATGGTCTGACTTTAAAAATAAAAACCAGAACAAAAGGTTTTAAAACGGAAAAAAAGCTGTACAAATTTATCTGGAAAAAAAAAAAAAGATGATTTAAAACGGAAAAAAAAAATTAATGCAGCATATGAATCCGCACACTGCTGGGAAGCGCCTCTCTGCGGTATAATTAATGCAGCATATGAATCCACACACTGCTGGGAAGCGCCTCTCTACCAGGACCAGATTAAGAGCATCATGGGCCTGGTGCTGAGGATTTCGGTGGGCCTTTTTATAAATACTGAGGCACACACACACTCCGCTATATACTGAGCACACATACACACACATTCCATTATATACAGAGCACACATAAACCCTCCATTATATACAGAGCACACATACACACACACTCCGCTATATACAGAGCACACATACACACACACTCCACTATATACAGAGCACACATACACACACTCCGCTATATACAGAGAACACACACACACTGTGCTATATAAAGAGCACACATAAACACACACTCCGCTATATACAGAGCACAAGCGCCTCTCTGCGGTATAATTAATGCAGCATATGAATCCACACACTGCTGGGAAGCGCCTCTCTGCGGTATAATTAATGCAGCATATGAATCCACACACTGCTGGGAAGCGCCTCTCTGCGGTATAATTAATGCAGCATATGAATCCACACACTGCTGGGAAGCGTCTCTCTCCGGTATAATTAATGCAGCATATGAATCCACACACTGCTGGGAAGCGCCTCTCTACCAGGACCAGATTAAGAGCATCATGGGCCTGGTGCTGAGGATTTCGGTGGGCCTTTTTATAAATACTGAGGCACACACACACTCCGCTATATACTGAGCACACATACACACACACTCCGCTATATACAGAGCACACATACACACACACTCCACTATATACAGAGCACACATACAGACACACTCCGCTATATACAGAGAACACACACACACTGTGCTATATACAGAGCACACATAAACACACACTCCGCTATATACAGAGCACAAGCGCCTCTCTGCGGTATAATTAATGCAGCATATGAATCCACACACTGCAGGGAATCGCCTCTAGTCTCTGCGGTATAATTAATGCAGCATATGAATCCACACACTGCCGGGCAGCGCCTCTCTGCGGTATAATTAATGCAGCATATGAATCCACACACTGCTGGGATGCACCTCTCTGTGGTATAATTAATGCAGCATATGAATCCACACACTACCGGGCAGCGCCTCTCTGCGGTATAATTAATGCAGCATATGAATCCACACACTACTGGGAAGTGCCTCTCTGCGGTATAATTAATGCAGAATATGAATCCGCACACTGCAGGGCAGCACCTCTACGCTATAATTAATGCAGCATATGAATCTACACACTGCAGGGCAGCACTTCTGTTCTCTGTAGTATAATTAATGCAGCATAGATTTTTCAATTTAACCCTTTCGCTGCTGAGCCATTTCACGCCTTTGTGCTGAGCTCATTTTTACCGGTTTCGCTCATCATGTTTAAATGCGTTTTGAAGCCTTATTTTATTAGATGACCCAGACATATTATATATCGTTCTTTCCGGCAGACTCGGCAGATTCATAATATATCATTATATATGTACACGTCATGTCCTTTCTGTGTATTATAACAAAAAATGCAATAAAATTAGAATTTTCAATAATTAAATTTACAAGGTGTAAAGTGTTTTTTTCACATTTTAACATGCAAGCATTTGCGGTTATATTTTCTATGAGTTGTGCTTGTTAAAAAAAATTGAAATAAGGGAATTGTTAAATTTTTTGGGGGGGAAAATTACACGATTTTTAGCAAACGCACCCCATACAAAAATTTACCTGTTTTATCAGCTGATGAAGACGGTGCTCCGTCGAAACGCTTTCTGGAATTTTATTTTATTTTAATAACTACGCTTTTTGAATCCTGCCGTTCCTGCTTCTTTGCACTTGGAGTGGTTTTTGTGAATTTTTTCCTAAAAATTCATTTGCGGATACCCCAAGAGCCTGGGGAGTAAACCCTTGGCCCTTGCTTTGCACATATAATAAGTATTTGTTGTGGAATTACACTAGGGGATTCTCCCTCTGTTTTATGTTTCCCTTGTATATGGAACATCTGGAGAAAGAATATCCTAACAGGTTGTATAGGTGCCTGTAAAAGAAGAAAAAATACCTAGAAGCCGAATAATACTAGAGCCGGTATCTGGGCTCTTTGATTGTAAGTTTACAATTTTGAGACCTATATATTGAGAATCAGTGAAACGTACTGCACCAATTGTTTTTTCTCATTTATTTACTCTATGTCTGAACATTCCATGGAGAATATATGAACATCCATCTGAACACAGAGACATTGACAGAGATTGGAGTGCATTGTACCCATTTTTTTGAACTTATTGTGACTGTAAGTTTCAATTCTGCCTTTAAAATCGATGATTTTGTTACCGGCAGAGTGGAGAAGTTGGTAAAGCTCCATAATCTATGGCCAGCCAGCCTACTAGCGTTGCTAAGCAACAATGGGTTGAATCTGCATAATAACATGTCCCAAAGCCTGATGGTCAACTGGAGTGTCAATATTAGACCTAAAAAATAATCAACGCGGATCAGAGGTCCATTATACTTAAGCAAAAATAGATATACAGAAGATGGTTCCTTTGTTGTGGTAATGGATAGTTTAGTCTTAAAAAATATATATTGTTTTTTTATCTTAACCTCTCCCCGATGCAATCCATTGATAAATAATGTCCACCACAAACAGAATGCCCAAAAGGGCCATACCCATGTGAGAAATGTATATATAAGGGAATCATATATGCATATTGAAAAATGTGTGGTAAAACACAGACAATAAGAATATCACAACCAAAAATAGAGAAAATAGAAAAAAAAGATATATATAGATATATATATATATATATATATATCTATATCATGGCTCCCGAACTATAAACATTGGTTCCACAACCCGTACCCCCTACTAGGGTCACAATATGGAAAATGAACATCCATTTAGCAGTACTGTACCAAAACAAATTTTATATAAAAGCAGTATAATTAAATTCCTAGACCTGATGGATATTGGGTCCCCAGTTTGAAAATCCATCTCGCTTCATGTTGTTCCAGTTTTTGATCAAAATCACCTTTTCTAGGTCCCAATTCCAATCGTTCAATAACTTGGATGGAGAGGCAAGAGGCGTCACCATCAAGATAGCTATGTACATGTCTAGAAACAGGGGTATCCACACCATTCCTGACACTGCCCACATGTTGTAGGATACATCTATGTAATTGTTGGTACATTTTGCCCACATATTGTTTCAGGCATGTACATGTCAAGAGATAAATTACCATCGTAGAGGTACAGTTGGCGAATTGTGTAGTAGAAAATGTCCTTTTGGTGACATTACTAGTAAATGTTTTGGATTTACAGATGTAATCACATGCTTTACAATGTCCGCATTTGTAAGTACCTAGCGGTCTGGCCAGCCAACTACCAGAGATTTTGGTCGAATTCTGATAACTGTGTACCAATAAGTCAGAGATTTTTGGATCTTCTAGCTACAAAATTTGGTGTATCTGGTAGCACCCTTGTTAGGGATTCCTCAAGATGTAAGAGAGGCCAAAACTTGCCGCAGATGGTTTTCATTGTATCCCAATGGATTAGTCCTAAAATGCAATTTATTTAGTTGCTTAAGCAATACGTTTTCAGTTCTTTAGTATGAAAACTAATTTCATTCATCCGAAAACCAATGGATACAATTATTATTGTAGTGGCTCCTCAGAGGGCTGAGATCGCTGCTTGTTACAGCATCTCTCACTCTCAGCACAATGTGTCAGGCAAAGCTGTTACAGTAACTGACTGCTGCTCATCACAGCGCTCAGAGTTTCAGTAAAACTAGTAAATAATATTTTTATATATAAGAGGTTAGAACAATATTATTTCCTTGTTTTACTGAAACTCTGAGCGATGTTACAGTCAGTTACTGTAAAAGCTGAGCCTGATACATCATACTGAGAGATAATATAACAAGCAGCCGATCTCAGCGCTCACAGCCACTGGATTTAAAGGGCTAAAAGAAAAAGTCTCCTCTCTGTATAATGTATAGAACATCCTCCTGCATTAATTAATACCCCTCTCTGTATAATGTATAGAACATCCTCCTGCATTAATTAATGCCCCTCTCTGTATAGAACATCCTACTGCATTGGCATGTGGAGGGTGCAGAACTTCAGAATGAAATGCTTATCCAGCACAGGAGAGAGAACTTTTACTTAAACTTTGTATCTCTGTGGGGGAGACACAGGAATATAAAAGCAGGGGAGAGGGAAAATATTAATGTAAATCGGTCTGAAAGCTCAGAGAAGAGATGACTGGTGCAAATTTATTTTTATAATAAAATAAAGCACTTTAAATCCAGGGAAAACATTCAAATAAATCACACTGAACGCTCATAATGACAGAGTAACTGTGAGAGCTGGATACTAAATGTATCAGATGTAAAAAAACCTTTATAACAAGCAGCACTGGGAGAGGAGAGGGACTTTATATAAAACATGTATTATAGATGAGGAAACGGGGATAGTGCTCCTGGATAATCTAAAATGTATCAGACTTAAGCCCCTATTATGCAGAGCGGGAGGGGAGATAACACACATTTTATAAAGTCCCTCTCTTCTCATGTTATAAAGGGTTTTTTACTATCCAGCCCTCCTCTGTCATTAGCTTTCAGTGTGATTTATTTGAATGTTTTCCTTCTCCAGCCGTTTTTATAATCTTGTCTGCCTCATAGACATGCAAGGGTTAACCTCCCTGGCGGTCTAATTTTTAAAAAATTTTTGTGTCTAAAAGCGTCTCAATTTTTTTTTAAAGGAAACGTGTTTTTGTACATAGTTAGCCTGTAATAATTAGGAATCACCCCCTGAAATCCATGCAATCAAGAGTTCTTACTGGTAAAATCCTTTATAAATAAATAAATAAAAAAATAGTAAATACACTGAGTCCGATAAAGTTTGAAACAGGAAATAATAATTTATTATCCCAAAAATAATTATCCAAAATAATGCAAATAAATGATATTCAATAAAATAAAAAACAAAAAACACTGAAATCGGTCTGAAAACAAGGGTAAGAGGATGTATGGTCTATTTCTTATCCTGTAGTGCCACCCAGTGGCTGTTCATAAACATTGCACTTTGGATTACAGTATTTTATGAATTGTTTATAAGTTTGCTGATGGTCCCCGCCCACCCTGCACCATGTGACTCGCAAGGAGCCTTCCAGGAAGCTGCTGGCCGCGATCACACTGCGGGGGACAGCGAGGGAGCCAGGAGGAGGTGCATAGGCGTGCGCAGCCTATTGCATTAGGGTGTGCACCCAAAAGCTCAAACACACACACATATATACATACATACATACATATAACGACACCCACACACCATTACTATCAGGGTTATTCAAAGAGATTCGAAAAGTCACCGCACGTTCGGTGACTTTTCGTTCTCTTCAATTCGGTTCCTTTTGCCGATCCCATTTCGGTGACCCAGGGAAAAGCTGCCGCAAACCTGCCGAAAACTAACCGCAAAACCCACCGAATGCGCGCCGAAAACCCCCAAAAACATCTGGATTAACCTGCGAAAACCAGAGCCGAACACAGCCGAAGCAGCTGAGACCGCAGACGAGGGAGGTGAATAAATTAGCAAAACCGTTTGTATGAATCTGTGAAAATGAAACGCTGTTTGCAAAGAAAAAAAAATTCAGAAAAATGCTTAAAGTATCCTAAAAAATCTATAAATAAAGAGACTTTTTGCTGCAGAATTTTATAATGAACGATTAGATATTGAATTAAAACGGGAATATTTTTTGCATTGAAGCCTATGGGATTCTCCTGAATAAATCTGCCGCATGAAACCACCGAATGACAGGGCATTAGGGGAACCTTTCACTGCTGGTTTGTGCTCTCTGAATAGCCGAAGCAGTGCTTTTTCATGGGGAATTCACTGCCCTCGAACAGGCACCGTATGTGCAGGCAATTCGCCAGGATTTGGCGTATTGCCTGCTCTCTGGATAGCCGAATGGCCAGGAAAGGTAACTGAACCCTGATTTTCAGCGTTCGGTTACCTTTCTCAAGCAATTCGGATCTCTTTGGATAACCCTGTATGTGTATGCTTCAGGGGTTAAGCAACCTTCGATACCCAGACATTTTGAAACTACATTTCCAATGAGTCTCAACTATCTTAATTAGGGGCCGAGCAACATATGAGATATAGTTCCAAATGAGCTAGAGGACCAATGACACCGGTATACATCATGTCACGTCAAAATGCTAGATCAAAAAATTTAAATTTGGATTTCGATCACATACAGCGTGTAAATTTATTTTACCACATTTTTTCATCCAAAAGATTGTTAGTTAGATATTCTACGGGCCATATTACATTCCTAACGTTAATGTTAGTGTCCATCTGAGTGAGCGTTAACGTTAGCTCTGGTGGTCCTACCGCGGGTGTACCATATTAAAATCCAAACGCTAATCTGTTAGAAAACCCGTTACCATTTAGAATCTTGCTCTTTTCAGCTCCCTATACTTAACATAGGGAGTGGAAAGTGTTAATCAGCATTAGCATTACAATCTACTAGCGCTGATTACCGTCCGGTTGCGGTTACTGAACATTTACTCACAACCAGGACCTGGTGATAACGGATTCCACTTCTGCAGAATCAGTCAGCACCAGCTGAAACCCCCCCCCCCCAAAATCAGATACTCACCTCTCATCCTGCAGAAAGAACGACTGCTCCATTCGCCTCCTCTGGCCACCAGGAGCAGAGGGAGACTGGGAGAAAAAGTCCCTCAGTCTCACTCTGGGAATCACTATGTCGACCTGCCGGATCTCACAAGGACTTCAACGACGTGCCGAGTACATCCTCTACACACAAACATGAAACCAGAGGATGCGCTCAGCACGTCGTCAGCAGCAAAGTGGTTAAATGTTAAAAAGGGAGTGAAATTTGAGTAAAGTGGCCCATATAAGCTCTTGCTGACTTGCACCAATACAGTCTCCTACCTGTACCTCACGATGCTGCCAAGACACTCGCTGTAATTCTTTTTGTGGAGTGCAGGCAGCAGATATTGTGGCGATTTCTGTGCACAAAACAATCCTTTATGGTGCAAGACAAGGGGGCAACACCGGACTGCGACAAGGAAACAGGTGCAGAATTTTACGCAAAGCAGCCTATTTAAAGACAGATACATGCATTTATACACACAGCCATACGTTCACATACATAACTATATATCCTCCTTCCTACACCCTGAGGGTATGTAGCAATAAAACCCACATTAATGTGCAGTGTGTATGAGCATATCCCAGAATCCACAACAATAAAACTCACAGTAATGTGCAGTGTGTGTGAGCGTATCACAGAGCTCCACAGTAATAAAACCCACAGTAATGTGCAGTGTGTATGAGCATATCAGAGATTCGCAGCAATAAAACCTTCAGTAATATACAGAGTGTATGAGCGTATCAGAGCTCCACAGCAATAAAACTCAGCAATGTGCAGTGTGTATGAGCGTATCACAGAATCCACAGCAATAAAACCAAGCAATGTGCGGTGTGAATGAGCATATCACAGAATTCACAGCAATAAAACCAAGCAATGTGCGGTGTGAATGAGCGTATCAGAGAATCCACAGCAATAAAACTCAGCAGTATGCAGTGTATGTGTATCACAGAATCCACAGCCATAAAACTCAGCAGTATGCAGTGTATGTGTATCACAGAATCCACAGCCATAAAACTCAGCAGTATGCAGTGTATGTGTATCACAGAATCCACAGCCATAAAACTCAGCAGTATACAGTGTGAATGAGCATATCACAGAATCCACAGCAATAAAACCAAGCAATGTGCTGTGTGAATGAGCGTATCAGAGAATCCACAGCAATAAAACTCAGCAGTATGCAGTGTATGTGTATCACAGAATCCACAGCCATAAAACTCAGCAGTATGCAGTGTGTATCAGTGTATCACAGAATCAACAGCCATAAAACTCAGCAGTATGTGTATCACAGAATCCACAACCATAAAACTCAGCAGTATGTGTATCACAGAATCCACAGCCATAAAACTCAGCAGTATGCAGGGTGTATCAGTGTATCACAGAATCCACAGCCATAAAACTCAGCAGTATGTGTATCACAGAATCCACAGCCATAAAACTCAGCAGTATGTGTATCACAGAATCCACAGCCATAAAACTCAGCAGTATGTGTATCACAGAATCCACAGCCATAAAACTCAGCATTATGCAGGCTGTATCAGTGTATCACAGAATCCACAGCCATAAAACTCAGCAGTATGTGTATCACAGAATCCACAGCCATAAAACTCAGCAGTATGCAGGGTGTATCAGTGTATCACAGAATCCACAGCCATAAAACTCAGCAGTATGTGTATCACAGAATCCACAGCCATAAAACTCAGCAGTATGTGTATCACAGAATCCACAGCCATAAAACTCAGCAGTATGTGTATCACAGAATCCACAGCCATAAAACTCAGCAGTATGTGTATCACAGAATCCACAGCCATAAAACTCAGCATTATGCAGGGTGTATCAGTGTATCACAGAATCCACAGCCATAAAACTCAGCAGTATGTGTATCACAGAATCCACAGCCATAAAACTCAGCAGTATGTGTATCACAGAATCCACAGCCATAAAACTCAGCAGTATGTGTATCACAGAATCCACAGCCATAAAACTCAGCATTATGCAGGCTGTATCAGTGTATCACAGAATCCACAGCCATAAAACTCAGCAGTATGTGTATCACAGAATCCACAGCCATAAAACTCAGCAGTATGCAGGGTGTATCAGTGTATCACAGAATCCACAGCCATAAAACTCAGCAGTATGTGTATCACAGAATCCACAGCCATAAAACTCAGCAGTATGTGTATCACAGAATCCACAGCCATAAAACTCAGCAGTATGTGTATCACAGAATCCACAGCCATAAAACTCAGCAGTATGTGTATCACAGAATCCACAGCCATAAAACTCAGCATTATGCAGGGTGTATCAGTGTATCACAGAATCCACAGCCATAAAACTCAGCAGTATGTGTATCACAGAATCCACAGCCATAAAACTCAGCATTATGCAGGGTGTATCAGTGTATCACAGAATCCACAGCCATAAAACTCAGCAGTGTGTATCACAGAATCCACAGCCATAAAACTCAGCAGTATGTGTATCACAGAATCCACAGCCATAAAACTCAGCAGTATGTGTATCACAGAATCCACAGCCATAAAACTCAGCATTATGCAGGGTGTATCAGTGTATCACAGAATCCACAGCCATAAAACTCAGCAGTATGTGTATCACAGAATCCACAGCCATAAAACTCAGCATTATGCAGGGTGTATCAGTGTATCACAGAATCCACAGCCATAAAACTCAGCAGTGTGTATCACAGAATCCACAGCCATAAAACTCAGCAGTATGTGTATCACAGAATCCACAGCCATAAAACTCAGCATTATGCAGGGTGTATCAGTGTATCACAGAATCCACAGCCATAAAACTCAGCAGTGTGTATCACAGAATCCACAGCCATAAAACTCAGCAGTATGTGTATCACAGAATCCACAGCCATAAAGTTCTGTGTTTAAAAATATTTTGAATACATTATTAAAAAATATTTTTGATATATAAAAATTGCCCCCTCTCCTGCTCACCTTTGTTTGTTTTTTCTGCTTGCAGGGAGGGGGTTGAATATGAATCATTGGTGGTCCAGTGGCACAGAGGGGGGGGGTCGAGGAGGGGGAACCCGGCTGGCCGCATCCGATGAACAGCCGCCGGGACCCCTCATTTCCGCGGGCCTGGCGGCAACCTCCGCTTCCCTGGTGGTCCCTGTGGTTCGTGGGGTGCTTCACTGCGATCTGTGCATGGCGCACAGACCGCACAGCACATCCCTCACTGACACGAGCGGCCGGCGATCGCTGATGACCTGTCACCTGACCGCCGGCGCTTACTGTCTGTGTCAGAGCGCCGGCGGTCAGGTGACAGGTCATCAGAGATCGCCGGCCGCTCGGGTCAGTGTGGGATGTGCTGTGCGGTCTGTGCGCCATGCACAGATCGCAGTGAAGCACCCCACGAACCACAGGGACCACCAGGGAAGCGGAGGCTGCCGCCAGGTCCGCGGAGTTGAGGGGTCCCGGCGGCTATCCATCGGATTCGGCCAGCCGGGACCCAGAATGTGTCGCGGGCCGGCATTAGGGTGTGCCTAGGCACACCCGGCACACCCCGTGCGCACGCCTATGAGGAGGTGAGTAAACATCCAGCCGGAGTGTGGCTCAGGGTTACCTTCACGGTAGTGAAATTTAACCCCGAGTCACACTCGGGAATACTGCCAGGGAGGTTAAGTAAAGATTTCCTCTCCTGTGCTGACTGTCTGTGCTGCGAGTGAGTATTCTGGAGCTCTATCACTGTCAGATTTTCAGGTAGGGGTCGGGAAGGATTACGCATACAAATCTTTTCTGTAGCTTTGCAATGTTGCGCTCTTCATTGCTGGTCTCCTTCACTCATCAATGTAATATCACAAAAAGGACTGAAACTAAAATGTAGTGCATTTTATTTTAGTTTCTTTCGTTTTTTGGACTGATCATTTCCGTATCTCTTGAGTCATACGAAAACGAAATTATCCCAAAATTCAGACTAAATCGTTTTAGTACTAAAACGAATGCACATGTCTAATCCCAACCACTATCAAAGGTGGCCACAAATCTGACTGTTTGGGATGTACTTTTATTATTCTTAGGTACCAGCAGGCTTGCTCTGTCAGTCTCAATAGCCCGTTTGTACGCACGTTTGAGACAACGATTGCGGTATCCCTTTTCATGAAACATAGATCTTAATTTAGAAGCTTCTTTTTGAAATGCTTCAAGACTCAAGCAGTTTCTACGTGCCCGCAGATATTGACCTTTTTTTGTGCTGTAGGATGGAAACTCTTCCAATTCAGGAAATTGTTTTTGCAGTCTATTTACGATATAAATCCGTTGTTAATTGGCCAGCTGACCCTATTTCAATGGTCAGGTCCAGAAATTGTAGTTCTTTGGGGTTCTTAACCATGGTGAGTGATAGTCCAATGTTGTTCTTATTTAGAACGTCCAACCATTCTATGAGCAAAATTTCAGGTCCATCCCATAGGAAGAATACATCATCGATGTACCTGCAACATTTATATACATGTTGGGTGTTTTTCTGCATTTCCGGTATAAACACATATAAGTCTTCCCAGTATGCCAGATACAGTATGGCATAACTTGGGGCACTGGCCGTCCCCATGGCGCTCCCTCTTAATTGTAGATAATATTTTCCCTCAAAGAGGAAATAGTTGTGTGTCAGGATAAACTGGAGAAGTTCAAGTATATATGATACCATTTTGACTGGATGTTCTTTAGCCAGGAAATATTGTGTGGCTCTAAGCCCTTCTGCATGCGGAATATTACTATAGAGTGAAACCACATCAAAGCTCACCAAGATTGTATTAGGTGGCACCAAGACTTCTGAGAGAAGTTTCAATGCATGTTGAGTATCTCTGACGTATGAAGGTGTAGTAAGTACAAGAGGATGAAGATATTCATCTACAAACTGACTCACTCACTCAGTGAGGGAATCATTCCCAGAAACAATTGGACGGCCCGGGGGACATTGACGGTCCTTGTGGATCTTGGGCAAATAGTACAAAGCCGGCATGGCTGGACGGGGTGGAGATAAGTATTTCTGATTTTTATCAGTGATAAAGCCTAATGTCACTCCTATAGAAAGAATCTGGTCAAGTTCGATCGCAAAGTTAACCGTGTGGGCTTTAGGCAGTAATTGGTAACCTTTACTGTCATTAAGATGTTCCAAACACATATCAGAATACAGCTTACTTGGCATTAAAACTATGTTTCCTCCTTTATCAGAGGGTTTAATGACTAAATTCCCCTGATCCTTCAGTTCTTGTAGTGCCCGCTGTTCAGATCGGGTTAAATTCTGTGGACTATTCCAGAATCCCATTTCCAACCCCATAATTTCCTTAGTGACCAGCTTTACAAACATGTCGTTATTAGAAAGCTCAGAAAAAGATAGGTAGATTTATTCATAAATTTCCTATGCATGGCCATTGTTGTATCATCATTATCATCCGAAGGTTCCATCAATAATCTCAAATGTGGTAAATCTTCAGCACATAACCCCAATGATTTAGCTTGTCTCTCCTGTTTATTATCATTGGCCACCACCAGTACAAGTTTTCTAGCAAATAAATTCAAATCTTTTAACCAGGTAAATTTATCGAAACCAGGACAGGGAACAAACGATAACCCTTTGTGTAAGAGATCAATATGTCTTTTTTCCAATCTAAACTCAGACAAGTTGATGATTCTATTGTCTAAATCAGAATTTAGTGATTCTGGCCCCGCGTTTTGTAACCCCATCTCTGGCGGGATCTGAGTCTTTTTTTGGGCAGATTTTCTGTGGACCATGGATCCTCTAAAAAAGACATACTTTTCTTGGTATTTACAAGAATCCCACCAGATCTATTTTGACTTTTGAATCTACCACGTGCTCTGTAATCACCTTCGCTATCATCCTAACAAGACATGTTGGAATTTGATGTAATTTTTTTTTAATATTCTTTAATTTTCATTTTTATTTTTTTTCTTAAATTTTAACATGGTCATGTTTGGTAGAATTGGAAAGGCTATGCTCTGGTCGATCCAACGATACCAAACTTTAACCCCTAGGTGTCACGGATCGGGAGATAGGGGGTTCATTGGAACCCCCATCTCCACCATTGGTGGCAGCTAGGCGTTAACTCCAGTACTTTATCCGAGGACCCGATGTGAAAAAAAGTAGATGAAGTCTATTTTTTTCACATCTGGACTTTGGATAGAGTAAGTCTGCCATTAAACACTTCTGCCGTCTATTTTCTACAGATCAGGACCTTGGATAGCAACAAGTTGTTACTATCCAGGGTCCTGATCTGTAGAAAATAGACGACTGAAGTGTTTAACGGAAGACTTACTCTATCCGAGGTCCCGATGTGAAAAACAAATAGATGAAGTCAATTTTTCTTTTCACATCGGGACCTCGGATAGAGTAAGTTCTGGATTTAACCCCTAGCTGCCACCAATGGCTGAGATATGGGGTTCCCCATAACCCCTATCTCCTGATCTGAGGCAGCTAGGGGTTAATGTTTAGTATCGTTTGATCGGCCAGAGCATGGCCTTTGATGATACCAAACCAAATGATACCAAACACGAGCATGTTAAAAGTTAAGAAAAAAAATAAAAAATAAAAATGAAAATAAACAAATATTAATTTTTTATTTTTTTTAAAAAAAATAAACAGTTTTTTATTTTTTTTGTTTTGTTAATGAGGCAATATTGTTCCCATTTCAGTTATAATGTGAACAATGATGCTGCACTATCGATTTTTATATGGGGTGCGTTTGTTAAAAATCGTGTAAATTTTCCCCAAAAAAAATGTAGCAAGTCCCCCATTTCTAATTTTTTTAACTCATAGACAATATAACCGTAAACGCTTGCATGTTAAAATGTGAAAAAAACACTCTACACCTTGTAAATTATTGAAAATTCAAATTTTATTGCATTTTTAAAAAGGTTAAATTGAAAAAACTATGCTGCATTAATTATACTGAGAAGAGAAGTGCTGCCCCACAGTGTGCGGATTCATATGCTGCATTATTTGTACTGTAGAGTGCTGGCCCGCAGTGTGCGGATTTATATGCTACATTAATTATACTGTAGAGTGCTGTCCCGCAGTGTGCGGATTCGCGGATTCATATGCTGCATTAATTATACTGTAGCGTGATGCCCCGCAGTGTGCGGATTCATATGCTGCATTAATTGTACTGTATAGTGCTGGCCTGCAGTGTGCGGATTCATATGCTGCATTAATTATACTGTAGAGTGCTGCCCCACAGTGTGAGCATTCATATGCTGCAACTATCGAATTTGAAATGAACTATCAAATGGATATCGAGTAACTATCGAATTGTTCGAAACGATACAAAATTACGGAATCAGTAATGGAACCGAAAAATACGATGTCTGAAATTACCGAAATGGAACCGAAATCATGAATGGAACGAAAATGACTTGTGATTTTACAAATTTCACGTTCATACGAAATAACAAAATTATTTTGTTTCGTATTGGAAATTATTTCGTATCGGACGTATTTCGGATCCGATCCGATTCTGAAAATCGGCCTAATCCGAAGCACCGAATTGGACCGATTCGTGAAAAAAAAATTCAGTCCGAATCGAAACGCACATGCCCACAAGCTTTCACCACTGCCCCGATGTTAAGACAAACAGATCCCAAAATGCCTTTTCAGTTAGAGGTTGATGCTTCCAAGATTGGCATAGGTGCAGTCTTGTCTCAGAGAGAGGCACACGACAAATCGCTACATCCTTGTGGGTTCTATTCCCGAAAGTTTCTCCAGCCGAAAGGAACTATGGTATAGGAAACAGAGAATTGTTAGCTGTTATTTCTGCCTTAGCAGAATGGAGATATTTACTGGAGGGTTCCAGCGCTCCTCTTATAATCATCACCGACCATAAAAATCTCACCTATATCGGCGACGCCAAGCGCCTGAACTCCAGAGAAACATGTTGGTCTCTCTTTCTATCCCAATTCAATTATGTTCTCACATACCGACCTGGATCAAGCAATACAAAAGCAGATGCTTTATCTAGACAATATGAGACGTATGAACAAAACATACAAGACAAACACCCCATCGTTCCTCAGGAACGTATTCTCGCTTCCACTTCCCTTGAGTTATCTTCACCCTTCTTGGAAAGGCTTCAGGGGATTCAAGGTACAGCTCCTGAGGGGAAGCCTCCAGCTAAGCTCTTTGTACCTGAAACAGAGAGAGATCACTTGATGTTTCTATTTTATAATGGAAAAAGGAAATCTGTACCCTTTGGCACCACCCGGTGGTGTTGGAGAGGTAGTGTACCTTTAAACTTCAGGCAAGTAAAAGCAGACATAAAATCAAACATAACATATAGCCTCTTTCAAGTGCCAGTGTTTGTTAGAGAAAGCAAAAAAAAAACCTCTGCGGTCAGCAGCCTCTCACAAGAAGGTTTTTTGACTTCTTTTGGATCAACAGCAGTAGGTGATGTGGAAGAGGCTGAACCCGATGGACGCATGTCTTTTTTCAGCCTATGAAACTATGAAACATCCACTTGGTGGTATATCCCTTCCCACCTTTGTGATACAGAATCAAGGGAAAATGTGGCAGGGTTGGCACTTCAGATGCGTTGTTGGTGAAATATTTGCAGGATCTTGCTTCTGGGGTGTTCTGGGGTCTTAAAAGCAGAAATCATATATGGCGTAGCACAGTTTGAAATAAAAGTGCAAGTATACCATAATTTATGCTACTCACGTTTACTGGTGTCTCAGAGCTTAATAAAACCACCACGTTTTTATCCTATTTGGGTCCTGCCTGTTTCACATCGACCAAGGAGGTGGCTGAGGCTGATAGGTGATACGGTGCACCTAGATAATATCACTGGCTGCCTTCAAATCTGGTGTCTGAGCTCTGAGACACCAGTAAACGTGAGTAGCATAAATTATGGTATACTTGCACTTTTATTTCAAACTGTGCTACGCCATATATGATTTCTGCATCTGAAGCGCCAACTCTGCCACATTTTCCCTTGATTCTATTTTATAATGTTAAGCCGGCGGGTCATATGGGTAGTACCTAAACCATATCCAACATAAGTAGGTCGTGTTGGTGGCCCAGATTAGGAAAAGACATAAAGAATATGTAGCTGTGTGCGACGTATGCACAAGAAACAAGTCCCAAGACTATGCCAGTCTAGAAGACTATAGTAGACTGTAATAGATTTACCCAGTTCACAAGGGAATACGGTGATACTCCTCATCATTGATAGATTTTCTAAGATGGGACACTACATCCCGCTGCCGAAGTTGCCTTCTGCAGCCCACCTCGTCCCCATTTTCGTACAAAACGTTCGTCTTCATGGAGTGCCACAGGGTATCCGACAGGGGTACTCAGTTTGTATCCAGATTTTGGAAGGGATTCTGTACCAACATGTGGATATCTTTGGCCTTCTCTTCGGCCTATCACCCCCAAACCAATGGAGCGGCTGAAAGGGTGAACCAAAATGTAGAAAAGTATATTCAGTGTTTTGTGTCCGAATAACTGGTCTGGTCTTTTACCGTGAGCTGAATATGCACTCAATAATGCCGTCAGCGAGAGTACGGGTCGTACGCCTTTCCAGATCGTTTATGGATACGACCCCCCTATGCTTCCTTCCACATTTCAGGCTTCTGCCATACCTGCCTTGGACAACCACTTAAAGGGCCCTATTACAATCTTGCCTCAAACCTTTGCGCGCCTGCAAAAACGCATTAACACGAGGGGAAAAACCCTTTGCGCAGAACGTCGCATTACAATGTCAGCGCAACAAACGCGCGCACTCGTCTAACGCGGGTGGACCTGCGCGAACCCTGCACAAGCATACTGTACTGCGCGCGTCCTATACTTAACATTCTGAGCGCAAATGCGTTTGTGCGCTAGTACGCCGATGGTATTAGAATCTATGCGCAGTTTGTAACGCACAGCCTTTGCGTGCATAATTTTAGCAACTCCTGAAAGCTGGTGTTAATGGCAAATCTGAACGACCTGGCCGAACCCAAATACACCAGCCAAAAAAAAAAAAAGCAGCAAAGTATAGTTACACATTCTACTCATACCAAACCAATAAAATTGAGAAGTTGTGCATGCATTTATTATTGCTGCAGCATATATACTCAGATTGATTTTGACAGGCCTAAAAACCTAACGTGAGACAATTAAGGTTCTTTATTCTGATTGGCTGAATCGCGTGAAAAAAACAGTCCGCACACTGATTTCTGCGTGCAACGTTACTGCGCGCGCGTTTTTCGCGTCCATTTTACGCGCGTTATATTTTGACGGATGAAAAAATGCGCGAGGATTGTAATACCAGTGTTGATTTACGCGCGTTAACGTTTGACGCTTCGTGCAAAAATTCACGCGTTTACCGTGCATTTTTGCGTGAAGAATGTAATAGGGCCCAAAGTCTTTAAGGGACACAAAGACGACAGTCAAGGAGGTACTCAAAAAAAGCAGTGCAAGTCAGAAGGTTAAAGCAGACAGACACAGGAGGCAGGCACTGGTTTACCAAGTAGGCGACAGGGTTTGGTTGTCCACCCAGCATATCAAGCTTCTATTTCCCTCCATGAAAATGGCACCTTGTTACATTGGCCCATACAAAGTCTTAAGGAGTAAATCCTGTCTCTTACGCCTTGGCTCTACCCTCTCATTTCAAGATCCACAACGTGTTTCACATAAGCCGTTACTCTGAAATCAGTACACCAAGAACCAGGTTCCCTCTCCTCCTGTTACCGTGGAGGACGAGGAGGAGTATGAGGTGTGGACAATCCTGGATTCTTGATGGTCTAGGGGAGGATTGCAATGGATTCCTGCGGATGAGGTTCATGCTGCCCATTTGGTTAAAGCATTCCATAGGTCTCACCCGTTGGCCTTGGTTGGTCATCCTGTAGCTGCCCGTGGAGGGGGGTTATGTCACGTACCGCCAGCGCCCAGCAGCCTCCTCCACGCTGCTCGTTGGCTGGGCGCCGGATGAAATGCACGCCGGCACCAATCACATGACACTCAGAAAGGCGGGGCGCGTTAGGAAAAAGCGGCGATTCGGTATATAAGCCCTTCACTCAGTCCAGGCCAGCGCGCTGTTGTGTTTTCACACTCCCTCAGTGCTCCTAGCATTCTTTAACTCATTTATTGTTGTGTTTGACCTCTGGCTTTGGCAATCAACCTCTGGCTTTGGCGATCGACTACTCTTGTGTTTTGATCTCTGGCTTTGGCAATTGACTACTCTGGTGTTTTTTACCTCTGGCTTTGGCAATCGGGTACTCTAGTGTTTTTGAACCCTGGCTCTGGCGATTGACTGCTTTGGTGTTTTGACCTCTGGCTCTGGAACTCGAATACTCTGGCGTTTTGACCTCTGGCTCTGGAACTCGTTTACTCTGGTGTTCTGACCTCTGATTGTGTATCATTGTTTATTTAGACATCTGACCCCTGATTTTAAGTATAATATATATATATATATATATATATATATATATATAAACTTAAAAATTATATATATATATATATATATATATATATATATATATAAAAAAATTACTTGTTCTGTATGCAGTCTCTATCTAACCAACCACTCTAAGAATCGGGGGATTTAGGGACACTCTCCGTACAGGGATCTGCTTTCATATATCCATGTGGAATCTGTGACAGGGAGATTCAATGACCTGGAAATATATAGCCTCCTGATGAAGTACCCCTGTAGTAAGACTAATAACAGCAGTATCGTGAGTAACCCTAGGCTGAGATAGAGGCTTTCCATCAATGGCCTCTACAAATAGTGGCGTATCCCTCTCAACCAATGGGATAGAATCAGTGCAGGCATTAGTCTGGTCTAGAAAATTCCCTGCTGGCCCTGAGTCAATAAACGCGGTAGTATGTGTGTTGTTCAGCTTTTTAATGTACTGAAATGATCCACGACGGTTCTGTTTACAGCAACTTTTTTATTGTTATGAGATGTAAGCTGCTTTCCTGACTCTGAGCTGGCTATCCTGCACAATAACACATCCTGGAGCACTAGCTCACTTCCTGTTATCTGACCCTTATGAATATTCATTACTTATTTAGCTCAGCACATCCTTTCTTTTCTAGAAAAACAGACAAACAACAAAACACAAACATTGATAATAAACAATAGAGCAATTTCCTCAGTAACAAGATGTCTATGCTTTTTGGCATGACAATCAACTTAGAACACATAACTATGTATAACATAATGTATGTGAGTTTAGTGTCAACAGCATTTAATAGTCTTAAATGTGTCTTTGTGGCCTTCTGACAGCTCTGCTACTTGATGTATGTTGGTCCCCTTGTCATGACTGTTGTAATGCTTTTCCTGGATGCTCTACTGGGGCAGGAATGTCCTCTGTATTGTCAGTATCCTCAAAAGAGGACTCCTCAGGGGTATTTATCAAACATGGTTCCTGATGAATTACATCTTGGTCATGTTGCATATCAGAGCAAGCCTTTTCAGAATCCTCACCATTACTTAAACAATCCATGTCCAGTGACTGTGGTAGGTCCAGAGAGTGACGTGGAATCTTCAATAAATGTTTCTGATTGCATCTCAACACCACTCCATGCTTTGTTTGAACTTCAAAAGACCTGTCTGTGACTTGACGCAGCACTACAGCTTCATTTGTTCAGCGCTGACCAGTCCAGATCTTTACAGTGTCCCCAACCTGCAGCATTTCTACATTCTTTGCACTTTTGTCATAGTTCCTTTTCTGACGTACCCTAATTCCGTGGTTCTTTGCAATATAGGAAGTATGCAACTTTTGGTTATTGTGATACTATGTCAAATTCAATTGTGGTAACTTAGGGTCACATTACATTCCTGACGTTAAAGCTCACTTACGTGAGCATTAACGTTAGCTGCGGTGTCTTCCGCATATTACGATTAGGGTTGCACCGATACCGATACTAGTATCGATATCGGTGCCGATACGGGGTACTGCAGGAGTACTTGGTACTCGTGCAGTACCCCCGATATTTTTTTCCGATACCGGAAGCCGGCATTGAGCCGGCTTGCCGGTATCCAGGGGGCTGCGGCGGCTGTCCGAATGCTCTATCGGCATTCGGACAGGCCCTGCAGCTGGTCACCTAACTTTGTTTAATACTTACCTTCCTTTAGCGACGCCGGGAAAGTCTTCGCGCGCGCGCTCCTTGGAAGGACCCCAGCCGCGACCATGTGGGACCATGTGATCGCGGCTGGGGTCCTTCCAACGAGCGCGCGCGCGGAAACTTTCCCGGCGTCGCTGAAGGAAGGTAAGTATTAAACAAAGTGAGCAGCTGCAGGGCCTGTCTGAATGCCGATAGAGCATTCAGACATGCCCTGCAGCTGCTCTCCGCTCATACTTACCTTCCTTCAGCGACGCCGGGAAAGTTCCCGCGCGCGCGCTCGTTGGAAGGACCCCAGCCGCGATCACATGGTCCCACGTGGTCGCGACTGGGGTCCTTCCAAGGAGCGCGCGCGCACGAAGACTTTACCGGCGGCGCTGAAGGAAGGTAAGTATGAGCGGAGAGTGGGGGCATATCCATGAGCAGGGGGCATATCCATGAGCAAGGGGGGCATATCCATGAGCAAGGGGGGCATATCCATGAGCAAGGGGGGCATATCCATGAGCAGGGGGGCATATCCATGAGCAAGGGGGGCATATCCATGAGCAGGGGGGGCATATCCATGAGCAAGGGGGGCATATCCATGAGCAGGGGGGCATATCCATGAGCAGGGGGGCATATCCATGAGCAGGGGGGCATATATCCATGAGCAGGGGGGCATATCCATGAGCAGGGGGCATATCCATGAGCAGGGGGGCATATCCATGAGCAGGGGGGCATATCCAATGAGCAAGGGGGGCATATCCATGAGCAAGGGGGGCATATCCATGAGCAGGGGGGCATATCCATGAGCAAGGGGGGCATATCCATGAGCAGGGGGGCATATCCATGAGCAGGGGGGCATATCCATGAGCAAGGGGGGCATATCCATGAGCAGGGGGGCATATCCATGAGCAGGGGGGCATATCCATGAGCAAGGGGGGCATATCCATGAGCAGGGAGGGCATATCCATGAGCAGGGGGGGCATATCCATGAGCTGGGGCAATATCCATGAGCAGGGGTCAGGATATCCATGAGCTGGGGCAATATCCATGAGCTGGGGCAAATCCATGAGACCTGGGGGCTTTATAGGAGGTCTGTTCTTATTGGAAAGCGTCACATGACATAAAATAAAAGTATCGGTAATTGGTATCGGTGAGTACTTGAACAAAAGTATCTGTACTCGTACTCGGTCTTAAAAAAGTGGTATCGGTGCATCCCTAATTACGATCCAAATGCAAACGAGTTAAGTAACCCGTTTGCGTTTGGTACCTTGCGCTTTTCAGCGCGAGGTTACTGTCAGAGCCGTAGCTAGCTCCTTTTGCACCCGAGGCAAGAATAGAAATTTGTGCCCCCCCACACAATATTTGTAGAGGTTATTTAGAGGAAAATAGGGAATAAATAACAAGAAAATTAGAGGGGGAGAGAGAGAGGGGGCAAAGGGGAGAGGGAGACTATGGGACAGAGGGAGAGGGGCAAAGGGGAGAGGGAGAAAAAGGGACAGAGGGGACAAAAGGGACAAAGGGGGGAGAGAGACAAAGGGGAGTGAGAGGGGCGAAAGGGAGAGGGAGCAAAGGGGAAGGGAGAGAGGGGAGAGGGAGAAGAGGGGATAGGGGGAGAGAGGGGGCAAAGGGGAGAGGGATAATATGGGACCGAGGGGAAAAGGGAGAGAGGGGAAAAGGGGGGAGAGAGGGGCAAAGGGGAGAGGGAGAAAAAGGGACAGAGGGGGCAAAGGGAAGAGAGAAGGGGGACAGAGGGAGGAAATGGGAGAGGGAGGGGGCAAATGAGAGAGAATAGTGCCCTGCTGATATCTCTACAAGTCAGAGTGACAGCCTCTCACCTGGGGCTGGTTAACAACGTTTTCAAGTTGGAGGCTGCCATCTTCCATGCATGCACTGCTCCACACAGCATCTCTCAAAATGCAGCAGGATGGGGAGCAGGCAGTGCCTGTCATCATGGAGGGGGAGCAGGCAGTGCCTGTCATCATGGAGGGGGAGCAGGAAGTGCCTGTTATCATGGAGGGGGAGCAGGAAGTGCCTGTCATCATGGAGGGGGAGCAGGCAGTGCCTGTTATCATGGAGGGGGAGCAGGCAGTGCCTGTTATCATGGAGGGGGAGCAGGCAGTGCCTGTCATCATGGAGGGGGAGCAGGAAGTGCCTGTTATCATGGAGGGGGAGCAGGAAGTGCCTGTCATCATGGAGGGGGAGCAGGCAGTGCCTGTTATCATGGAGGGGGAGCAGGCAGTGCCTGTTATCATGGAGGGGGAGCAGGCAGTGCCTGTCATCATGGAGGGGGAGCAGGAAGTGCCTGTTATCATGGAGGGGGAGCAGGCAGTGCCTGTCATCATGGAGGGGGAGCAGGAAGTGCCTGTTATCATGGAGGGGGAGCAGGAAGTGCCTGTTATCATGGAGGGGGAGCAGGCAGTGCCTGTCATCATGGAGGGGGAGCAGGAAGTGCCTGTTATCATGGAGGGGGAGCAGGCAGTGCCTGTCATCATGGAGGGGGAGCAGGAAGTGCCTGTTATCATGGAGGGGTGTGTGTGTGTCTAAAGGAAGCAGGGATGAATGGATTGAGAGCAGCTGCTCTCACAACTCACCTAGGAGTCTGCCCTGCTGCTGCCTCTCCCAACGAGTGTGCTTGTGGCCCCGAACTTCCTGTGAGCGGGAGCAAGTGGCTGATGGGAGGAGGAGGCGGAGACAAGTGGAAGGAAGAGAGGTCACCAGGGATCCTCTTCCACACTGTCAGCGGAGAGTCTCTCAATCACTTGTCTGCGTGCGAAAGTGAGCTTTAAAGAAGTAACAGCCCACAGGCAGCCCAGCTGACCTCAGTGTGGCTGCAACTCCACTTTGAGCTGTTCAGTGCAGCTAGAAGGGGATCTCCGCTCCGGCAGTCAGAGAGAGAGGTGATTTCTTTCCTCTCCCTAGAAGCCCAGGCATGCACTGGATGATGATAAGATCCCTTGCTTTATTACGAGTGATCACCCCTGGCTGCGCCCCCTTGTGGCTGTGCCCGAGGCGAGTGCCTCACTGGCCTCGCCCTCCCTACGGCCCTGGTTACTGTACTTAACATGGGGAGTGCAAAGTGTTAATCAGCATTAGTATTTCAATCTACTAGCGCTGATTAACGTCCGGATGTGGTTAGCAAAAAGTTAACCACAGCCAGGACTTGGTGTTAACGGATTCCGCTTCTGCAGAATCCGTTAACACCAGCCTAAAAAAACAAAAAAGACTCAGATACTCACCTCTTGTCCCATGGCGAGGACCATGGCTCCAACCGCCTCCTCCTTCCGGTGGGAGCAGGGAAAGACTGGGGAAAAAGTCCCCCCAGTCTCTCCCTGCGTATCACTACGTCGACCGTGTGACCGGCATCATGTGACCGGCAGGGGGAAACTCAATGGAGTCCTATGGACTCCATCGAGTGGATGCTCACAGCTGCGCTCAGCGCTGCTGCGAGTATCCCATGGGTTAAGGCCCGCAAACAATGCAGGCAGCATTTTCTGCGCCTGCATTGTAATCCAGCATTAAAACGTGGGCGCAAGGGGAAAAACTGCAGTGCAGTTTTTCCTCCGTTGCTCCCGCATTTTAACGCTAGGATTGTAATATAGCCCTTAGTCTTTATCTGACACCCGAAGAACAATTCTGCGGGAGATTTGCCCCACTCCAAAGGTGTGGCTCTATAATTAAGCAAAGCAACCTGTGGTGCCTCACCTGAATGACTTGCCTTTGTAAAGAGTCTCTTAATGATTTTAACTCCACACTCAGCTAATTATTATTATTATACTTTATTTATATAGCGCCAGCATATTCCGCAGCACTGAACAATGGTCACAATATAGACAGGGTTACAATACACTGAGACTGAGTAACATTTGATAAACCAGTACAGGAGGAAACGAGTGCCCTATTCCCGTGGGAACTCACAATCTAGAAGGGTTGGGGGTGGAAACAGGAGGAGAGGACTGCAAGGTGAGCGTGAGGAACTGGTTGGGGCAGTGAGGTGTATCAGTGAGACAGGTGGTAGGCTTCCCTAAATAGGAATGTCTTAAGGGAACGTTTGAAGGAAGGGAAACTAGAGGTTTTGTGAAGAAATCCAAACTCCTCAGAAAATGCCTTAAAGTACCTGCAGGAAAACTGGGGACCATCGTCAGTTTTTTTAGGATTGTGGGTATGCCAAATCTTGAAAATATAGCTTGTAATTTCCAGCATACATGCTCTGAGAACGTATTCTTGAGTTTAGCAAACTCAAGGTATGAAGAGTAAGAGTCCAGCACTGCTAGGTAATCACGTCCATCGGGTGAAAATATATCCACTCCCACTGTATGCCAAGGAATCTTCACCATATTGTCCTGAACTAAAGGTTCTTTTGGTCTGGCTGGCTGAAACACCTGACAAGTAAGGCACGAATAGACTAAAGCTGCTATGTCACTCATCATGGAAGGCCAGAAAATAATTTCCCTTGCTCTCCCTCTTGCATTTTTGTATTCCTAAATGTCCTTCATGTATTTTTTGAAGCATTTCTTGTCTGAGAGAAACTGGAATTACCAATCTCCTGCCTTTCAAGAGTACATTTTCAAGCACTGATAGTTCATCCCTGTATGCAAGATATTGTTTCGGCATGTAAATTTTCTAATTTGTTGAAAGTATGGCTTGTATCACATTTTGAAGAGTTTCATTCTCTGCAGTAGCTCATTGCAGTTTTTTCCACATGACTGGGGAAATCACACCCGACATCACAATGCTGTTAATATGCACATCCACGTCAGAATCGATTCCATCACCCGGAGACCTGGTCCTTTCAGGCCAAATTCGTGACAATGTATCTGCGATTAAAAGATGTCTGCCAGGGGAAAACTCCAACACAGTCATATTTTTGCAGCTTGAGCAGCAGTCTCTGAATTCTAGGTGGAGCTTTCCACAACTCTTTCTGAGATATAGTTATTAATGGTTTATGATCATTTTCAATTGTAAATTAGGTCCCATAGACAAAATTGTGAAATGCTTCACAGCAAAATGTTATGCCAAGTGTCTCCTTTTCTATCTGAGCATACTTGTATTGCGTTTCTGTAAATGCCTTGGCCGCGTAAGCAATAGGACTCCACCCTGTGCCATCATGTTGTAAAAGGACTGCACCAAGTCCATCTTTGGAGGCATCTGTAGAAATTTTTGTTATACGCGAAGCATCAAAAAACTGTAGTGTAGATGCTGTCATTAGCAATACCTTTTTAGAAGGACAAATTCAGCCTCTTGAGCCTTTCCCCAGTGCCACTCAGCAGCCTTAACTAGTAAACCTGTTATGTGTTTAGTTTTGTCTGACAGATTTGCAATGAACTTTCCCAAGTAGGTTATCATCCCAGAAATCTTTGCAAATCTTTCTTGTATGCTGGGCTTGGCATGTCCTTAATAGCCTTGACCTTGGCAGGGTCAGGCTTCACTACAGAATTTGAGATGATCTCTCCCAGGTAGAGAATTTCTGATTGAAGAAATCTACACTTTGTTTGCACATGACTTTGGGCTAAAGTTTAATCAATCTGTAGTACTTTCTCAAGTCGTTTATTATGCTCAGCTTCATCAGCACCCCATATCGAAAAATGTCATCTATGTATACTTTGACACTTTCTACCCCATCAAACAGTTGCTGGATGGTTCGGTGAAATATTTCAGGTGCAGAGCACAGACCAAATGGAAGACGCTTGAAACAGTGCCTCCCAATTGAAAGTACATATGTATCAGCTCCCTTTCTCCAGAGGTACCTGCCAAAATCCATTAGAGGCATCAAGAACTGTTAACAGCTGAGCACCAGCCATCTCCCCTAGAATTTCATTTCGGGTTGGTATTTAGTAGTGTTCCCTTTTAATACTGGCATTTAACTCTTTAGGGTCCAGACACAACCTTAGGGGACCGTCCTTTTTAGCCATAGTAACCAAGGAATGAACCCATTCAGTAGGTTCATGCACCTGCTCAAGTACATCCATCTTTATCAAGCGCTGTAACTCTTTTTTCAGTGGGTCTCGTAGGGCTACTGGTACTTTACGAGGAGCATGCCATGAATCACAGGCAGTGCTTCCGGCTTTAAGGCAATTTTATATTTAATGGGGAGTTTACCAAGCCCACTGAAAACATCCTTATACTTTTCAAGTAAGGTATTGAGACTCTCGTGCTCCAATTCTGTAATCTCAAAGAGCTTGGTGACAAGCCCTAGTTGTTGTATAGATTGTAATCCAATTAAAGGAACCTTTTCTCCAGGAACCACAATAAACGGGTGTTTTGTTAATGTGAAGTTATGCTATAGGGCGAGTATGCATTGACCCACAATTGGACTGTCAAGTCCGTTATATGCTTTCAGTACTTTAGTTTGTTTCTGAAGTTTAGGTCTAGGTTGCAGTTGTTTCCATAGAGTCTCTGGAATAACATTGGGTTCCGCTCCAGTATCTACTTTAAATGGAATCAGTACACCATGAGCTTCTACCTCTACAATCCATTCCCTATCTGTTGTAGGTACTTGATTGACCACAATCACAAAAAGATCATCATCACTGGAGCTAGAGGTATATGTTTTAACAGCATGTAGTTGCTTAGCTTGCTTACACTGTTTGGCAAAGTGATTATATTTTTTGCAGATACTACATTTCTGTCCATAGGCAGGACTGTTGCGGAACTCATGAATTTTTCCACTTTTCCCACATGAAACGTCTCTGTACTTTGCATCTTGTATATTCACTTTATTCTTTGGTCTCCTCTGATAGTTGTGGAAAGGACTGTGCTCTGGAACCTGCAGATTTATGTTTTCTGACTTCATTAACCAGTTCCTGACAATCTTGCTTACACAAAACATCTAGGGCCCTATTACAATCTTCGCGTTAAAACGCTCATGCAACGCGTGAATTTGTGTGCCAAGCGTTAACCGTTAATGTGCGTAAATCAACCCTGAAATTACAATCATCATGCATTTTTTCATCCGTCGAGGAATAACGCGCGTAAAACGGACACGCACAAATGCTCGTGCAGTAACGTTGCGCGCAGAAATCAGTGTGCAGACTGTTTTTTTCACGCGATTCAGCCAATCAGAATTAAGAACCACAATTATCTCACATTACGTTTTTGCGCCTGCCAAAATCAATCTGAGTATATATGCTGCCGCAATAATAAATGCATGCACAACTTCTCCATTTTATTGGTTTGGTATGAGTAGAATGTGTAACTATACTTTGCTGCTTTTTTTTTTTTTTTGGGCTGGTGTATTTGGGTTCGGCCAGGTCGTTCAGATTTGCCATTAACACCAGCTTTTAGGAGTTGCTAAAATTATGCATGCAAAGGCTGTGCGTTACAAACTGCGCATAGATTGTAATACCATCCGCGTACCAGCGCACAAATGCATTTGCGCTCACAATTTTAAGTATAGGATGTGCGCAGTACAGTATGCTCGCAAAGGGTTTGCGCGGGTTCACCCGCGGTAGACGTTAACGCGTGTTTGTTGTGCGCACTATGTAATACGACGTTCAGCGCAAAGGGTTTTACACCTTTGCGTTAATGCGTTTTTGCGCCCGCGCAGATGTTTGTGCGAAGATTGTAATAGGGCCCCTAGTTTTTTGGTCAGCTCTGCAGACTGACAAATGGACACAGCCTTTTGCAGAGTCAAATCACAATACCTTAGTAGTCTCTCACATATTTTATTACTGTTGCAGCCTATCTCTGATTAAAGATTCTTGCAGAGGACCAAAGTTACAAGACCTGCTTTTTAATCTTAGGTCAGTGACAAACTCCTCCACTGTCACATGTGCCAGCTGCACCCTGGAGTTAAATACAAAATCACTCATATGTTTCATTTTTATATGGTGTAAAATATGCAGCAAATCTTTCCATAACCATCTTATAATTCTCACCATCAGATTCAGATTGAAAACTGTTATAAATGTCCAAGGCTTCTGCTCCACCAATAGTTAAGAGCAATGCTACTTTCTGATCACTTGGCAAAGTGCAGGTGTTTGTTGCTTTCATATAGAGGATAAATCTCTGCTGGAATGTTCTCCACACTTCCTCCAGATTACCCACAAACCTAATTTCAGGAGGTTGCTTCAGGCTATCAGTTCTCACAGGTAAGCTCTGAGGTTTGCTGGCCATGCGCTCAGGGGTGTTGCTACGTGGGGGTGGGGGGTGCGGCCCGCACCAGGTGACACCCGCCTTTAGGGTGACACCGTCACCCTAAGGGCGGGTGTCTCACCCTCCGCCGCGTGTTCGCTCCCTGCGAGCGTCCGAAGCACGCAGCTTCGGCGCTCGCCCAGGGGAAACACGTGACCAGCCGATCGCGGCTGGTCACGTGGCTCCTCCAGGCGAGCGCCCAAGCTGCACGCCGCCGGATGCTCAGAGGGAGCGAACACGCGGCGGAGGATGTGAGCTGGGGGGCCATTAATATGCATGAGCTGCTGGGGCCTTGCTCATATCCATGAGCTGGGGGCAAATCCATGAGCTGGGGCATATCCATGAGCTGGGGCAGTATATCCATGAGCTGGGGCATATCCATGAGTTGGGGCAGTATCCATGAGCTGGGACAGTATCCATGAGCTGGGGCAGTATCCATGAGCTGGGGCAAATCCATGAGCTGGGGCAGTATCCATGTGCTGGGGCAAATCCATGAGCTGGGGCATATCCATGAGCTGGGGAAAATCCATGTGCTGGGGCATATCCATGAGCTGGGGCAGTATCCATGAGCTGGGGCAGTATCCATGAGCTGGGGCATATCCATGAGCTGGGGGCATATCCATGAGCTGGGGGCAATATCAATGAGAGGAGCTGGGGGCATAGCCATGAGAGGAGCTGGGGCAGTATATCCATGAGAGCAGCTGGGGCAGTATATCCATGAGAGCAGCTGGGGCAGTATATCCATGAGAGGAGCTGGGGCAGTATATCCATGAGAGGAGCTGGGGCAGTATATCCATGAGAGGAGCTGGTGCAGTATATCCATGAGAGCAGCTGGGGTAGTATATCCATGAGAGGAGCTGGGGCATTATCCAGGAGAGGAGCTGGGGCAGTATATCCATGAGAGGAGCTGGTACAGTATATCCATGAGAGCAGCTGGGGTAGTATATCCATGAGAGGAGCTGGGGCAGTATATCCATGAGAGGAGCTGGGGCAGTATATCCATGAGAGGAGCTGGGGCAGTATATCCATGAGAGGAGCTGGGGCAGTATATCCATGAGAGCTGCTGGGGCAGTATATCCATGAGAGGAGCTGGGGCGAAATCCATGAGAGGAGCTGGGGCAAAATCCATGAGAGGAGCTGGGACAATATCCATGAGAGCTGCTGGGGCATATCCATGAGAGCTGCTGGGGTATATCCATGTGAGCTGGGGCAGTATCCATGTGTGCTTGGGGGCAGTATCCATGTGTGCTTGGGGCAGTATCCATGTGTGCTGGGGGCATATCCATGAGAGCTGGGGCTATATCCATGTGTGAGCTGGTCTGGAGCAATATATCCATGTGTGAGCTGGTCGGGGGCAATATATCCATGTGTGAGCTGAGGCGCAATATATCCATGTGTGAGCTGAGGCACAATATATCCATGGGTGAGCTGCTGGGGGCAATATATAATTGTGAACTGGGGCAATATATCCATATGTGTGCTGGGGCAATATATCCAGAGCTGCTGGGGGCAATATATATCCATGTGTGCTTTCACTGCCTTCGAACAGGCACCATACTTGCTGGCAGCTGGCAAAAATTTGTGTGAGCATATGAAAGAGCTGCACAGCAATAAACCTCACAGTAATGTGCGCTGTGTGCATTCAGTGTTATATGGGAGTACTGATTTAAGAGTAAGAGTAGTTAAAAAAAAATCCGTAAAACTTGGGGGGGGGGTTACACCATAAGTTACCGCACCAGGTGACACCAACCCTAGTGACGCCACTGCATGCGCTGTACCTTGTTGCAGATGCATGTTGCTTTATTTCCTGGTAACTGGTAGAACTTGAAGAAACATCCACTTCTGGTACCATGTGTTGTTCAGCTTTTTAATGTACTGAAATGATCGACGAGGTTCTGTTCTTCTTTACTATTTATACTATTGTACTTCTTTATTATTATGAGACATGGGATGTGAGCTGCTTTCCTGACTCTGAGCTGGCCCTCCTGCACACTAACACATCCTGGGGCACCAGCTCACTTCCTGTTCCCTGACCCTTATGAATATTCATTACTTACTCGGCTCAGCACAGTATGAATCATGGATATCTGGCTAGGGAGATTGGCAGTACTACCATGTGTGTTTTTTGTTTCATGTTGGGAGTAGGGATGAGCCGAACGCCCCGTGTTCGGTTCGACTTCGAACTCGAACAATTTAAAAAGTTAGAGTTCGATCTCGAACACGATCCGAACTCAATGTAAGTCAATGGGACCTGAACGTTCGATTTTTAGAGTGCCCTCCAAGAGGGCATATATGCTAGATATTTGCCATAAAAGGTGTATGGGGGTCCGGGTACTGCCCTGGGGGACAGGAAACGAGGACAAAAAGTAAAAAAAAATACGTTTTTAAAGGAACAGTGAGTTTTCCATGAAATAAAGGTTAAGAATAAAAACGAAAGATTTCTTCAAATATCGTGCCTAGGAGGTCCCCATAACCTGCCTGTGAAGTGGCGGATTTGTAGGATGTATAGAAACATTTAAAAACAAAAAAATTACATTTCAAATGACGGTAAATGGTTTTCTGCAGTCAAGAGTCTCTTTATTCCTAGATTTTCTTGTATTTTTTAAGCATTTTTTGTACTTCTTCCAAAAAATTTTTTTTTTAGAACTTTTGGCAAATGTCCCAAAAAAGTTTGAAGTTCGCGGAAGTTCGAACAGCCGATGTTCGAATCGAACTCCGAACAGATCCGAACCGAACGCTCATCCCTAGTTGGGAGACACAGTAGTCATGCCCAAAATTTGTCTCCTAGAGAACCTTAGGCCGTATCGTTTCCCGTTACCCTGGATCTTCTGGGTCTCCTAGTACACTGTCCCCTGAAGTGCCCACGAGTTCCACAATAAAAACACAACCCCTCCTGTCTACGGTACTCTCTTTCTTCCTGTGATATTCCTGTATTACCAATCTGTATAGGTTCAGGGGGGCTGCTTTCGGCTGCAGGTTGTACCTGAATAGTCAGGGCGACATTGGGAATAGGTGGCAACATTCTACACACTCTTTCTCTGGGGCCCTTCTATCACGAATCTTATTGTCCAGAGCTATACAAAAATCAATTAATTCCTCCAGAATATCAGGCAACTTCATAGCAGCAAGTTCATGCATTAGGGATTCAGACAAGCCTTCCATGAAGGCCAATACCAGAGCCTCATTAGTCCACGTGACTTCAGAGGCTAGAGTTTTCAAGTCAATGGCGTAATCAGAAACTCGAACCTGTGACAGTTCTCAATGTGATGGTGCTAAAAATATTGTAAAGTTCTATTCTATTGAGCGGCTCACCTTACAGGTGTTATCCCACACCCACAAATAGAACAGATAAAAGACACTTAGGTAAGTATAGATATCTTAACTATACACATTTATAGACTAATCGAATATAGCCTTATCTTAATATCCCAAAATGATTCTCTATATATTCCCTTCAGTGGTTTTGTTGTAAGCTAAATGGAAGCAATAAAAAATAATCGCGCAGTATAAAGTACATGGGAAAAAAATTCCCTAAGGTATCAATAGATGTATACACTCACAAAGATAGAGCCTATATTGGCTCAAGATGAAGCGCCTCTGGATCTCTATGGGGGATCCCGCCCGTCTCCACTCGGTAGTAATATATTGGAGATGATGCAATTATCTCAAATGAAAGGAGAATATATACATAGTGCGTTATCCTTATGCATGTATATATTTTAGAAAGGCACTTGTTATACACTCACGTGGTTCAGAGCCTCCTTTTGGGGTGGCTCTGTAATTAAGCCTCTGGACCGCTTATGTAAGAGGGGGTCCCTCCTCACTCAATTGGATGTTGTAGAAGAAGTCAATCCAGGAAAAGATGTTCCAAATAAATGTTCGTGTTTATTTAAACATATAAAATAATAAAATGAATAAAATTCAAGTCAAACCTTTGGGAATTTTTTTTCCCATGTACTTTATACTGCGCGATTATTTTTTATTTCTTCCATTATAGGTTACAACAAAACCACTGAAGGGAATATATAGAGAACCATTTTGGGATATTAAGATAAGTCTATATTCGATTTGTCTATATATGTGTATAGTTAAGATATCAGGAGCGCTCCCTCTATACTTACCTAAGTGTCTTTTATCTGTAATCAGAAACTCTCCTGTTACTCTGCCTGATTCTGAAGAGAGGTCTACCAGCAGTTTTAGCTCTTCGAGTAGGATTAAATGTACGGTGTAATTCAGACACAAACGCTTCATAATCATACACAATAGGTTTCTTATTTTCCCACAGCGGGGTGGCCCAATTCAAAGCTTTGTCAGATAGGTGATTAATAAGAAACCCAACCTTAGATTTGTCAGAGGGGCACATACTAGGATTAAGGTCAAAATGAATTTCAATTTGAATCAGGAAACCCCTACAATCACCAGGGGTTCCATCAAAATGTATAGGCGCAGTCATGTGTACTTGGTGGATAGCCAGTAAGGCTACAGCAGACGTACTGACTGACATCAGTTACTGGCGTGGTAGCTGGAGGGGATGCTCTACCTGGCTGGTTCAGCAGAGCATGTAAGGCCTGAGCAATCTGGTCCATCCTATGGTCTTGTTCTTCCTGCCTTGCAGAAATCTTGGCTAACTAAGAGGATAGGTCTGCAGGATCCATGGCCCTGACATAATGTCATGTTCCCTACCAGAACTCGGTATCTGATCTTCGTACGCAGCACAACTATCCTTTCCCTCCGATCCTTGGAATTGGTTGGTAAGTGACTATACCCTATGCTAGTATACAGTACAGGATACACAGATACAGATAGGAAGATACACAAAGCCAGGGTCAATATGCCAGAGAGTATCAGTAAGCAGTTTGCCAGGGGTCAATATGCCAGAGCATTTCAGTAAGCCATTTGCCAGGGGTCAATATGCCAGAGAGTGTCAGTAAGCCGTTTGGCATGGTCAATATGCCAGAGAGTGTCAGTAAGCTGTTTGCCAGGGGTCAATATGCCAGAGAGTGTCAGTAAGCCATTTGGCAGGGGTCAATATGCCAGAGAGTGTTAGTAAGAATATACAGAAATCAGAGTTGAGAGGAATGAGAAACCACATCAGGGCAATGAGAGTCTGCATTGCCTGTGGTTTTAAACCTGGCGGCGCCACATCAGTGCGCCAGGCTCCGCCCCCAGCATCCCACATGACTTCTGTGGTTCCCCTCTTCACTTGGCGCCCGACCAGCGGGCAGCGAGGACAATGCTGCCAGGCGCGGGGGGACACCAGTGCGGTACATGACAAAGTGGAAAGGTGTTTGGGCAGGTGGACATGAGAACTGTTGAGACATTGTCCTCAGAGACCAGATGAAAGGAAGACATAGTAGAAGAGGGGGCAGGTAGTGACGGAGTGAACGAAGTAAAGAGATTTCTAGTCTAAATGTAGCAATCTTATTGGTGAAGTAGTCAGCAAAGCTGACAGCTGTGAGATCTGTGGAAGGCTGAGTGGAAGAAGGGCACATTAACAGATTGAAAGTATGAAACAGATGTTTAGAATCATGAGAAAAAGGTGGAGATAAGGGACGAGAAGTAAAATTGTTTAGCAATGGATAGAGTGAGACTTTAGGAACAGAGCATGAATTTGTAATGCAGGAAGTCGGACAATGTACGAGACTTCCTCCAACCACGTTAAACTGCCCTAGAACACCGCTGAAGATAGTGAGTGTTCTTAGTGTGCCACTGTTGGTGGTTAGGCATGCGTGTAGGAGAGAGGGAGGAGCAAGTACGTTGAGTGATGTGGAGAGAACAGAGTTGTAGGCAGCAGTGGCTTTGTCAGTGCAGTTGAAAGTTGAGATTGGAAGGATAAGAGGGTGGATAGTGGTGGAGAGTATTTTAGGATTAAGGGCACCAAGGCGCCTTCGAGGTTGTAGAGAAGTGGGGTGGATGCAGGAGTTTGGGTTGGCATCCAGAGAAGATTCCAGGAGAGGATGTGGTGAACGGAAAGGGGGAGAGGGGTGTTGGAAAAGTTAGAAACAGTACATACAGAGGCTGGAGAAAATAAGGTCCAGGGTATTGCCAGCTTAGTGGGTAGGAGAGTTGGACCACTGTGTGAGGCAAAGGAGGAGGTGATAGAAAGAAACTTGGAGATGAGGGGATTGGAGGGAGAGTCGATGGAAATATTAAAGTCTCCAAGGATGAGAGATGGAATGTTAGTTGAGAGAAAGTGAGGGAGCCAGGCTGAGAAATGTTACAAAAAGGGTCCAGGAGAACAGGAGGGTGATAGATTACAGCAACACATAGGGGTGTGGGGTGAAAGAGGCAGATGGCATGGACTTTGAAGGAGGAGAATAAGAGGGAGGGTATGGGAGGAACAAGCTGGAAAGTAGAGGTTGGGGTGAATAAAGTCCCACACCCCCACCCTTGCGGTCCCCAGATCTAAGGGAGTGGGACAGTTGGAGACCGCCGTAGGATAGGGAGGCTGGGATAGCAGTGTCAGAAGGTGATAGCCAGGTTTCTGTGAGAGCTAGTAGATGTAGGGAACAAGAGATACAAAGGTCATGAATGAAGGTAGATTTGTTGAGGTTGCAAGCAGTCCAGACATTCCAGAGGGCACAGTGTATTGGGACAGCAGTGGAGGGAAAGGAGGAAATGTGTATAAGATTGTCAGGATTCCTAGTAGTGGAGTGAGAAGTGAGCCAGGGTTAGGAGACACATCACCGGCAAACAGGAGTAGTAGGAGAATAAGAGAGAGCGGGTGAGAGTGTGAGTTCAGCAAGCGTGATGGCGACTGGGACCTGAGTGTGTGAGGACAGGGATTGAGAAGAAGTGAAGCCAGGACTTGAGTTGTAGAGATGTGCAAATTGTTTAGTTCGGAATCGAAATTTGGACAAAAAATTTCGGGAGCATTTCCGAAAACAAAATTCCGACGCGATTCACATCAGTTAGTTTTTCGTATTTGAGTTATTTCATTTTTTTTTTTGGTTATTTAAGAATGGGAAGTAGATTACTACCAATAGAATGAGTTTCTTTACTTATTTATAATTTTTAGAATTTTTTAAGGCATTTTGTGGGTGAAATTTTAGGGTTTAACTTTTTTAAATAACCAAGGCTTTTTAACCCATCGATTTCAATGCAGCATAGGAATCGACACACTGCTCGGAAGCGCCTCTCTGCAGTATAATTAATGCAGCATATGAATCCACACACTGCGGAGCAGCACTTCTCTGCAAATTGATTCAGTGATTCGGATCGATTCATTTTTTGGATCAGTTTGTTTTTTGTTTTTTATGAGTTATAATTAATGCAGCATATGAATCCACACACTGCTGTGAAGTTCCCAGCAGTGTTTGCGGATTCATATGCTGCATTAATTATACTGCAGAGAGGCACTTCCCAGCAGTGTGTGGATTCATATGCTGCATTGAAACCTATGGGTTAAAAAGCCTTGTTTCTTTAAAAAAAAAGTTAGGAAAGCTAAAATTTTACCCAAAAAAACTTTAAAAATCCTAAAAAAATAAATAAGTAAAGATACTTTCCTTTTATTGGTACTACTAATCTACTTCCCATTCTTAAATAACCAATAAAAATCGAAATAACTCATGAAAAACTAACTGATCCAAATCATCCGAATCGCGGGAACGATCCGAATCACGATCCGAATGGCGCCGAAATTGCTGTCCAATTGCTGACCTCACATTGCTGTCCATGGGATTGCGGTGGGCGTTGAGAGCTGTAAGAGAGCATAAGTAGTTGAGATAGAGGGAGGGGGTGAAGAGCCTGTGAGTAGTTGCGTGTCTAGCGTGTTAGCTAAGTCGTTGGGAGATAAAACATTCAATTGAGTGAGTAGGAATTGCTTCAGTTGTAATTAAAACACTGGATGGATCTCTAAGTGGGCAATACGACTTCTCAAATTTGGGTAGGAGTATGGTAAACCTGATCCACCATCAAGGTAGTGATGTATGTGGGTTAAACTGCACTTGGCCAGGGTGTGGAAAATAGGGGCTGGGGAAGCATCCTGAAAACAAGGATTGTGTAGTATGGGGGACCACAAGGAAGTTTGCCAGTTCAGCTGGAGACGACTACGGACCGCAAACCAAGCCAATTTCGTGGTGGATAGTAAAGGATTGGCGCGTAGGAAGGGGGGTATTTTGGGCGAGTGTCGGTGAAAGAACGTTAAGAAAGAAGACGAGGGCAGTAAAGCTTGTTCTACCAGCAGGGGTGCGAAATGCGAAGTGTTGTTCAGCCAGCCTGATACATAATGATAAAGCGCTGCTAAATTGTAATGGAGTATATTCGGGAAGTCAATTCCTCCTCTGGTTAGGGATTGTTGGAGATTAATAAGTGGTATGCGTGCCCTTTTGTCCTGCCATATGAATGACCCATACAACCTATACAATAAGCGTAGGTCCGTGGGTTTTAACAATAGCGGCAAAACCTGTATCGGATAGAGCAATTTCGGGAACAGGGTTATTTTAATAAGGGGGAGACCCTTCCCAAATAAGACAAGGGAAGCGAACCCCAAGCATCCAACAGTGATCTGGTTTGAGTCAAAAGGGGGTCAATGTTGAGTCTATATTGTTGAGATATTTAATGTAAGAGGTAGGGGCCCAAGAAAAGGGAAACTGTCTAAGGCAAGATTCGCGAGTTTTAGTTCCTAAAGGCAAAGCCACTGACTTCGTGTAGTTAATTTGGAAACCTGAGGCAAAGAGAAACGCGTCTAATAATGTTAACAATGGCGAAATCGCTGAGTCAGGATATGAAAGGAACAACAACAATTCGTCCGCGAAAGCCACCACTTTTAGTGTTACTGCGGGAGATAAATGTATACCTTTAATCAACGGGCTCTCCTCTATAATACGAATAAGGGGTTCTAGGGCAAGATTAAATAATAGTGGGGATAAAGGGCAGCCCTGTCTGGTCCCACGCTCCAGGATAAAGGGAGTAGAATTAAGACCATTCACCGTGATCACTGTGGATGGGGTGAGGTAGAAGGTGCGAAAATGGGCCAGAAACACCTTTCCGAAGTGGTGAAATTTTATAAAACGAGTTAAGTACGTCCAAGAGATTCTATTGAACGCCGAACTGGATTTCTTAAGGTTTACTTTAATAATGTATTTTATGCAGAATTAGCACCTGTACAGTTATAGGATTTAAGTCTTGATGGTACTACAGCTCTGCAGGATGTCAATAAAAACATCAACACACTTGAGCATATGCTCTCTAAAGCGCTTAGAAACAAATTAGACATAGCTATGCTTGAGCACTATCTTAAAGAGGGTTTAACCCCGAGGGGTTTACGTTTCTATAAAAAAACCACTTTTGATAGCGATGACAAAATTTTATTTGAAAGGTGGGAAAAAAACTTGAAAGTTTTTCTTTTAAAATGATGGAAACTATTATAGAACGTAGGAAAGAGATATTAGAAGAGCTTAACAATAACATTGAAGAGAAACAAGAACTAGAAGCAGTTTTAGAACCTGATAAAATTAAAATCATGGTTGAAAAACTAGAAGAGAGATTAGAGAAACTAGAAGTAGATGTAGTAAATAGAAACAAATCCAAATATGCAAGGGATAAGGAGGATTATATGAAAGGTGATGTTTGGAAACTTCACACTCCACAACCCCCTCCCTATATTATGCGAAATGAAAAATCGGAGAATGAATGATTATGGAAGGAAGTTCTCTCAATCCCATCAGGGAAATTTTTCACAGAAGAGAAGATATCCCAATCAATCGTCCTATACACAATCGCAACAATATCGAAGCGGGGCGAAACGACAGTATGTAGGTTTCAGAAACCTATGGCCCAGAGAGGAACGCCGTGTCCAATTTGGCTCAGCAACCGTCGAGTGACCATGTCCCCACTAAAGCCATTTATCCAACCACTTCAAATGTCAGGAATAAAGAATATGTTGGAAAAACAAAACATCAACCTTTGGGAAGAGAAACCAGTCAATCCCAGACGGGACCCAACCAAACATCTGATTATGGGATAGTATTGATCAATAGATTTCAACCACGACCCCGAGGAGGTTTTTTGGGAGACGAAACCAAAATGGAGAGACCGAAGTCCTATGAACAGAAGAGGGGGCCCACAACGATCATCCACAAATTTAAGAGGAGATTTAAAAACAAACCATTACGGATACAGCTCTCCTCTAAAAAGACAGGCACCCGAAAAAGAGGAAAACGAGGAGGATTACTACTTCGACGAAAATCGAAAAAGAGGAAGGAGATAATATCACATGGAATTTTTAATCTTAGTAACAAGATTTTGGAAACTAAGCATGTACCGGTATTAAATAAAGGTCTAAAGTTTGCACCTTCAAATAAATTAGACAAATTTGGTATCTATATTGATATTCAGAAGTTTAAGAGGAATTTGTGTCTTAAAAAATTATTTTTGAAAGATGCTGTTACACAACAGATCCAATCAAAAGATGAATGGATCCATACAGATCTGAAAAATAAATCACATTTTTTTCCCCGGCACCTTGTCTCTAAAGAAATAACCACCTTTGAAAACATGGTTCTTAATGATACAGAAAAAAATCAAACCAACAAATAGATCGAATCTTACGAAGGATGAGAGAGAAGCATTACAGGAGCTAGCTAAAGATGACACACTGATTATAAAACCGGCAGACAAGGGGGGGGGGAATTGTACTTTTGAATAAAGAGGATTATCTGATAGAATCGTCCAGAATTCTGAACGATGCATCTACTTATACTGTCCTAACGGACAATCCAACTACTACTGTAAAGGAAGTATTTGATCAGTTTGTTAGGAAAGGAGAGGAATTGGGGATACTAAATGAAAAAGAGGCATCTTACTTGACAGTGGAGCATCCAATTGTCTGTTTTTTATTATCTTCCTAAAATACATAAAAATACGTCGAAACCCCTGGGGAGACCCATTATTTCGGCCATAGGCTCAATATCAAGCCACACATCACAATATTTAGATCTATTGTTACAGCCTATTGTGAGAAAAATTCCCTCTTACTTGAAAGATACAGGAGACGTTATTCGGATACTACAAACAATTGAATATAAAGATCATTTGTTGTTAGTTACTTGTGACGTTAGATCATTATACACCTGCATTCCGCATGACAAAGGCTGTCAGGCTGTTGATGATGAGCTTTTGAATAGTCAAGAGATCAATGATGATCAAAGAAAGTTTATTCTGGAAGGGCTTAATTTGATTTTGAAAAATATTTTTTTCTGGCATGATGATAAATTTTATTTGCAGACTACGGGCCTGCTATGGGCAGTAAGGTGGCACCTAGTTATGCCAACCTTTACATTTCCCAATGGGAAAAAAAGTGGGTTGACAATGACCACAGATGGAAGGATCATATTCTTCTATATAAACGTTATATAGACGACCTGCTTATCTTGTGGCAGGGCTCTATATTTTATCAGGTTCTAAAACTGCTTCTAGTTCTTGTTTCTCTTCAATGTTATTGTTAAGCTCTTCTAATATCTCTTTCCTACGTTCTATAATAGTTTCCATCATTTTAAAAGAAAAACTTTCAAGTTTTTTTCCCACCTTTCCCACCATCTTCTTCTCTTCATGCAACACCTCAATCAAAACGACTGCAGGATTCAACTGGAGTTCCAATATAGCGACACCGAAGTCAATTTTCTTGATTTAAACATCTATATAGAAGACTCCCTTATAAAAACTAAAACGTTCTTCAAAACCGTATATGTCAATAGCTATATTGAAAAAAACAGTTGCCATTTCTGGCGATGGCTGGACAATGTCCCCAGAAGTCAATTTCTGCGTATCAGAAGGAATTGTACTGACGATAGGGAGTTTCTTACACAATCTCAGCGATTACAGAAACCATTTGAAGAGAAGGGATATCAACGTGAGCGCCTCGACAACACCAATCAAAAATCCTTCACTCAAAGAGATTGAAAAAAGGGGTAACCCAACAACTACCTTTCATCTGCCAGTATACAGAGAATCATAAACAAATTAACCCTTTCGCTGCGGAGGACACGCTCAGCGCGTCCACCCGCAGGTATGTTCCTTGCGGTGGACGCGCTGAGCGCGTCCTCACTTTGGGGCCAGCGTTCGGCCAGGTTCCGGCCGATCGCTGGCCCCCCCGGTGCGGGCTGACATCCTCGATGTCAGCCCAGCACCCGGAACCGCCGCCGGAGTAATTAGGTGTCATCGCGGGGGCGCGATGACACCTAATTCAGGCGCCCCCCCCGCATGTGCGGAGGAGGCGCCTGAAAGTGAGGGTTGAGGTCCTTCGGACCTCTCTCCCTCCCGATCGGCGGTGTGCAGGGGGTTAACCCAGGCACCGTTTGGAAGGGCACAGCCTGCCCTTCCAAATGGTACCTGGCATTAACCCCATGGGGGCTGGATCACGAATCGGCACCAAAAAGCGCCGGTTCGTGATCCTTTCCCGGAGCTGGCCGACATCTTGGATGTCGGCCAAGCTTCCGGGAATGCCCCCTGAGGACTGGCGTCATCGTGCATAGCACGATGACGCCACTCCAGGAGTTAACCCCTAACTGCCACCAATGGTGGAGATAGGGGGTTCCAATGAACCCCTATCTCCTGATCCGTGGCAGTTAGGGGTTAATGTTTGGTATTGTTGGATCGGCCAGAACGTGGCCGTTCCAACAATACCAAACTTGACTATGAAAAAAGTTTTAAAAAAATAAATAAAATAAAAATAAAAATAAAAAAATATTAAAACAAAAAATTATAAAAAAAAATAAACAATTTTTTTTCTTTTTTTTGGTTCGTTAATGCAGCAATATTGTTCCCATTTCAATTATAATGTGAACAATAATGCTGCACTAACGATTTTTGTATGCGGTGCGTTTGTTAAAAATCGCGTAATTTTCCCCAAAAAAAAATGTAATGAGTCCCCATATCTAACTTTTTTAACAAGCGCACCCCATACAAAATATAACCGCAATTGCTCGCATGTTAAAATGTGAAAAAAAAACACTTTACACGTTTGTAAATTATTGAAAATTCATATTTTATTGCATTTTTTGTTATAGTATACAGACAGGTCATAACGTATACATATAATAATGACATATTATGAATCTGCCGAGTCTGACGGAAAGAATGATATATAATATGTCTGAGTCATATACTTAAATAAGCCTTCAAAACACGTTTAAACATGATGTGCAAAATCGGTAAAAATGACCTCAGCACAGGGGCGGGAAATGCCTCAGCAGCGAAAGGGTTAAATGAATTTTCGAAAAATATTGGCCTATTTTATTAAAAGATGGTGACTTACAACTAGTTCTAAATGAACATCCTACCGTTATCTTCAGAGGAACAAAGAATTTGAAAAATCATCTTGTAAAGAGCCATTCGAGGAATCGAATTCAGAAAAATTTGTTTAATATGGAGAAAGGATTTTATGGCTGTGGCAATTGCCTTAGTTGCCGTACGACAGGTAATAAGAAAAGACATATTAAATCATTCCAGGACATGGTTGGAAAAAATTCCTATAAAATCCATAGTGTTATGACATGTTTTTCCAAGAATATCATCTATTTATTGATTTGCCCTTGCGGGAAGTTTTACATTGGACGAATCATTAGAAGCTTAAATGTAAGAATAAGGGAGCATCTTAATAATATAAAAAAAGGCATAGACACACATTCAGTCCCTCGGCACTTCAAGGAGGTCCACGGAAAGGACCCTAAGGGAACACAGTTGTTTGCCATACAGCAAGTTGATCGACATTGGAGAGGTGGCGATTTTTTACAGAAGATAAATAGAATAGAAATTAAGTGGATCTATGTTCTGAACACCCTTATTCCACATGGCCTTTATCAGGACTTTGAGATTTGTCATTTTTTATGATCATTTTTTTGAGTATTTTCATTATTACCAGTAGGGATGAGCTGTTCGGTTCGGACGGATCGGAGTTCGGACCAATTGCTGACCTCACCTATTCTGGCACTGAGACCATCATTTATGGCACAATAAACCTCTATTCCTCAGCGCTGAATGTGTTAACGAATCAATATATACTGTTTGTAAGAACCCTAATAACTAATGCAATGCCAGAGAGAGGATTATGTGGGTAGCATACATGTGCTGTATATAAATACAGATAAAATTATCTTGGTTTCTATACAGTTTAATGAATTAAATTTGTAATATATATATATATATATTACAAATTTAATTCATTAAACTGTAAATAGCAAGAAAATTGGAATACAGCATATTATCAACAGACTGCAATAAATGGAAATATCTCTTGGTATTTATTAAAGTCTATTGAGTGCTCCCTTTTTTTGAGATATATATATATATATATATATATATACATATATACATACACATTATATATATATATATATATATATATAAGTCCAAAATACCGGCGGCACTCTGGGTCTTTTCCAAAAATATCAAAATTTTATTGTTTATAAGGTCAACTAGAAATACAGATATTCTGTTGAAGACCAACAGAATACTAGTGTCTCCCAGAGACCAAATTAAAATTTAACTTTTATTGAAAAATAAATAAAACAAATTAAAACCCAAAGGAACAGTGAAGAATGGTATTCAATGCGTTTAAATGATATGATTTGAATCTCAATACAGCAGGTGACCTTCAATGGATCACCTCAAAGTATTGTAACCAACATAAGGTAAATAGAAAAGGGCTGGCTACATTAAGCCATAGACCAAAAGACGCAAGGAAAAACCACAACAACAACAAGGCAGTAATACCCAGTTTGAAAGTACAGCTAAGTTAGCCAAAATGACGCCGCAGTAAAAGTCATCAAAGGTAATATAACAGACCCAAATGAAGATTGTTATTGTTGGGTCACCGACTGCGGAGAGAAAATTTTAGATGGAGGGGTCCTGCCTGCTAACGCATCCGACGCACGTTTCACCGAGAATGGCTCGTCAGGAATGCTTACAGGAAGAAAAAAGAGGGTGCTTATTTAAAGTGTGCATAGACCGGCTGGAATCAGCTGATTGACCAATGAGAAGCCCAAAAGAAACAGATTTTGGCAATAATTGGTTCAACGTAATGATTGACAAGTCTAGAAACCAATGGTGATAAATGTTTCAGTTGCTATAGTTGAAATACCTAATAGGATGCAGCAAAATGAAGAAAAAAGGGCGTTTGTATAGAATCATGTAGTTGTGCCGTGAAAAATAGAGAACTAGATTATGAATGATGAGCAATTACTTTCTCCCCAAAAGCTGACTGAAAGCCAGGATAAAACTCCACAAACAGTATAAGATCGCAAAAAAGGAGAAACACAAACAAAAATCCAACTGGCATAAAAAGGGGGTCACATATGCATACGTATTCCCTGTGATGAGCCATATTCGGCGAAAAGTACTGTATTGCAGCGTTTACACAGCACCAGCAATTAAGCTGTAAATTAAATTGTCAACTATATAATAGACAGTAATTCATTGTGTTGTCCCTGGTTGTATCAAAGTTCGCTTAATGGAGATGGTTTATGCATATACATCTTGGATGTAGAAATTAGATGTATATATATATATATATCTACCAAGGGAGAATTAACTGAGAAGACCATGATTGGGTTAGCTTATAATAAGGAAGCAAGCTGGATACTCGCTCCACAAGGGATGAAATAACGATTGTAAATTAATATTTATAAACAATCAACAGCAATTATCAGATTAAGAAAGCCCATTGGTGAAGAGAAAATAATAAAAGTCTCTATATATGCACAATATAATAAAAATCAAATAACCCTGATATTACAAAGGAGTAGAAAGGAATATGATAGCCTAAACAAAATGGGCAGAAGACTCTGAAAGGAAATAGATAGTTATAAACATAAATCATCTTAATGAAAAGGTCAAGCTGATAGGTAGAATAGCTTAACTCATCTAAAGTGATGAAGAATACATTCCTGTCTACACCAATACTGCATTTGAATACAACACTAGGATGGCCTCATCGCGGTTGGCTGTACGCACCAAAAACAAAACGTAATTAGAGGAAAAATTGTATATTATTAATACAGAGGGCGGGAATAAATCCACCGACTGACCTCATGTAGTGCGTTAAAAAATAGGGAATTCACTGCCAACAGGGGATCCATAGTGTTTGTAATGAATTACTGGGTGAGTAATATGTCGAAAGAAACTCATGATATTATTGGCTAAATCTATGCAATTGATATATAGTTATATGAAAAGAACCCAATTTAATCAAATGAATAAAATAAAGTGAGATATGAAAATACAAATGTGCAGAGGTATATATATAGCTAGGCACCTATATGACAAAAGTCGAGTGAAAATATATATATATTCCTGGTATGGAGTTGAGAACAAGAGGATAGCACAGAACAAAAAAAACAGGTCTGAAAACGTGACACAGATGTAAGTATATTAAACGATCAGATGAACGGTGTATGATTAAAATCCTCGTTGAGACCTAGTGGATAAAGCGTTTTGAGGGTGTATATCCAAAAAGATTCTCTCTGACAAAGGATTTTATCAAAATTTCCCCTCGGTCCACAGGTTACCTGTTCGATGGCTTGGAAAGATAGACATGAAGGGTCTGAGTCATGTTGGTTTCTGACATGTCGTGAGACAGAGGTCTCAAGATTATTATGAACAGAAAGAAACTCGCCTCCAGAAAAATCTGGATAATTTCAAAAAAACTATTAAAGAAAAGAAACATTTTAAATTTCAACGCGACATTAATGATTTTAAAACTAAAAACATCTTAAAAAAAAAATCGCTCAAAACATCGTCGCCTATTTGGTAACTCTAATAATGAGATGGCATCTACCACTGATTGTGAAACTTCTTTAGATGAAAGTGATACAGAAAGGGCACCGAATAGCACTTTTCGTCAAAATACTGGTTATGGTAGAGGTCGTACTCCAAATAGAAACCAGAATAAGCATGTTTCTTTTCGGAAAGACACCTGGAAATCAGACCCCCCCGTAGAAGGGAGACTACGAGATCGCCAAAAGTGGGGATACAAAGGGGCACGTCGAAACGACTACTCCACAAAGAAATGGTAATAGGCATCTCCACTAATTCCATCATTAATCTCTCTGGGTTTAATCTCCTTCCAAGACAGATCACCCTATTACAAAAAGGCCTGTCGTTTGTTCCTACCCCCCATTTCAAAAAATTCGGATTGATAAAAGATCTTAATCTTTTTGCGAGGAGATTGGCCTTACATGTTTTTATGGAGAAAAAGAAGGAAAGAGAAGCCAAAAATCTAGGTGTCTCTAATCAGGATTATTTAAATCTTTAAAATTTATTGGCCCTCTTAGAAGAATGTCCACCTGATTCTTTGAATTTTTTCCACCAAATTTAAACCTTAAACTAAGTTTACCCCCTCTTTTTCCGATGTTTCAAACATAGAGGTTTTTGTTAATCTTGTTACATCAGAAATAGAATCCATTAAACATAAGGACCTATGCTGGGAATCTAATTTATCACGGGCAGAGCAATTAGCTCTAAAAGAGTTACAGGATGTTCGCAATATAGTTATCAAACAATCCGATAAGGGGGGCAATTTGGTAATTATGGATCTGACAAACTATGTGACAATGTGCATGGTACATCTCAATGACAGAAATGGCTATAGGATTTTGGATGGTGACCCCACCTTGTTGTTTTCCAGAAACCTGGAGACCTTATTAACACAGGGTGAACAGTTAAAAATCTTATCTAATGACAACCATAAGTTTTTACTTCCACGTTATCCCACTATACCAACTCTATATTGTTTGCCTAAAATACATAAATCTCTTATCGCTCCACCTGGACGCCCGATAATTTCGGGCAATAATTCATTAACAAAACGTGTTAGTGAATATATTGATTGCTATTTGCGACCATTAGTACTTGATACTCCTTATGTAAGAGACACCCAGCACGTTCTTCAGAAACTGTCTGAAATACATGTTCCTCCAGGCTCTATTTTAGTTAGTTTTGATGTCATTTCACTATATAACAACATCTCTCATTTAGTGGGTTTACAGGCTGCCAAACACTTTCTGAGTCTAAAATACTCTGGACAGGAAATCGAATTCGTCCTGTCCCTCTTAGAATATGTACTTCACCACAATTATTTTCTATTTCAAGGTAAATTTTATTTGCAGACCCGGGACACTGCCATGGGAACTTTCTGTGCCCCCAGTTACGCTAATTTATATTTGGCGTGGTGGGAAAAAAAGCTTGTCTTCTCTACTCAAATGACAAGATTTAATATACAATTTTTCCTCTAATTACGTTTTGTTTTTGGTGCGTACAGCCAACCGCGATGAGGCCATCCTAGTGTTGTATTCAAATGCAGTATTGGTGTAGACAGGAATGTATTCTTCATCACTTTAGATGAGTTAAGCTATTCTACCTATCAGCTTGACCTTTTCATTAAGATGATTTATGTTTATAACTATCTATTTCCTTTCAGAGTCTTCTGCCCATTTTGTTTAGGCTATCATATTCCTTTCTACTCCTTTGTAATATCAGGGTTATTTGATTTTTATTATATTGTGCATATATAGAGACTTTTATTATTTTCTCTTCACCAATGGGCTTTCTTAATCTGATAATTGCTGTTTATTGTTTATAAATATTAATTTACAATCGTTATTTCATCCCTTGTGGAGCGAAGTATCCAGCTTGCTTCCTTTATTATAAGCTAACCAATCATGGTCTTCTCAGTTAATTCTCCCTTGGTAGATATATATATATATACATCTAATTTCTACATCCATGATGTATATGCATAAACCATCTCCATTAAGCGAACTTTGATACAACCAGGGACAACACAATGAATTACTGTCTATTATATAGTTGACAATTTAATTTACAGCTTAATTGCTGGTGCTGTGTAAACGCTGCAATACAGTACTTTTCGCCGAATATGGCTCATCACGGGGAATACGTATGCATATGTGACCCCCTTTTTATGCCAGTTGGATTTTTGTTTGTGTTTCTCCTTTTTTGCGATCTTATACTGTTTGTGGAGTTTTATCCTGGCTTTCAGTCAGCTTTTGGGGAGAAAGTAATTGCTCATCATTCATAATCTAGTTCTCTATTTTTCACGGCACAACTACATGATTCTATACAAACGCCCTTTTTTTGTTCTTCATTTTGCTGCATCCTATTAGGTATTTCAACTATAGCAACTGAAATATTTATCACCATTGGTTTCTAGACTTGTCAATCATTACGTTGAACCAATTATCGCCAAAATCTGTTTCTTTTGGGCTTCTCATTGGTCAATCAGCTGATTCCAGCCGATCTATGCACACTTTAAATAAGCACCCTCTTTTTTCTTCCTGTAAGCATTCCTGACGAGCCATTCTCGGCGAAACGCGCGTCGGATGCGTTAGCAGGCAAGACCCCTCCATCTAAAATTTTCTCTCCGCAGTTGGTGACCCAACAATAACAATCTTCATTCGGGTCTGTTATATTACCCTTGATGACTTTTACTGCGGCGTCATTTTGGCTAACTTAGCTGTACTTTCAAACTGGGTATTCCTGCCTTGTTGTTGTGGTTTTTCCTTGCGTCTTTTGGTCTATGACTTAATGTAGCCAGCCCATTTCTATTTACCTTATGTTGGTTACAATACTTTGAGGTGATCCATTGAAGGTCATCTGCTGTATTGAGATTCAAATCATATCATTTAAACGCATTGAATACCATTCTTCACTGTTCCTTTGGGTTTTAATTTGTTTGTTTCATTAAGCACTGTCCTTTCTTTGTTCTTAAGTCTGCCAATATTATATTTTATTTATTTTTCAATAAAAGTTAAATTTTAATTTGGTCTCTGGGAGACACTAGTATTCTGTTTGTCTTCAACAGAATATCTGTATTTCTAATTAATAAAGGGGCAAAACCCTCTGGTCTCTCATGACCTTTTTCACTTATCGTGCAATTTTGCCTTTTTTCCTGGTAACCAATTTGTTATGCTCTACCATTGAGGTAGTGATCTTTTATAAGGTCAACGTTTCAGCCCGCTCCGGCAGCACTCTGGGTCTTTTCCAAAAATAGCAAAATTTTATTGTCTAAAAGGTCAACGTTTCAGCCCGGCTGAAACATTGACCTTTTAAACAATAACATTTTGCTATTTGTGGAAAAGACCCAGAGTGGCGACGGTATTTTGACGGTATTTAAGCTTGGCGTTGCACCGGGCATGAAACAAAGAACCCGTGAGTGCTGGATTACTACCTGGTGTATATATATTGTGACGTTTGGGGGCCCACAGAGCACGTGCACAATGTCTTTCACAAACCGAACCCTTTCAGGGCATTCAAAAAGGCAACATAATAAGTATCTTTGCCTCTCCTTGGCTGAAAAGCAGCAGGAGGGGCTTGGAGCTGCTCAGTAGAGCGGCCTTTTGGTACATGTTAGGTACTCACTCTGTAAAGAGGTGCCGTGAAGTGGCGAGTGAGCTTACATTGCAATGGCCATTGAAACAAACAAAAACCTCAGTTTTGTTGTACATGGAACACATAGAAACGAGCGCAGATGACACCTTTTTTCCTTGTTATGTTTTATACATTAACTGGGTTGTTACTCCTGGCAGTTGCTGCCGCTCTGGTGAGTATGGGCGCAACGCCATTTTTTCTGTATTTATAATAAGTACACGCTTGGGTTCAGCGAAATTAAAGCAAAGTCCTGATCTTCAGCACAAATAAAACACAAAAATAATGGTGGCTCACCAACGCTTTAAACAGTCCCAAACCTGGGGAATCCTTTCCCCAAAAGGTAGGAGCCTCTCCAGCAATGTACAGCATGTCTCCTGCTTTTGGAACACACACCCAGCTTCCACTGATTACTTTCCTTTTTCCTTAACTCCCACAATCCTGTCTGGGAGTTGCTGGCTTTTAAACTTCTTCCTGGACAGGAAGATTAACCCTGTGGTTGCCCTTAAAGGGACCACAACCCAAATAGGGATGAAACATATTGTCCATCCAGTACCCAGCCCTGCCGACCTCTACATATCCCCCCTCTGTCTCAATGTGGAGGTGTTTGAGGCAACAGTAGACAGCCCACAATGCATCCGGGACAGGGCATCAGCATTTTGGTGCTGTTTCCCAGGCCTGTGTTCCACCACAAAGTTAAACTCCTGGAGAGACAGGAACCACCTGGTTACCCTGGCATTAGCGTGGCGGTGCTGCCTCATCCAGGTCAATGGGGCATGGTCAGACACCAAACGGAACGTCCTGCCCAACTGGAAGTATCTCAAAGAATCCAAGGCCCACTTTATGGCCAAGCCCTCTCTTTCCACCACAGCATAGTTTTTCTCCACTGCCATCAGTTTCCTACTAAGAAAAACCACGGGGTGCTCTTCCCCATTGACTTCTTGGGATAGCACAGCTCCCAAACCCTCACTTGAGGCATCCGTCTGTACAATGAACTCCCTCATGAAATCAGGGACTACCAGCACTGGGTGCTGACACAATGCATTTTTAAGCTTCTTCAGCATAGGCATTCCATTGAATCATCACTGACTTCCTACCTTTCGTCAGGTCAGTCAGTGGTGCAGCAATAGAGGCAAAATTGGGGACAAACCCCCGGTAATACCCCACTATACACAGAAAAGCACGAACCTGCTTTTCCGTGAGGGGGAGTGGCCAGTTCCGGATAGCCTCCACCTTCTTAAATTGTGGCTTTACCAGACCCCTGCCTATGACATATCCCAGGTACTTAGCTTCCTCCATCCCTACCGCACTTTTCTCAGGGTTAACAGTAAAGCCCGCTTTCCTCAAACCGTCCAAAACCGGGGAAGATGGGATTCCCAATCTGGACTGAAGATGACAATGTCGTCCAGGTAGACCAAGGTATATCTCAGGTAGGGGCAGAGCACCCTATGCATCACTCATTGGAAGGTGGTCGGGGCTGAGTGTAACCCAAAAGGCATCCGCTTATAATGAAAATGACCCTCTGGAGTGGAAAAAGCAGTCTTTTCCCTGGCTTCCTTAGTCAGGGGTATCTGCCAGTATCCCTTAGTAAGGTCCAGGGTGGTGATATAATGGGCCGGACCCAATTTCTCTATTAATTCATCCACCCTTGGCTTGGGATACGCGTTAAATTTTGACACCTCGTTAAGTTTCCTGAAGTCATTGCAGAATCGCAGAGTGCCGTTGGGCTTCGGTACTAACACGATGGGGCTCGACCATTCACTCTGTGACTCCTCAATGACATCAAGCTGAAGCATTTTTTAACCTCTTCAGAAACAGCCTTTCTATGGGCTTCTGGGATGCGGTACGGCTTTACCCGAACCTTTACATGGGGTTCCGTCACAATATCATGTTTAATCCCAGACGCGTGTCCCGGTAGTCCTGAAAACATGCCTTTGTTTCTTTGCAGAAACTCCTTAACTTCTTGGGTTTGGGGTTTGGACAAGGTGGCAGCAATGTGTACTGCGTCAACACCATCAGATTCTATACCCACCCCAACCATGGCGGACACCTCCTCTCGGTCTCTCCAGGGTTTTAACAAATTTATGTGGTAGATCTGGTATGGTTTTCTTTTCCCAGGCTGATGCACTCGGTAGTTTACTTCCCCTACTTTTTCAACCACCTCATATGGTCCCTGCCACCTGGCTAGGAACCGACTTTCCACCATGGGTAAAAGTACTGCTACCTGGTCCCCAACATGAAATTGCCGCAGCTTGGCTGACCGGTTGTACACCCTTTTCTGGGCCTCCTGAGCTTTCTGCAAATGTTCCTGTACCAAAGGCATCACCTTAGAAATTCTCTCTCTCATCTGAGAGATATGTTCAATGAGCGATTTGTGTGGAGAGGACTCACTTTCCCATGTCTCCTTCACCAAATCTAGCAATCCCCGACCATACACCAGCTCAAAAGGTGAGAACCCTGTGGAGGCCTGAGGAACCTCTCGAATAGCAAACAACAGTGCAGGAAGCAAATGATCCCAGTCTCTTCCATCTCTCTGCACAACCCTTTTAAGCATCATTTTCAGAGTTTTGTTGAATCTTTCTACCAGACCATCTGTCTGAGGGTGATAAACAGATGTTCGCAACTGCTTGATTTGGAACAACTTGCACACATCTGCCATCACCCGGGACATAAATGGGGTCCCCTGGTCTGTCAAAATTTCCCTTGGCAGGCCAGTTCTCGAAAACATAAAAAACAATTCCCGCGCAATGGCCTTTGATGTAGGGTTTCTTAAAGGAACCGCCTCTGGATACCTTGTGGCATAATCAAGAACCACCAGGATATATCGGTGTCCCCGAGCAGACTTCTCTAAGGGACCCACTATATCCATAGTGATGCGCTCAAAGGGCACCTCAATTATCGACAGAGGCACCAAGGGGCTCCTATAATGGGGTGCTGGGGCAGTTAACTGGCAAACGGGGCAGGATGAACAGTACCTCTTAACCGCGGCACCGATCCCAGGCCAGTAAAACCGGTCCGTTATCCGGGCCTCAGTTTTCTCAGCTCCCAGGTGACCACCTAGGGCATCATTGTGAGCCAGATCCAGCACCATTCTCTGGTAGGGCTGGGGCACTAGTAATTGTTCCACAATTTCTCCCCGAATTTCTGATACACGGTAGAACAGATCATTATTGACCGCAATGTGAGGAAATCTTTACTCTGCATCTGGTGCTTGAGGTACCCCACTGACAACAGTTACCTGTTCGCGAGCATTTACCAACATCGGGTCACCCATTTGAGCCCTGCCAAATGCACTTCTGGACACATCTAAGTCAGGGTGTACTGGATAAGAAGAACCCTACCCCTCATCCACCCCAAGTGTAATATCTACAGGGGATAATTCCACTTCATCCTCTCCTACCATAACCGGCACGGGAGAGGATTCCCCCTCTTTGGGTGTCACCTCAGGTTGAGGAGCTAGGACACTCACATCAGTTACAACATTCTCATTTTGAACACATTTGAGCAATTCATCATCAACAGTGTCCACAGTCATGTTTGGTGGGGGTGACCCGGAATTGTTCCCCAGTTCGATGGGCAGTTCAGTTTGTGCCAAGCACCACAGTTCAGCAAACAAGGGGCAGTCCCGTCCCACAATCACATCATGTATCAGAGTACTCACCACCCTGACCTCTTGGGTGACCGAAGTATTCCTGGTGGAAATGGTGACAGGGATCAGCGGATACTCCCGGGTATCCCCATGGATACAGACAACCCGGAGAGTTCTTTGTACTGGACCAAGCCTTCCGACTACCCGGGCATGCACCAGGGCGACCATACTCCCAGAGTCCAGGAGAGCTTTGGCTGGGCGGTGATTCAACCACACAGTACATTCAAACTGACCCCCCTCTGGGTCAAGGTGGGTAGTGCACGTTGTGAGGGTGTAGAAGGACACTCTCCGAGCGAATCCACACTCCATGGGCTCCTCCTGTAGCGGACACTGCGCCCGGGTATGGCCCCAGGCTCGACACCTCCAACACTGTATATCGCCAGCAGTTCGGGTAGCGACAGGCCTCTGCAGAACCGAGGAAGATGATTTTTGGGTGCTGGTTCCAGGGTCCAGTGACGCTTCCCTCCGAGGAACTGAAGCAGGCCTCACAGGCGGTGGCAAGACTGGTCCTCGACGACTGGCTGGTCTGAGCAAGTCCTCCACCACGGTGTTTCTCTCCACCATCTCGACTACCAGTGCTGCAGTCTTGGGGTCCCCATGGCTGACCCAGCGCTGTAGATCCTTTGGTAGAGACCTCAGGTAGTGGTCCATCACAACCCTGTCCTAAGTCATGCATCTGGGACCGGGGTGGCTGGTCAGGGCAGTACTTCCAGCAGTGAACACGTTGAGCCCGGACAGCAACAGTTACCCCAAGGCGGGCCAGAACCTCAGCTTTCAGCCGGTCATAATTCTTTGCATCTTCTAGGAGCAGGTCAAAATATGCATTTTGAGGGTCTCCTGTCAGAAACGGGGCAATGAGACCGGCCCATTGGTCTTGGGGCCACCCCTCTCTCTCAGCAGTCCTTTCAAACATGGTGAGAAATGCCTCCACATCATCACTGGGAGACAGCTTTTGCAGGAAATGACTGGCTCTTATGGAGACATGGTTACCAGCAGCGACCACTGCTTGATCATGTCCAGATGCAAGTTGCTGTATGGCCTCCTGCAGGGCATTGATCTGCGTCTGTGTGGCTACCTGCTGTGCTGCAAGTTGTGCAGCTAGCAAATGGGTGCTTTCTTGTTGGGCAGCAACAGTCTGTGCCATAGCCTCTTCATGGCGAGTCTGGGCTTGCACATTGACCAAGACCATCTGCTTAATCAGCTCCTCCATAGCTGTGGACTTCAGTGCAGCCTTAGCCCAGGACATGCAATCAGAACACTGTCCTTTTAAAATGTCAGGTTTTTTTTTCCCCCACAAAAATTCCTCTTGCTTGGCATGCGAGGGTTAGCAAAGTGCCTGCATTCGAACACCAGTTGTGACGTTTGGGGGCCCACAGAGCACGTGCACAATGTCTTTCACAAACAGAACAGCTTTATTCACCCTTTCAGGGCATTCAAAAAGGCAACATAATAAGCACACGCTTGGGTTCAGCGAAATTATAGCAAAGTCCTGATCTTCAGCACAAATAAACAGAAAAATAATGGTGGCTCACCAACACTTTAAACAGTCCCAAACCTGGGGAATCCTTTCCCCAAAAGGTAGGAGCCTCTCCAGCAATGCACAGCACGTCTCCTGCTTTTGGAACACACACCCAGCTTCCACTGATTACTTTCCTTTTTCCTTAACTCCCACAATCCTGTCTGGGAGTTGCTGGCTTTTAAACTTCTTCCTGGACAGGAAGATTAACCCTGTGGTTGCCCTTAAAGGGACCACAACCCAAATAGGGGTGAAACATATTGTCCATCCAGTACCCAGCCCTGCCGACCTCTACAATATATATATATATATATATATTTATATATATATGACTCTATTACGCTCTTCACGTTAAAACACGGGCGCAAGGGAGGAAAAACTGTGCCAGCAGTTTTCCCCCTTGCGCCCGCGTTTTAACGCTGGATTACAATGCAAGTGCAAAAAATACTGCCTGCATTATTTGTGTAAAATTCCGAGATGCTCGCGGTAGCACTGATCGCAGCCGCAAGCATCCACTCGCTGGAGTCCATAGGACTCCATTGAGTTCCTCCCTGCCGGTCATGTGACCAGCCGGATCTCGCCTCGCGAGATCCGGCCGGTCGGTGTAGTGATATGCAGGGAGAGACTGGGGGGACTTTTTCCCCCAGTCTTTCCCTGCTCCCGCCAGCCGGAGGAGGCGAACAGAGCCGCGGTCCTTGCCGCGAGACAGGAGGTGAGTATAGGATACATTTTTTATTTTTTAAGCCTGGTGTTAATGGATTCTGCAGAAGAGGAATCCTTTAACATCAAGTCCTGGCTCTGGTTAACTTTTCGCTGACCAGAGCCAGGCGTTAATCAGCGCTGGGACTTTGTAATCCAGCGCTGATTAACACTTTGCGCTCCCCATGTTAAGTATAGGGAGCGCAAAGTACAGTAACGTCGCGCAGAGGAGCGCAAGGTACCAAACACAAATGGGTTTTTTAACCCGTTTGCGTTTGGATTGTAATATGCAGTAAATACTGCAGGAAACGTTAATGCTCACGCAAGTGAGTGTTAACGTTTGCGTCAAAATTGTAATAGGGCCCATACAGTACTGTGCAAAAGTTTTAGGCAGGTGTGAAAAAATGCTGTAAACAAACAATGCTTTCAGAAATATAAATAATGATTGTTTATTTTTGTCAATTTGCAACATGCAAAGTGAGCGAACTAAAGAAAAATATAAATCAAATCAATATTTGGTGTTACTACCTTTTGCCGTCAAATCAGCATCTATTCTCATTGGTACACTTGCACAAAGTCAGGGATTTTGTAGGATTATAGTCAGGTGTATGATCAACCAATTATACCAAACAGGTGCTAATGATCATCAATGTCACACGTAGGTTGAAACTAGGTATGGGCTGCCGGTTCGATGCGAACATGAGTTTGCATCGAACATTGGCCGTTCGACCGTTCGCCGAACGGCAAACATTTCCACGTGTTTGCCCACAATGCACCACAATGGACCACAATGCACTGTGCCCTGGCCTGAAGCTTGTACTTGGCTACAGCCTTGCACCTGACCACAGGTGAGGTGCAAGACAGTTGCAAGACTATGCCAACCAGGGCTCAGAGTCCTGATTGGGCAAATTTTGCCCAATCATGGGCTCACAGCACAGAGCTAAGTCCTGCAGCACACTATATAAGGCTTCCCTGCAGCCCTAGTGTGTGTGTTGCAGGAGTGAATCAGAGAGGAAAGGAGATTGTTGGATTTGCAGGGACAAGCTGGCAGTGGCAAATAGCAGGGAACTGGCAGCCTGGCTGTGAAATATCATACCACAGTTGAATCAGAGTTCATCTGTATCTTTAATCTGTATCTTTATCTATTCAGAGTTGAATCTGGGTTTTGCCAGCTATCAGGGTGTTTCACTGAGTTATAGCAGAGTTCTGGAAAATATGTATAATCTAATTCTAGATACCATAGAATACCACAGTTGAATCAGAATTCATCTGTATCTTTAATCTGTATCTTTATCTATTCAGAGTTGAATCTGGGTGTTGCCAGCTTTCAGGGTGTTGCAGCCTGCAGGAGAGGAAGTGAATCAGAGAGAGAAAAGAGGACGTTGGCAGCCTTGCAGGGAAAATATCAGTGAAATCGCTGACTTATAGCAGAGTTCTGAATATCTTTAATCTAGATAACACATACAGAACTCCGATTCAACTCTGTAATAAAGATTGGAGATATTCAGAACACTGATTCAACTCTAGTATATAGATTGGAGATATACAGATCTCTGATTCAACTATCTCCAATCTATATACCAGAGTTGAATCCGAGTTCTGAATATCTCCAATCTTTATTACAGAGTTGAATCGGAGTTCTGCATATCTCCAATCTTTATTACAGAGTTGAATCAGAATTCTGTATATCTCCAATCTAAATACCAGAGTTGAATCAGAGTTCTGCATATCTCCATCCAATCTATATACCAGAGTTGAATCAGAGTTCTGTATATCTTTAATCTATATATCACTCACCATGTCAGAAAGACCAAAAAGGACAGGCAGACGCTCCCAGACACAGATAAGAGGGCAAGCAGCCTCTGTGTCGGAAGGCCACAGCCTGGTCGTCATGGACGTGGTGCATCCTCTACACTTGTCCTTTCTAACTGGTGCTGGCCCATCTTATGCAGCAGCAACATACAGAGGATTTGGTGGATTGGCTAACCAGGCCATCCTCATCCTCCGAGTCCTCTGCCAGACAGGCTTGTAGTGGTTTACAGTCCACCTCAGCTGTCAAAGCATCTAATTCAGCCTCCATGTCCACAGCTACTCCTGCTGTAGCCTCCCCATCATACACGGAGGATGCGCCGCAACTCCAGTGCTCTGATGTTGACTCTGAGGTTGAGGAAGGGAGTAAAATCAGCCTAGAGGGAGGGGTGCCAGTGACACACAAAGAACTGGCACTCATGTTCCCCCAGCAGCTGCAGCATACTGCCAGGTTGGCTCCAGTGATGAGGAGATAGGGGGTGATGACGATGATGAGGTCACTGACTCCACCTGGGTGCCTGATCGAACAGAGGAGTCAAGTGAGGAGGAGGAGGCACGACAAAAACGAGGCACAATGTCCTCTATGAGCAACCATAGCCAGTCCAAGGCATCAGAAGTCAGAGCTGCTTAGGTGCAGAGCGCTGTTGTCTCAAAGCACACATCCAGAAACTCTGCTGTCTGGGAGTTCTTCACATGTGCAGCAGACTGCAGAGTTGCTATTTGAAAGTTATGTCTGAAGAGGATCAAGCATGGGAAAAACATCAGACGCTTGGGTACCACGTGCTTGATGCGACATATGACCACCTGCCACGCATCCCGTTGGCACAAAACTTTGCATAGGTCCTCCTCCTCATCTGTCTCTACCCCCACTATATGTCCTGACATGTCATTGTCTACAACCTCCACTGACAGGGATGATGCTACAGTAATGGGTGTACCAGGTCCTTCCTCAGAATGTGACAGCATCCCATCAGCTGCAGATTTATGCAGTCAGATTGTGTTGCCCCAGTTGCTGCAGCGTAAGAAAAAATATAGTCCCAACCATCCCCTTGCACAGTGTCTAAATGCCAGGTTGGCAAAATTACTCACATTACAGCTGCTGCCTTTCCAGCTGGTGGACTCTGCCTCCTTCCGTGAATTTGCCGAATGTGCTGTACCACAGTGGCAGGTTCCAAAATGCAAGTTCTTTTCATGGAAGGCCATTCCAGCACCATACCAGCACGTGGAAGACAATGTTATGGAGTCATTGGGAAAGGCAGTCAGCAGCAAGGTGCACATTACTTTAGGCACGTGGTCCAGCAAGCATGGACAGGGCTGTTACATTTCCTTCACAGCACACTGGGTAACTTTGCTTGCAGCTGGGAGGGATCCAGGACGGGGCTCTGTGCTGGAGCTTTCTCTAATCCACCACGCCTCCAGAAAGCTGCTTATATGAGGTCTGTCTGCTCCACCACCTCTTCCTCCTCCTTCTCTGTCTCTGGCGAAGTGGCAGTTAAACTGACCCATGGCAGGGGCTACGCAATGTCTCAAGCAAAAAGATGCCATACTGTGCTTGAGCTGGTTTGTTTAGGGGACAGGAGCCACACCGGGCCAGAAATTATATCAGCTCTGCAGGGGCAGGCGCAGAGATGGTTAACACCACACCAGCCTGAGCTGGGATTGGTCGTCTGTGATAATGGCAGCAACCTTCTCTCCGCCCTACGCCTAGGTAAGTTGACACATGTACCATGCCTAGCACACGTCCTAAATCTAGTTGTACAGCGTTTCCTAACCAGGTACCCAGGGCTGGCAGAGCTTCTCAGCCAGACCAGAAAAGTCTGCAGCCACTTCAGATGGTCATTCCCAGCAAGTGTTCGCCTGGCAGAAATTCAAAGAGAATTCCACCTTCCCACTTACTGTCACCATTTGAGGAGGCAACGAGGATGGTGAACAGGGACAGTGCATGCATCAGTGACACAATTCCTTTAGTGTTCCTGCTGGAGCGTACTCTGCGGGGAATTATAGATGTGGCACTAGAGGCAGAGCAGCAGGAGGAAGAGGAGGACTTTGCTAGCTCTCAAGGCCCCAGTCTTTACGCAGGCAGCATTCCTGCGGGTCCTCAGATCAGACCGGAAGAGGAGGAGGAGGAATATTTAAGTCGTGGGGGCATTGAAGGTGGGGATTCCTCAAGGGAGGGTTTTGTGTCCCCAAGGACCAGTACGTGGCTGGGAGGAAGTAGTGCACGATAGGGTCATCCTCAGTGACCAGGAAGACTCGGAAGCTAATGCCACCTCCAACCTACGCTGCATGGGCTCCCTTATCCTGCAAAGCCTGCTAAAGGACCCCAGGATTCGTGCTATCAAGGAGAGGGATCATTACTGTTTGGCAACCCTTCTTGATCCACGATACAAGGGTAAGGTTGCAGAGCTCATCCTGCCCTCACAGAGGGAGGACAGGATGAAACAACTTGAGGACGCTCTAAAGCAACTCTTGTGTAACACCTTTCCAAGTGTTGACCACCTTACCAAGTGATGACGCAGGTGATTCTGAGGCTGCTGTTTATCAGAGTAAGAGCAGTGAAAGGGGCCGCTTGACTGATACCTTTTGCAATTTTTTTAGTCCACGATGCCCAGGGACGTCAAATGTAGGCACCCATTGCCAGCGTCTTCAAAATATGGTGCAGGACTACCTAGGGGCAAGGGCAGACCTGGATACCTTTACAGCAGATGATCCACTGGCTTACTGGGTATTGAGATTGGATCACTGGCCAGAATTTAGCCAATATGCTATGGAGCTACTAAGTTGCCCTTCATCCAGCGTGCTTTCTGAAAGGACGTTCAGTGCCGCTGGAGGTTTTGTCACAGACAAAAGAGTGCGTCTGTCCACCGACTCTGTAGACCGGCTGACATTTATAAAAATCCTGGATCAGCAGCTATTAATCCCCTGATGCTGATGTAATTGAATAGATCGGGGATATCTTCTGCATTCCCAAAACCTCCACCACTGCACTCTTCCACAATACCTCAGAGGGGTTACGGACGGTGTGAAGGCACTGTTGCCGACACTAAAGGCCCAATTTTAAAGCACCTATTGTTACTTTCATCCAAAGCCTGCATAAGAGGCACCATAATTTAGCCAAATAATCACTAAACTTGTTCTGCGTGTCCTAAAACGTCTCCTCTTTTCATACAGGCTGCCACCCCAAGCAGTTGTTTATGAATAGATTAAAGGAAAACCATTTACCGTCATTTGAAATGTAATTTTTTTTGTTTTTAAATGTTTCTATACATCCTACAAATCCACCATTTCACAGACAGTTTATGGGGACCTCCTGGCACAATATTTTAAGGAATTTTTCTTTTTTATTCTTAAATTGTCTTAACCTTTATGTCATGGAAAAATCACTGTTCCTTTAAAAACTTTTTTTTTAACTTTCTTTCCTTGTTTCCTGTCCCCCAGGGCACTACCCGGACCCCCATACACCTTTTATGGCCAATATCTTGCATATATGCCCTCTTGGAGGGCACTCTAAGGCTAGGGTCAGACTAACGCATTTTTTGAGTTGTCCGTGAAAAAGTGCGTTTGAACGAATGGACGCATTTTTTCACGGAATACACGATAGCGGTCATACGATGCACATTTTCATCCGTGATTTTGTACGGATCATCAATAAAACACTTTTTGTGTCTGGACGTTATGTTGGCTGGACATTAGCAGCGTCTGACGTCTCCTAATCACGCACACACGCCGCTAGCGGACGCAGCGCAATCTGTACGTCAGTACTAGCGGTATCACATTCTTGAAAAAATGCGTTCGTTTACCACTTGCGTTGCGCAGCCGCACTTTTGTGCGTCTGTTCTCCGTATGCTGCCCGGCATTGGACGTCATTTGCTGCTAGCACGGCCGTGATTTAGTGCTGCTAAACGCACGTTAACACTGCTTTAGTCTGACCCTAGCCTAAAATTCGAACGTTCGAGTCCCATTGACTTACATTGAATTCGAATCGTGTTCGCGTTCGAATTCAAACTTTTTAAATTGTTCGAGTTCGAATGCGAACCCGAACACGGGGGTGTTCGGCCCATCCCTAATGTCTATGAAGAGGGTATCTATAAAGTGCACTATTTCGATAATTGGATATATGTAGACTAGATGTATCATTAAATGGTGATCTATGGAACACTGTGTTGACCACAATATGTGTGTAAAAGTAAAATATTCCATCTGTGTAGTGTCGGAACAAAATAGTGTATATGGTGTTTATTAAATCCAAATGTACTTATATTAAATAGATCTTTACTATACATATATTATGTGTGTATGTTAATGAGAATATACATGTGTTCTCATATATTAGTGATAATGTGAATTATAGTTGTCTTGCAGGGTTATTTAGAGTGAATCGAAAAGTCACTGTACGTTCGGTGCCATTTCGTTCCCTGCACTTCGGGGCGATTCGGCAATTCTAGTTCGCAACCCTGCGGTGTGTTCATCAACCACCGCAGGGTTCCCCGTAGTGCAAGAAAAACCTGCAGTACACTCACCGAACACTCACCGAAAACCCGCAGAATATATTATGTGTGTATGTTCATTAGTATAATACAGGTGTACGCGTATTAGTGACAATGTGAATTATAGCTGTCTTAGTGTACTACACATAAACGATATACTGATAAACAGTGGGTTCTAACTAATATAGAAAAGATAGAACCCACTGCTTATCAGTATATCATTTATGTATAGTAAGCCATATTCGTGGCCGAGCAGCAGCAGAGCAGGGAGACGTTGAAAACCGGAAGTGCAGAGACGATACGAAGCCAGAAACACGTCACTCACCACTACACTCCGTGGAACGCAGAAGAGATCAGAGCGCATGCAACAATTGTTGTGTTACCGCCCACGGTAACACATAGAAGAACCGAACAGAGGCATGACACGCACACAAAGGAGTAATTACAAGGACATCTGGGGACATTATTGGTTGATTGCATGGACTGTATTAAGATGCACAGGGGCAATGATTATTATGCCAGCTGATGAAACCGCTTTCTGTGGTGAAATGCGTTCTCGACACCTGACTGTACCTTATTTAATTTATTTAAATGTTTTAATAAACCCTTTTTTTTAAGAACAAGTCCCTGTCTTCATGGCAGTTTTTTGGATTTGCCTGTTTGAATAAATCCACAGGCGCTTACCCTCGAGCGTTGGAAGCTCTGCCAAGAGGGAGTTTACAATTGGCATAAAAAATCTTGTATCCATTTATATTTGGATTTACACAAGGAGAGTTTTTTTTCATCCTTTTGTCTTCCATATAACATTGTATATTGTGGCGGTGAGAAACTACTTCAGCAAGGTGTGGGTTACCTTGGAGTCTGAGAAGCCATACCAATTACCCAGATGCGTTAATCCAGTCTGAGCCAGTGCTAGGGCTCAAGATTTGTGAGTGGAATATTGTACACCTTTTTACCCAATTCACTGATTGTGACATATTGCACTATAAAATGTTTTTCTGCTTCTTATATGTTTACCCATATGTGGGCTGCAAATCAATGAAAGACATCTGAACCCTGAGAGCAATTGAATTTGCGCTGACTAGATATGTATGCATCATAGTGAGACCAATGGACTACTACTCACAGCAGCTCTGGTGGTTGTTCCTTTTTTTATTTGCTCATACCAGATCTTGTTCTTTGCTTCAGAGGCATAGGTTTGATCCTTCCACTATAGTAGCTGCTGCTTCTTGTGTTTTTTTTTTTGGGGTATCACAGATACCCCATCCCTGGATTAGTTTTCTGTATTTTCTGAATGTGTTGTCATTTCAATTGATTACAAAAATAAGGCCACCAAAATCTTCAGATCCAGACCCATAAAGATCTTAGTCTGCCCCTGATTATAAGTATCTATTGTATCCTTTAAAACATCTATGTACTTGTCAGTAGTACGACTGTATGGAAAATTCCTTTCAACGACAAATAAAGCAAATCATTCGCATAGTTTCGTTTCAATTTGTGCTATCTCACTTCACTAAAACAGAATCAAGGTATGATGACAATTCCCTGGGCATATATTATATTTTATGTAGTATGTTATTTTTATTGCTAACGGCTTTTGATTTTATGTTTGTGATCTTTAAATATTTGTATTTCTGTGGTCTTTTATTAATTCTTGTCTTTTATGTCTTCCTTCTTGTTTGAGCATGCTTTGAAGGGAAGGTCTATGACAATGTAAAGATTGGAGATTGCAATAGAGGAAGAGAAATGGGTGAGATTAGGGGCGTGAATATGGTTCAAAAAGGGTCTGGCAAGAGGAAGGGGCATGAGCAGGGTCTGAGTGGGGATAGGAGCGTTTAGTGGGTATGGTCCCTGTCATGTAGTTTAACATAATGTCCCCCTGTATACTACTCACAACCATTTCTGTCATATTTGTATCAAAGGGAATTTGCTCGTTGGAAGGTGAGGAATGTGGCAATAGATCGAAAGGAGCCTCTTCAAAGAACATTGCCACTTATGCCTGAGTTCCAGCACAGTCTGCGACTTCTTGGTCGGAGGCCAACATCCCAGCAGATTATTGAAACTATAATCAAGAAGTATGGTACCCACATTTTGGTCTCCGCCACACTAGGAGGTGAGAAAACATATACTTTGTAAATATTGCACATAACTTAATGGTCAGATGTAAACTGCACAATAGTTTACACTATTCAAAGTAAAGGACCAGAGATCTACAGGGAAGAAAAACAGAGTGAGATGGATCACCCACTAAACTTTATATTAGTGTTAATTTAGTCAACTAAAATATGACTAAAGGTAAATGGCATTTTAGCCCAAGGACTATATCTAAAACTAGAATAAAAATTGTCCCTCCCTAACATTTTCATCTAGTTCTTATTAGTAAAAATAAAATTGATTTTCATCATAAGTAGTCATCATAACAGTTATAGTCTCGTTTTTGTCACAAGTATAGACAACTGTTTGACAAAAATCACTAGTCAACTAAATTAACACATTTTTATATATATTTTTAAAGTAAGCCTAACTAAAATTTGTACCTCACATGGTTTAGACATATTATTGTCATCTTAACTTCAGTACTAATTGAACGCTTTTAAATTTTAAGCCTTCAACCCCATGCATGAGGGGTTATAAAGGAGAATGAAAGGGTTTAGCAACCAGTAGTAAATCCAGGTAGGAAATCCTATACAGATGGCTCTGTGCAGGTGATTACATTTCATGGTCACATAGCAACAAAACCAACTACGGGCCCTATGCCAATGTTTGTTCCAATTTAATCAGAGCTGTTGTAAATTTACCAGAGCCATTATAGAGCACTATTCCGCCCCTTACGCTAAAATGGGGACACTAAATGGTGAAAATCTGCGCCTGCAGGGCCACAGAGTGAATGCAGAGAGAGACTGAGGACTATTTGCCCCAGTCTGACTTTGCTTCCGGCGGCCAGAAGCAGCAGATTGGGCTGCCATCATCACCATGGGTGAGAGGTGAGTATCGGATTTATTGGGGGGGGGGGTTAAGCTGGTGCTAACTGAATCAGCTTTTGGGTCCCGTAAAAAAATCAGTTAACTCATCAGTGCGGTAATTAGCGCTAAGACTTTGTTAAACACTACTTATCCTAGCGTTAACTACTGATTGTGCTCCCCATGTTAAGTATAAGTGCGCAAAATACAGTAAGCTCGCACAAGCTAGTGCAATCACTGATGCGCTGATTTTATAACTGTTTAGCGTTAGGAAGGTAATACGGGGGGCATGTGATGAAGTCACTTATCCTGACGTTAATGCTTACTCACCCGAACGTTACAGTTAGGATTCACTAGGAAAAAGTGCCCATAGTCTGTGGAGTTGTTAAGTTTACAACAGCTTTGGTTAAGTTTGCACCAACTTTGGAATACTCCCCTAAATTGGTTAAACCCAAATCTAAAACAGTGTTCTTTGGCTGTTACTTTATGTCATGCTCTCCAAAGCAGACTCTCCATTTCACCCGCTCTGTCTTTTTATTCCTTTCCGTGTCTGTGTCTCTATTTTTCCATCTTTGGCTGTCTTTTCCTATACCACTGTTTGGTTGGCTGTTTATTTCTCTTCCTCTCGATTTCTGTCTGTGTTCCATATGTGGATCCCAAATTCACAGAGACAAAGAGTCAATTGAGACACTTACAGGGTTATTCAAAGAGATACTAATTGTGGCCGAAAGGTAACCGAACAGTGAAATTCAGCGTACCTCTCCTGGTCATTCAGCTATTCAGAGAGCAGGCAGTTTGCCAAATCCTGGAGAATTGCCTGCACATACAGTGCCTGTTTGTTGCCTGTTCAAGGCCAGTGAAATCCCCATAGAGGAGCAATGCTTTGTCTATTCAGAGAACAAAAACCAGCAGTGAAAAGTTGCCGATTTGCCCTGCCCTGGTTTCATTCGACAGGTTTATTCAGAAGAATCCCATAGGCTTCAATGTTAAGAAATATTCCCGTTTTAATTCAATATCTAATAAACCGTTGATTATAATATCCTGTAGTAAAAAGTCTCTTTATAGATTTTTTAGGATCTTTTAGGCATTTTTCAGGATTTTTTTGCAAATTTTTTTTCGTTTTTTTTAAATTGTTTTTTCTGTAACAGCCCTTTTTATTATCATTCATTGGACCTTATTTGTAAATTTCAGACATTTTAATTCTGTAGTTTCTTTGCAAACAGCGTTTCACTTTTCAAACATTCAAGCGTACTGTTTTTTATTTTTTTCACTCCATTCGTCTGCGGTGTCGGCTTTTTCCAGCGGCTGCTCTGCGATCGGGGGCTGCTCGGGTTTCTCCAGCGTGTTTGGATGTTTTTGTGGGTTTCGGTGTACGTTCGCCGGGTTTTTTCCGGTGAGTGTTCGTCGGGTTTGCGGCGGCTTTTCCCTGCACTACGATGGCCCTATGGTGCTTGCTGAATACACCGCAGAGTCGCAGAAATGGGATCACCAAATCGCACCGAATTGAAGAGAACAAAATGTTACCGAACGTGCAGTGACTTTTCGATTCTCTTTGAATAACTCTGTTATATTTAATGAATAGACAAGCCTTTTGACCTACAGAATAGTTAGATGTCACTGAGCGGAGACAATCCAGTTATCCAGAAGAATTTTTCCTGGGTTTTAGCGAGTCACTCTTCTGCAGTGGGAGAAAAGTAATAGATTCCCTTTTCACATGCCCTAAACCACTGTTTGGCAGAGTCATTTTCTTAATGGAACTCAAACAATGTAGATGTCAGCCTCTTACGAACAGGCTAAGGACCACTGCAGTGAAGGACACACATAACTAGCCACTTAAGGAGTTAACATCTTCTGACCAAACACTATTGGCATATACATGTCAATTATGTATGTCTTTAACTATTGTCTTGATTGACAGTTGTTTGCATGTCATATGGCTATTTCCTTCCTATGATTCTGTTTTTTATCATGTGTTCTAGTTAACCCCTTCACTATCGAGATTGAGATATCTCAGCCTTCAAAGGTAGCGTCCGGTGCCCCGATATATCATGGGCTGCAGAAGGTGCCCCTAAAGTTTTAGTCCTGTGGTCATAATGTCCAAAGAGCTAAAACTGTCAAATCGACTGAAGAATGCCCTGCTATTGTGCATTCAGCAAGCTGATACAGAGAACAAAAAAATTGAGCTGCAACTGAAACGTCTGTGACTCAATTTGGCAGTAGATGGCTCCATCTACTGGCCAAATAGGTTATTTACAGTAAGAAATACAATTGGTATATGCCCAAATATTTCTTACTGTATAATTAATTAAAATGATTTTACAAAAAACACTAGTTTCTGACAATGATTTTTGGAAAATCATTTAGTAGTGAAGGGGTTAATTATACTTTGTCTTTGTTTATCTGTTTACCTGCTCAACCTACTGCTAAATCTAGGTCAGACATTCAGACCTAGCTCAGACATACTGCCTGCTAAAACAGGGACTCTAAGGAGGAAAACCTGCGCCTGCAGGTTTCTCCATAGCGTCCCCATTTTAGCTCCATATTACGGGGCTCTGATTCAGCAGCCTGCCCCGTAATGCAGCGCTAAGCCTCAGGATGCTCGTGGCAGCCCTAAGCACTGCCGCATGCATCCCCTCCAAGGAGTCCATAGGACTCAATTGAGGCTTAGACTGCCAGTCACATAACCTGCAGGATCTCGCAGGAGGGAGAATGGGAACTTTTTCCCTGTCTCACTCTGCTCCCGGCAGCCAGAAGAGGTTGATCGAGCTGCCGTTCTCACCGTGGGATGAGAGGAGAGGATGTGATTTTTGGGGCGATTTGTAGCTGGTGATAACTCATTCCGCAGAAGCGGAACCAGTTAGCACCAGTTCCTAGCTGTAGTCAGTGGCGACTCTAGGAGCAATATATAGGGGGGGGGCACATAAGAAACCACAGTCAAAACTGGGGGGGGGCACTAACAATTTTCGCCACTAAATCATACCACTGAAAAATCCGTAATCCCAGAGTAATGTGATGCAATGATACATAAATTCAATATTTTATTTGATGCAATTGGGCAGTTTTTACCAACGTCCGATAACGGCTTCAGTGACTCCAATTGTCAGGGTCACTACGCTCTGGCCCCTGGCACCCCCTTTAAGCCCTGAACACATGGAATATGCAGGTTCCTGGACTTTCTGACAGACCTCTATTGCCTTCAAGCCCTGGAGCCGCACCTGAACTCACCTTGATCTGATGAGACCTGCATAAGAGGAAGCTACGCCCTCCTTGCTATGCTTCCACATTGAAGTCCCTGGCTGTCCTTCTGATACACTCCTGAATTCCACAGACTGCTCCTTGTATCCACATTGCTGAATCCTCCATTGTACTATGTGGACATTCAAACTACATACCCAGGGCCAGTGCTAGACTATTTTGTGCCCTAGGCAAGACCAGCTACTTGCGCCCCCCCAGAAAAAATTGTTAACTGTTGAAATATGGGGCGAACACACACACGGGATGTCCGCTCGGGGGGGGGGAGACACACAGACTGACGAGGGACACACTGTGCACTGGGGCCGCACACGGTCATTCAGTGCCCACCTTATCTTTCCACTGGTCGGGCTCGGGATCTGTCTGTGTTTCTTTCTTTCCTCTGCCCTCTGTGCCTCTTTCCTTCTTATGTTCCCTCTTTCTGTTGCCTTTTCGTTCATCTGCCTCTTTCTTTCATCTGCCTCTTTCTTTCATCTGCCTCTTTCTTTCATCTGTTTCTTTTTTTCCTTTCTTTCTCTCTTTCGTGCCTTTCTTTTGTGCCATGCTTTCTGTCTTCTGTGCCTTGCTCTCTTTATTCTGTGCTTTCCTTCTGCCTCTTTTTTTCCTTAATCCGCCTCTGGTGGTGACGCACGTCGTCCGGTGGCACTTGCATGTCACCATAAGATGACCACCTTCTGCGCCGCTAGCGTGGGACCGCGAGTTGACAATGTATGCTTTGCGAGCCGCCACTGCCAGCTACACGAGCTGCACAATGAGGAATGGGTACACTAATGGAACCCGGGTTGGGGCTCGGCTGCACCCCTAAGCGGCAGTGTGCCCTAGGCGGTTGCCTACCTTGCCTAGTGGGAGCACCGGCCCTGCTAAGAAGGGGCTGTAAATCTCACCAGCTGAAAGGGAGAACACAGCGATCCATCGGCAGAAAGATCAATCAGCTCCTCTGCCTGCCCGACAGAGGGGAGGGAGTAGCTGCAGGGTGAAACTTTCAGCTTTTCAATAAGCGCTGCTTGATCTCCAACACAGAGATGGGGTACATTGGCGACTGTGACAGGCTTACGCAAACTATGATCATACTTTGTAAACTGAATCCCCATCATTTTACCTCAGTCAGTTTTTGAAAAGTGTTTTTTTTTTGCAGAAAATGGTGGATGAAGGTGGTCATTGATATGGAGTGCTCTTTTTTGGTGTTTTGTATTTAAAGTCTGAGATGCACTCGCTTGTTTTGCAAGTTTAGGTTGAGTGCAACCCCCCCTGTGGTTTGTTTTATACATACGGAGAGCTGACTACTCTCATGGGTATGCACCCCTCCCTGTTCAAGGGTGTGTCCCACTGTGACAGCCTATGATGGCCAGTGCCTGTTGGGGGAGCTCCAGGGTGAGTAGATCCTGTAAATGCAGATACGGTCAAGTTAGATAGGACCTGTCAACGATGGTACATTGGCGACTGTGACAGGCTTACGCAAACTATGATCATACTTTGTAAACTGAATCCCCATCATTTTACCTCAGTCAGGTTTTTTGAATTTTTGAAATGTGTATTTTTTGCAGAAAATGGTGGATGAAGGTGGTCATTGATACGGAGTGCTCTTTTTTGGTGTTATATATGTACAGTATATGTGTAATGATAAAGTATTCACATTTTATTCAACATAAACTTTTAAATATTTGGATATCCTATGGGAATATTGTATTCAATACACATAAGATAGACACTTTTGAGCACACACACGAAAATTTAAATAAATAATTAATAGACATGTTGTCAAATCATGTCACTTGTGATCCAGGAGGGCACAGGGCTTATAGGTTAAAAAGTTGAATGCCACATGTGTTAAAGCTGCTTTGTTTGGTTGAGGCGAGCTGAGTGGAGAAGTGTCGATGTGCATTGGAGGTTTCCTGCGCTGCCGGAGGTCATCTGTCAGGTCCGTTCACAATTAGTTACTGGAAGAAGATACTGTATGGATCGCGGAAGTTCATTCTGTGTATGTCCAAGATGGCGGCGCCTACAATAGCGGAATGGGATGGAGGCGTGAATCGCACGCCAAGCAATTACAGTGAACATCTGGAACCAATTTATTTGTCTAAGGACAGTATAAAGTGAATGTGGGGACATGCCATTATTATATCAGCTGATGAAGCCGTGTGACAAGGCAAAACTCATTCTGGCATGCTGCTTTATTGTTTTTAAACTTATATTTTATTAAAATCTTTATTCCTTATTACTGCCGTCCTTGCAAAATTCCTGGTGGTTTTTTATTGGGTTTCTCCAGCAAAATGAAAAAACGCATTGGGTGCTTTCTTAGAGCTATGGAAGCTCCTCCAAAAGTAAGTGAGAAATTGGCTGAAAACAGGGGCGGATCCAGTCTCGGGAGGGGCACTGACAGAAAATAAGGTGTTTTAGCAGAGAGCCCAACTCACGAGAATTTACAGAGGGCCCGGCTCACAGGAGCTTACAATCTAGAGGAGCAGAGGGCCCGGCTCACAGGAGCTTACAATCTAGAGGAGCAGAGGGCCTGGCTCACAGGAGCTTACAATCTAGAGGAGCAGAGGACACCCAGGAGCTTACAATCTAGAGGAGCAGAGAGCACCCAGGAGTTTACAATCTGGAGGAGCAGAGGACACCCAGGAGTTTACAATCTAGAGGAGCAGAGAGCACCCAGGAGTTTACAATCTAGAGGAGCAGAGAACACCCAGGAGTTTACAATCTGGAGGAGCAGAGAGCACCCAGGAGTTTACAATCTAGAGGAGCAGAGAGCACCCAGGAGTTTACAATCTGGAGGAGCAGAGGACACCCAGGAGTTTACAATCTGGAGGAGCAGAGAGCACCCAGGAGCTTACAATCTAGAGGAGCAGAGAGCACTCAGGAGCTTACAATCTGGAGGAGCAGAGAGCACCCAGGAGCTTACAATCTGGAGGAGCAGAGGGCACCCAGGAGCTTACAATCTGGAAGAGCAGAGGACACCCAGGAGTTTACAATCTAGAGGAGCAGAGAGCACCCAGGAGTTTACAATCTGGAGGAGCAGAGGACACCCAGGAGCTTACAATCTAGAGGAGCAGAGGACACCCAGGAGCTTACAATCTGGAGGAGCAGAGGACACCCAGGAGTTTACAATCTGGAGGAGCAGAGGACACACAGGAGCTTACAATCTAGAGGAGCAGAGGGCACCCAGGAGCTTACAATCTAGAGGAGCAGTTTACAGACTCATATCTGAGAGGTTTATTACTGTGCAGCTCTAGCTTTGTTATACACCCTGGAGGAAGGATCAAACTCTCAGGGACCCATTACTTACCTCCCTGGTGTCCCTGCATGAGGCTCCAGCCCCTCTCTCCTCTGATCCTGTTGCTCAGCCTCAGATCCAGCCCTTTCGTGGCTGTCAGGCAGGCATGGAAGGAGACAGGCTCAGCCACATGGTCACTGGGAAAAGGATCACACGCCCCTGACACATGACTGGGAGGGGCAATCCTCAGTGCTTCTGCTCAGTGTGTGGCTCTGCAAATCACCATGTCTGCATTCACTGCACACATCGTGATTTGAGTTCTGGAGGTCAGCCTGGCATCTGCACTGCTGGGGGGGGCAATTGCCCATTGCCCCCCCTGGATCCGTCCCTGGCTGAAAACTGACTGCTTTTTAAAGCACCATAGATCTGCACTAGGGGTTCCTCCTCTCTTTTTTGCTTTTATTCCATGTGGAGAAAAAATCCTGAATAAGGTGTATGGGCCAACTGAAAAATTAGAAGACAACCCACAGGTGTGGACCCACTCAGAGCCAGTGCTAGGGCTCTTTGTGAGTGGAATCAATAATACACATTCACATATGTAATCCATGTGTACTGCACCATAATTATTATTTTGTCTTTATATAGTTAATTGAAAATATTGAGAGACACCGGAAAAACCCTGCTAACATTGAGTTGCGCTGTACCAGGTTGTATATATACACACATATACAAGTCAGTCCCTTTCACATCACATTTTAGTCCCTTTCATCCCCAAACCTCAGAGAGGGAGAGGGGGAAAGGGGAGAGAGGGGGAAAGGCGAGAAAGGGGAGAGAGGGGGAAAAGGGAAGAGAGGGGGAAAGGGGAGAAATGGGAGAGAGGGGGAAAGGGGAGAGAGGGGGAAAGGGGAGAGGGGGAAAGGGGAGAGAGGGGGAAAGGGGAGAGAGGAGGAAAGGGGGAGAGGGGAAGGGAGAGAGGGGGAAAGGGGAGAGAGGGGGAAAGGAGAGAGAGGGGGAAAGGAGAGAGGGGAGAAGGGGGAAGATCGGGAGAAGGGTGGAAGAAGGGGGAAAGGGGGAAGAGGGAGAAGGGGAGAAGAGGGGAAAGTGAGGAGAAAAAGGGGAGGGTTGGAGGTGGAAGAGGTGAAAAGGAAAGGGGGACAGTGAGAGGGAGATGAGAAGAGTGTAGAGGGGGAAGGGTGGAGAGGGAGGAGGACTAGGAGGAATGGGGTGGAGGAGAGAGGGGGGGAAGAGACAGAGTCCTGCTCTGTCTGTATTACCCAGCTCCTTCTACCAGCTCCTCAATCCTTCCTCCCTGTCCCAGCAGCTCCACATGTCACAGCCAGCATGCACATGGTCCACCATTGGTGGAGCCTCTTATAAATCTCGGCTCACACTACTTTTAGGTCTGTGCCTAACCTTGCTGTCAAGAGTGGTCAGCTGGTGCTCCTCAAGATGTCCCCATACGTTTACAGCATACAGAAAAAATAAAGTCGGGTACGTGGCTTGGCCATCATCCAGGATGGCAGCATGCTAGGAGAGCTCTGGGAACAGCAGGTTACAGAAGTTTTAAAAAAGGCTGAAATTGATATTTGGACAATACCACACACAGAGCAATTGTCACTATACTACCCAAGGCATAATGTATTCGAAAATGGCAGGGAAAAATTCAGGTTCTGTGAAGAAAACTGACAGAAGCAGATCGCCGCAGAATAAGCAAATTGAGGATAGGCCTCAATCCAGCAAGCAGGCCTCACAGTCCTCTCAGGCAGCAGCAAGCATCAATAAAGATACAGATGGACCTCCATCCTTATCGCAGATGATGGCACTATTTGAGAAGTTTCAAGCAAACCTGCATCTTGAAATCCGCAATGATATCGCCGTGATTAGAAAGGACGTTAATGAACTTTCGATACGTACAGATCGAATCACAGCAGACATAACATCTGTTTCAAACACCAGTGAAGTTTGTGCAAGTAAGGTAACACAGCTAGAAGTACCGGCTGGGTGGAGTAGAGGTAACATCACTGCTCTGCGCGGAGAGAGCCTGTGGAGACATGGGTTCGATCCCGACGAACACCTCTTCAGTAAGTGTCCTTGGGCAAGACACCTAACGGTGCATACTCCCTACCCAGGACATACTTGAAAATGAGAGCAATCTCAATGTATCCTTCCTGGTAAAATCCTTTCTCCAAAACAAAACTGGACTTTGTTTTAACCAAACTTGCAGATTTAGAGGACTGTAGTAGACAAAATAATCTGAGATTCAGGGGTATACCTGACTCAATCACGCCCTCAGAGTTACATGGTTATGTTAGGGCTATACTACACTCAGTTATGCCTAATTCCAATTTCTAGCCCTTAAGAAAATACATAACAATAGACGAGGTGGGGATATGACTAGGAAGATTGGACAAGAAGACATGAAGCGTATTTACGAGTTTGATTCCATGCACCCTAAAGGACTGAATATGGATTTTGAACTCTGCCACTTTCTATGACCATTTATACTGAAACCATCACACTTCCAGTCCCCCCTCTTGTCCTCCGGATATACGTGCCTCCATCTTCTACATTAAAGCAACCTCCTCGCACCACTAATATGCAAATACCATTGTATTTGCAATATTGTATATCTACCCTCCTTCTTAAAAGACATAAAGATTTCTCTCCGATCTTGATGTCAAAAGACATAAAGATTTCCCTCCAATCTTGATGTCCCTCGACCAAACTACTCACCATCCTCCATCTAGCACTTACTCACTGGACTCGAAAACAACCTATAAAAGCCATGAGTCTATTTCGAGTCCATACTATAACACCATTAAGAATACAGCTTATATAGCATGTACCCAGTTCTAGCCTGCATCATTAGAGCATCAACGACTAAGACAAATATTCTGCATATTCGCAATACAGAACCTAACATTCATCTAACCTCAATTAATCCCCCATATATGGATCCAAACCATCTCGAAGATGCATATACATAAGCACTAGGAATTTTATGCTTATATGAATTAATTTCCAGCTAGATTTTCATATGTTGATACTCCTCATGGTCCCCGCTATCTTTGTTTCCACTTTTTATTCCCCTTACACTACCACCGCTGTATGCTACTGTAAGGTATCAATATGTACATCAATATGCCCACCAAAGACAAAGCAGCCATCGAATTACGAACAATATATAACCATTCCCATGCCCATACATCCAAAGATTTCTCTGCTGATGAAATCGAAACGAAAAATATTGCTCTGATTGGTGGAGAAGGAGCGTGTGACCCAGCAAACTGTCCAACTGTACCCGCATGCGTAATAAGACCACACGCAAAGAGGTTCTCAAAGGCAGCACATATACGCATGCGCGCAGACGAAAGTGAAAGACGGATGAACCAATAGGAAGCCTGGAACGACTTATGCCGCAAGATAAAGCTGATATTAGGGGGTATTGCCACCGGCAAAACGCGTCCTGTGGACCCCCCCCCCAATCGATTGAACTTTTATCTAACATTTATTGTCTTGTTTTGTTATGCCACTGTAAGTCCAATAAACCCCTTTTTGCTTTTATACTACGTCTCCCATCATCCTTACACACTGAAAATGGTTTTCTGAGATCCATGTGAACGGAGGTAAACAGGAATCCCGGGCCGTGCAGTTCAAGGAGAGGAGCATAGGAGCAGAAAGAAGGGAAGTTTGGCCACCTTTATGGGCTAACAAAGCACAAAGTTTGAGCTAAGACTACATCTAGCTCCTTACCACGTAAGTGCGATTCTAGTCTTTGATTTGTTCTTTAATCATATATCAGAACGCACTCTCCCCCGTGTTGTTGTCTTGCTTATATTTTGGAGGTGAAGGAGAAGCAGAGGCACTTGAAATGAAAAAGATTCACCGCACTAGAAATTAATGCACGTGATTGACCGCATCTGCAGGCACACGGACACCCTGAAATATAGGACATCTATAGGCAACACAGAGCCTAAAGGTTTTTCCCATAAGACCAAGAACAAGTGTATCTCCATCAATTTGTATTAAATCACTGAGCATCTGCGCATACAATTCGATATCTATTGACACAAGTAATAATATATGCAATATATCCTCAGCCTGCATGTATTTGTTCGCAACGAGCAGCGCTCAGAGTCCTACTGTTTTATCCCAGTGAGGATATCACTCTCTGACTTTTTATACAAAGAAACTTTGCACATATAAAAACAGTGACTCTCACATCCACAAGAGGGCAGTAGATCCTGTGATTGACTCACAAGATCGTCCTCTCGTTTCAGGTTTTCTCTCTATAACTTATACAGTATACACAGATTCCAAGGATAAGGCGCCAATAGAGGGTATCCCTCCCCCTACACTCAGTTATGCCTAATTCCACAGACTTAGATTTAACTATTGATAGAGCACATCGCTTACCAAAGTCCCCCAAAGCTCCTAAACGTGCTCCTAAGGATACAATTGCCAGAATCCACTTTTATAAAGTTAAAGAGAATTACCTTCAAATAGTACCGAGGCAAGGATTCCCTAAAGAGTTTGAACATATTAAAGTGTTCCAAGACCTGTCTCCCATGACTCTTAGTAAGAGACGGGAGATTTCCCCCTTGACATCTGTTTTGCAAAAGATGGAGATAAGGTACAGATGGGGATTCCCCACTAAACTGTTATTCCGTCATAATGGACAGAACATGATTATATCCTCTACAAAGGAAGCCATTCAAGTACAGTGGCAAGAAAAAGTATGTGAACCCTTTGGGATTACGTGGAGTTTTGCATGAATTGGTCATAAAATGTGCTCTGATCTTCATCTAAGTCACAACAATTTGAAAAACACAGTCTGCTTAAAATAATACAACACAAACATATGTTTTCATGTGTTTATTGAACAGAACATGTAAACATTCACAGTGCAGGGTGGAAAAAGTATGTGAACCCCTAGCCTAATGACTTCTCCAAGAGCTAATTGGAGCCAGGAGTGAACCAACCTTGAGTCCAATCAGTGTGATATTATTGGATGTGTTGCTGAAAGCTGTCCTGCCCTTTAAAAACACATACCAGTTTTGCGTTTACTGGTTTCAAGAAGCACTGCCTGATGTGAACCATGCCTCGCAGAAAAGAGCTCTCAGAAGACCTACGATCAAGAATTGTTGACTTGCATGAAGCTGGAAAGGGTTACAAAAGTATCTCCAAAAGCCTTGATGTTCGTGTGTCCACGGTAAGACAGACTGTCTACAAATGGAGAAAGTTCAGCACTGTTGCTACTCTCCCTAGGCATGGTTGTCCTGTAAAGATGACTGCAAGAGCACAGCGCAGAATGGTTAATGAGGTAAAGAAGAATCAGAGTGTCAGCTAAAGACTTACAGAATTCTCTGGCACATGCTAACATTTTTGTTGACACATCTACAATAAGGAAAACATTAAACAAGTATGGAGTACATGGGAGGACACCACGGAGGAAGCCATTGCTGTCCAAAAAGAATATTGCAGCACGTTTGAAGTTTGCAAAAAAACACCTGGATGTTCCACAGCACTACTGGCAAAATATTCTGTGGACAGATGAAACCAAAATTGAATTGTTTGGAAAAAACACACAACACTATGTGTGGAGAAAAAAAGGCACAGCACACCAACATCAAAACCTCATCTCCACTGTAAAACATGGCGGAGGGAGCATCATGGTTTGGGGCTGCTTTGCTGCCTCAGGGCCTGGACGGATTGTTGTCATTGATGGAAAAATGAATTCCAGAGTTTATCAAGACATTTTGCAGGAAAACGTAAGACCATCTGTTCGCCAACTGAAGCTCTGCAGAGGATGGGTGATGCAACAGGACAATGACCCAAAGCATACAAGTAATTCAACAAAAGAATGGCTTCAACAAAACAAAATACGCCTTCTGGAGTGGCCCAGTCAGAGTCCTGACCTCAACCCGATTGAAATGCTGTGGCATGACCTTAAGAGAGCGATTCACACCAGACATCCCAAGAATATTGCTACTCTGAAACAGTTTTGTGAAGAAGGGTGGTCCAAAATTACTCCAGATCGTTGTGCAGGTCTGATCTGCACCTACAGGAAACGTTTGGTTGAGGTTATTGCTGCCAAAGGAGGGTCAACCAGTTATTAAGTCCAAAGGTTCACATACTTTTTCCACCCTGCACTATGAATGTTTACATGTTCTGTTCAATAAAATCATGAAAACATAATGTTTGTGTTGTATTATTTTAAGCAGACTGTGTTTTTCAAATTGTTGTGACTTAGATGAAGATCAGAGCACATTTTATGACCAATTCATGCAAAACTCCACGTAATCCCAAAGGGTTCACATACTTTTTCTTGCCACTGTAGCTTCCAAATGAAACTCACCCCAGTTGACCCACAAACACCAGACCGTCTTAAGAAGATTAGAAGAACAGAGCTACCTCATGATTAATTCACAAAACTGTCTATAGATGCTTAAATGGAATGACATTTCCTGCTTCTGAACAATTATAAAATAGATTCAAATTGGTATTTTCTACAATTCGACAAATACATGTCATTCTTAGGAACGCTTTGGGTGAATGGCTGTTACAGTATACAAACAAGTTGAAAGATTCTTCTACATAGGACTTACAATGTACAACTCCTATGGATCATCACGAGACCATCGTATAGATTTGAATGGGTTTGTATGGACTCGAATAGACTTGAATGCTTGGAAAAAGAAAAGGGTCAAAGAGTGAAAAACGAAGAAAAGTTTGATAGTTTATTCGAAGTATATTTATTATATAGCCTTGCTTCATAACACCGGATACAAGCCTAGGAGGTTTATGCAATTGTTCCAGTTCTATATGTTCACTGATGAACACAGAAAGGTTTAATGACGTAGGAAGGAAAAAAAAAAACTTAATTATTTTTGCATAGATATTAATATGTCTAGTGTGTGTGTGAATGTATATGCATATGTGTCTCTTGACATTCTGCAACACAGAGGCTTGTAAAAAGGGAAAAAAATAAAGGAATCGGACTTTCCTCAGGACATATGTATGTATGTGTATATATATATATATAGTATTAAAAGTTATTAGCCTATAAGATAAGGTTAATGAGTTCATGAAATCCTGCTCTTCCCGTTAGACTCTCCTACTCCCCACAACTATGGACCTTAAATTTTTTTGCAGGAGGGGAATTTTTTACTCTCCTCCTTCTAGCCCATATTCTTTTATAAATACTTTATTTTTTATTTTCCTTTCCTTGTTTTTTCCTCCCTACCATCCATCAGCATGCATCGAGCAACAAGTAGTATACCACCAGACATTGTTGCCAGGTTTTTTATTAAGTACCAAAATTTGTTAAATCCTCTTATTGTTGACATGCTAACAGCCCCTGACAAAATTATTCCACCACAACATTCACTCTCAGATCCATTTGTGTTCAAAATTGGAGAGTGGTATCATTTAATGCCAGAGGGCTGAATATTTGGCACAAAAGGAAAATGCTTTATAAAGAGGCTAAATCTCTTAAAGCGGCTGTCCTATGTGTGCAAGAAACACACTACAAATGTGACCAGGTTCCTAAAACCGTAGCTAAACAATATCCTATTCAATTTCATTCATATTATAATAGAAAGGTAAGAGGTGTTTCCCTTTTTTTAGTAAACATGTAGCTGTGTCAACCGATAAATAGGGATGAGCTGTTCGGTTCGGACGGTTCGGAGTTCGTACCGAACTTAGCCTGTTCGTGAACTCCGAACATTTCCGGGTGTTCGCCACATGTTCGACCACAATGCACCAAAATGGACCACAATGCACTTTCCCACTGGCCTGAACCTCGGAATTGGCTACAGCCTTGCACCTGACCAGGTCTGGTGCAAGACAGGTTCAACACTATGCCAATCGTGGCTCAGAGTCCTGATTGGGCAAATTTTGGGACAACAGCAGAAATTTGCTGCAGACCCCAACGTTGCTATTTGTAATCTATGTCAGATGAGGCTTAAGCATGGGAAAGACACCGGACACTTGGGTACCATGTGCTTGAGGCGACATATGACCTCCTGCCACACATCCTGTAGGCGCAAAACTTTGTGTAGGTCCTCCTCATCCTCATCTGTCTCTACCCCCACTGTATGTCCTGCCATGTCATTGCCTACAACCTCCACTGACAGGGATGATGCTACAGTAAAGGATGTACCAGGTCCTTCCTCACAATGTGACAGCATCCCATCAGCTGAAGATTTACGCAGTCAGATTATGTTGCCGCAGCTGCTGCAGCGTAAGAAAAAATATAGTCCCAACCATCCCCAAGCACAGCGTCTAAATGCCAGCTTAGCAAAATTACTCGCATTGCAGCTGCTGCCTTTCCAGCTGGTGGACTCTGCTCCCTTCTGTGAATTTACTGAATGTGCTGTACCACAGTGGCAGGTTCCAAAACACCATTACTTTTCACCCAAGGCCATTCCAGCGCTATACCAGCACGTGGAAGACAATGTTATCGAGTCATTGGGAAAGGCAGTCAGCAGCAAGGTGCATGTGACTTTAGACACGTGGTCCAGCAAGCATGCACAGGGTCGTTACATTTCCTTCACGGCACACTGGGTAACTCTGATTGCAGCTGGGAGGGATCCAAGACGGGGCTCTGTGCTGTGCTTGAACAGCACCACTCTGTGCTTGTTCATCGACCACGCCTCCAGAAAGCTGCTTGTATGAGGTCTGTCTACTCCACCACCACCACCTCTCCCTCTTCCTCTTCCTCCTCCTCCTCCTCCTTCTGTGTCTCTGGCGAAGTGGCAGTTAAACCGACGCCTGACAGGGTCTACGCAATGGCTCAAGCAAAAAGAAGCCATACTGTGCTTGAGCTGGTTTGTTTAGTGGACAGGAGCCACACCGGGCCAGAAATTCTGTCAGCTCTGCAGGGGCAGGTGCAGAGATGGTTAACACCACGTCAGCTTCAGCTGTGAATGATCGTCTGTGATAATGACAGCAACCGTCTCTCCGCCCTACGCAAGGGTAAATTGATGCATGTACCATGCCTAGCACACATCCTAAATCTAGTGGTACAGCGTTTCCTAACCAAGTACCCAGGGCTGGCAGAGCTTCTCAGCCAGGCCAGAAAAGTCTGCAGCCACTTCAGACGGTCATTCCCAGCAAGCATTTTCACCTGGCAGAAATTCAAAGAGAATTTCACCTTCCCACAAACCATCTGATCTGTGACATGCCCACCAGGTGGAACTCGACATTAGCAATGCTGCAGCGTCTGCACAAGCAGCAGATGGCCATCAACGAGTACCTGTGTGAGTATGGCACAAGGACAGGTTCAGGTCAACTTGGTTTCCCCCCCCCACAGTGGCTGATGATTAAGGATGCATGCACTGTACTGTCACCATTTGAGGAGGCAACGAGGATGGTGAGCAGGGACAGTGCATGCATCAGTGACACAATTCCTTTAGTGTTCCTGCTGGAGCACAGTCTGCGGGGAATTATAGATGTGGCCCTAGAGGCAGAGCAGCGGGAGGAAGAGGAGGCCTTCCCTTGCTCTGAAGGCCCCAGTCTTTCCACAGACAGCATTCCAGCGGGTCCTACTCAGATCAGACAGGAGGAGGATGAGGAGGAGGATGGGGAGGAGGATGAGGAGGATGAGGAGGAATATTTAAGTAGTGGGGGCATTGAAGGTGGGGATTCCGCAAAGGAGGGTTTCGTGTGCCCAGAAACACAAAGGCTAGTGCGTGGCTGGGAGGAGGAAGTGCACAATGGGGTCATCCTCATTGACCAGGAAGACTTGGAAGCTAATGCCACCTCCAACCTACGCTGCATGGGCTCCCTTATAATGCAAAGCCTGTTAAAGGACCCCAGGATTCGTGCTATCAAGGAGAGGGATCATTACTGGTTGGCAACCCTTCTTGATCCACGATACAAAGGTAAAGTTGCAGAGCTCATCCTGCCCGCACAGAGGGAGCACAGGATGAAAAAACTTGAGGACGCTCTAAAGCGACACTTGTTCCAGGCACTGGTAGATTACCAAGTGATGACACAGGTGCTTCTGAGGCTGCGGATGATCAGAGGAATAGTGGTGAAAGCCAGGGCCGCTTGACTGATGCATTTTTAATTTTTTTTAGTCCACGACGCCCAGGGACGTCAAATGTAGGCACCCATTGCCATCGTCTTCACCATATGGTGCAGGACTACCTAGGGGCAAGGGCAGACCTGGATACGTTTCCAGCAGATGATCCACTGGCTTACTGGGTGTTGAGATTGGATCACTGGCCAGAACTTAGCCAATATGCTATGCAGCTACTAGGTTGCCCTTCATCTAGCGTGCTTTCTGAAAGGACGTTCAGTGCCGCTGGAGGTTTTGTCACAGACAAAAGAGTGCGCTGTCCACCAACTCTGTAGACCGGCTGACATTTATAAAAATGAATCAGTCCTGGATCAGCAGCTATCAATCCCCTGATGCTGAAGTAACGGTATAGATCGGGGATGTCTTCTGCATTCACAAAACCTCCAGCACTGAACTCTTCCACAATACCACAAAAGGGTTACGGTGTGAAGGCACTTGCTTGCATGAAAGGCACAATATTTGGCTGCACTGACGCCTGTGCCACATTTATATAATTTTAATTTTTTGAACCGCAGGGTAAAACCCTGCACTCTTCCACAATACCACAAAAGGGTTACGGTGTGAAGGCACTTGCTGCCATGAAAGGCGCAATATTTGGCTGCACTGACGCCTGTGCCACATTTATATCACTTTAATTTTTTGAACCGCAGGGTCCAACCCTGCACTCTTCCACAATACTACATAGGGGTTACTGTATGATAGTACTAGCAGGCCTGGCACCAAAAGCACAATATCTGTGCGCACTGACGCCTTTAGCAGATGCATATCTTTTTAATATAGGACCGCAAGGTCCACCCCTGCATTCTTCCACAATACTACAGAGGGGTTACTGTATGATAGTACTTGCTGGCCTGGCAGTCTGGCACCAAAAGCACAATATCTGGGTCCACTGACGCCCATTACCAGATTCATATATTTTTAATATAGGACCACATGGTCCACCCCTGCATTCTTCCACAATACCACAAAGAGGTTACTGTATGAATGCACTTGCTGGCCTGGCACCAAAAGCAGAATATCTGGGTGCACTGACGCCTTTAACAGATGCATATCTTTTTAATATAGGACCGCAAGGTCCACGCCTGCATTCTTCCACAATACTACATAGGGGTTACTGTATGATAGTACTTGCTGGCCTGGCAGTCTGGCACCAAAAGCACAATATCTGGGTGCACTGACGCCCATTACCAGATTCATATATTTTTAATATAGGACCACATGGTCCACCCCTGCATTCTTCCACAATACCACAAAGAGGTTACTGTATGAATGCACTTGCTGGCCTGGCACCAAAAGCAGAATATCTGGTTGCACTGACGCCTTTAACAGATGCATATCTTTTTAATATAGGACCGCAAGGTCCACCCCTGCATTCTTCCACAATACTACAGAGGGGTTACTGTATGATAGTACTAGCAGGCCTGGCACCAAAAGCACAATATCTGTGCACACTGACGCCTTTAGCAGATGCATATCTTTTTAATATAGGACCGCAAGGTCCACCCCTGCATTCTTCCACAATACTACAGAGGGGTTACTGTATGATAGTACTTGCTGGACTGGCAGTCTGGCACCAAAAGCACAATATCTGGGTCCACTGACGCCCATTACCAGATTCATATATTTTTAATATAGGACCACATTGTCCACTCCTGCATTCTTCCACAATACCACAGAGGGGTTACTGTATGAATGCACTTGCTGGCCTGGCACCAAATGCAGAATATCTGGGTGCACTGATGCCTTTAACAGATGCTTATCTTTTTAATATAGGACCGCAAGGTCCACCCCTGCATTCTTCAACAATACTACAGAGGGGTTACTGTATGATAGTACTTGGTGGCCTGGCACCAAAAGCACAATATTTGGGTGCACTGCCACTGACGCCTGTATCAGATTCATATCCTCAGAGGGGCTATGGTGTGACGGCACTGTTGCCGACGCTAAAGGCCCAATTTTAAAGCACCTATTGTTACTTTCATCCAAAGCCTGCATAAGTTTCACAATAATTTAGCCAAAAAATCACTAAACTTTTTCTACGTGTCCGAAAATGTCTCCTCTTTTCATACAGACTGCCGCCCCAAGTAGTTGTTTATGGATAGATTAAAGGAAAAGCATTTACCGTCTTTTGAAACGTAATTTTTTTGTTTTCAAGCGTTTCTATACATCCTAGAAATCCGCCACTTCATGGGCAGGTTATGGGGACCTCCTAGGCACGATGTTTGAAGGAATTTTTCGTTTTTATTTTTAACCCTTATTTCATGGAAAACTCACTGTCCCTTTTAAAAAGTTTATTTTTAAACTTTTTGTCCTTGTTTCCTGTCCCCCAGGGCAATACCCGGACCCCCATACACCTTTTATGGCAAATATCTAGCATATATGCCCTCTTGGAGGGCACTCTAAAAATCAAATTTTCAGCCCCATTGACTTGTATTGAGTTCGGATTCGAACATTTGGAAAGTTCGGGTTCGAATACGAACCGAACTCGGGGGTGTTCGGCTCATCCCTACCGATAAGGTGTTTGAGGACCCTGAAGGGCGATATGTATTGTGGACGGGTAAAGTTAACAATATACCTTATAAGATTATTAATGCATACTTCCCAAACTCCCATCAATTGAGATTCTTGAAAAGGATGACACGTCTTCTGACTAAGTTCCCCAACACTAGAAGTATACTGTGTGGCGATACTAATTTCACTTTAAACTATGATTTAGATACCACTAGGGAAAAAACAAACATTCTCCGGCCATCCAGCCCTAAAAAACTTGCTCAGACTTGTTCTCAATTTATTCATTCTCAGGGCTTGTACGATGTCTGGCGAATGATGCATGAGAATGAAAGAGACTATTCTTACTATTCTGCCTCACACAATATGTATTCGAGGATTGATAGGTTTCTGGTGAGTGAGTCCATTATTCCCTCGGTAGAAAAATGCCTCACTTATGATATCTCCTGGTCAGACCATGCCTTGATATCACTGTGGATTTATGTGGAACACACATAAAGCAGTCCTGCGAGGTTACTACATTCAAAGAGCCTCATATTTAAAAAAACAAAGATCACACAAATTGATGTCATTGGAGAAAGAGCTTTATGACCTTAATAAAATTAACAAAACAAACCCTTCTCCTTCCCTGGCAGTTTAAGGTTCCTCTTCCCACTTAGATTGTAAACTCATGGGGACAGGGCCCCTTAGATTGTAAACTCATGGGATTGATTGTAAGCTCATGGGACCCCTTAAATTGTAAGCTCATGGGGACAGGACTCCTTAGATTGTAAAATCATGGGGACAGGACCCCTTAGGTTGTAAGTACATGGGACCCCTCAGATTGTAAACTCATGGGAACAGGACCCCTTAGATTTGTAAGATCATGGGATATATTGTAAACTCATGAGACCCTTTAGATTGCAAACTCATGGGGACAGGACCTCTTAGATTGTAAAATCATGGGACCCCTTAGATTATAAACTCATGGAATAGATTGTAAACTCATGCGACCCCTTAGATTGTAAACTCATGGGACCCCTTAGATTGTAAGCTCATGGAATAGTTTGTAAACTCATGGGACCCCTTAGATTGTAAACTCATAGGACCCTTTAGATTGTAAGATCACGGGACCCCTTAGATTGTAAACTCATGGAATAGATTGTAAACTCATGGGACCCCTTAGATTGTAAACTCATGGGACCCCTTAGATTGTAAGATCATGGGACCCCTTAGATTGTAAAATCATGGGACCCCTTAGATTGTAAAATCATGGAATAGATTGTAAACTCATGGGACCCCTTAGATTGTAAACTCATAGGACCCTTTAGATTGTAACTCATGGGACCCCTTAGATTGCAAACTCATGGAATAGATTGTAAACTCATGGGACCCCTTAGATTGTAAACTCATGGGACCCCTTAGATTATAAACTCATGGAATAGATTGTAAACTCATGGGACCCCTTAGATTGTAACTCATGGGAACCCTTAGATGTCGCACTTTTCCACTGGCCTGAAGCTTGTAATTGGCTACAGCCTTGCACCTGACCACAGGTCAGGTGCAAGACAGGTGCAAGACTATGCCAATCACAGCTCAGAGTCCTGATTGGGCAAATTTCCCAAAGTCCCGCAGCACACTATAGAAGGCTTCCCTGCCTGCAGCCCCAGCGTGTGAGTTTGCAGGAGTAAATCAGAGGAGATTGTTCTGTCAGGGTGTATAAGTGACGTTGTCGGAGATTTCTGGGAATTAGAATCTGTGTTGGCACTGCCAGGCTATCAGGGACAGTGTGTTTCAGTGAGTTGTAGGAGATTTCTGGGAATTATAATCTGTGTTGGCACTGCCAGACTATCAGTGAGTTCTACCACAGTTCAGCAAATTTGAATCTGTCTTGGCACAGCCAGGCTATCAGGGACAGTGTGTATCACTGACTTAAAGCATTGTACTGGAAAATCGGTATATCTTTGCTATTCTAGATACCATACAATAATACAGTTTAATCAGAGTTCATCTGTTTATAAGTTGAATCTGGCTGTTGCCAGCTATAAGGGTGTTGCAGCCTGCAGTAGAGGAAGTGAATCCGAGAGAGAGAGTAGAGGACATTGGCAGCCTTGCAGGGAAAATATCAGTAAAATCGCCGACTTATATTAGAGTTCTGAATATCTTTAATCTTTATACCAGAGTTGAATCAGACTTCGGTATATCTCCAATCTTTATACCAGAGTTGAATCAGACTTCTGTATATCTCCAATCTTTATACCAGAGTTCAATCAGACTTCTGTATATCTCCAATCTTTATACCAGAGTTGAATCAGAGTTCTGTATATCTTCAATCTATATATCACTCACCATGTCAGAAAGACCAAAAAGGACAGGCAGACGCTCCCACAGATAAGAGGGCAGGCAGCCTCTGTGTCGGAAGGCAGTGCCCCTGGTCGTCGTGGACGTGGTGCATCCTCTGCTTTACCTTTCTAACTGGTGCTGGCCGTCTTATGCTGCAGCAACATACAGAGGATTTGCAGGATTGGCTAACCAGGCCATCCTCATCCTCCGAGTCCTCTGCCCTGCCAGGCTTGTAGTGGTTTACAGTCCACCTCCGCTGCTAAAGCATCTAATGCAGCCTCCATGTCCACAGCTACTCCTGCCATAGCCTCACCAACATACACGGAGGAGTCAGCTGAATTATTTGACTACAATGACAACAGTGACATGCTGCTTGAGGATGCGCAGCAACTACAGTGCTCTGATTCAAACACTGAGGTTGAGGAAGGGAGTATAATAAACCTAGAGGGAGGGGGTGCCAGTGACACACAAATAACTGGCACTCATGTGTCCCCAGCAGCTGTAGCATACTGCCAAGTTGGCTCCAGTGACGAGGAGATAGAGGGTGATGACGATGATGAAGTCACTGACTCCACCTGGGTGCCTGATCGAACACAGGAGTCAAGGGAGGAGGAGGCACAACAAAAATGAGGTAGAACATCCTCTGTGAGCAACCGTAGCCAGTTCAAGACATCAGAAGTAACAGCTGCTCAGGTGCAGAGCGCTGTTGTCTCAAAGCACATGTACAGGAAGTCTGCTGTCTTGGAGTTCTTTTTGAAATGTGCAGCAGACCGCACCGTTGCTATTTGTAATCTATGTCAGAAGAGGATCAAGCGTGAGAAAGACATACCACACTTGGGTACCACGTGCATGAGGCGACATATGATCACCTGCCATGCATCCTGTTGGCACAACACTTAGCATAGGTCCTCCTCCTACTCATCTGTCTCTACCCCCACTATATGTCCTGCCATGTTATTGCCTACAACCTCCACTGACAGGGATGATGCTACAGTAATGGGTGTACCAGGTCCTTCCTCACAATGTGACAGCATCCCATCAGCTGAAGATTTACGCAGTTAGATCACTTTGCCCCAGCTGCTGCAGCGTAAGAAAAAATATAGTCCCAACCATCCCCAAGCACAGTGTCTAAATGCCAGCTTAGCAAAATTACTCGCATTACAGCTGCTGCCTTTCCAGCTGGTGGACTCTGCTTCCTTCCGTGAATTTGCTGATTGTGCTGTACCACAGTGGCAGGTTCCAAAACGCCGTTTCTTTTCACGGAAGGCCATTCCAGCACTATACCAGCACATGGAAGACAATGTTATGGAGTCATTGGGAAAGGCAGTCAGCAGCAAGGTGCAGATGACTTTAGTGCAGGAGGGGTCGGGTCGCATCTATTCCCCGAAAGGTTGGCTGCAACCACCAAATGCATCCAGCTCAACAACATGTGTAGAACATAACAAAGAAAAAACATGACTTTAGACACGTGGTCTAGCAAGCATGGACAGGGCCATTACATTTCCTTCACGGCACACTTGGTAACTATGATTGCAGCTGAGAGGGATCCAGGACGGGGCTCTGTGCTGGAGCTTGTTCATCCACCACGCCTCCAGAAAGCTGCTTGTATGAGGTCTGTCTGCTCCACCACCACCTCTCCCTTTTACTCCTCCTCCTCCTCCTCCTTCTCCTTCTCTGTCTCTGGTGAAGTGGCAGTTAAACCGACGCGTGACAGGGGCTACGCAATGGCTCAAGCAAAAAGATGCCATACTGTGCTTGAGCTGGTTTGTTTAGGAGCCACACCGGGCCAGAAATGCTGTCAGCTCTGCAGGGGCAGGTGCAGAGATGGTTAACACCATGCCAGCTTCAGCTGGGAATGGTCGTCTGTGATAATGGCAGCAACCTTCTCTCCGCTGTACGCCTGGGTAAGTTGACGCATGTACCATGCCTAGCACACGTCCTAAATCTGGTGGTACAGCGTTTCCTAACCAGGTACCCAGGGCTGGCAGAGCTTCTCAGCCAGGCCAGAAAAGTCTGCAGCCACTTCAGACGGTCATACCCAGCAAGTGTTCGGCTGGCAGAAATTCAAAGAGAATTCCACCTTCCCACAAACCGTCTGATCTGTGACATGCCCACCAGGTGGCACTCGACATTAGCAATGCTGCAGCGTCTGCACAAGCAGCAGAGGGCCATCAATGAGTACCTGTGTGAGTATGGCACAAGGACAGGTTCAGGTCAACTTGTTTTTTTTTCCCACCCGCAGTGGCTGATGATCAAGGATGCATGCACTGTACTGTCGGCATTTGAGGAGGCAACGAGGATGGTGAGCAGGGACAGTGCATGCATCAGTGACACAATTCCTTTAGTGTTCCTGCTGGAGCGCACTCTGCAGGGAATTTTAGATGTGGCACTAGAGGCAGAGCAGCAGCAGGAGGAAGAGGAGGCCTTCCCTAGCTCTCAAGGCCCCAGTCTTTATGCAGACAGCATTCCTGCAGGTCCTCAGATCAGACAGGAGGAGGATGAGGAGGAGGAGGAGGAGGAATATTTAAGTAGTGGGGGCATTGAAGGTGGGGATTCCTCAAGGGAGGGTTTTGTGTGCCCAGAAACCCAAGGAATAGTACGTGGCTGGGAGGAGGAAGTGCACGGTGCGGTCATCCTCCTCATTGACCAGGAAGACTTGGATGCTAATGCCACCTCCAACCTACACTGCATGGGCTCCCTTGTCCTGCAAAGCCTGGTAAAGGACCCCAGGATTCGTGCTATCAAGGAGAGGGATCATTACTGGTTGGCAAGCCTTCTTGATCCATGATACAAGAGTAAAGTTGCAGAGCTCATCCTGCCCTCACAGAGGGAGGACAGGATGAAAAAACTTGGACGCTCTAAAGCGACACTTGTGTAACACCTTTACAGGCACTGGTAGGTTACCAAGTGATGACACAGGTGCTGCTGAGGCTGCGGATGATCAAAGGAAGAGCGGTGAAGGCCAGGGCCACTTGACTGATGCCTTTTTAAAAATTTTTAGTCCACGACGCCCAGGGATGACAAATGTAAACACCCATTGCCAGCGTCTTCACTGTATGGTGCAGGACTACCTAGGGGCAAGGACAGACCTGAATACCTTTCCAGCAGATGATCCACTGGCTTACTGGGTGTTGAGATTGGATCACTGGCCAGAATTTAGCCTATATGCTATGGAGCTACTAGGTTGCCCTTCATCCAGCATGTTTTCTGAAAGGACGTTCAGTGCCGCTGGAGGTTTTGTCACAGACAAAAGAGTGCGTCTGTCCACCGACTCTGTAGACCGGCTGACATTTATAAAAAATGAATCAGTCCTGGATCAGCAGCTATCAATCCCCTGTGCTGACATCGGGGATCTCTTCTGCATTCCCAATTCCTCCACCACTGAACTCACAATACCACAGAGGGGTTACTTATGGTGTGAAGGCACTTGCTGCCACCAAATGTAAAATATTTGGGTGCACTGCCACTGACGCCTATACCAGATTCATATCATTTTAATATTGGACCGCAGATTCCACCACTGCACTCTTCCACAATACCACAGAGGGGTTACTTACGGTGTGAAGGTACTTGCTGCCACCAAATGTAAAATATTTGGGTGCACTGCCACCTATACCAGATTCATATCATTTTAATATTTGAACGCAGGGTCCAACCCTGCACTCTTCCACAATACTACAGAGGGCTTACGGTGTGAAGGCACTTCCTGCCACCAAATGCAAAATATTTGGGTGCACTGACACTGACGCGTGTACCAGATTCATATCATTTTAATATTTGACCGCAGGGTCCAACCCTGCACTCTTCCACAATACTACAGAGGGGTTACGGTGTGACAGCACTAAAGGCCCAATTTTAAAGCACCTATTGTTACTTTCATCCAAAACCTGCAAAAGTTTCACCATAATTTAGCCAAAAAATCACTAAACTTGTTCTGCGTGTCCTAAAACGTCTCCTCTTTTCATACATGCTGCCGCCCCAAGCAGTTGTTTATGAATAGATTAAAGGAAAAACATTTACCGTAATTTTAAATGTCTTTTTTTTCTTTTTCACGGGCAGATTATGGGGACCTCCTTGGCACGATATTCGAAGGAATTTTTCATTTTTATTCTTTACCTTTATTTCATGGAAAACTCACTGTTCCTTAACCCCTTAAGGACCTCTGACGTACCCTGTACGTCCTGTACTCGGGTCTCCCTTAGACCCGCGGACGTACAGGGTACGTCAGCGGCGCCTAATCCCCCTCCCGCCCGATACTCACCTCCCTCGCCGGATCCCACGGCGATCTGGCAGGGAGGAAGCCTGCCCATGTGATTTACATGGGCAGGCGAGGCTGATGACGTCGCCACGCTGCGTGGTGACGTCATCAGCAGGCGTCCCCATGCTTTTCAATGGAGGGGAGGGGGGGGCTCCTTTGGAGCCCTCTATCTCCCCAACCATTGAAGCTAGGGAGATGCCGTTTGCACCACTGGAGAGGGGAGAGCCTCCCCTTTCCAGCGGTGTATGGCATTAACCATTTCGCCACCGGATCACGTTGCGGCGCCAATTGGCGCCAAAACGCGATTCAAACCTGGAGGGGGGCTGACATCTTGGATGTCAGCCAAGCCTCCAGGTCCCCCCCACCCACTGACAACCTCACCATATGTGTGAGGATGTCAGTGGGCCAGTTAACCCTCTAGCTGCCATGTAGAGATAAGGGGATCCTAAGGATCCCTTTATATCCCGATCCATGGCAGCTAGATGGCATCATTTGAAAGGCCTGATTATGGCCTTTCAAATGATATCAAACATGACCAGGTTTGGTTTTAAAAAAAAAAAAAAAAAAAATTAAATAAAAAAATAATAATAAAAAAATTAAATAAAATAAAAAAATGTTTTTTTTAAAAAGTTTTTTTTGTCTGGGGGGAGTTTAATTAACTAGGACCTAGGCTGTCATCTAAAAATAAATAGCACAAAATGGTCAGAATGAGCGCAGCGCACATAAGTGAACTGTCTCAGCAGTGAAGGGGTTAAAAAGCAAACGCATGTAAAAATTGGGTATTTCTAGTCTCGGGCCAAAATTTTAAACCTATTTAGCTGGGTTCGTTTTGGGTGGTTGTAGATTTTGGGGATTAAATTACAAAAAAGTGTGTTTTTACCATTTTTTTCCTCATATTTCATATTTTTTTTTACAGTAAATTATTCGATATGATGGAAATAATGGTATTTCTAGAAAGTCCATTTAATGGCGGGAAAAAGGGTGTATAATATGTGTGGGTTGAATAAACGAGTAAGAGGAAAATTTGACCTAAACACTAACAGCGCAGAAACGTAAAAACAGCAGCGGTCACTAAAAGACGGATTTGTGTAAAACCGTCCGGTCACTAAGGGGTTAAACTTTTTTTAACTTTTTGTCCTTGTTTCCTGTCCCCCAGGGCACTACCCGGACCCCCATACACCTTTTATGGCAAATATCTAGCATATATGCTCTCTTGGAGGGCACTCTAAAAATCGATCGTTCGTGTCCCATTGACTTACATTAAGTTCGGATCGTGTTCGAGTTCGAACTTCTGAAATTGTTAAATTTCGAAGTCGAACCGAACATGTGGACGTTCGGCTCATCCCTAGCTGCCAGCAGTGGGGAATGGCCGAGCGTCGTCTGAGGGGACGGGCCTTGCATGGTCCTGAGGAGGCGCCGGGTTTAAAACATTGCGCAATGAGTTGCCTCGTCGCCCTTTTGTGGAGTCTGTTTCCCGCATCGCTAACCATTGTGTATATTGATTCTCTGTTGCCAACCTATTTTCTGGATACGATCCCTGCTCCTGCTTTTTGACCCTGAGATGGACAATATCCGTCCTTCGGATGCCACTCTCTGTTCTAATCGGTGGAGAAATCAGGTAAGTCAAAGTGCGCACTTAAAGAAATCACACAGACAGCAAATAGGTCTATGCAGCCTCTCTGGCTTAAGCCAGTGACTGCCCTTTTTTCTTTATTAGATTTTGATACATGTTTTATAGTAGTTTGCCGCGTAAGCGAGTGGGAGTCAACTTAATATTTTAGTCAACTTCAGCATAAAATTGCGCACATACAGATTATTTTATTAACTATATAAGAATCAAATATCAGCTATTTCTAAAGGTCAAGGTATCATGCGCCATTGACAAGTGTCAGCCGTTTTTCTCCATCATGGGTGTGTGGATGTCCTGTTCCAGGATGCAAGGTGGCCAACACCCGGCTTGATACCGAAATAAGATCCTCATGACTTGTGGTTTATCATTCTGTCGAAACAGCGGAGTTACGCAAGATACATTTTGATTCTCTCTGAAAAGACCGTTTTATTTAATTCAGTTCTTAAAGACATATTAACTACTTAAATGTGCATTTTTCTAGGCCTTTGAATATTATTAAAGCAGATACATATTCTTGTCCATAACAGTCCCCCCTAAAAATGCACATTTCTCAAGTGTCCCCTTGGAGACGAGCTGCGCCTTCATCTGTTCCCCTAATAGTCTCGCCAGCCATCTCCAATCTTCGCCGACGTTTGAGAGGAAAACTCCTATTGAGCTAACCCCTTTGTACCTTCTGACTTCGGCGTGATGAGACTGGTGGGTCAAGAATCGGGACTACAACTCGTCTTGCAAAGGGTTACAAACCCTATCTCAAGGCAATTTAGATACAGGTGTCCCGAGGGAGGGGGCAGATGGACTTAGCTCTGTGGTTGTTGCATCACTACAGGGTGTAGCTTTTCATAAGATTCAGTTGTACTTATCTTCAAAAATTGTAGGTTACCATAAGAGTTGTCAATGTCTACCCCAGTTTCCCCACATAAGTGACTAAGCATAACAGGGGTAGTGGATTCCACAGTTCTTTCTACAACCTTTTTAATGCAGGGTAAAATACAACATCCAATCACCGCCAACAGAACCATTACTACTAGGATAACTATTCCTATTTGTGTGAGGATCTTCTGCCAGCCGCTCATCCAACTAAAATGGTCCCATGGATCAGTAATACCAGAGTTTTTCTTCAATTCCTCAGACAGGTCTTCCAATTGTTTAATGGCTTTAGTGACCTTACCAGTGGGGCTCTGTGCTATCCGGGATAAAGGTGCAACAGGAGCCACCAGTACCTTTCAGCATCTTACAGACCCCACCCCTCTCTGCCAGTAGCATATCGAGGGCCATGCAGTTCTGGAAAGTCATTGCAGAGGTCGGGCCTAGCTGGTCGGCCAAACCCTGGAGGGCATCTTGGGTATAGTTAACAAACCTCTGCTGGTTGTAATAGATGTAGTTAATCCAATCAACATTCTTGTTGATGGTTATGGGGATTAATGATTTGAATCCCGCCTTTACCTGGTCTCTAGCTTTGAACTCATCAGGCACCCCCCTTGGGACTCCTATGACATTGATGTAGACGTGTGGGTCGAAATTGCCAGGTATGGGTTTCACCTGTCTCCTTTGTCTAGTGAGTCCGGGGGCATGGGCTATTGGCAGATCATCATCAAAGGGCAGGATGTGAAGGGGCATGATGGCTTTAGCCAGAGCACACTCACCATCCCACGCACGTACCAGGCGGGAGCGGACTCGCAGGCCACCGCAGATCCAATAGACATCTCCCAGGGATGTCACCTGGTTTTGCACTTTCACCTACTCCACAGCACTCAGGTGCACAATAACCTTCTGTGAAGTTCCCGGCTACCGGTTCCCCAAGAGGAGTAACAGGTGTAGTTCCCGGGGTAGATAGTGATACTCTCTGAGAGCCCTAGTCTGGGGGCCGTGCTGAACAGTATTTCAAAGGATGACAGATTGTGTATAGCAATGAGGGCATTCATCAATGTTTTTGAGAGGTGTGAGGGCCCATTTATGCGTGTGTAACTCTAATCTGTACTAACAATGGAACTGGCTGCTTGAGTTCCTTTTCCTGTGCCTGAGTGGCTGCTAGGTGCTTTTACTTTCATAAATCAGACCAAAATCATGAGTGACCCTATATGCGTGATCTTTGCTGAGGGGAAACAGGCTTCTGTGAGTGTAGTTCCGCTTTTTTTTTTTCTTCGGGCAGAAAGGGTGGGGGCAAGGGGGGACGTGTACAGGATTGAAGATTCGCTTGTGACTGCGCACCCAGTGTGATATTTCCCGGACTCGTCTGCAAAACAGGAGCCATCCACATACAGTGTTAGGTCAGGATTTGTGAGGGGGCATCATGTATGGTGGGCAGATGCGCCGTTTCTGAGGTCATGGCTTCGAGACAATCATGCGGTACAGGATTGAAAATTCACTCGTGACAGCGCAACCAGTATGATATATATTCCAAAGTCATCCGTGAAGCGGGAGCCATCCACATACAGTGTCAGGTAAGGGGCTGTGAGAGGAGTATTGCAAACAGGGGCCAGCTGATAAAGGGATATGGGGTCAGGGGAGTCATCAGAACCAGAGTCCATAGGGGCCTCGTGGCTATCATCATCACAATCAGAATTACCCCCCTCAGGAAAGGGAAGGAGAGTAGCCCGGGAAGGGTGACGTTATCCGGGAGCAGTATGGAACATTGCAGGCGCAGGTGCCTTGCGGAGGACAGATATTTGGGCTGGGTTTGATGGAGGAAGGCAGAAATGTCATGCGGTGCCAATACTTGGAATGGCCCGTCCCAGCTCGGTGCTGCCCACGTCTTTCTTTTTATTATTGTAATCCATACTTCCATCCATCAGCAGGCATCACCAGACTGTTGTAACTAATATCTTGAGCTGTTAGAGAATTGGGGGACAAAACTTTTCAGACATTAGTAACTTTAACATGAACATAGCTAGGTCACACTCTGTCTGTGGGGTGGTCATTAACTAGAAAATCCTATACAAAATACACATTTCTCCTTAAAAATAACAACCTGCAATCTTCTGATACAGTTTGCATACCATCCATTTTAAACCAAAATAAGGGGCACCTATAAGCTATTGCAGGAGGTAAAAAAAACCTCGCTCTACCCAAAATTGCATAGAGTTGTACATTTCTTGTTTTTCCTTTCCCTGCATGTTCATCGATAAAAGGGGAATCAATTTAACCTTTCTAGTTTCACTTTCTGGTCTACGTCCTGCTTCCCTTTTTACCACATAAAAAGACATAAAACAATATAATACAGGATATTTTAAAGCTCACCTTTTTTTTCCCCCTTTTCTGAACACTTTATTTGCGACTTATACTAGCTAACTTGTATTTATCCCTCAACTGTCAGGGAGGACGGTTTTAAAGATCTATAGATCTCTATTGGGTTCCGTAGCACTCTGTCATGCAGAGCAATACTGATAGAATATGTAGCCTCTCGATCCAGAGCACATATTTTGTATAAAACTATTTTTTACTAAAATAATAATAAAGTAGGGCATTAGCAAAAATCCCTCAATTAATATAGACACACGTTTCTATCTACAAGAATAACAATTCCGCATACAGACGTCTTATACTTCACATATGTCATATACACTACAACAGTAAACAACGCAGAGGGGACAAGTGGCAAGCATCGAACAATGGAATCATGTCACGAACAAAGCAGGTGTCTTGTCTCATCTGTCTACTTTGCTTTTGGATAATACTGAAACTTTCCTAAATACCACATTTTTTGCTTACTGTGCTTTACATCTCTGACATACATACATAAATACTACTATTCACCTACATGTCCTTCTTAATGCTCTCTACTGGAAAGCAACCTGTAGTTGCCATATCTAGAATAGGCTTTTCTAACTCTTTTGGCCTCATCCTGTACCATGAGGTGTCACATTCTTTTTCCAAACAACAATCTTTAAAACCCTTTTTTTTTCTCCTAAACTCTCTCCTATTTCTTCATTCATTTGTCTACATGCCATTTTCCTTTCACCTTGTCTCTCTATACACTTTCCTAACCTCTTCTCACAGTGACTCATAAATTATCATCCGCATCCTATAGATTATCAGATTCTGGTTTAAAATAACTTTCATCCCACTTATAAAAATTCATCATATTTTGTAACCATTTACACAAGTCGGAACAGGCGTCCCTGTCCAACTGCCGATTAAATTTATACCTTTTTCGTCTCATACTTATATACATACACATATACATCCATATATACAAATACACACACTATATACACATATATATATTACATTTATAGTAGTTGCTTGGTCAGCCATCATCTTGATGGAAAGGGTAGGTGGTGTCGGTTTGGTGGGGCGGAAAGGTCATGAGGTCTTGGTTCTGGGGTGGGAAGGTTGTGAGGGTCATGGTTTTGGTACCTGCAACCTGGGGTGTGGGCAACCCTACATGGGACGTCAGGGACTCATCTGTACGATTTACAGAGTCATATGAATGGCTGGACAATGACAATTGAGTCACTGGTCCGGTCTACCGTCTGTAAGGAGGTGTCCAGATTGGGCAGGTGAGGCATAATAGGGGATATGGTTAATGAGGACATGACAGGACGAGGGGTTTAGTACGACCCATCGATACGTAAGACAGGATAGAGACCTGTTGGTTGTTTTTGGGCAGTTGTAGTTGGGTTTACTATTTTCCTTTTTGATATTTCACCATAAGAAGGGGGTTCAGATTTTGGGGTGAGGTAATAGTAATAATTAGTCTTTCCCTTCCTATTTTCCTCTATCCACCCCTCTTTCTCAATCTCCTTTGCAACCCTATACCATGCTTCTGCTACATTCCCTAATCCATTGTCTATCAACATTCCTTTTTTATTCTTCAATAAACTTCTCTATTCCTCTGTTTTCTACCGAGAAGTTTCAGTTTCATCAAAATTCCGTTTTCCTGCTCTTTCCTCAACCAACTTGCGTGGAGTCATCCAACCAGCATGGTTACTCTGTTCATTACCTATTCCTGATTGTTAGCTCTTTTCCTGATCAATTTAAACAATTCATGTAGTTTATCAACAGTCAGAAATGAGGATAGACCTGTACCTATCGTGTCTTATTCTACCAAATATCCCTGTTACCGTTAGACCACGACAATAAGCGTCTTGTCCTCCCATATATTCAAAATATAGTATCCTGCTAGCAGGTGTAGCTAATACCTGTTTTACCACAGCATATATATCCTACAGGTGCTTCCTTTACCGCATCACTTGTTCCTATTCGATATATATATTTTTGTGAGTTACTACTAGATATGCCTAATGCATCACCTATTTACCGTCAGTCACAAAAATACTCTGACTGTCAATCAAACTATACTGTAATCAGAGTTATATCGTGTCCTACTACCAAGCTTGTATCACCTGTTACTGTTAGGAAAGTCCTACAGGTATGCATATTATTGCATCACCTGTTACCGCTTGGAGATAGCTAACCAGGTACACCCCACTTGTTACTGCCAGATCACGATAATCTCTCTGATCACCAACCAAACTATACTTCAATCAGAGATATATCGTGTCCTACTACCAAGCTTCTTGTCCATAACAACCCGGCTTGTTTTGACTATTCTCTTGCTGCTCGATTACGATCGCCTGTGTGGTGCTTTGGTGGTTTAACCCCATGCTTGCCGCTGGGGTGTTTACACGTTACTGGGGAATTGTCCCTTCTAAGTTGTGGGTGTCGTCTGTGGCCTCATTAGGTTCCTATACCCAACCCAGGGCTCATGTTCTGCAGCCACACATGTTTATAAGAACTGCGATCGAAAGGTACTGTTTATATGCGTCACATGTTCAGTGTGCTTTCACCATCAAATATACTCAATACTGTACTCACAACAGACCCCGAGGTGTATGTGTTGCCGCTGAATATCTTAAGGTACCGCTGATCTGCTTCCGATTATCAGAAAACGTTAAAGCAGCATATTTAGAAACATAGAAACATAGAAAAATGTCGGCAGATAAGAACCTTTCGGCCCATCTAGTCTGCCCAATTACATGGATACTTTACCTAGATTTATCTTTTGTTTAGGTTAGCCTTATGCCTATCCCATGCTTGCTTAAATTCAATTACTGTTTTGGCCTCTACCACTTCTACTGGAAGGCTGTTCCATGTATCCACCACCCTCATTTCTGTAACATTTCAATGCTCTTGATCACAGGACATACTTGAAAATGAGAGAAATCTCAATGTATCCTTCCTGGTAAAATCCTTTATAAATAAATAAATAAATTTCCTGACTGCCCTGCAGTCCGTGCACTTCGCCAACTGTCTGACGTATCTGTGTATTTCTGAATGTGCTCTAAGTAGCCTATTGGTCTCGAAACCTTTAGTGCTTAGTAGCAACTCAGTGTTTTGTTCATCCTTGCTGCCTCAAGTGTATAATTCTGCGTATGCCAAGCAGTGTTTAAACGTCAAAAAGATTTATCAGTCCTTAACCCTTTCGCTGCTGAGGCGTTTCACGCCTCTGTGCTGAGCTCATTTTTACCTGTTTCGCTCATCATGTTTAAACGTGTTTTGAAGGCTTATTTTAGTATATGACCCAGACATATTATATATCGTTCTTTCCGTCAGACTCGGCAGATTCATAATATGTCATTATTATATGTATACGTCATGTCCTGGCTGTATATTATTACAAAAAATGCAATAAAATATGAATTTTCAATAATATACAACGTGTAAAGTGTTTTTTTTCCTCATTTTAACATGCGAGCAATTGCGGTTATATTTTGTATGGGGTGCGCTTGTTAAAAAAATTAGAAATGGGGTCTCGTTACTTTTTTTTGGGGGGAAAATTACGTGATTTTTAACAAACGCACCGCATACAAAAATCGTTAGTGCAGCATCATTGTTCACATTATAATTGAAATGGGAACAATATTGCTGCATTAACGAATCAAAAAAAAGAAAAAAAACTTGTTTATTTTTTTATATAATTTTTTTTAAATATTTTTTTATTTTTATTTTTTTTATTTTTTTTTAAAAACTTTTTTCATACTCATGTTTGGTATCGTTGGAACGGCCATGCTCTGGCCGATCCAACAATATCAAACATTAACCCCTAACTGCCACGGATAGGGAGAAAGGGTGTTCATTGGAACCCCCTATCTCCACCATTGGTGGCAGCTAGGGGTTAACTCCAGGACTGGCTTCATCGTGCTATGCACGATGACGCCAGTCCTCAGGGGGAGTTCCCGGAGGCTTGGCCAACATCCAAGATGTTGGCCAGCTCCGGGAAAGGATCACGAACCGGCGCTTTTCGGCTGGCCCCAAAGGGAGGACGCGCTCAGCGCGTCCTCCGCAAGGAACGCTACCTGCGGGTGGAAGCGCTCAGAGCGTCCTCCGCAGAGAAAGGGTTAAGGATCTCAACTCCGCTACTCTCTAGTGAGCACTACTCCCCCGTTACACCCTGCCAATTCTAAAGAAATACGCTGTACAAATAGACCCAAATATATGGCATTCCAACCAATTATTCAAAGTAGATGCGTTTTTCTCAGGGAACTCACTGATGTCATTTAACATAATGAAGGAGAAATATAATTTGTGTGAGGCTCTAGAAGACCAACACACTAAGATCGTAGCTGTTTTGAAGCAATGGTTTTGCGTCCCAAAGTTAGACTGCAAAATGACAACTTTGCAATTGTCAGGCCTAGAGAACATTTGTTAACATAATCCACAGCAGCGTAATATGATTTCCTTTTGTTATCGCTCCTTAAAAAATAATACAATGACCAAAGTTAATTTCATGTTGGCGTGGGAGAAGGAGTTAAACTTGCAGTTCAGCCTGGAAGAATAGTTTTCCATTACAAGGGCTCTAAAGGGCATCACACAATGTTCGAATCATATAGAAGCGCGCCATAAAATAATTTACAGGTAGTACTTCACCCCCGCTAAACTCCATTTATTAGACTCCTCCACTTCAAACAGGTGTTGGAGAGAATGTGGAGGTGTACGCACCATGGCACACATCTGGTGGCATTGTTCAAAACTTTGTGGATACTAGAAAGAGGTATATAAACTCGTCCTTGGTGTCACATCTCATATTGGTCCTTTTTCACCCCAACTTTTACTTTTCAAACAATTTCCAGATAGCACTCTTAAAGTGGGCAAAATAATAATAGGACATATACTGATTGCGGCAGCAGCAGCTATCATTCCAAGACATTGGAAAACTACCACAATCCCTACATGTGATGATGTCATCCAAATGATCCTTGAAAATAAGGATTATGAGTTGGCATTGAGACAACCATAGCAGCTCACCATGAAGTTGAAATATTTTTGGAACATATGGGAAGAAAATACTGTAGGTAATGTTAATGGCCGCACTTTACGGGTTTGATTTGACCTTTTCGGTTAATGTGTGTACTTCTGTAAATAACTATGGTTAATGTCACTGTATACTTATTGGTTCTTATTGTTGTACTACTTGAATATTATATTGTAAACATTTTATGAGATGGATGGAATTCTTCCCCCTCCCTCACTTTCCCTTTTTTTTTCTTTCTTTCTGTATCCCTAATTAGTTGACTGCTTTTGTTGTGAATATTTCTTTTTGTGAATAGAAATAGTAAAAAGTTTAAAAACTTTAATAAATATTAATTTGAAAAGAAAAAAATAAAGTCTCCGTGAAATAGTAATGACTTTATTAAGTAAATGCATATTAAATGAATAAAAAATAAAACATATAGGTAACTGAGACGTGTTTCGGCACTATAATTGCCTTCTTCAGTCAGTAAAAAATCATTGAAATGGGGGGCCCCCATGGTTCCTGGTTCTTCTTTTATACCCAGACCTTTCCATAATGAGCTCATGTGTCTCTCAGCAGCTGTTTGTCTGCACTCCCTTCCGGGTTCTGAATCAATCCCGGTCACATGGTGCTTTCTGATCACATGGATTCTCTACGGCGCCATCTTTGATAAGACAATCCTCTGGTTTTCAACACAGAATACTGTAATTTGCCAGTAGTTCTTCCCTAAACAGTGATATATACACAAATCAGCAACAAACAGCCTGGCAAAATCTCTAATGTTCACTCTAGATCTTGAAGATGTGCTAGTATGGTCTTACAACCTATTAGCCCCTTACTGTCTGTTCAAGATCTCCTTCAAGTACCATTGATTACTTAATTAATTGGCCTGAGCAGTAGTGATGAGTCGAACACCCCCGTGTTCGGTTCGCATTCGACCTCGAACAATTTCAAAAGTTCGAGCTCGAACACGAACCAAACTCAATGCAAGTAAATGGGACTCAAAAGTTCAATTTTTAGAGTTTCCTCCAAGAGGGCATATATGCAAGATATTTACCATAAAAGGTGTATGGGAGTCCGGGGTAGTGCCCTGGGGGACAGGAAACAGGGGCAAAAAATTACTTCAAATATCGTGCCTAGGAGGTCCCCATAACCTGCCCGTGAAGTGGTGGATTTGTAGAATGTATAGAAACATTTAACCACTTCCATGCGGAGGACGCGCTGAGCGCGTCCTTCGCATGGCTCCCGCTGTGCGGTGGACGCGCTGAGCGCGTCCTCCCTTTGGGGTCAGCGTTCGGCCGGGTTCCGGCCGATCGCTGGCCCCTCCGGTGCGGGCTGACATCCTCGATGTCAGCCCAGCATCCGGAACCGCCGCCGATGAAATTAGGTGTCATCGCGGCAGCGCGATGACACCTAATTCAGGCGCCCCCCCCCGCATGTGCGGAGGAGGCGCCTGAAAGGGAGGGGGGGAGGTCCTTCGGACCTCTTTCCCTCCTGATCGGCAGCGTTGCGGGGGTTAACCCAGGCACCATTTGGTGCCTGGCATTAACCCCTGGGGAGCTGGATCGCGAATTGGCGCTGAAAAGCGCCGGTTCGTGTTCCTTTCCCGGAGCTGGCCGACATCTTGGATGTCAGCCAAGCCTCCGGGAACTCCCCCTGAGGACTGGCGTCATCGTGCATAGCACGATGACGCCAGTCCTAGAGTTAACCCCTAACTGCCACCAACGGTGGAGATAGGGAGTTCCAATGAACTCCCTATCTCCCGATCCGTGGCAGCTAGGGGCTAAAGTTTGGTATGGTTGGATCGGCCAGAGCATGGCCGTTCCAACGATACCAAACACTACAGTGAAAAAAGTTTTTTAAAAAAAATAAAAATAAAAATTAAAAATATATTTAAAAAAAAATTATAAAAAAAACAAAACATTTTTTTTCTTTTTTTTGGTTCGTTAATGCAGCAATATTGTTCCCATTTCAATTATAATGTGAACAATGATGCTGCACTAACGATTTTTGTATGCGGTGCGTTTGTTAAAAATCGTGTAATTTTCCCCAAAAAAAATGTAACGAGACCCCATCTCTAATTTTTTTAACAAGCGCACCCCATACAAAATATAACCGCAATTGCTCGCATGTTAAAATGTGAAAAAAAACACTTTACACGTTGTAAATTATTGAAAATACATATTTTGTTGCATTTTTTGTTATAATATACAGACATGACATAACGTATACATATAATAATGACATATTATGAATCTACCGAGTCTGTCGGAAAGAACGATATATAATATGTCTGGGTCATATACTAAAATAAGCCTTCAAAACACGTTTAAACATGATGAGCAAAACCGGTAAAAATGACCTCAGCACAGAGGTGTGAAAAGCCTCAGCAGCAAAAGGGTTAAAAACAAAAAATGACATTTCAAATGACGGTAAACGGTTTTCCTTTAATATATTCATAAACAACTGCTTGGGGCGGCAGCCTGTATGAAAAGACATTTTAGGACACACAGAACAAGTTTAGTGATTTTTTTTGGCTAAATTATGGTGAAACTTATGCAGTCTTTGGATGAAAGTAACAATAGGTGCTTTAAAAATGGGCGTTTAGTGACGGCAACAGTGCCGTTACACCGTAACCCCTCTGTGGTATTGTGGAAGAGTGCAGGTTTGGACCATGTGGTCCTATATTAAAAAGATATGAATCTGGAAAAGGCGTCAGTGCACCCAAATATTGTGCCTTTGGTGGCAGCAAGTGCCTTCACACCGTAACCCTTTTGTGGTATTGTGGAAGAGTGCAGGGTTGGACCATGCGGTCCTGTATTAAAAAGATATGAATCTGGTAAAGGAGTCAGTGCACCCAAATATTGTGCCTTTGGTGGCAGCAAGTTCCTTCACACCGTAATTAACCCCTCTGTGGTATTGTGGAAGAGTGCAGGGTTGGACCCTGCGGTCCAATATTAAAATGATATGAATCTGGTACAGGCGTCAGTGCACCCAAATATTGTGCCTTTGGTGGCAGCAAGTGCCTTCACACCGTAACCCCTTTGTGGTATTGTGGAAGAGTGCAGTGGTGGAGGTTTTGTGAATGCAGAAGAGATCCCCGATCTATTCATTTACATCAGCATCAGGGGATTGATAGCTGCTGATCCAGGACTGATTCATTTTTATAAATGTCAGCCGGTCTACAGAGTCGGTGGACAGACGCACTCTTTTGTCTGTGACAAAACCTCTAGCGGCGCTGAACGTCCTTTTAGAAAGCACGCTGGATGAAGGGCAACCTAGTAGCTGCATAGCTTATTGGCTAAGTTCTGGCCAGTGATCCAATCTCAACACCCAGTAAGCCAGTGGATCATCTGCTGGAAAGGTATCCAGGTCTGCCCTTGCCCCTAGGTAGTCCTGCAGCATATGGTGAAGACGCTGGCAATGGGTGCCTACATTTGATGTCCCTGGGCGTCGTGGACTAAAAAGAAATTAAAAGGCATCAGTCAAGCGGCCCCGGCCTTCCCCGCTCTTCCTCTGATCATCTGCAGCCTCAGAAGCACCTGTGTCATCACTTGGTAACCTACCAGTGCCTGGAAAGGAGTTGCACAAGTGTCGCGTTAGAGCGTCCTCAAGTTGTTTCATCCTGTGCTCCCTCTGTGCGGGCAGGATGAGGATGAGGATAACCCCATCGTGCACTTCCTCATCCCAGCCACGTGCTAGTCCTTGGGTTTCTGGGCACACAAAACCCTCCCTTGAGGAATCCCCACCTTCAAAGCCCCCACTACTTAAATATTCCTCCTCCTCCTCATCCTCCTGTCTGATCTGAGGACCCGCAGGAATGCTGTCTGCGTAAAGACTGGGGCCTTGAGAGCTAGGGAAGGCCTCCTCTTCCTCCCGCTACTCTGCCTCTAGTGCCACATCTATAATTCCCTGCAGAGTGTGCTCCAGCAGGAACACTAAAGGAATTGTGTCATTGATGCATGCACTGTCCCTGCTCACCATCCTCGTTGCCTCCTCAAATGGCAACAGTACAGTGCATGAATCCTTGATCATCAGCCACTGCGGGTGGGAAAAAAAAACAAGTTGACCTGAACCTGTCCTTGTGCCATACTCACACAGGTACTCATTGATAGCCCTCTGCTGCTTGTGCAGACGCTGCAGCATTGCTAATGTCGAGTTCCACCTGGTGGGCATGTCACAGATCAGACGGTTTGTGGGAAGGTGGAATTCTCTTTGAATTTCTGCCAGCCGAACACTTGCTGGGTATGACCGTCTGAAGTGGCTGCAGACTTTTCTGGCCTGGCTGAGAAGCTCTGCCAGCCCTGGGTACCTGGTTAGGAAACGCTGTACCACCAGATTTAGGACGTGTCCTAGGCATGGTACATGCGTCAACTTACCCAGGCGTACGGCGGAGAGAAGGTTGCTGCCATTATCACAGACGACCATTCCCAGCTGAAGCTGGCATGGTGTTAACCATCTCTGCACCTGCCCCTGCAGAGCTGACAGCATTTCTGGCCTGGTGTGGCTCCTAAACAAACCAGCTCAAGCACAGTATGGCATCTTTTTGCTTGAGCCATTGCGTAGCCCCTGTCACGCGTCGGTTTAACTGCCACTTCGCCAGAGACGGGGAAGGAGGAGGAGGAGGAAAAGGGAGAGGTGGTGGTGGAGCAGACAGACCTCATACAAGCAGCTTTCTGGTGGCGTGGTGGATGAACAAGCTCCAGCACAGAGCCCCATCCTGGATCCCTCTCAGCAGTAATCAGAGTTACCAAGTGTGCCGTGAAGGAAATGTAACGGCCCTGTCCATGCTTGCTGGACCACGTGTCTAAAGTCACGTGCACCTTGCTGCTGACTGCCTTTCCCAATGACTCGATAACATTTTCTTCCACATGCTGGTTTAGTGCTGGAATGGCCTTCCGTGAAAAGAATGGCGTTTTGGAACCTGCCACTGTGGTACAGCACAATCAGCAAATTCACAGAAGGGAGCAGAGTCCACCAGCTGGAAAGGCAGCAGCTGTAATGCGAGTAATTTTGCAAAGCTGGCATTTAGACGCTGTGCTTGGGGATGGTTGGGACTATATTTTTCCTTACGCTGCAGCAGCTGGGGCATTGTTATCTGACTGCGTAAATCTTCAGCTGATGGGATGCTGTCACATTGTGAGGAAGGACCTGGTACATCCTTTACTGTAGCATCATCCCCGTCAGTGGAGGTTGTAGGCAATGACATGGCAGGACATACAGTGGGGGTAGAGACAGATGAGGATGAGGAGGACCTACACAAAGTTTTGCGCCTACAGGATGTGTGGCAGGAGGTCATATGTCGCCTCAAGCACATGGTACCCAAGTGTCCGGTGTCTTTCCCATGCTTAAGCCTCATCTGACATAGATTACAAATAGCAACGTTGGGGTCTGCAGCAAATTTCTGCTGTTGTCCCAAAATTTGCCCAATCAGGACTCTGAGCCACGATTGGCATAGTGTTGAACCTGTCTTGCACCAGACCTGGTCAGGTGCAAGGCTGTAGCCAATTCCGAGGTTCAGGCCAGCGGGAAAGTGCATTGTGGTCCATTTTGGTGCATTGTGGTCGAACATGTGGCGAACACCCGGAAATGTTCGGAGTTCGCGAACAGAACGAACAGGCTAAGTTCGGTACGAACTCCGAACCGTCCGAACCGTCCGAACCGAACAGCTCATCCCTATTTATCGGTTGACACAGCTACATGTTTACTAAAAAAAGGGAAACACCTCTTACCTTTCTATTATAATATGAATGAAATTGAATAGGATATTGTTTAGCTACGGTTAGTGGAGGTTGTAGGCAATGACATGGCAGGACATATAGTGGGGGTAGAGACAGGTGAGGAGGAGGACCTACACAAAGTGTTGTGCCAACGGGATGCGTGGCAGGTGGTCATATGTCGCCTCAAGCAGGTGAAACCCAAGTATCTGGTGTCTTTCCCATGAAAATGTAGACTCGAATGCAGCCCCAGACGTGGATCAATAGAGTGAGGGTCTCTCCCACGCTTGAGCCTCATCTGACATAGATTACAAACAGCAACGGTGGGGTCTGCTGCATATTTCTTAAAGAACTCCCAGACAGCAGAGTTCCTGGATGTGTGCTTTGAGACAACAGCACTCTGCACCTGAGCAGCTCTGACATCTGATGCCTTGGACTGGCTAGTGCTACGGTTGGTCATAGAGGATATTGTGCCTTGTGTTTCTTGTGCCTCCTCCTACTCCTCACTTGACTCCTCTGTTCGATCAGGCACCCAGGTGGAGTCAGTGACCTCATCATCATTGTCATCACCCCCTATCTCCCCATCACTGGAGCCAACTTGACAGTATGCTGCAGCTGCTGGGGCAACATGAGTGCCAGGTATTTGTGTGTCATCACTGACACCTCCTTCCTCTAGGTTGATTATATTCCCTTCCTCAACCTCAGAGATTGAATCAGAGCACTGTACTTGCTGCACATCCTCAAGCAGCATGTCACTGTCATTGTAGTCAAACAATTCAGCTGACTCCTCCATGTGTGATAGGGAGGCTACGGCAGGAGTAGCTGTGGACATGGAGGCTGCATTAGATGCTTTGGCAGCTGAGGTGGACTGTAAACCACTACAAGCCTGGCTGGCAGAGGACTCGGAGGATGAGGATGGCCTGGTTAGCCAATCCACCAAATCCTCTGTATGTTGCAGCTGCTTAAAATGGCCAGCACCAGTTAGAAAGGGTGCCCCTGCAGAGGATGCACCACGTCCACGACGACCAGAGGCACAGCCTCCCGACACAGAGGCTGCTTGCCCTCTTATCTGTGTCTGGGAGCGTTTGCCTGTTGCCTGTCCTTTTTGGTCTTTCTGACATGGTGAGTGATATATAGATTAAAGATATACAGAACTCTGATTTAACTCTGGTATAAAGATTAAAGATTTCCAGAACTCTGGTATAACTCAGTGAGACACCCTGATAGCTGGCAGCCAGTGACAAGACACAGATTACAATTCCCAGAAACCTCCTATAAATCAGTGAGACCCCCTGATGGGTGGCAGTGACAAGACACAAATTACAATTCCCAGGAACCTCCTATAAATCAGTGTGCCCCCCTGATGGGTGGCAGTGTGACAAGACACAGATTACAATTCACAGAAATCTGATAGAAGTATGTGGTGTCACGGTTCTCGGATCCCACCACGCAGTACCTAACGCCCAACACTCCACAGAGCCCAAAAGCTACCAACAGAGTAGCCGTGAAGAATCCCTAACTGTCTGGTCCTTAGAATTGGCCAGGTAAACTACCTAGACAGAAAAGGGTTAAGCAAAAGATAATGTTGTAATACAAAACCAGGTCAGCAACACGGGGTTAGTCAGATGAGCCAGAATCAGGAATGCAGAGTATAGAATAGTCAAATGGATTAGCCGGGTCGATATCAGTGCAGTAGCGTAGTACAATAAAATAGTCTAGGGTAACAGAAGGCGGAGTAGTTATGAAACAAGCAGAGGTCAATAACAGGTTAAATCACAATAGAATACAGGCACAAGGAGCTCAGGTATGGATAACCACGATCTGGTACTGCTGAGAAGTAACTGAGGGTTTTTAAAGACCTTCACCAGACCGCGCCCCCCACTCAAGCCGCGCCTCATGCAGTCACCTCTCTGCCTGTCTCTATTTAAACCCGGCGTTGGTCAGCGAGCAGCATCAGACATGCTGCCCTCAAGCACACAGGAGAGGCTGGAAGCCCCCAACGTTACATGTGGGACCCCCTGATAGCTGGCAGTGAGAAGACACAGATTACAATTCCCATAAACCTCCTATAAATCAGTGAGACCCCCTGATGGGTGACAGTGACAACACACAGATTAAAACAATTACCAGATATCTTGTAGAAATTACTGACCCCCAAAATCATTGCTGGAAGTGAGAACACACAGATTACAACAATTCCCAGATATTTATTATAAATGACTGACTCCCCAAAATAGTTGCCAGATTACAACAATTCCCAGATATTTTGTAGAAGTGACTGACCCCCCAAAATAGTTGGTGGCAGTGAGAACACACAGATTACAACAATTCCCAGATATTTTGTAGAAATGAGACCCCCAAAATAGTTGGTGGCAGTGAGAACATGCAGATTACAACAATTCCCAGATATCTTCTAGAAGTGAGACCCCACAATAGCTGCTGGCAGTGAGAACACACAGATCAGAACAATTCCCAGATATTTTGTAGAAATGACTGACCCCCAAAATAGTTGGTGGCAGTGAGAACACACAGATTACCACAATTCCCAGATATCTTGTATAAATTACTGACCCCCAAAATAGTTGCTGGCAGTGAGAACACACGGATTACCACAATTCCCAGATATTTTGTAGAAATTACTGACCCCCAAAATAGTTACTGGGAGTGAACACACAGATTACAACAATTCCCAGATATTTAGTATAAATGACTGACCCCCAAAATAGTTGGTGGCAGTGAGAACACACAGATTACAACAATTCCCAAATATTTTGTAGAAATGAGACCCCCAAAATAGTTGCTGGCAATGAGAACACACAGATTACCACAATTCCCAGATATCTTGTAGAAATTACTGGCCCCCAAAATAGTTGCTGGCAGTGAGAACACACAGATTACCACAATTCCCAGATATTTTGTAGAAGTTACTGACCCCCAAAATAGTTACTGGGAGTGAACACACAGATTACAACAATTCCCAGATATTTAGTATAAATGACTGACCCCCAAAATAGTTGGTGGCAGTGAGAACACACAGATTACAACAATTCCCAGATATTTTGTAGAAATGAGACCCCCAAAATAGTTGCTGGCAGTGAGAACACACAGATTTCCACAATTCCCAGATATTTTGTAGAAATTACTGACCCCCAAAATAGTTGCTGGCAGTGAGAACAAACGGATTACAACAATTCCCAGATATTTTGTAGAAATGAGACCCCCAAAATAGTTGCTGGCAGTGAGAACACACAGATTACAACAATTCCCAGATATTTTGTAGAAATTACTGGCCCCCAAAATAGTTGCTGGCAGTGAGAACACACAGATTACCTCAATTCCCAGATATTTTGTAGAAATTACTGGCCCCCAAAATAGTTGCTGGCAGTGAGAACACACAGATTACCACAATTCCCAGATATTTTGTAGAAATTACTGACCCCCCAAAATAGTTGCTGGGAGTGAGAACACACAGATTACAACAATTCCCAGATATTTTGTATAAATGACTGACCCCCAAAATAGTTACTGGGAGTAAACACACAGATTACAACAATTCCCAGATATTTAGTATAAATGACTGACCCCCAAAATAGTTGGTGGCAGTGAGAACACACAGATTACAACAATTCCCAAATATTTTGTAGAAATGAGACCCCCAAAATAGTTGCTGGCATTGAGAACACACAGATTACCAAAATTCCCAGATATCTTGTATAAATTACTGACCCCCAAAATAGTTGCTGGCAGTGAGAACACACGGATTACCACAATTCCCAGATATTTTGTAGAAGTTACTGACCCCCAAAATAGTTACTGGGAGTGAACACGCAGATTACAACAATTCCCAGATATTTAGTATAAATGACTGACCCCCAAAATAGTTGGTGGCAGTGAGAACACACAGATTACAACAATTCCCAGATATTTTGTAGAAATGAGACCCCTAAAATAGTTGCTGGCAGTGAGAACACACAGATTACCACAATTCCCAGATATTTTGTAGAAATTACTGACCCCCAAAATAGTTGCTGGCAGTGAGAACACACAGATTAAAACAATTACCAGATATCTTGTAGAAATTACTGACCCCCAAAATCATTGCTGGAAGTGAGAACACACAGATTACAACAATTCCCAGATATTTATTATAAATGACTGACTCGCCAAAATAGTGCCAGATTACAACAATTCCCAGATATTTTGTAGAAGTGACTGACCCCCCAAAATAGTTTTGGTGGCAGTGAGAACACACAGATTACAACAATTCCCAGATATTTTGTAGAAATGAGACCCCCAAAATAGTTGGTGGCAGTGAGAACATGCAGATTACAACAATTCCCAGATATCTTCTAGAAGTGGAGACCCCACAATAGCTGCTGCAGTGAGAACACACAGATCAGAACAATTCCAGATATTTTGTAGAAATGACTGACCCCCAAAATAGTTGGTGGCAGTGAGAACACAGCAGATTACCACAATTCCCAGATATCTTGTATAATTACTAGTGACCCCAAAATAGTTGCTGGCAGTGAGAACACACGGATTACCACAATTCCCAGATATTTTGTAGAAATTACTGACCCCCAAAATAGTTACTGGGAGTGAACACACAGATTACAAAAATTCCCAGATATTTAGTATATTAATGACTGACCCCCAAAATAGTGTTGGTGGCAGTGAGAACACACAGATTACAACAATTCCCAAATATTTTGTGAAATGAGACCCCCAAAATAGTTGCTGGCAATGAGAACACACAGATTACCACAATTCCCAGATTATCTTGTAGAAATTACTGGCCCCCAAATATTTGCTGGCAGTGAGAACACACAGATTACCACAATTCCCAGATATTTTGTAGAAGTTACTGACCCCCAAAATAGTTACTGGGAGTGAACACACAGATTACAACAATTCCCAGATATTTAGTATAAATGACTGACCCCCAAAATAGTTGGTGGCAGTAGAAAACACACAGATTACAACAATTCCCAGATATTTTGTAGAAATGAGACCCCCAAAATAGTTGCTGGCAGTGAGAACACACAGATTTCCACAATTCCCAGATATTTTGTAGAAATTACTAGTGACCCCCAAAATAGTTGCTGGCAGTGAGAACAAACGGATTACAACAATTCCAGATATTTTGTAGAATTGAGACCCCCAAAATAGTTGCTGGCAGTGAGAACACACAGATTACAACAATTCCCAGATATTTTGTAGAAATTACTGGCCCCCAAAATAGTTGCTGGCAGTGAGAAAACACAGATTACCTCAATTCCCAGATATTTTGTAGAATTACTGGCCCCCAAAATAGTTGCTGGCAGTGAGAACACACAGATTACCACAATTCCCAGATATTTTGTAGAAATTACTGCCCCCCAAAATAGTTGCTGGGAGTGAGAACACACAGATTACAACAATTCCCAGATATTTTGTATAAATGACTGACCCCCAAAATAGTTACTGGGAGTAAACACACAGATTACAACAATTCCCAGATATTTAGTATAAATGACTGACCCCCAAAATAGTTGTGGCAGTGAGAACACACAGATTACAACAATTCCCAAATATTTTGTAGAAATGAGACCCCCAAAATAGTTGCTGGCAGTGAGAACACACAGATTACCAAAATTCCCAGATATCTTGTATAAATTACTGACCCCCAAAATAGTTGCTGGCAGTGAGAGCACACGGATTACCACAATTCCCAGATATTTTGTAGAAGTTACTGACCCCCAAAATAGTTACTGGGAGTGAACACACAGATTACAACAATTCCCAGATATTTAGTATAAATGACTGACCCCCAAAATAGTTGGTGGCAGTGAGAACACACAGATTACAACAATTCCCAGATATTTTGTAGAAATGAGACCCCTAAAATAGTTGCTGGCAGTGAGAACACACAGATTACCACAATTCCCAGATATTTTGTAGAAATTACTGACCCCCAAAATAGTTGCTGGCAGTGAGAACACACAGATTAAAACAATTCCCAGATATTTTGTATAAATTACTGACCCCCAAAATAGTTGGTGGCAGTGAGAACACACAGATTACCACAATTCCCAGATATCTTGTATAAAATACTGACCCCCAAAATAGTTGCTGGCAGTGAGAACACACGCATTACCACAATTCCCAGATATTTTGTAGAAATTACTGACCCCCAAAATAGTTACTGGGAGTGAGAACACACGGATTACAACAATTACCAGATATTTTGTAGAAATTACTGACCCCCCAAAATAGTTGCTGGGAGTGAGAACACACAGATTACAACAATTCCCAGATATTTTGTATAAATGACTGACCCACCAAAATAGTTGCTGGCAGTGAGAACACACAGATTACCACAATTCCCAGATATTTTGTAGAAATTACTGACCCCCCTAAATAGTTGCTGGGAGTGAGAACACACAGATTACAACAATTTCCAGATATTTTGTATAAATGACTGACCCACCAAAATAGTTGGTGGCAGTGAGAACACACAGATTACAAGAATTCCCAAATATTTTGTAGAAATGAGACCCCAAAATAGTTGCTGGACGTGAGAACACACAGATTACCACAATTCCAAGATATTTTGTAGAAATTACTGGCCCCAAAATAGTTGCTGGCAGTGAGAACACACAGATTACCACAATTCCCAGATATTTTGTAGAATTTACTGACCCCCCCAAAATAGTTGCTGGGAGTGAGAACACACAGATTACCACAATTCCCAGATATTTTGTAGAAATTACTGACCCCCAAAATAGTTGGTGGCAGTGAGAACACACATATTACAACAGTTCCCAAATATTTTGTAGAAATTACTGACCCCCAAAATAGTTGGTGGCAGTGAGAACACACAGATTAGAACAATTCCCAGATATTTTGTATAAATGACTGACCCACCAAAATAGTTGGTGGGAGTGAGAACACACAGATTACCACAATTCCCAAATATATTGTATAAATTACTGACCCACAAAATAGTTGCTGGCAGTGAGAACACACAGATTACCACAATTCCCAGATATTTTGTTGAAATTACTGACCCCCATAATAGTTGCTGGGAGTGAGAACACACAGATTACAACAATTCCCAGATATTTAGTATAAATGACTGACCCCCAAAATAGTTGGTGGCAGTGAGAACACACAGATTACAACAATTCCCAGATATTTTGTAGAAATGAGACCCCCAAAATAGTTGCTGGCAGTGAGAACACACAGATTACCACAATTCCCAGATATTTTGTATAAATTACTGACCCCCAAAATAGTTGCTGGCAGTGAGAACACACAGATTACCACAATTCCCAGATATTTTGTAGAAATTACTGACCCCCAAAATAGTTGCTGGCAGTGAGAACACACAGATTACCACAATTCCCAGATATCTTGTATAAATTACTGACCCCCAAAATAGTTGATGGCAGTGAGAACACACAGATTACAACAATTCCCAGGTATTTTGTAGAAATTACTGAACCCCAAAATAGTTACTGGGAGTGAGAACACTCAGATTACAACAATTCCCAGATATTTAGTATAAATGACTGACCCCCAAAATAGTTGGTGGCAGTTAGAACACACAGATTACAACAATTCCCAGATATTTTGTATAAATTACTGACCCCCAAAATAGTTGGTGGCAGTGAGAACACACAGATTACAACAATTCCCAGATATTTTGTAGAAATGAGACCCGCAAAATAGTTGCTGGCAGTGAGAACACACAGATTACAACAATTCCCAGATATTTTGTATAAATGACTGACCCACCAAAATAGTTGCTGGGAATGAGAACACACAGATTACAACAATGCCCAGATATTTTGTAGAAATTACTGACCCCCCAAAATAGTTGATGGCAGTGAGAACACACAGATTACAACAATTCCCAAATATTTTGTAGAAATGAGACCCCCAAAATAGTTGCGGGCAGTGAGAACACACAGATTACCACTAGGGATGAGCTGTTCGGTTCGGAGTTCGCTTCGAACATAGCCTGTTCGCGAACTACGAACATTTCCGGGTGTTCGCCGCGTGTTCGCCCACAATGGACCACAATGCACTTTTCCACTGGCCTGAAGCTCGTAATTGGCTACAGGCTTCCACCTGACCACAGGTGACTTGTCTTGTCACTGCCAGCAAGTATTTTGGGAGTCACTAATTTCTACAACATATCTGGGAATTGAGGTGATCTGTGTCTTGTCACACAGCCAGTGCCACGCAGTATTTTGGGGGTCACTAATTTCTACAAAATATCTGGGAATTGAGGTGATCTGTGTCTTGTCACACAGCCAGTACCACGCAGTATTTTGGAGGTCACTAATTTCTACAAAATATCTGGGAATTGAGGTGATCTGTGTCTTGTCACACAGCCAGTGCCACGCAGTATTTTGGGCGTCAGTAGTTTCTACAAAACATTTGGGAATTGAGGTGATCGGTGTCTTGTCACTGCCAGCAAGTATTTTGGGGGTCACAAATTTCTACAAAATATTTGGGAATTGTTATAATCCGTGTGTTCTCACTGGCTGCCACCCATCAGGGGGTCTCACTGATTTATAGGAGGTTTCTGTGACTTGTAATCTGTGTCTTCTCACTGCCACCCATCAGGCGGTCACACTGATTTATAGGAGGTTTCTGCGATTTGTAATCTGTGTCTTCTCACTGACACCCATTAGAGGGTCCCACATACTTCTAGCAGATTTATGCGAATTGTAATTTGTGTCTTCTCACTGCCACGCATCAGGGGGTCTCACTGATTTATAGGAGGTTTCTGGGAATTGTAATCTGTGTCTTGTCACTGGCTGCCAGCTATCAGGGTGTCTCACTGAGTTATACCAGAGTTCTGTAAATCTTTAATCTTTATACCAGAGTTGAATCAGAGTTCTGTATATATTTAATCTATATATCACTCACCATGTCTGAAAGAACAAAAAGGACAGGCAGACGCTCCCAGACACAGATAAGAGGACAAGCAGCCCCTGTGTCGGGAGGCTATGCCTCTGGTCGTGGTGGACGTGGTGCATCTTCTGCAGGGGCACGCTTGTGCTTTCTAACTGGTGCTGGCCATCTTCTTAAGCAGCAGCAACATACAGAGGACTTGGTGGATTGGCTAACCAGGCCATCCTCATCCCCGAGTCCTCTGCTAGCCAGGCTTCTAGTGCTTTACAGTCCACCTCAGCTGCCAAAGCATCTAATGCAGCCTCCATGTCCACAGCTACTCCTGCCGTAGCCTCGCTATCACACACGGAGGAGTCAGCTGAATTGTTTGACTACAATGAGAGTGACATGCTGCTTGAGGATGCGCAGCAAGTACAGTGCTCTGATTCAATCTCTGAGGTTGAGGAAGGGAGTATAATCAACCTAGAGGAAGGGGGTGCCAGTGATGACACACAAATAACTGGCACTCATGTTGCCCCAGCAGCTGCAGCATTCTGCCAAGTTGGCTCCAGTGATGAGGAGATAGGGGGTGATGATGACAATGATGATGAGGTCACTGACTCCACCTGGGTGCCTGATCGAACAGAGGAATTAAGTGAGGAAGAGGGGGAGGAGGAGGCACAGCAAACACGAGGCACAACATCCTCTGTGACCAACCGTAGCACTAGCCAGTCCAAGGCATCACATGTCAGAGCTGCTCCAATGCAAAGCGCTGTTGTCTCAAAGAACACATGCAGGAACTCTGTTGTCTGCGAGTTCTTTTAGAGCACAGCGTTGCTATTTGTAATCTATGACAGATGAGGCTTAAGCGTGGGAAAGATACCGGACACTTGGATACCACTTGCTTGAGGCGACATGTGAACAACTGCCACACATCCCGTTGGCGCAAAACTTTGCGTAGCTCCTCCTCCTCCTCCTCATCTGTCTCTACCCCCACTGTATGTCCTGCCATGTCATTGCTTACAACCTCCACCAACAGGGATGATGCTACAGTAATGGATGTACCAGGTCCTTTCTCACAATGTGACATCATCCCAGCAGCTGAAGATTTACGCAGTCAGATTACGTTGCCACAGCTGCTGTAGCGAAAGAAAAAATATAGTCCCAACCATCCCCAAGCACAGCGTCTAAATGCCAGCTTAGCAAAATTCCTCGCATTGCAGCTGCTGCCTTTCCAGCTCGTGGACTCTGCTCCCTTCCGTGAATTTGCTGAATGTGCTGTACCACAGTGGCAGGTTCCAAAATGCCATTACTTTTCACGCAAGGCTATTCCAGCACTATACCAGCACGTGGAAGACAATGTTATCCAGTCATTGGGAAAGGCAGTCAGTAACAAGGTGCATGTGACTTTAGACACGTGGTCCAGCAAGCATGGACAGGGTCGTTACATTTCCTTCACGGCACACTGGGTAACTCTGATTGCAGCTGGGAGCACTGGTGTATTTTGGCCTATGCCAACAAGGCCTAGGCCTAGGGCGGCACTCTCCAGGGGGCGGCGGCCCGCCGGGTGGCCCCACCCCTAAAAAAAACAAAAAACTTTTGCAAACTATTTTACCAGGAAGGAAACATTGAGATGTCACTAATTTTCAAGTTTGTCCTGGGTAGGCAACCCCTAGGCTTTCACTTTCCAGGGGGCAACAAAAAATCTCACCACTAATTGGGTTACTCACAGAGCACCGAAATGACGCCAACATTTTGGTGTTCTATAGTTCCCTGCACTTCGGGGAATAAAATTTCCCCACCCTGCAGTGAATTCACCATTCACCGCAGGGTCCCCAAAGTGCATGGAGTCGGCCGCTGTATGCTGCCACCGCAAACCCATGGCCTGCGGCTTTCAAAAGAACTACTGAACGAAAATGTCTGGAATTTACATATAAGATCCTATGATTGATAATAAAAAGTTCTGTTACAGAAAAAGAAGAACGACATTAAAAAAAAAGGGGGGGGTTTTGGCAAAAAAATTCTGAAAAATACTAAATGGTACTAAAAAAAAAATCAATAAAGACTTTTTACTGCAGATTAAAATAAGTGGTTTATTAGATATTGCATAAAAACGGGAATATTTTTAACATTGAAACCTATGGGGTTCGCCTGAATACCTGAACCTGCTGATTGAAACCACCGAACATCAGGGTATTTCACTGTCATTTCTCTGCTGTTTGGCGTTCTTTGAATAGATTAACCATTACTTCTCTATGGGGATTTGCACTGCCTTCAAACAGCACTGTACTTGCTGGCAGTTCGCCAAACTTGTGTGTGAGCATATCACCAGAGCAGTGGTGTACTTAGAGGAGTGGCGGAGGGCGGGCCGCCCCAGGTACCAGTGATTATTGGGGTGTCATTAGGGGGTACTAGGAGGTGCCACTGTCACTGTGTGTCAGCTTTGAGCTGTGTTCTCAAACAACGAGCAGCGGAGCATGGCGTTTGCATACGGAATAAAATCGAATAGAATAAAAATCCCCCTCTCCTCCCTCCATAGCTCCTCCCCTGCCCCGCAGCAGCTCTAGGAGGGGGATGTGATTTGTGTACAGAGAGAGAAGATGACAGTAAACGGCAGGTAAAGGGGGGGGGGGTATCAGCAGAATATGAAGCCCTGTCTGCTTACTGCTGTTTAAAGTGGACCTTTCCTTAACCAGCACTGCAGTGATAGAAATTTGTCATTGAGCTGCCTGGCTCCTGGCGAGGCTGCGTGCGTGCAGGTCACACTCGGTCCGGCCAGTCAGGTGGTACTGAGTCTCAGTACCACCTGACTGGCTGAACCACGTGACACGCACGCAGCCGCCCACCCTTTCGTTAACATGGACTGTCACTCTATTCTGGACTGAACACCCACCAGGAAGGGAATCAAAGCCAAGGTGCACCCTCTGGCAGTGGCACCCCACTGCTGACAAGATGGCTCCACGCACAGGCACAGCTGCGATCCTAACATGGCCTGGAGGGACCTCCTGCTGAGTCTGTACACAGTCCCTGCTGACTCTGCACACAGCCCTACTGCGGACGGAGGCCGGTAAATGTAGAATAAATAATTGCTGTGTGCTCATATACACTCGGTTTGCTGGGAGTTTTATTGCAGTGGATTCTGATGCACTCATACACTCCACATATTGCATTGCTGGGAGTTTTATTGCCGTGGATTCTGATACGCTGACACACACCACAAATTGCATTGCTGGGAGTTTTATTGCAGTGGATTCTGATGCACTCATACACTCCACATATTGCATTGCTGGGAGTTTTATTGCCGTGGATTCTGATACGCTGACACACACCACAAATTGCATTGCTGGGAGTTTTATTGCAGTGGATTCTGATGCACTCATACACACTGCACATTGCATTGCTGGAATTTTTATTGCTGTGGATTCTGATACGCTGACACACACCAAACATTGCATTGCTGGGAGTTTTATTGCTGTGGATTCTGTGATACACACTGCATAGTACTGTGAGTTTTATTGCCTTGGAGCTCTGGGATACACTCATACACACTGCACATTACTGTGAGTTTTATTGCTGTGCAGTTCTGTGATATGCTCATACACAGTGCACATTTCTGTGGGTTTTATTGCTGTGCAGCTCTGTGATACGCTCATATGCAGTGCACGTTTCTGTGGATTTTATTGTTCAACCAATTAGAGCGACTGTGATCCAGTATACTTAACATGCGTGGCTGTTCTTTGTAAAAATGCTTGCATTTAAACATTTCATAATTTTATTTATCTCAATAGATACATTTGAAATGGTATACAAAATATACAAGTAGGCACTTGGTATCCACTTTTAATATAAAGAGAGGAAAAGGCATAGCTCTAAGAGGAAAAGGTGGAGCTTAAAGAGGAAGGGTGGGGATTAACCAGGAAGAGGTGTGTCCTTGACAGGAAGGGGTGCCTCAAATTTAAATTAGGGGGTGCACGAGTTTAGTCAGGCCTAGGGCAGCACAAAACCTAAATACACCACTGGCTGGGAGGGATCCAAGACGGGACTCTGTGCTAGAGCTTGTTCATCCACCACGCCTCCAGAAAGCTGCTTGTATGAGGTCTGTCTGCTCCACCACCTCTCCCTCTTCCTCCTCCTCCTCCTTCTCTGTCTCTGGCGAAGTAGCAGTTAAACCGACGCCTGACAGGGTCTACGCAATGGCTCAAGCAAAAAGATGCCATACTGTGTTTGAGCTGGTTTGTTTAGGGGACAGGAGCCACACCGGGCCAGAAATTTTGTCAGCTCTGCAGGGGCAGGTGCAGAGATGGTTAACACCATGCCAGCTTCAGCTGGGAATGATCGTCTGCGATAATGGCAGCAACCTTCTCTCCGCTCTACGCAAGGGTAAATTGACGCATGTACCATGCCTAGCACACGTCCTAAATCTGGTGGTACAGCGTTTCCTAACCAAGTACCCAGGGCTGCTAGAGCTTCTCATCCAGGCCAGAAAAGTCTGCAGCCACTTCAGACGGTCATTCCCAGCAAGCGTTCGCCTGGTAGAAATTCAAAGAGAATTCCACCTTCCCACAAACTGTCTGATCTGTGACATGCCCACCAGGTGGAACGCGACATTAGCAATGCTGCAGCGTCTGCACAAGCAGCAGAGGGCCATCAACGAGTACCTGTGTGAGTATGGCACAAGGACAGGTTCAGGTCAACTTGGTTTTTTTCCCCACCCCCAGTGGCTGATGATCAAGGATGCATGCACTGTACTGTCACCATTTGAGGAGGCAACGAGGATGATGAACAGGGACACTGCATGCATCAGTGACACAATTCCTTTAGTGTTCCTGCTGGAGCACACTCTGCGGGGAATTTTAGATGTGGCTCTAGATGCAGAGCAGCGGGAGGAAGAGGAGGCCTTCCCTAGCTCTCAAGGCCCCAGTCTTTCCGCAGACAGCATTCCAGCGGGTCCTACTCAGATCAGACAGGAGGAGGATGAGGAGGAGGAGGAGGAGGCAGAATATTTAAGTAGTGGGGGCATTGAAGGTGGGGATTCCTCAAGGGAGGGTTTCGTGTGCCCAGAAACACAAGGGCTAGTGCGTGGCTGGGAGGAGGAAGTGCACGATACGGTCATCCTCATTGACCAGGAAGACTCGGAAGCTAATGCCACCTCCAACCTACGCTGCATGGGCTCCCTAATGATGCAAAGCCTGCTAAAGGACCCCAGGATTCGTGCTATCAAGGAGAGGGATCATTACTGGTTGGCAACCCTTCTTGATCCATGATACAAGGGTAAAGTTACAGAGCTCATCCTGCCCACACAGAGGGAGCACAGGATGAAAAAACTTGAGGACGCTCTAAAGCGACACTTGTGTAACACCTTTCCAGGCACTGGTAGATTACCAAGTGCTGACACACGTGCTTCTGAGGCTGCGGATGATCTAAATTAGTGACACCCAAAATACTGCGTGGTACTGGCTAAATGACAAGAGACAGATCACCTCAATTGTCAAATGTAGGACGTCAAATGTAGGCACCCATTGCCAGCGTCTTCACCATATGGTGCAGGACTACCTAGGGGCAAGGGCAGACCTGGATACCTTTCCAGCAGATGATCCACTGGCTTACTGGGTGTTGAGATTGGATCACTGGCCAGAACTTAGCCAATATGCTATGCAGCTACTAGGTTGCCCTTCATCTAGCGTGCTTTCCGAAAGGATGTTCAGTGCCGCTGGAGGTTTTGTCACAGACAAAAGAGTGCGTCTGTCCACCGACTCTGTAGACCAGCTGACATTTATAAAAATGAATCAGTCCTGGATCAGCAGCTATCAGTCCCCTGATGCTGAAGTAATGGAATAGTTCGGGGATGTCCTCTTCTGCATTCACAAAACCTCCAGCACTGAACTCTTCCACAATACCACAAAAGGGTTACGGTGTGAAGGCACTTGCTGCCATGAAAGGCACAATATTTGGCTGCACTGACGCTTGTGCCAGTTTTATATCATTTTAATTTTTTGAACCGCAGGGTCCAACCCTGCACTCTTCCACAATACCACAGAGGGCTTACTGTATTATGATGGCACTTGCAGGCCTGGCACCAAAAGCACAATATCTGGGTGCACTGACGCCTTGACCAGAATCATATCATATCTTTTCAATATAGGACCACATGGTCCACCCCTGCATTCTTCCACAATACTACAGAGGGGTTACTGTATGATAGTACTTGCAGGCCTGGCACCAAAAGCACAATATTTGGGTGCACTGCCACTGACGCCTGTATCAGATTCATATCCTCAGAGGGTTTACGGTGTGACGGCACTGTTGGGGATGCTAAAGGACCAATTTTGAAGCACCTATTGTTACTTTCATCCAAAGCCTGCATAAGTTTCACAATAATTTAGCCAAAAAAATCAGTAAATTTTTTCTGTGTGTACGAAAATGTCTCCTCTTTTCATACAGACTGCCGCCCCAAGCAGTTGTTTATGGATAGATTTGAAACTTAATTTTTTTGTTTTTAAGTGTTTCTATACATCCTAGAAATCCACCACTTCACGGGCAGGTTATGGGAACATCCTAGGCACGATATTTGAAGGAATTTCATGGAAAACTCACTTTTCTTTTAAAAACTTTTTTTTTTTAACTTTTTGTCCTGGTTTCCTGTCCCCCAGGGCACTACCTGGACCCCATACACCTTTTATGGCAAATATCTAGCATATATGCCCTCTTGGAGGGCACTCTAAAAACCGAATTTTCAGCCCCATTGACTTGCATGGAGTTCGAATTCAGGTTCGGGTTCGGACCCGAACATATGGGAAGTTCGGGTTCGGGCCCGAACCGAACACGGGTGGTGTTCGGCTCATCCCTAGTTGATAATAGAGGCAGACGCAATAATTTACGTATCAAGGGATACCCTGAATATGCGGACTCTGGCAAAGAGGATGTTAAAGATTTACTGAGACATTTGTTTAATGGCTTATTGGGATGCCCCGAAGATGCTGAGATAGCACCTCCTGGGATTTAAATTAGAAAAATCTAGTGATCCGCCATTTTGATGTTCATCCAATTCGTGTTTTAAAATAAACTTGCTATCCTTGTGTGCTCACGTGAACCTATTTCAGTCTGCCTGCTTAAAGAATGTGGTTTGTCAGCAAAGCCGAGGAGGAAGAGCTGACAGCCGCAGAACCATGGTAATTGATGATTTATGGCTGGCAGCTGGAAACCTAAAGAAATGAGAAGTAAAGGTGAAAGATGATATCTTGTGTAAAATTAGGTCCTAACTCAGACATATGGTAACCGTCACGTGCTAATCTTGGTTTGTTCGGAGGGGAGCAGGGGAGGAAACTGCATTTTCTGGAACACTGTATAAAGCAAGCTGAATTTGTTGTTCTCGGCACTCAAGTATTTGTCCACAGATCTGATCTGCTACTTGAGTCCAGCTGAATAAACGCCATTTTCTTTTGAAACAAAGGCCTCCGCAACATTTCTGGGGTCTCGTCCAGTAATTGGGCCTTGGTTCGATAAGGAGGCTTGAACGGCAGTATTTACTGCATTTTCAGTGGAATCCAGCAGGAACCAGCTCCAGGTATGTTGATCTCCTCCTAAGGCGCCAAGCGAGAGTTCTCGCCCTGTTGACCATCAATCTGCTGGGGGCATGCTCCTGACTGAGAATCCACGAAAAGGAACTGGCCTAGGAAACTGGTGATGCCACGGCGAAAGGGGGTGACTAAACAAATTGTATTTTTGTGTGTTGAATAACGTCAGCAGCTAGCTTCAGTCATATGAGTGTATAGATTTTGTCCGCACTGTGAAGGGAGTGGATCTAGACTTCTGTATCTGTGTGTGATAACAGAAGAAGCTGGGGATAGACTGCCCTCTAGCGAGGAATAGAGAGGTCTGTAGAGCCTCAAGAGAGCTTGTAATGCTCTCTAAAGCCAGTCCGGATTAACTAAAGAAAGTGTTAAAATTCCCGACAAGGAGACTGGCTGCCCCCTAGTGCTAAAAACCTTTACAGTAGGGTTTATAAATACTGATGGTGAAGTATATACTGATGTTGCAGTAGGTACTTGAGTTCAATGATTGAGAGCTAGCTGTCTGCAACAAAAGAACTGTTCTCTGAATATAGTGTCTGTATTTTATGTGTATTATATCTAGTGTGATAGGAAGCAGGGCTTGGTATTGAATGGGAGATACCTGAGACCAGGCCTGGTACACTGCGTTTAAAAGAACCCCAGGGAGACTGTTGGTTTTGTGAGTGTGTGGAGCAACGGGGCTCCCAGGAAAGTGTGTTATGGGTCCCTGGGGTTGGGGTAGTGGAGTGAAGGGCGGGCCGCTATCCCAACAACCTGGATCACTTCCAGACCAGGTATTATCAGGGTCAGCTAGGACTGTAGGTGTGGTCCACCAGGAAGGGTTTAAAAAGAAACAAGAGGAAGCTGATCGTGCAGAGTGTAAAAAGGGGGGTGGGTGAGGACCCACCAGAGTGAACTGCCGTATCACTGTATCTGCTGAACTTGCTACATTACAGAATTGCTGTGTTGCTGTGGAGCACGAGTTGCCACTGTTTGCTGTGCACCTTTCTGAAGGTAAAAATAAACTTCACTGGTTTTTACAAAAGACCTGCTGTCTCGCTACAATTACTGCCCTAGAAGACGTGGTTGAAGGAGGACCCTTGTCACACATGGTGCCCTGTGTGAGGAATAACCACACTAGTCTGAGGGCAGTATAAACCACAAACAGCATGGAGGACGTTGTGAAAGCTCTGGTCCAATCTACTGCTGCTCAGCAGGAAGCGAATAGGAGGACTACCGAGACCCGGGAAACCCTGCAGCAGCTGATATTGGCCCAGGCAGAGAATGCTATGGCTATGGCTAAAGCTCAGAAGGAGACTACAGAGACTCTGGTACGACAAATTTTGACGGCTCAAATGGAGGCCATTGGCAAGGTCCATGAGGAACAGTTATCTGCCACGCATGTTCTGCGCAAAGAGATTCGCGCCGTGTCAGACAAGTTGGAGTCTGATCCTGCAGGCGGCCGCCAAGGCCCTAAAATAATCCGGGCCAGCCATTATCTACAAAAAATGTCTACGGCGGATGATGTGGAGGCGTACCTGCTGGCCTTTGAGCGTACTGCAACAAGAGAAGGGTGGCCGGCGGCTGAGTGGGCGAGTATACTTGCCCCTTTTCTAAGTGGAGAACCTCAAAAGGCCTACTATGACTTGGAGCCAGCACAGGCCAGTGACTATGTGGAGCTTAAAGCTGAGATCATGGCGCGCCTGGGGGTGACCACAGCAGTACGGGCACAAAGATTTCATTCCTGGGCGTACTCTCCTAACCAAGCTGCACGGTCCCAGATGTTTGACCTAATACATCTTGCCAGGAAGTGGCTACAACCGGAGGTCAACTCTGCTACGAAGATAGTAGAAAACCTGGTCATGGATCGCTTTCAGCGTGGATTGCCAACCCCTCTGCGACGCTGGGTAAACCAAGGCGACCCCCAAACCGCCGACCAGTTGATTGCGTTGGTAGAAAGGTTTATAGCTTCTGGAGAAGTTCTGCATCCGCCTTCAGCGACCCACGCCCGCAACCCTAAAACCCAGAATGCCACACGCACTGGTAAGACTGTACCGAGGGTGCGGGGGGTGGAGGAACCTGGATACGTAGAAAACACCAGAGACATTTCTCCCAGGGTGCAGAAAGCACCTCAGTACAACCAGATGAGTAGGTGCTTTAAATGCAATAGAGTGGGCCATATAGCCAGAGACTGCGTGAACGATGAGCCTATGGATTGTAATGATGCACATTCCTTGTTGTCTGGCTATGACCACGCTGGTAATGACTATGATCCCCACTTTTGTACTGTGAAGGTTAATGGCCGACTGCGTAGGGCCTTGCTAGACTCCGGTAGTATGGTCACCCATGTAACTAAATCCATAGTACCTGGGGTGGTGTTCAATCATATGGAGAAATTGGGGGTTGTCTGTGTGCATGGTGATAAACGGGAGTACCCCACAGCTGAAGTGGATGTTGAAACCCAGTGTGGGAATGTGAAGTATCGTGTGGGGGTGGTACCTAACCTGGCCCATGAAGTTGTCATAGGGAGAGATTTTCCATATTTTCTGGAACTATGGAAAGTCCCTGAACTGAGGCCAGTAGAGGAGGCTTATGTTTTTCCTTTCTCTGATGCTGATTTGGAAGATGGAATCACTGGAAAGCATATGACATGTGGTCCTATCCCGGTGTTGGTAGGCAATCAAACATCTCAGAGTAATGAGCCAGGAACCAATGTTGGTCAGGCGGAAGAGTTATTAGAACTGGCGGGTGGCCCTGGTAACTTTAAAAGAGCCCAATGGGAGGACCCAACCCTGTTGGAAGCCAGGAATAATGTTCAGGATATGGATGGGATTGTGACCCAGGCCGGGAAGGTATTGCCTTATCCCCATTTTGAAGTGGCTAGCGAACTGCTCTATCGTGTAGAAAAGAGAGGTACTGGCGTTATTAAGCAATTATTGGTACCACAGAATTTTAGGAACACTGTCTTAAGCCTTGCACATAACCATGTACTGGGGGGACACTTGGGAGTGGATAAAACAAAGGAGAGGGTCCTCAGGAGATTCTATTGGCCAGGAGTACTTGCTGCCATAAAGAATTTTTGTACCTCCTGTCCTAAATGCCAACTTACTGCTCCGACTCCAGGTTTCCGGAGTCCATTGGTACCCTTGCCTATCCTTGACATCCCGTTTGAGCGAATTGCTATGGACTTGGTAGGTCCACTGGTTAAATCTGCTAGGGGACACCAGTATATACTGGTCGTTCTTGATTACGCGACACGATACCCGGAAGCGATGCCCCTGCGTAATAGCTCTGCCAAATCAATAGCCAAAGAGCTCATGCTAATGTTTACCAGGGTGGGGATACCAAAAGAGATACTAACGGACCAGGGGACCCCATTTATGTCCAGAGTTATGAGGGAATTATGTAAGTTAATGGGCATTAAACAACTAAGGACCTCGGTATATCACCCGCAAACTGATGGATTAGTGGAGCGGTTTAACAAGACCCTTAAGAGTATGCTGAGAAAGGTCATTGATAAAGATGGCAGGAATTGGGACCTTTTACTACCCTATTTAATGTTCTCTATCCGGGAGATTCCCCAGGCCTCTACGGGCTTCTCCCCGTTCGAGTTATTATATGGCCGACATTCCAGAGGTCTGCTGGATGTTGTTAAAGAGACCTGGGAACAGGAGACGACACCCTACCGCAGTGTCGTGGAACATATATCTCAGATGCAGGAGCGCATGGAAGCGGTCATACCCCTGGTTAGAGAACATATGAGAAAGGCCCAAGAAGCCCAAAGGTACAGTTACAATAAGAATGCCCGGCTCAGAGTGTTTCAACCTGGGGATAGGGTATTGGTCCTGGTCCCCACTGTAGAAAATAAATTTTTGGCTACCTGGCAGGGCCCCTATGAAATAATTGACAAAGTGGGTGATGTTAATTATAAAGTGAGCCAACCTGGAAGGAGAAAACCTGAGCAGATTTACCATTTAAACCTGTTAAAACCGTGGAAGGATAGAGAGGTCTTAGTGGTCATGAGGCCTTCAGACCTCCCTCTCACTGAGCCTGAGGTAAGCCTTTCTGACACCCTCTCTGTACACCAGAAGGCTGAGGTTAACGAGTTTCTCAGAAGGAACCGGGAGGTGTTCTCGGCGATACCAGGGAGGACCAACATAATGAAACACGATATTATAACCGAGCCAGGGAAGAAAGCCTGTCTGAAACCTTATAGGGTTCCGGAGGCCGTAGACAAGCTATAGAGATAGAGGTGAAGAAAATGCTAAAACTAGGGGTGATAGAGGAGTCTCATAGTGAGTGGAACAGTCCCATTGTGCTTGTCCCCAAACCGGATGGGTCAATAAGGTTTTGTAATGATTTCCGTAAGTTAAACAGTATTTCTAAATTTGACAGCTATCCGATGCCTAGGGTTGATGAGCTGATTGAGAGGCTGGGGAAAGCGCGTTTTCTCACAACCATTGACTTGACGAAGGGATATTGGCAAGTGCCACTCACTGAGCAAGCAAAGGAAAAAAACGCCTTTTCAACCCCCCAGGGCTTGTTTCAATATACGGTGTTGCCATTCTGTTTGCACGGGGCCCCAGCCACGTTTCAGAGGCTGATGGATAGGGTTTTGAAACCCCATGCCCGCTACGCTGCTGCATACTTAGATGATGTGGTAGTTTTTAGTACGGATTGGGAAACCCACCTTCCGAAAGTTCAGAGGGTGCTTGATGCTGTGCGGGCTGCTGGCCTAGTGGCCAACCCTGCAAAAAGTACCATTGGTCTGGAGGAAGCGAAGTACTTGGGCTATACCATCGGTAAGGATTGGTCAAGCCTCAAGCTACTAAGGTTGAGGCTATACAAAACTGGCCGCAGCCATTGACGAAAAAACAGGTGAGGGCGTTTCTTGGGCTGACCGGCTACTACAGGAGGTTCATACCGAATTTTGCTACGATAGCTGCGCCCCTGACAGATCTCACGAAAGCGAGAGCCCCCATAATGGTGAAATGGTCTCCTGAGACGGAAAACGCTTTTACTGCTTTAAAGGAGGCCCTATGTGCCTATCCCGTTTTGGTGTCCCCTGATTTTACTAAGGATTTCGTGGTGCAGACTGATGCCTCCGAGGCTGGCTTGGGGGCGGTCCTCTCCCAGGACTATCAGGGTGAAGAGCACCCTGTTCTTTTCCTCAGCAGAAAGCTGTTGCCGAGGGAGAAGAACTATTCTGTCGTGGAGAAGGAGTGCCTTGCCATTAAGTGGGCTTTGGAGACCCTGAGGTACTACCTGTTGGGGAGGAGGTTCAGGCTGGTCACTGACCATGCTCCCCTCGCGTGGATGAGTCAGAACAAGGAGACGAATGCGAGAGTCACCAGGTGGTTCCTCAGCCTGCAGCCTTTCAACTTTACCGTGGAGCACCGGGCTGGCCTGCTACAGGGTAACGTTGATGGGCTGTCTCGAGTACATGCGTTGCTGTCTGTGGTCGCTCCTCCCGATGGCTCTGAGCTGAGGGGGAGGGTGTGTGATAGGAAGCAGGGCTTGGTATTGAATGGGAGATACCTGAGACCAGGCCTGGTACACTGCGTTTAAAAGAACCCCAGGGAGACTGTTGGTTTTGTGAGTGTGTGGAGCAACGGGGCTCCCAGGAAAGTGTGTTATGGGTCCCTGGGGTTGGGGTAGTGGAGTGAAGGGCGGGCCGCTATCCCAACAACCTGGATCACTTCCAGACCAGGTATTATCAGGGTCAGCTAGGACTGTAGGTGTGGTCCACCAGGAAGGGTTTAAAAAGAAACAAGAGGAAGCTGATCGTGCAGAGTGTAAAAAGGGGGGTGGGTGAGGACCCACCAGAGTGAACTGCCGTATCACTGTATCTGCTGAACTTGCTACATTACAGAATTGCTGTGTTGCTGTGGAGCACGAGTTGCCACTGTTTGCTGTGCACCTTTCTGAAGGTAAAAATAAACTTCACTGGTTTTTACAAAAGACCTGCTGTCTCGCTACAATTACTGCCCTAGAAGACGTGGTTGAAGGAGGACCCTTGTCACACTAGTATTGAGTGTGTAGGAGAGTGGACTTGTTCCCGCTGAGGAGAAGTTACCTGAAAGAATAGAACTATTTATGTACTGTTTTGTGCTGGATGTATCTGATACAGTACGTGCTGTGATTGCTGAGAGTGTTGTGAGTGGGTGTGTGCCTACTTGCTTAGCAAGGAAGCAAATCTGAGCGTGCACTCTGAAGGTACATTTCCGACTCAGGCGACTGGAGTCGGCTACTGAAGGAGGAAGTGAATAACGATACGAGAAGAACTGTTGTGTGAAGTATCAGACAGTTGATTTTAAAGTGTTTTTACTGCAAGTTACATCTGCACTGTAAAAATTATTGTTTTTAAGAATAGCAATGGGTAACGGGTCTTCTAAACCAAAAAAAACAAGGGAGGGTGAAACACCCTTGGAATATATGATACGCAATTTTGAGACTCTGTATGCACTTCACCAGTATAGAAAGAAACTGCACAAGAGCAAGTTGCGAACACTGTGTGAAACTGGCCTATATTGAATCCTTCATGCCCCCGGAGGGATCAATGGACCCCGTAATCATACAGAGTGTCCATTTGGCAGTCACAGGGAGTCCTGGGCATCCAGATCAATATCCCTATATAGATATGGAGGTATTGTGTGAAGGATAAAAGCGCATTAGTAATGCTGGCAGTGGGACACACGCGGCGCAGCGCAGCCCCTAAACTATTAAATGTGCTACAAGATCAGCCGGAGGATTTCCTGTACCCCCCTCCTTGTCCATCATATTTTGCAGCAGTAGCAGATGCCCCAGCTGCATATGAACCCGCAGCGCGCGCCCCCTCCGTGTTGTCCCAACACCCTCAGCCAGGACCCATGGGTGCTGATACCCCCCTTGCAATGGGTCCAGCGACTAGAGGAGAGGGGCATGACATCAGAGAACCGAATAATGTTAAAATGTATTCTGCTGCGCAACATGCTATGTCACCACAATTAGTAGATAAAGGGAGTCCCCACAAGACAGCCCTGGCTCCCCAGTTTGAGAAACCCACTACACGAGGAGATCATGGGATAAGTGTGCCCAAATCAGTCTATTCCTGCCCCTTGAGATCAGTCCCCGGTCCTGTAATTGATGGACCAGCAGGCCCAAATGTCCTCACGTATATTCCATTCACCACCGCTGATCTATTTAACTGGCGCACTCACACACCCCCTACGCAGAGAAGCCTGCGGCTATGGCCAGCTTGATGGAATCCATCATGGCCACCCATAACCCGACGTGGACAGATTGCCAGCAGCTCTTACTAACTCTATTTAGTACTGAGGAGCGCAGCAGAATTAATGCGTTAGCACGCAAGTATTTAGAGAAGGGACAAGAGGATCAGCAGCAGGATGCGGCAGCATGGGCAGCCCAGGCTTATCCTGCTGTTGACCCGCGGTGGGAATATACAGGTGCCGATATGTTGAGCCTCCAGCTGTATAGATCCGCTGTCCTAGCGGGTGTACAGTTGTGTTCAAAATTATTCAACCCCCACTGAAATTGAGTGTTTTGGCCAGTTAGACATTGATTTTGATCATTCAGTCATCTTGCTTACAATTAAATCAAAGAGGCACGTGTAGGTCAGACAAATATAACATAACATTTATAATGAAATAACCACAAATGTCTTTTCTGTGTTCACATCATTATCAGTTTTATTCAACCCCCAAGTGGCATTCAATCTTAGTACTTAGTACAACATCCTTTTACAGTTATAACAGCTTTTAAACGTGAAGCATAGCTTGACACAAGTGTCTTGCAGCGATCTACGGGTATCTTCGCCCATTCGTCATGGGCAAAAGCCTCCAGTTCAGTCACATTCTTAGGCTTGCGCACTGCAACTGCTTTCTTTAAGTCCACCAGAGGTTCTCAATTGGATTTAAGTCAGGTGACTGCGATGGCCACTCCAAAATGTTCCAGCCTTTAATCTGCAACCATGCTCTAGTGGACTTGGAGGTATGCTTGGGATCATTGTCCTCTTGAAAGGTCCAACGTCTCCCAAGCCTCAGGTTTGTGACGGACTGCATCACATTGTCATCCAATATCTCCTGGTACTGAAGAGAATTCATGGTACCTTGCACACGCTGAAGCTTCCCTGTACCTGCAGAAGCAAAACAGCCCCAAAGTATGATTGACCCCCGCCATGCTTCACAGTAGGCAAGGTGTTCTTTTCTTCATAGGCCTTGTTCTTCCTCCTCCAAACATAGCGTTGATCCATGGGCCCAAACAGTTCTAATTTTGTTTCATCAGTCCACAGAACACTATCCCAAAACTTCTGTGGTTTGTCCACATGACTTTTGGCATACTGCAGTCGACTCTTCTTATTCTTTGGAGACAGCAAGGGGGTGCGCCTGGGAGTTCTGGCATGGAGGCCTTCATTACGCAGTGTGCGCCGTATTGTCTGTGCTGAAACTTCAGTACCCACATCTGACAAATCTTTTCTCAGTTCCTCAGCAGTCAAACGGGGACTTTTCTCCACTCTACGCTTCAGGTAGCGCACAGCAGTCGAAGTCAGCATCTTCTTTCTGCCACGACCAGGTAGCGTTTCAACAGTGCCCTTTGCCTTGAATTTGCGAATGATGCTTCCTATGGTCTCTCTTGGTATGTTTAACATCTTTGCAATCTTCTTCTAGCCATTGCCCTTCCTGTGAAGAGTAATCACCTCTTCTCTTGTCTTCCTGGACTATTCTCTTGACTTCACCATGTTTGTAACCACACCAGTAAATGTCTAGAAGGCGCTGAGTATCACAGTCATTTTAAAGCTGCCTAATTGGTGCTTATTATGCTTTATTGCTGCTCCATGACATCCACAGGTGTTTTCAATACCTGATTGAAAACACTTGAATTAACCTCTGTTCTTCAGAGTGGTAGTCTTTAAGGGGTTGAATAATTGTGTCAATGAAGAATTCACAAAAGAAACATTTACTACTGTATTACAAAACCAATTGATGTCATTTTAGTTGCATATGGTTCTTTAAAAATTCCTTGTAGCGTTTCATTCTGAATACAATTACAAATGTACACTAAATTCCCTAAAACCCTTTACAGCATTGGGGGTTGAATAATTTTGAACACAATTGTAAGAGAAGGAGCAAAGAAACCGGTGAATATTAGCAAAGTGGCGGAGGTGACGCAGGGAATTAACGAAACCCCTGCCTCATTTCTAGAGCGATTAATGGAGGCGTACAGAGCGTACAGCCCAATTGATCCCGAAGCCACTGAAAACCAGCGGATGATAAATAGCTCTTTTGTAAGCCAGGCGCAGCGAGATATTAGATGTAAACTCCAGAGGCAAGAAGGGTTCATTGGAATGAACCTAACCCAGTTCTTGGAAATTGCAAATAAGGTTTTTCAGAATAGGGACCTTACTGAAAAGCGCATTGAGACCAGAAAGATGAAAGAACAAGCGGGATTTTTAGCCGTAGCATTGAGGGGGGAGGGGAGGTTGCTAGATCAAAGGGATGGGAAAGGGCGCGATGCTGATAGAGGAAGAGGACGAGGAAGAGGACGTGGAAGGGGGAGAAGACAGTTGGGCGGGAGACAATAGAAAGGAATACGAGCCTATAGGCAGAAATCAGTGTGGGTATTGTAAAGGGGAGGGTCACTGGTGGAGACAGTGCCCCAAGCGGCAGGCAGAGGAACAACAGCCCCAAAATCAGAATAGCATGCATGGTCAGGTAGCAGATGGCAGATACCAAAGAACTGACAGAGTAGCGTGGGGATTTTATTGGGCTGGCGGGTACCACCTTTCCAGAACCAGCACACTATTGACATGAGAACGGCCCCATTCCACTGGGTAAAGAGGAGCCCATGATTTCTATAATGGTGGGAGTGGAGCCCAGTAATTTTATGATTGACACGGGACCTACACTCTCAGTAATGCCCCAACCTATTGCCCCGCTGTCAGGTGAGACGACAACAATAATAGGTGCTACAGGGGCAGAAGCAGTCTGCCCCTTCTTGAGTCCTCGTGTCTGCTTCTTAGGCGGACAACAGGTCTCACACCAATTCTTATATATGCCAGATTGCCCAATACAGTTAATAGGCAGGGATCTACTTAGCAAAATGCAAGCCCAAATAACTTTCCTGCCCGAGGGCCAAACTGTATTAACTTTACCTGAATTTAAGGACAGAACCCCACACACTCAGGAGAATTCTAGCCTAGGAAAGGCAAGTGTTCTGGCCCTGGTTGTCCCCCAGAGGGAAGAATGGTGCACAATCCCAACACAGACACCCTTGAGTTCTGATCCAATGTCATCTTGTATGGGTACACCAGGAGTATGGGCAGAGGATAACCCACCGGGATTGGTCTTGAACATTCCTCTGGTATATGTGGATCTCAAACCTGACGCACAGCCTATTGCTCTGCGTCAGTACCACATCCCACAGAAGGCAAAGCAAAGTATCCAAGTTCATTTTGAACGTCTACTGAAATACGGGATTTTAAAGTTTTGTGTTTCTCCCTGGAATACTCCACTGCTGCCGGTGCAGAAAGAGAATACTCAAGAGTACAGACCTGTCCAAGACTTAAGAGCAGTTAATTCTGCTACAGTGACTTTACACCCTGTGGTGCCAAACCCCTACAATTTGTTGGCCCTTATTCCTGCAGATACTAAGTTCTACACTGTTCTGGATTTAAAAGATGCGTTCTTTTGTATCCGCCTAGCCCCAGCAAGTCAACCATTGTTTGCTTTTCAGTGGGAAGATGCCAAAACAGGAGCAAAGCATCAAATGGCTTGGACACGCCTCCCTCAAGGATTTAAAAATTCCCCTACCATTTTTGGCAGCGCATTAAGTCAAGACCTCCTCCAATTCAATTCCCAACCGGGAAGAGCCATTTTGTTACAATATGTTGATGATTTATTGCTTGCCTCTCCCACAGAAAAAGATTGCATAAATGCCACAAAAGAACTATTGCACATTCTATGGCAAGCTGGCTACAAAGTCTCAAGATGCAAGGCACAGATTTGCAGACACAGTGTCAAGTATCTAGGTTTCCATCTTACAGGAACTGTAAGATGTAAAACTGTAAAAACCGTAAAAACTGCTGCATTCACCCAATTGAAGACTTTATTGCTAGAAGCCCCTGCCCTGGGGCTACCTGATCACAGCAAACCCTTTTATCTTTATGTGCATGAACATCTCCAGATGGCAGCAGGAGTATTGGTTCAATACCTTGGCTCATGGCAAAGGCCTGTTGCCTCCCTGTCCAAACAACTGGATTCTGTGGCCTGCGGCCTACCATCATGTCTCAAAGCTGTGGCAGCCACTGCCCTCCTGGTTGCTGAAGTTGACAAGCTCACACTAGGCCAAGAACTCTTTGTGAAAGTCCCTCATGCAGTCCAGACTCTTCTAGACTATAAAGGCAATTACTGGTTCAGCAATGCAAGAATGACCAAGTATCAAGCTATGCTGTGTGAAAACCCAAGAGTTCATTTGGAACTAATCTCCACCCTGAATCCTGCTACATTAAGCTTCCAGATGCTCCAGAAGATCAGGAACATGAGTGCCTTCAAGTAATGGATGAAGTATATAGCAGCAGACCTGACCTCAAAGACCTACCTCTAGACAAATACGACATGCAACTGTTCACTGATGGAAGCAGTTTTGTAGAAAATGGAAAGAGATTTGCTGGGTACGCAGTAGTCACTCTTGACGAAACAATTGAAGCTAAACCACTGCCCAATGGCACTTCTGCTCAACTGGCTGAAATTATTGCCCTTACCAGAGGTCTAGAACTATCTGACAACAAAAGAGTGAACATATACACCGATTCCAAGTATGCTTTCATGACAATTCATGCTCACGGAGCACTCTATATAGAACGTGGCCTCCTAACATCGGCAGGCAAACAAGTCAAATATGCCCTTGAAATATTGAATTTACTGGATGCAGTATGGAAACCGTCCGCAGTTGGTGTTATCCATTGCCGTGGCCACCAAAAAGGCAAAGAAGAAGTTCCCAGAGGAAACCGGAGAGCAGATCTGGCGGCAAAGAAAGCAGCCAGACAGACACAAGCACTTGAGCGTGACTGTGATTGGAAAGAAACCAAGGCTATGAGTACTCGACAGCAGCAGGTAGCAGCAGGAGAAAATTCACTTGAAACTAAACTGGAGAGGATACCCAGTTCAAGATGAAGATCCCCTGGAAAGTGTTCAGGAAGGAAACCCCGATCGCCGGAGAGGATAACCGGTAAATGCTGAAAATCACTTGAAAAGCTTCCGGAATGGAAATCCGGAACACCGAAATGAAACTCTTCGGTATAGAAGAACTGGTTCAAGATGACTCATCTGTCAAGATTCTGGTATGTGAACCCGAATCCCCGCAAATGAAAGTCGAAACCCTGCTCTGTCTGAATGCTGTTTTTCAAGATCAGCCAAATGTTGACTTCTATATGAACAAAAGAAGATTTGCACCTCATGGAGAATTTATTGAAGATGTTCTTTTCCACTGGTATGGTGAATATGAACTTCTAGAGAAGCACCACAGCTATATCCAATGGTTGTTTCCTCTATGTGAACAAGGCCGAAATGAACATGCAAAGCCTCTGACTACTTCTGAAATTGAAATTATGAAGAACACCGCTGAAATCCAACATAGGCTATGAAGAGCCTATTAAATGATGCTGAATTTCTTCAGCGTAAAATTTGTGGGAGAAGAGGAGATAGAAGTGATACGAGACTCAAATTTTTCAACACGCTTCTCCAATTTGAATACCAACACCCACAATAATCTGAGAATTACCCGAATTGTGAGAAGCATGGGAGAGCTGGGAACTGCACAATACCAAGCTCCGCTGGTGAAGTTTTTCCTGAAAGAAATACTGGTTGAAGATCAGCTGCAAAATATGAATGAAAGTGCCCTGAAGTATTTCTTGCCGGCTGTGAAGAATGAACATGAAAGAGATGCACTGTCTGAATATGTTTTGAAGCACAGAATATCCAAGAATGTCAAGAGGCTTCTCCCAGTGGTGACGCCCCTGTTACCAACACCCATTACTCACTGGACTCCGGCCTACTATGAAAAGGAGAAGAAATGGCTCTCCGAAGAGCCAGGAGAATACAGAGAAGACGGATGTACCAGTTGGAGAATGAAAGAATTGTCTTACCAGCCACTCTGGCACCTGAAATTGTCCGGGCCTTGCATTCCAGGACTCATGGAGGAAAGACAGCCATGGAGCAACAACTAGAACCGTATTTCTATGTTCCTGGACTCACCGCCATTTGCAAAGCAATTTCCCATCAGTGTGTCACTTGTGCTAAGAACAACCCAAGGCAAGGGATAGTACGACCACCAGGAGTATTATCTGTTGGATTATCTCCAATGTCCTCCCTACAAATTGACTTTACTGTTCTCCCTCCATGCAAAGGATATAAATATCTATTGGTGCTAGTATGCACATTAACGGGATGGGTTGAGGCCTACCCAACTCGAACAGAAAAGACTGCTGAAGTAGTGAGATGCTTGATGAGAGAAATTTTTCCAAGGTATGGACTGCCTCTTGAAATTGGGTCAGACAATGGTCCAGCCTTCGTACAAAATTGTTTACAGCAACTTGCCCGCCTGCTGAGAATTTCGTGGAAGTTACATACCGCATACAGACCTCAAAGCTCTGGAAAAGTGGAAAGAATGAATAGAACTCTCAAGACATTGATGGCTAAAATATGCCAAGAAACGTCATTGAAATGGCTGGATGTGTTGTCAATCGTACTGCTGCATGACATACTTTAAAACGAGAGAAATCTCAATGTATCCTTCCTGGTAAAATCCTTTATAAATGTCCGAAGCAATCCTACCTCACTCCTACAATTGAGCCCATACGAGATGATGTTCGGTCGTCCTACCCCTTTGATAACTGGGTTGAGGGGGGATCCCCGAATATTAGGAGAAACTGATTTAGGTCAGCAGGTGATCAAATTAGGTCAGACAATGCAGAACATATACACATGGGAGAGCGAGCACATACCCTATTTTCTGTTCCCACCCCTACACAAATACTGTCCAGGGGACATGGTATGGGTTAAGGAATGGAAGATAGACCCGTTAGGGGCTAAATGGAGCGGTCCTTATGTTGTCTTGTTATCCACTCCTACTGCAGTGAAAGTGGCCGAGGTGGTGCCGTGGATACATCACTCCCGACTGAAACCAGCAGCAGAGGTTACGGACAAGGCATGGAAAGTGATAGCCAGTGAATCCGACCCGCTGAAGCTACGTTTTCCACCGTATCCCAGCAGCTGCACAGACCAGAGAGGAATAGGAGAGATCCAAGTCTAGTTGACCACCGGCTCTCCAAACTCCAGTCTTTGTACTTGTTGTTATTGAAAGACCGTTAAGTTCACCGCCTAACCAGCCAATGGAAGCTCCAGAGATACCCCAGGAGGCCCATGAGCCTCTGCTTCCAGATACAATTTTTACAAGAGTAAAGAGACCATTTGAGCAGTACCAAAGGATCCTGATATGTATTGGGATTATTGTTTTCTTTTTGACTTTATTGACAATTGTTGCTGGACTATTTTTTTCAATCCAGCTCCCTAAGGGAGTGAGGTCAGCCCCTATTGGGTTGACACCAGAACTTGACATGACTGTCCCACCGGTACAGGACAGACGTAAGCGGGAGCTGACAAGGTCAGAAGATAATTTGTTTATTAGATTTACGTATGCGTATGCAAAGAAGTCAGGATATGAATCCTGTTGGTTGTGTAATAAATTGAACCAAGGGTCATCGGTTATTCCCACCTTAGCTGTACCCCTTAATTTGTCTGACTTCCCTGTGAATAAAAGTGTAGTGGCCCCTAGTGTACTTAAACTAAGAGTCTAGATATGCCAAAGACAAACCACACTATTCGCATTACTAATTTGGCCTATTTCCCTCTCTGGTGTTTTAAACTAGAGAAGATCCAGGTTCCACCTAGTTCAATGTGTAAAGAATCTTTGTTCAATGCAACACTAGATATATCTGACCCAGAAGCACTAGGAGATAGTCTCCAAGTAATGGTAAATACGATTGATAATTACAAACATACTGATGATAAAAGTCCGGAGGCACTTTTGGATCAACAGCAGTAGGTTATGTGGGAGAGGCTGAACCCGATGGACGCATGTCTTTTTTCAGCCTATATAACTATGTAACTATGTAACTATGTAACTTGCATACACCCACATGTCACTATCCTTAATTTTCTCCCACCTTGGCTCAGAACCATTTTATCTGATGCCAGGGGATGGCATACATATTTGTTGTGGAACTCTATGCCACCTTTGGATTAATACTGAAATAAAAACTTGGTGTTATTTGGCCTGGGTGGTTCCCCTGCAGCGTATCCAAGGGGACACCTTGGACCTAGGAATATCACATCCCCGATATTCTCTAAATTTTGTTAAACGAGAGTTGTTTTCTAAAGGTGATATGGTTTGGTCTTGGTTTCCTTCTTCCACAGGATGGGGCATTGAAATGATGAAAAGACTTAACAAATATGTTGTTCTGATGGATGAAATTGTAAGCATCACCAGTACTGATATCCAGTTGTTAAATGTTGAATTAAGAGAGATTCGTAAAGTACAGCTGTACCAGAAACTAGCCATAGAACAAATCCAGGCTGTACTAAATAGAATTTGTGAGATGACAATAAAATATGAATGTTGTACCTTTATTAAGAATACTACTGACGATGCTCCTGACTACTATGACGTAATTCAGAAACATCAAGAAAAGGTTTCCCATTTGCAGGACCAAGCTCGTCGGATAGTTGAGGAGGGCTGGAACCCTTTTAACCCTTTTGCTGCTGAGGCATTTCCCGCCTCTGTGCTGAGGTCATTTTTAACGATTTTGCTCATCTTGTTTAAACGTGTTTTGAAGACTTATTTTAGTATATGACCCAGACATATTATATATCGTTCTTTCCGTCAGACTCGGCAGATTCATAATATGTCATTATTATATGTATACGTCATGACCTGTCTGTATATTATAACAAAAAATGCAATAAAATATGAATTTTCAATAATTTACAACGTGTAAAGTGTTTTTTTCACATTTTAACATGCGAGCAATTGCGGTTATATTTTGAATGGGGTGCGCTTGTTAAAAAAATTAGAGATGGGGTCTCGTTACATTTTTTTTTAGGGAAAATTACGCGATTTTTAACAAACGCACCGCATGCAAAAATCGTTAGTGCAGCATCATTGTTCACATTATAATTGAAATGGGAACAATATTGCTGCATTAACGAACCAAAAAAAAGAAAAAAAAAGGTGTTTATTTTTTTTATAATTTTTTAAAATATTTTTTTATTTTTATTTTTAATTTTTTTTAAAAACCTTTTTTCATAGTCATGTTTGGTATTGTTGGAACGGCCATGCTCTGGCCGATCCATCAATATCAAACATTAACCCCTAACTGCCACGGATTGGGAGATAGGGGGTTCATTGGAACCCCCTATCTCCACCATTGGTGGCAGTTAGGGGTTAACTCCAGGACTGCTATGCACGATGACGCCAGTCCTCAGGGGGCATTCCCGGAAGCTTGGCCAACATCTAAGATGTCGGCCAGCTCCGGGAAAGGATCATGAACCGGCGATTTCGGCGCCGACTCATGATCCAGCCCCCATGGGGTTAATTCCAGGTACCGTTAGGAAGGGCAGGCTGTGCCCTTCCAAACGGTGCCTGGATTAACCCCCTGCACGCCGGCGATCGGGAGGGAGAGAGGTCTGAAGGACCCCCCTCCCTTTCAGGCGCCTCCTCCGCACATGTGGGGTGGGCGCCTGAATTAGATGTCATCTCGCCACCGCGATGACCTCTAATTAGGCCAGCAGCAGTTCCGGGTGCTGGGCTGACATCGAGGATGCTCAGCGCGTCCTCCGCAAGGAACGCTACCTGTGGGTGGACGCGCTGAGCATGTCCTCCGCAGCGAAGGGGTTAAAGGGCTTGGAGCATTCGGGGCGTGGTTCGGATCGATTTTGTCTGTTATAAGTAATAAAGGATCTCGGATTATCACAGGTGCCTTAATTCTCCTTGTTTGTTTTCTAGTTTATAAATTAACTATTTGTTTATGTCCAATCTGCCGTAAAGCCCTCAAACCAAAGAAACAACCCCTAGACCCAATCCTGACAAAGGTTCACTTAAGATTAAATCCCCAGAAGAATACAAAGCTTTAATGATCTAGTTAGTTGGCTGGGAGAGGTCATTGTAGACTCTCCGCCAAGAGGAGGGAATGAGATAGCACCTCCTGGGATTTAACTTAGAAAAATCTAGTGATCCGCCATTTTGATGTTCATCCAATTCGTGTTTTAAAATAAACTTGCTGTCCTTGTGTGCTCACGACACCCTATTTCAGTCTGCCTGCTTAAATAATGTGGTTTGTCAGCAAAGCCGAGGAGGAAGAGCTGACAGCCGCAGAACCATGGTAATTGATGATTTATGGCTGGCAGCTGGAAACCTAAAGAAAGGAGAAGTAAAGCGGAAAGATGATATCTTGTGTAAAATTTAGGTCCTAACTCAGACATATGGTAACCGTCACGTGCTAATCTGGGTATGTTGGGAGGGGAGCAGGGGAGGAAACTGCATTTTCTGGAACACTGTATAAAGCAAGCTGAATTTGTTGTTCTCGGCACTCAAGTATTTGTCCGCAGATCTGATCTGCTACTTGAGTCCAGCTGAATAAACGCCATTTTCTTTTGAAACAAAGGCCTCCGTCTGCTTTCCTTTGTCGAACCATCACCCAGGATTTCCCGGTCAGCTGGCTGCAACAATGCGAGCATGGTATTTGACAGAGCACACAGGGCCTTACAAACAAGGGGACCCCAGTCTGCTGCGCCACGTGATATCATATGTCGCCTGCAGGATTTTACTCTGAAAGAGGACATTTTGAAAGCGGCACATAAAACTGCAGAAATTAGAGTGGATGAGCAAGCTGTTCTTCTTTTTCAGGATGTTTCCTGGACTACTTTACAGGCCCGCAGAGCATTGAAATCTGTGACATAAGCTCTTTGGGAATGTGACATTCGCTACAGATGGGGCTTCCCTATGGCTTTGCAGGTGACGCAGGATAACCAAACTCTCACGGTTACATGTCCTGAAGATCAAACGGAATGGTCCTCTACAGCAAACAGAATGGTGGTCCCAAAAATCAAAGAAAAAACGTAAAGTGAAACCCTCCGCTCAACCTTCTCCAGACCTCCCGGCAGATCCGTGATGGGTCTTACAAGAGACAGCTTCAGCCTCTTCTAACTAAGCTGCTGCCCCCGATCTGTTCTTCTGATAACTTAGCGCTCGGGACCTGAGTGCGGACATCTTTGATTCTGGCTCTATTTTTGTTATTGGAACCATTTGTTGCACAATTGGTCTCCTGGACTATGAGACTGCTGTTTTTTTTGCAACACTTTGGGACCTCTCACCTGCCCCCTGAGTGGTGTATTTTACCTTTGCGGTATTTTATTTCCTCTGATGGGTTCCCCCATTATCAGAGGTTTACACTATCTCAATTTTGTTATATATGGTTGTTTCGTTACTGTTCTCTGTTTTTGTTTTTTGCAATGATCTTACTGTGTAGTGACGTGAGCTCCACCTGGGTGACGCAACCGATCTACTTCCAACATGTTCTTTTCATGATGTATTTATGGCCGCCTTAAAACCTCTATCTATGAATGTCAGAGGTCTTAATATCCCTGCTAAGCACTCTAAAGCTCTGTTCCAGTTTCAGAGAATGAAGGGTGATATTATCTTTGTCCAGGAGACACATTTTAAAAAAGGTTCGGCACCACAATTCCGTAACGCCTGGTACCCGACTGTTTTTTTTAGTAACTTTGGTGAAACTAAATCTAGAGGGGTAGCGATCCTTTTTGCGCGCCATGTTCCTATTGTTCTGAGTGTACCACAGCTGAGGGATCCAAAGGGTCGTTTTATAATGTTCAAGGGGACGGTGGGCAATACCAAAATGACATTTGTAAACATCTATTTGTCGAAATGCATTCTGGTAATATCATTTTAATTATGTATTAAATGTATTTTACATTACTGCTGCTTCCTGGAATTTGCTTTTAAAGAAGGTTTTCAGGATTGCCTGATAATTCCTATGCGTCATTCTTGGAGCCAATTGCGGCTCAATAATATGTGAGTGTTACGTCAGCACATATCCATTTCAATTATACCTTAACGGTGTTACACTAGGAGTGTTTTGGTATTTTTTTGTTACCCATTGCAGGGGAAATCGGTTGAAGACAATAAATGCATCTGGGGTTAATGGGCACCTGAATATAATTGAAGACCCATAACGCAATTCATTCTAGAGCCTAGGTTAGGCTCAGAAATATGCGAGTTGGACATTCACCTTCTACTTCTCCTATTTATTGAATTTACGTATTGCGCAATCTGTGGCTTTTCTTCTTTTGTAGAGACATTGACCTACTATAAGGAGGTGAATTCTGGAAGAATTAAGAAGAAAAACTGATGGACATGTGTAGTGCTTAATCATATATACCAGTCTTAGATTGGCGCTCTGTTGTTATCATATTCTAGTAGACCTGAAATTGTTTACTAAGATCTTGGCGCAGCACCTTTGACCCCTTTTGACTTCTCTGGTTCGGCGCCATCAAACTGGCTTTGTTCCTGGGAGGGAAGCTCGCAATAATACGTTGCGTACGTTAGCACTTATGCATCATGCCTCGGCGGCTGCTACCCCATTGTTGGTCCTTTCGGTCGACGTTGAAAAAGCATTCGACCGGGTGGATTGGACTTTTTTGTTTGCGGTTTTGGAGAAAATGGGTTTTGGTAATCGTTGGTGTTCGTGGCTACGGGCTTTATATGCTTATCCCAGGACGCGAGTCAGGGTTAATGGTCGGCTCTCTTCGGCATTTGTTATACATAATGGGACGCGCCAAGGGTGTCCTTTGTCCCCTCTTTTATTCTTGCTCTATTTGGAATCCTTGTTACAATAATTAGAGATAATCCTGCTATTAGAGGAGTGGAGATACCTGGCCATGTCTATAAGGTTGCTGCATTTGCAGACGATTTGTTATATAACTTGACAGACCCCTTGCCTTCACTGACGGCCTTGATGAGAGAGCTTAATGCTTTTGCTGAAATTGCTAATTGTAAGATTAATGTCTCCAAAAGTAAGTTTTTGGGTTTCAAATCAAATCAAATCAAATCAAAATAAGCTTTATTGGCAGGACCAAATACATTTTAGCATTGCCAAAGCATATGGGGAGGAGGGGGGTAGTGGGACATATAGATGGGGGAATGGGCAAGTCCATGGACATTATCAGGGGTAAGGGATAATGTGAAGGGGGATGGGGCGAGTCCGTGTTGGGGATTTAGAAGTCCAGGATCTCTCATGTTCCTCTCAGTCTGTGACATTCGGTGACGTATTAGATATTTTCACTGCCGGCTCCTCTTCTCCCAGTATGATGTGGAGTTTCCTCGTCTCTTCTATAGAGGTGAAGTCCGGGATGAGAGCGGAGAGTCTCAGGAAGTGAGTTTCCCTCAGTGCTGAGTACTTGGGGCACTGTAGGAGGAAGTGGACCTCATCTTCCAGGGCCCCCTTGTCACAATGCTGGCACAGTCTATTCTCCCTGGGCTTGTAGGTCTGTCTATGCCGCCCTGATTTGATTTCCAGGCTGTGGGCGCTCAGTCTGTACCGGCTCAGGATCTGTCTGTCCTTGGGGTCTTGTAGTACCTCCAGGTATGGGGCTAGTTTGTATTCCCTCTGTAGGGATTGGTAAATGGTGAGTTTCTGAGAGTTTGCTATATCATGTCTCCATTCTCTGATATAGTTTTCCCTGGAATTGTTAATTAGGGCCTTTATTTGATATTTTGTCAGGTTGATTTCATGGGGGCTTTGGATGATCAGGGTGGATATGAGTTGTTGAAGCCTGCATGGTTTGGGGTGGTCCTTGTTGGCCAGTAGAGCTTTATGGTGGTATGAGTTGAGGCTGCTGATGTTTAGGTGGTCCCAGTATGATAGCACCCTCTTCTGTACTGCAAGAAGTAAGGGGAGTCTGCCCAGCTCGGCCCGGCAAGCATTGTTAGAGGTGCTCCGATGGACTTGGAGGAGGTGCTTGCAGAATTCCAGATGGAATATTTCTGTTGGGCTGGTGTCTCTTTGACACGAGATACGGTTGAGAATGTTCGCTTAACTTACGGTATGCGCTGGGTCCCAGATGGACTCAAATACTTGGGGATTCGTCTGTCCACTACCATGACTAACCTGTTCCAACTAAATTATGCGCCTTTATTGCGACAGATTAAGACTGATCTTAAGGAGTGGAATCTGCCCCATATCTCATGGTTGGGACGCATCAATGTTCTCCGCATTAATGTTTTGCCCAGGTTACTGTATCTGTTCCAGGCCCTCCCCATCGCCATTCCTCAGTCATTTTTTACGGAAATAAGACAATTGTTCACTGGATATGTCTGGCGTGGATGGAGGGCGAGGATTTCCTACAGTGAACTGACCAGACCAGTGGGAAGAGGTGGCTTGGGTATGCCACATATTTACTACTATTATTTGGCGGCGGCATTTTCTGTTCTGTATTGTTTGACTAAACGTACGGTGGGAAAGCTTTGGGATGTTGGGACTTCGGTCCCAACTTGGGCGGTGATGTTGGGACTTCGGTCTCACCCACTGCTTGGTCCTTTGCTACGCTTATGGAGGAAACCTGGCTTGGCATTAGGCCTGACTACACCAGTCTCACGCTTAATTCCTGTAACGCACAACCCCTTGTTCCCCCCGGGGATTTGAATAAGTTTTTTGAATAAGATTATGCGAGTACAATATTCTCCGTTGGAAGCTGTAGTTGAAGAAAAAGTATTGCTTCCTTTAGATAGATTGGTGGACCCAACAGTTGCCAATAAACTAATGACGAGATTCCAATATGCCAAATTGAGACACTTTATGCACTCCACTACATGGTTAGAAGATATTCAACCCGTGCTTACTCCATTTGAAATATTTTGTACGGATAACTTTCACTACGCTCATGTGGTTTCTACTATATACTCATACCTGTTGAAGGGGGCTTACTTAACAGAGTCCCCGCTTCTCATTAAATGGGAATGGAAATTACGGTGGAGGACTGGGTTAAAGCTTTTGAACTCACTAATTTTGCTTCTCGGAGTCAATTCGGGAATCTAATTGTAAATTGTTCCTTAGGTGGTATGTAGCACCGACGTTGTTACATTCTATTGACCAAGCGTTACCAGACACGTGTTGGAGATGTCTGGCGGCAAGGGGGGATTACCTTCATCCATGGTGGAGTTGCCCTAAGATTACTGGTTTTTGGTCCCAGGTCGCTGAACATCTCTCTGTCGACGGGCGCAGCGTTAGAGTTTATTCCCTCGCTATACCTGTTAAACTTCCTCCTGTTCTCACAAAATACATATAAAAATTCACTTCTATCAGTGGCAAGAGCCCTGATTCCTGTTTTTTGGAGGAGGGAATGTCCTCCTACTATGAGAGACTGGGTGGTGAGAGTGGAGGGGGTTAGGGTTATGGAAGAGGCTTATTACAACAGTGAGGGCAAATACGATCACTATTTTGCGGTTTGGAAACCATGGTTATGACGCAGGGCATCTATAGCAGGGGAAAACCCATTAGCGGCAAATGTTGCGATATCTGGAAATGTGTCGACCGTTTCGTCATAACTTCAAAGTTTAGATACTCCCTCGGAAGTCTTACATTGCTACATATTGCTTGAACTTAGATCATTGCTTTTTAATTGTATTTTATTATGTTAGTTTTGTTATATTTGAGAAAAAGAAAATGTACAAAAAGGTATTTTATATTTCATTTGACCAGACAATTGCTTATTAATACTTAACATTCTGTATTATTGTCTGTGATTTTGATGGTATGCTCCTTTTTGTCAATAAATATATTTTACACAAAAAAAAGGGATCAATAATGGCGGGCTCCAGGATGATCCGTAATATGTCCGCACCCATGGCAGGTAGTAAGAGGGAAACATCTGCCCAAAGCTCCACACCTCTCACAGCCCTCACTTTGTCGTGTTCACCCTGTGCCACTCAGGAGAGATCTTCGTAGGCAAAGATAAGATAGGTCTCGGGGTGGGTATAATCACACGCCAGGTGTGTCACTCATTTTGATTGGAGACATTAATATCAGCACGGTACCTCCATATGTCAATAGGCAAACCTGATATTGATAGTTAGAAGAAGTGAGATACAACCTTTATCTGCATTACATTTTATGTAGCAGATGTGATTGGAATTAACACAGGACTACATTAATCTCTCATTCTTTTATGACGTTAATCGATTAATCAATCAAGTTACACCTTAACCAATAATTCCAGAAGATCCAGAATGGACATAATTTACATTTGTGTTGTATGTAACCCGGAAGTAAAAAAAAAAATCATTAGATATTCAATCTATTGAATTATATTAAACACAGATCATTTCCAGCCAGTAATGCAACAAAAGTATTTTATTGCAGCAACATATATATATATATTTAAACAGATAACACGTATTTAAATGTTTGCACTATATCATGAATCAGAGCGTACACATTTTAAACATAGCCTAATTTGCCTATCCACGTCAAGTTATCTATTCCGCTTAGAAAGTTACACCAAAGAAGTTATAACAAAGGACAGTAGAGTTCATTATCCACAGCCAACTTGCAACAAATTTAATTATGACAACATACACTGTCTGATATTATTACAATAAGAGAATCTCGGTATACAATTGATTACGCTGCTGCAGCAATCAAGATACCTTATTCCCAATCTATAATAATCATAATCAATGATTTATTGAATACGAGTTTGGTTATAGACAGATAAACTCTTTGTCAACTTTCTCAGCTAAAATCAATCAATCAATCCTCCTCATACTTATCTCTGACTCAATAGAATAGTGGTCTTGAGCAGCGCAATCAGCGTGCAATTATAATCCTCTCAGGTGTATAATGCGTTACTGTTTGATATCTATGGAGATCTGTCTCTGTTCAAGTATGGATAGTGGGATATGTAGTGTGTCTCTGAGCATCTGTGAATACCAGAGGGAAATAGTGATTTGAGTGAGTATCCAGTGAGAGTATTAGACAATTAAGACTTGAGGGTGCATGACTGAGCATGGTGATCTCCTTTGTTAGAGAGTAGGTGTCAGCCCACTTGTAAGACCCAGTGTATGACCCAGTGTGAAAAACCCCGAACTCTCTTGATTGCGCGGAATATCTTCTCAAGTCTACACCCACTTTTCAGCTTCCTCCAATCATAAATTCTTTATAAAGAATTTATCTCACTTTCTGCCTGAGGGCAGTGTGGTATAACAAACATTTTGTATTACACCTGGTCCCCCCCTAATTGGCTCATGTGACGTCATGTTATCTACTTTAATCCAAAACAATTCCATTTCTCATAGGTTTAATTGGATTCCAGCTTTCAGTGCAAGGTACCTGTCAGTTCTGTCGGGAGGATACCCCTTTGGTGAGTGTAGACAACTCAAGGGATGTCGTTGGGAGTGAAGGTACAAAAGGGTTAAGCAGGAATCAGCGGTTGTGGTCACAATCTGGGTCATTCACAAATATCTCAATGGCAGGAAAGACAGAGCTAGGCAAAGGAGAACTGCTTCAATACTGGAGTGAAGATGGAATGGCATTCTGGCCTTTTAAACCCTGAGGCTCCCTCTGCTCCAATAGGAGGCCTGTGATGTCATCAGTACATGCCACGCCCCGGGTGCCATATTGTTGGAGCCCAGTTGCACGCGCGCACCTGACTAGAGGCTTAGGCAAGGTCTGAAGCCTAGCACTGCACGCGGAGGCCGCCAACCGGCTGCGGCGACGCCACCCGCGAGGGAGCCGGCACCTGATTTCCCCCCCCGGGACACCACGAGGAGGTGAGACCCTGACCCCGGCCTGCAAGGCATCGCCGGACGCCCGAGCAGGCCGCCTCACCGAGACCCGAGCGGGGACGCCGGGAAACCAGAGAGGCGGTCGCGGCAGGCGCCGACAGGCCGGCAGTCCTGACCATACCGTTAATCCTTAATACTGAACGAGCTTCTAGATAATGCTAACAAGCAACCAATTTTGAGTTACGGCCTTGGAGTATAGCCTTGAAGTATCTCCAGAGAAAAGAAAAACAATTTCCTTTAGATTCACTCTTTTTCAGTATAAAACAGAGAAAAATCTACTAAACAGTTTTTTAATGTTCTATTCTAACATCTCTTACTATATATATATATATATATTGAGTATATATATTGATTATATAAGGCACTTGGATAGAATGTTACCGGAATCACTAAGTTCACTTCAGGACGGCGCCGGACCAGACACAAGCAAGGATTGTCTGAACACGAGTCTCTTCAGGAAAGGCAAACTTTATTGTGTCATCACACAATTGCTCACACAGGATTGAATCGCAAAGAGTGAGCCCCGTCTCCCCCCTCGACAAGGGGTTTTATACCCCAAATACATAATTAGGTACATCCCAATTAGCCCACCTCCCGATGACACTTTATTCCACCCCACGTAGGTTAATACCTCCCATTGTTAGTACAAAGGAATTCCATACATTGATCGTAAATTGGCAAACTTCATGTTAGTCTGACAGTTTGTGATTTGCTGCCGCACTCAATCCGGGCCGTGCCCACCTCCCTAAAGGCTATGTTTATTTTGCTACAGATAAAGCATATTCTGGTTTCTACGCTCTCTTTGTCTCTCTGCAGGTCTCAGTGACCTTGCAGTATCCATTTGTCATCCTGTCTTTCCGTGCCAAGAGCTGGCCGGATTTTCCCTCAGTTTTATTGCTTCTCTGCTAATCTACTACATTCCTAAAATTCTATGTAAGCTTCATTCTAGTGTCTAGTGAAATCTATCTAGTTATTTGCAAGTGAACCAATATTCTGAACAAGATGGCCGCTTGGCTCATAATAGCGACCTTCTTCCAGCCTGATTCCACTTCAATACGCTGGTGCAAATATAATTGATTAAATACTGTAAATATTTTGGTGATGTAGCTTCTATCTATCTGTTCAGAAAACAAAATGATTGCCAGTGACATTTTGTCTCTGTAAATAGCATTTAGCCGACAGGTCCACTTCATAAGAAGATGCCAGCCTTCGGCTACCGAGGGGATGACATATTGGACATTGTAATGACACAGAAGGAGCTTCGTAGGGTACCCCCACATGTAAAGCAGCTTATGATTCTGCAAGAGCTTAGTCATAGGCAAAAACTCCCGACGCTTGGCCATAGTGTGCGCGGACAAATCCGGGAAGATTAACACTTTGGCGAAAGGATCAGGTAGCGGTTGATTCAGCCTGGAGAGCGCCATCAGCTCTTTCTTGCTGTGGTAATAATGTGCTCTAACCAGAACATCTCGCTGAACATCAGGGGTAACTTCCTAGATTTATGAAGCCTGTGGGCTGTATCCAGCTGCAGATCTTGCACCGTTTTTTGCAGCAAAGGGGTTTGAAACAAATCATTGACATACCCCATCAAGACCTCTGACTTCATAGTTTCTGGGATGCCAAAGAGTCACGCATTATTCCTCCTGGAGCGATCCTCCAAATCAGCCATTTTGGTTTGTACAACTTCATTGGAGGATTTTAACTCACAATATGAGACGTCCAACTCGTTATGAGCAAGACAGAGCTCATCAGCTTCAGCCTCCAGGTTATCAGTTCTGTCCCCCAATTCCCGAAGATCCTGGTGAATATCTGCCATGATGGAGCAAAAATCTGCCTGAAGGGTGGAAAGGAGCTCTTTGCATGGTATGCAGCTGAAGCACAGACACTGGAGAGGAATCAGTGAAGTTGTGTAGGCTGGGTTCCTCCTGCCCGTCGAGGGAGAGAGGTGAGTGATCGCCACTGGGAGCCGCCATCTTGATTTCCCACGGCTGTTCTTTTTTGGCCAATCGGGACAATTCTTGAGACCTCTGGAGCTTTGGAAAGGCCATGACAGGCGACCGATCACTCCTCCACCCGTCCGTTGTGGTGCTGAGGCGGTATGCTAGCAGTGAGCCGCTAAAACTGGGGAAAAGTCCAGCGTGATTATGGAGCTCTCCTCAAATGCAGCTACTCGAGATGGCATCCAGGCTTGACCCCTGATCTGGGTTTCATCGGTTCCCCACCTTACTGAAGAGCGCCATTCCACCTTTATATATTATATATATGTTTAATCTACATATTTATGTTATAAATATGCTGCCTACAGGTCAATGCCCATATAGCTAAATTATATAGTTACATAGGCTGAAAAATGACGTGTGTACATCGGGTTCAGCATTTCACATATTACCTACTGCTGTTGATCCAAAAGAAGGCAAAAAACCCAGTCTGAAGCGCTCGCCAATATGCAACATACTGGGAAAAAAATCCTTCTTGACCCCAGAATGGCAGATTTCTCCCTGGATCAAGCAGCTTCTACCCACATATTAAGTATTATAACCCTTAATATTATATTTTTGCAGGAAGTCATCCAGTCATTGTTTAAAAGTCTGTAAAGTCTCTGACCTATCCATCTCAACAGGCAGAGAATTTCCCAGCATTATTGTTCTCACCGTAAAATAACCCTTCCTATGCTTTAGGCGGAGTTTCCTTTCATCCAGTCTAAATGGGTGACCTTGTGTCCTGTGTATAGTCCCATTAATGAATAGGTTTCCAGACAATGGTTTATAATGGCCCCATGTATATTTATCGATAGATATCAGATCCCCTCTAAGGCGCCGTTTCTCTAAACTAAACAGGTTTAAGCTTGTTAGCCTTTTTTAGAAACATAGAAAAATGTCGGCAGATAAGAACCTTTCGGCCCATCTAGTCTGCCCAATTACATGGATACTTTACCTGGATTTATCTTTTGTTTAGGATAGCCTTATGCCTATCCCATGCTTGCTTAAATTCAATTACTGTTTTGGCCTCTACCACTTCTACTGGAAGACTGTTCCATGTATCCACCACCCTCTCAGTAAAATAATGCTTCCTGATGTTACTTTTAAACCTTTGCCCCTCTAATCTAAGACTATGTCCTCTTGTTTTGCTATTTTGTTTCCTTTTAAATATACTCCCTTCCTCTACCTTGTGGATTCCCTTTACGTATTTAAATGTTTCTATCATATCTCCTCTGTCTCGTCTTTTTTCCAAGCTGTACATGTTAAGATCATTAAGCCTTTCCTGGTAACTTTTCTCCTTCAAGCCGTACACCATTTTAGTAGCCCTTCTCTGAACTCTCTCTAAGATGTCTATATCCTTCTGGAGATACAGTCTCCAGTACTGCACACAGTACTCCAAGTGAGGTCTCACCAGTGCTCTGTACAGTGGCATGAGCACTTCCCTTTTCCTACTGCTAATACCTCTCCCTACACAACCAAGCATTCTTCTAGCATTTCCTGCTGCTCTATTACATTGACTACTTACCCTTAGATCCTCTGAAATAATGACCCCTAAATCCCTTTCCTCAGATGTTGAGGTTAGGACTGTATCAAATATTCTATATTCAGCCCTTGGGTTTTTACGTCCCAGGTGCATTATCTTGCACTTATCCACATTAAAACTCAATTGCCACAACTCCGACCATTTTTTTAGTTTACCTAAATCATTTGTCATTTGGCTGATCCCTCCAGGAACGTCAACCCTGTTGCAAATCTTTGTGTCATCAGCAAAAAGACATACTTTTCCATTAATACCTTCTGCAATATCACTAATAAAAATTATTAAAGAGAATGGGTCCAAGTACTGACCCCTGAGGTACCCCACTGGTAACAAGACCTTGCGCCAAATAAACTCCATTTACCACAACCCTCTGTTGTCTGTCACTCAGCCACTGCCTAATCCATTCAACAATATTGGAATCCAAGCTCAAAGATTGCAATTTATTGATAAGCCTTCTATGCGGAACAGTATCAAAAGCCTTACTGAAATCTAAATAAGCAATGTCTACTGCACCACCTGTGTCTATTATTTTTGTTACCCAATCAAAAAAATCAATAAGATTAGTTTGGCATGATCTCCCTGAGGTAAACCCATGTTGTTTCTGATCCTGTAATCTATGTGTTTTTAGATGTTCAACAATCCTTTCCTTTAACATGGTTTCCATTAATTTCCCCACTACTGACGTAAGACTAACTGGCCTATAGTTCCCCAATTCCTCCCTACTACCCTTCTTGTAAATGGGCACAACATTTGCTAATTTCCAGTCTTCTGGGACGACTCCCGTTAACAAGGATTGGTTAAATAAATCTGTTAATGGTTTTGCTATTACATCACTGAGCTCTTTTAATAATTTAGGGTGGATCCCATCAGGCCCCATTGACTTATTTGTCTTTACTTTAGACAGCTGCTGTAGAACCTCCTCCTTTGTAAACTCATATGTAAATGTCTCTTTAGTGTTCTCTCCTAACTGAGGTCCCTTTCCTTCCTTTTCTTCTGCAAAGACTGAAAAAAAATATTCATTGAGGCAGTCAGCGAGACTTTTAGCCTCTTCTACATACCTTCCTTCCTTTGTTTTTAATCTAACTAATCCTTGTTTTACTTTTCTTTTCTCGTTTATGTATCTAAAAAATGTTTTGTCCCCCTTTTTTACTGACTGAGCTATTTTCTCTTCTGCGTGTGCTTTGGAAGCTCTTATAAATTGCTTTGCCTCTTTCTGCCTAATTTTATAGGTTTGCCTATCTTCTTCACTGTGAGTTTTTTTTTAATTATTGAATGCTATCTTTTTGTTCTTCACTATTTTGGCCACTTCTGCAGAGTACCACAGTGGTTTCTTCCCTTTTTTGTTTTTGCTAACAAGCCGAATGCAATTTCCTGTGGCCTTCAATAATGCTTCCTTTTTAATAATCCCATTTCTCCTGGACTCCCTTTAAACTCCTCCAGTCTGATAATGACTCCTTCACACAAAATCTCATTTTAGAAAAATCTTTTTTTTTTAAAGTCTAAAACATTTGTTTTTGTGTGGTGCGGCTCCATCCCTGTTCTTATATTAAACCACACTGACTGGTGATCACTAGATCCCAAATTTTCACCTACAACAACGTCCGATACCATAACTTAAATCTTCCATTCGCTTTATTAATTTAGTTGCCTGTCTCTACACTTTTTCTAGCGTCATAGTATCCTTTCTTAAGACAGGTGGGCAAAATTGCATGGCGTATGCAAGGTGCGGTCTTACCATTGATTTATAAAGAGGCAAAATAATGTTCTCATCCCGCAAGTGAATTCCCCTTTTAATGTATGCCAATACCTTGCTGCCCTTGGCGGCTGCTGTTTGACATTGGGTATTGAATACTTGATTTGAAGTCGATGATTATTCCCAAATCCTTCTCCTGCTTTTATTTCTCTCAGTACCTTTTAGGGTATAGGTTGCTTGTGTGTTCTTCACTCCAAAGTGCATAATCATGCATTTATCTACAATACATTTCATCTGCCATTTAAGTGCCCAGTACCCCAATATAGCCAAATCCCTCTGCAGCGAAGTAATATCCTGCTCACATTATATTACTTTTCCTATTTTTTTGTCTTCTGCAAACACTGGTAAATGATTTTCAATGGATATTTCAAGGTCATTTATGAATAAATTGAATAGAATTGGTCCTATAACAGACCCCTGAGGGACTTCACTTACCACTGGTGTCCATCTTGAAAATTTACCATTCATGACCACTCTCTGTACCCTATCTTTTAGCAAGTGTTCTATCCAAGAGCAAGAATTTTCATCTAGATCAATTTGTCTTAATTTAAATACTAACCTTTTGTGTGGAACTGCGTCGAAAGCTTTGGCAGAATCCAAGTAAATTATATTCACTGCGACCCCCTAATCTATACTTTTACTTACTAGAATGCAGTTAGGTTAGTCTGACATGATCTCCGTTTCATAAACCCATGCTAAGTAACCCCTCAAATACTTTCCCAGCCACAGATGTTAAGCTCACAGGTCGAACATTTTTACCCTTTCATGATTATAGGGACCACATCAGCTTTTCTCCAATATTCAGGTATGATTCCTGAAAGAAAAGAATCTTAAATTATTAAAAACAGAGGTTTACATATTTTAACACATAGCTCCCTTTAGTACTCGCGGATGTATTCCATCCGGCCCTGGGGCTTTGTTCACATTCACTTTGTTAGATGCTGCAGCACCTTTTGTTGAGTCAACCAATTCAACCAATCGTGACCCGTTCAACTTGACTGAAGCCCGGAAACTAGTCACTTCTCCTGATTGTAGAACCTTCTCTGTTCCTCCCAAGCACCACACCCGTCCCACTTCGGCAGATGCACTTCGTTCTTCAACCATCTGTTGATAGACCGGCCGCAACATCGGGTGCACTGCTTTAGCGGAACCCTCTTCCATCACTAGTGGGGTTAGAAGACGTCTCACCAGGTCAGTGTTCGTCCCCACTATCATAGAACTTCGATTAGCCCCCGAAGGACGAGGACACACAATGGCCAATGCGTCACAGGCTCCTGACTGTCCGATGACTTCTGTACTAAATTCCAACTACACCTGTAGATACCCATCATAGGGAAGTCTCTCAGTTCCAATACCCCAAATTTCAAGATCCTTTAACTTCCTCAGGGGTATATGCTTTAAATGTCTCTGGTAGAAATCTCAGTAAATCACCATTACTTGGGCACCCGAATCTAGAAGAGCCTTGGTGTAGACCCCTTCCACTTGAATTGGAATGATGGGCAAAGGACCTATCAACTTGTCAGGGAACTTCTCCGTAGTAGTAGGAGGTGTGGACCCAGTCTGCTGTACTCTAACCTTCTTTTGTATTCGTGGTGATTGTGGGTGTGCATTGTTTTCCTGTGACATAGGACCGGACACCAAGGGAGTGGATCTTTTAATCCTGGCAGGCAAGGTTTTACGTACGGATCTGGACCCTCCTTGTTTTACATTTTGAACTTGTAAAACGGAGCGTTTTTCAGCAGTTGGGCACCTAGTTTGCTCCCTCACCAGGGCCATCTATAGTTTCCCGCTTGTGAGGTAGACAACAGTTCCTCCAAGGCCTTCAGGAGCTCCTCGACCGTTTTCCTTTCAGTCCTTGTTTTTGGGCACTGAGCCCTGAAATGACCCATTTCCCCGCAACCAAAACATCTTTTCTTCGAAGGCAGAGGCACATTTTCTCCGGGGTGACTCGTTTGAAGGCCCCCTGCTAGAGGCCACAGCAACTTTCGTTGTCCGCATATCAGCTAGAAACTTTTGTATGTCAGTCTGTGTTTCAGCCACCTTCAAAATTACTCGGCACAGATCCGTGTGAGCCTGTTCCAATTCAGCTTGAGCCTCCTGCACTTTCTTGACAGTCTTTTGTATCTCACCATAAGCCTGGACTATTTGGCAATATCCTCGGAAGGCACGAGGACAGTGAACTTCTCTTGTCAGTCAACTTCTGACCCATAGGCATCTAGTGAGTCGTCCTCACCAAGCGAACATTCTTTATGTCTTACAGGTTGGGCATAGGCCTTTTCTCTCCTTCTGACGAATTTCTCTTCCAGAAGAGCCTCTTCTTCCCAAACAGCTCCAATCAGTTCTAGGTTCTTTAACTCTCTGTTGCCTTCTCAAGTTTTTAGTTTCAACATCACAGGGTCTAGAGGTTGAGCACCCCTCAATATCTGCCGAATTCTGACTTGGTCTACTGTAGTGGGTTCAGCCCCTTTCTTCAACAGTATTTGGTGCAGTATTTTATCCGGGCGCCTCATATAGTCTGTCATCTTTTCACCTCTTTGCTGGTAGGTGTGTTCGTACTGATACATGAGCTCATCAGCCTTCTCCGTCCTTCCGAAGACTTCCTGTAGTATGATTAGATAATCTAGGGCAGTACAGTCTTGCTTACTAAATTTAAGATTTCTGAAGGCTTCTGAGGTGGGCCCCTTCAAGCTCTCAGTAATTCTCTGTTTCTTCTGTGCTTCAGGGACGTCCCAATCATCTAGAGCCTGCATCGCCTGTTCAACCCATTCTTCACCCGACGGGAAAAATTCCATAACCTTCGATATCCGAAGTTGGTGTAGGGAGGATTGGCCCTCTGGCATTTGGACACGAGGTCTCCAATGGCAGCAATGAACTCTGGCCCTATTGTGGCCAGTGCGCTTGACACAGGAACATTCTCGGGGTTGCCATGTGGTCTATTTGGCTGGATCAAACGAACCTCCACGTCGTCGGCCAGTTGTATACTCGCGCCCTGAAAACACACCGGAACACCCTTCCTCCACTCATAAAGAACATAGGTATGAGAAGTCTCTGCGTTCACTTTAATGTCTAGTATTAACCCCCGATGGTCAGGTGCCAGCGCGGCCACAGACCCGACAAAACTGGTCTTCTGCCAGGTGTCTGTGGGAATGTCCATTATTACACTTAACCCTAACTGGCCATTTTGTTCCTTACACCACTCCGCTGTGTCTGGATCCATACTGACCCATTAGTTGTGGTATACTCTGAGACAGAAATCCTGGGCGAGCCTCCACGTGTAGTGCTCACCCCCGGAGGAGCCACTGAATAACTCCAGGATTAGTCTCACCGCACTAACAAGTCACTGTACACCAGCACACCTTTGTGGATTTTTTTGAGTTATACTTTACTGATGCAATAAAAGGCAATAAAGATACATATACTTTGATTTCATGCTTAATCAGGCTAGAAATGAATGACTGTAATACGTAGCATGAATATATATGTGGCGACAATACGGTTAATAAGATTTCTCAGTTCTTTTACTTAAAGTCCCGCTCAAAAAATGCTCGTTAGTTTATGTCCTAGGGTACCCGGGTACTAAGTCCACTGGCTAGTGGGTGGACGAAATATCTTCGACTAGTCAATCAAATAGTTGCGCACTGTTATCAAAGTCATAGGCCCGAGGCCTCTCACCCAACTGGCAAAGCAGCTTGTCCCGGACTGATGAACTCTGCCAGAAAGTCCCTCTCTGCCGTCTGGAACCCGGTGCTGCCGAAATCCTCGCTCCCGAACCGAATCTCCTCAGCCAGAAGTCGAATGCCTCCAGCACTCCGCTCCTTCCGCGGCCTCCTTACATGAGGTCCTTCTCGAACAAACTTGCCACCAGAACAGCTCAGCGGGATACTCTCCAAGGCAATGTACACTTTCCCCGATCACACCAGTAAATGGATGCCGCCGATTCTCCGTGCTCCAACGTGCTCAGATCCCGGGAAGGTATCTCTCATGCGATTGTCTCTGTTCACCGCTGCTCTCGTTCTCCTCACGCTACACACAAGGCTCATCACTTCCTGGCGCCAGCGCGCTTGCTTCCTTCCCTTCTCCCAAGGGTTTCTAGGGAATGTAGTTCATGAGTCCATTATAGTCTTTCCCATGCAATATGGTCTGGCTCCCACTAGAGACAATATGGGTACAGTTCTCAGAGTTAAACGCAGTGCTACACATAATTTTGTACTTGACCGCAATGGGTACAATTTTGGTGACTCCCTCAGTGTTTGTTTTTTCGGTTTGAAAGACCACGATGACACAGATCGATGCCCTGTTAATAGATGCCTCAATCGATTCAGAGATTGCAAATACTTTCTGTACTGCCAGCAGTCAAGTGCCATGGCAGCTTGGGAGATTTTAAAATGTAAATATTTGTTTTCACTGTTTGTACTTTCATACAGGACATGTTGTTGCTAAATACTTGTACGTTTTTGTATATAGGCATTGTAAGTTAATATTTTTTACGCTTTTGTTAAACAAATAAATTTTTTAAAAGGTACATACTTTTCCTCTTTTTTTCCGGTTCCGTCCAGGTCTCGAACCGCTGGAGTACTGCTTTGCACACGTCACTCCATGCGTTTGCCTTTTCCTTTTTTGTGTTTGAAGTCTGCATGAGCAGTGTCCCACAACACAGGGTGCTGTTGGACAGTACTTATGAGCAGCTACACATCCATAGTGCCAGACAGTAGAGACACACAACAGGCCAGCCTTCACACTTGTCACTCTGCTGCAGAGACACACTGGCCTACGCAACGTGCCTGCCGTCGCAGGTGCGCTCATTTGACGTTAAGCTCCCGCATTCAGCACGTCTCCCGCACGTGGCCAGCGTTGTCTGTACAGCGTCAGTTCGAGCGGTTTCGCGTTGGTGTTTCTATGACGGACGTCTTCAGCGCACCTTATGCGTTGCGCGCATACTGCGTGGTTCTTAAGTCTGATTGGCTGAATCGCGTGACAAAAACATTGCACACACTGATTTCTGTGCGCAACGTTACATAGTTACATAGGCTGTAAAAAGACATGCGTCCATCGGGTTCAGCCTCTCCAACATCACCTACTGCTGTTGATCCAAAAGAAGGCAAAAAACCCAGTCTTAAATGCTTGCCAATTTGCAACGTACTGGGAAAAAATTCCTTCTTGACCCCAGAATGGCAGTCAGATTTATCCTTGGATCAAGAAGCTTTTACCCACATATTAAATATTGTAACCCTTAATATTCTGTGTCTGCAGGAAGTCATCCAGTCGCTTTTTAAAAGTTTGTACAGTCTCTGACCCAACCACCTCAACAGGCAGAGAATTCTACAGCTTTATTGTTCTCACTGTAAAATAACCCTTCCTATGCTTTAGGCTAGATTTTCTTTCTTCCAGTCTAAATGATGACCCCGTGTCCTGTGTATAGTCCTGTTATTGAATAGGTTATCAGACAATGGTTGATAATGGCCCCGTATATATTTATATAAGGTTATCAGATCCCCTCTAAGGCACCGTTTCTCTAAACTAAACAGGTTTAAGATTGTTAGTCTTTCCTCATAACTTAACCCTTCCATTCCCCTTATTAATTTAGTTGCCCGTCTCTGCACTTTTTCTAGCGATATAATATCCTTTTTTTAAGACAGGTGCCCAAAATTGCACGGCATATTCAAGGTGCGGTCTGACCATTGATTTATACAGAGGCAAAATTATGTTTTCATCCCGAGAGTAAACTCCCCTTTTAATGCATGCCAATACTTTGCTGGCCTTGGCGGCTGCTGTTTGACATTGCACATTGTTACTTAATTTGAAGTCTATGATTATTCCCAAATCCTTCTCCTGCTTGGATTTCCCTAACTCCGTACCATTTAGGGTGTAAGTTGCTTGTGTGTTCACTCCGAAGTGCATAACTTTTATCTACATTAAATTGCATCTGCCATTTAAGTGCCCAGTCCCCCAATCATATCTAAATCCCTCTGCAGCGAAGTAACATCCTGCTCACATTGTATTACTTTTACTAGTTTTGTGTCATCTGCAAACACTGATACATGGCTTTCAATGCCTATCTCAAGGTCATTTATAAATAAATTGAATAGTATTGGTCTTATGACAGACCCCTGAGGGACACCGCTTACCACTGATGTCCATCTTGAAAATGTACCATTTATGACCACTCTCTGTACCCTATCTTTTAGCCAATTTTCGATCCAAGAGCAAGTATTTTCATCTAGACCAATTTTTCTTAATTTAAATATTAATCTATTGTGTGGAACTGTGTCGAAAGCTTTGGCAAAATCCAAGTAAATCACATCCACTGCGACCCCCTGATCTATACTTCTACTTACTTCCACATAGAACATAATTAGGTTAGTCTGACATGTACTGTGTTTAATGAAACCATGCTGATTTTTGCCAATTGCATTATACCTCCCAATAAATTCCTGAATATTATCCCTTAGTAACCCCTCAAACACTTTCCCAGCCACAGATGTTAAGCTCACAGGTCTATAATTCCCATGCACAAATTTTAAACCTTTCTTAAATATAGGTACCACGTCAGCTTTTCTCCAATCCTCTGGTACGATTCCTGAAAGAAAAGAATCTTGAAAGATTAAACAGAGGTTTACATATTTCAACACATAGCTCCCTCAGTACTCGCGGATGAATTCCATCTGGCCCTGGGGCTTTATTCACATTCACATTAATTGCTGCAAATCCTTGTCCTGAGTCAACCAGTCACTTTGTATTAGTAAGTTTTATTAATGAATTTCATGTCTCCTGTTATAGGTTTCTCTTTGATAAATACTGAAGAAAAATAATCATTCAAAATTTCTGCCTTATCTCGATCTTCAGTTAACAATAACCCTGACTCAGATTTAAGTGAACCTACATTTTCACTCTTGGGTTTTTTAGAATTTATGTACCTAAAGAATCTTTTAGGGTTGGTCTTGCTCTCTTTGGCTATTTCTTTTTCATTTTCTAGTTTAGCCCATCTAATCGCTTTTTTACATGCTTTATTGGCTGCCCTATATGCTTTATAGGATGCCTCAGATTTATCAAATTTAAAACCTTTAAATGCCTTTGTTTTATTTTTCATTTCCTTAGTTACCTTCCTACTAAGCCACATTGGTTTCAGTCTGTTTCTTTTATATTTATTAACCAGTGGAATATATTGTGACGTGTACTTTTCTAGTGTTAGTTTAAAGATATTCCACTTCTCCTCAGTGTTTTTCCCATGAAAGAGTTTCTGCCAGTCAATGACCTTGAGAGCTTCCTTTATTTTAATAAAGTTGGCTTTTTTAAAATTATATGTTTTAGCATGCCTCCTATGAATGTTTTTTTTGAGTTTATTTCAAAAGACACCATATTTTGGTCACTGTCTCCCAACTGTTCCCTTAGAAACATAGAAACATAGAAAAATGTCGGCAGATAAGAACCTTTCGGCCCATCTAGTCTGCCCAATTACATGGATACTTTACCTGGATTTATCTTTTCTTTAGGATAGCCTTATGCCTATCCCATGCTTGCTTAAATTCAATTACTGTTTTGGCCTCTACCACTTCTACTGGAAGACTGTTCCATGTATCCACCACCCGCTCAGTAAAATAATGCTTCCTGATGTTACTTTTAAACCTTTGCCCCTCTAATCTAAGACTATGTCCTCTTGTTTTGCTATTTTGTTTCCTTTTAAATATACTCCCTTCCTCTACCTTGTGGATTCCCTTTACGTATTTAAATGTTTCTATCATATCTCCTCTGTCTCGTCTTTTTTCCAAGCTGTACATGTTAAGATCATTAAGCCTTTCTTTGTAACTTTTCTCCTTCAAGCCGTACACCATTTTAGTAGCCCTTCTCTGAACTCTCTCCAAGATGTCTATATCCTTCTGGAGATACGGTCTCCAGTACTGCACACAGTACTCCAAGTGAGGTCTCACCAGTGCTCTGTACAGTGGCATGAGCACTTCCCTTTTCCTACTGCTAATACCTCTCCCTACACAACCAAGCATTCTGCTAGCATTTCCTGCTACTCTATTACATTGACTACTTACCCTTAGATCCTCTGAAATAATAACCCCTAAATCCCTTTCCTCAGATGTTGAGGTTAGGACTGTATCAAATATTCTATATTCAGCCCTTGGGTTTTTACGTCCCAGGTGCATTATCTTGCACTTATCCACATTAAAACTCAATTGCCACAACTCCGACCATTTTTTTAGCTTACCTAAATCATTTGTCATTTGGCTGATCCTCCAGGAACGTCAACCCTGTTGCAAATCTTTGTGTCATCAGCAAAAAGACATACTTTTCCATTAATACCTTCTGCAATATCACTAATAAAAATATTAAAGAGAATGGGTCCAAGTACTGACCCCTGAGGTACCCCACTGGTAACAAGACCTTGCGCCGAATAAACTCCATTTACCACAACCCTCTGTTGTCTGTCACTCAGCCACTGCCTAATCCATTCAACAATATTGGAATCCAAGCTCAACGATTGCAATTTATTGATAAGCCTTCTATGCGGAACAGTATCAAAAGCTTTACTGAAATCTAAATAAGCAATGTCTACTGCACCACCTGTGTCTATTATTTTTGTTACCCAATCAAAAAAATCAATAAGATTAGTTTGGCATGATCTCCCTGAGGTAAACCCATGTTGTTTCTGATCCTGTAATCTATGTGTTTTTAGGTGTTCAACAATCCTTTCCTTTAACATGGTTTCCATTAATTTCCCTACTACTGACGTAAGACTAACTGGCCTATAGTTCCCCGATTCCTCCCTACTACCCTTCTTGTAAATAGGCACAACATTTGCTAATTTCCAGTCTTCTGGGACGACTCCTGTTAACAAGGATTGGTTAAATAAATCTGTTAACGGTTTTGCTATTACATCACTGAGCTCTTTTAATAATTTAGGGTGGATCCCATCAGGCCCCATTGACTTATTTGTCTTTACTTTAGACAGCTGCTTTAGAACCTCCTCCTCTGTAAACTCATATGTAAATGTCTCTTTAGTGTTCTCTCCTAACTGAGGTCCCTTTCCTTCCTTTTCTTCTGCAAAGACTGAACAAAAATATTTATTGAGGCAGTCAGCGAGACTTTTATCCTCTTCTACATACCTTCCTTCCTTTGTTTTTAATCTAACTAATCCTTGTTTTACTTTTCTTTTCTCGTTTATGTATCTAAAAAATGTTTTGTCCCCCTTTTTTACTGACTGAGCTATTTTCTCTTCTGCGTGTGCTTTGGAAGCTCTTATAAATTGCTTTGCCTCTTTCTGCCTAATCTTATAGGTTTGCCTATCTTCTTCACGCTGTTTTTTTTATGATTATTGAATGCTATCTTCTTGTTCTTCACTATTTTGGCCACTTCTGCAGAGTACCACAGTGGTTTCTTCCCTTTTTTGTTTTTGCTAACAAGCCAAATGCAATTTCCTGTGGCCTTCAATAATGCTTCCTTTAAATAATCCCATTTCTCTTGGACTCCCTTTAAATTCCTCCAGTCTGATAATGACTCCTTCACACAAAATCTCATTTTAGAAAAATCTGTTTTTTTAAAGTCTAAAACTTTTGTTTTTACATTAATATTTGAGAAAAGATCCACATTATTTGTTATAACCAGGTCCAGACAGTTATCCTCTCTAGTTGGTGTTTCTACCAGTTGTGTCATGAAGGTATCATTTAAAATGTTCAGAAACCGGATTCCCTTTGCTGAATTACGAGTCCCACTATCCCAATTAATGTCCGGGTAATTAAAATCTCCAATAATTAAAGTGCTACCACAATGTGCACCCTTCCTAATTTGCTCTAATAGTTGTTCTTCCTCATCATTATCTATATTAGGTGGTTTATAGCATATGCCAACCAACAGTTGACTTCCCTGTTTATTCCCCAAAGAAATATTTACCCATAAGGATTCCACATTTCCCTCATCGCTTTCCAGTTGTGTAATATTTGGCTTTAAATCCTGATTTACATATAAACATACTCCACCCCCTTTCTTATGTTTCCTATCCCTTCTAAACAATGCATAACCATTTAAGTTTACAGCCCAGTCATGCGTTTCATCCCACCACGTTTCTGTTATTCCTATTATGTCGTATTGTTTAGTGTATGCTATTACCTCTAGTTCCCCCATCTTGTTATTGAGGCTCCTTGCATTAGCAAGCCTACATTTAACATACATTAGCTACACACATTAACAAGCCACCAGCCACTCACAGGGGAAAAAAAAAAGCACAACAGAAAAAAGCAAACCAAAATCCCCAAAAAGAGAAATTAAACAAATTGATAAATAAACCAGAGGTTTCTCGCCCTCTAGAGATACAAACCACAGACCAGTACAGGTAGATCTGTTATTAACCCATTAGTGACCGTGCAGTTTTACACAAATCTGTCCTTTAGTGACAGCTGCTGTTTTTACGTTTCTGCGCTGTTTGTGTTTAGGTCAAATTTTCCTCTTACTCGTTTATGCAACCCACACATATTTTACACTGTTTTTCTCGTCATTAAATGGACTTTATAAAGATACCATTTTTTTCATAATTTCTTATAATTTGCTATAAAAAAATTGTGAAATATGACAAAACAATTGAAAAAACCCCACTTTTTCGAACTTTGACCCCCAAAACTTCTTATGTATCAAAAACCATCAACATTTTTTAATTCCTTAGTAGTTTCTAAATTTAGTCCTGAGTTTAGCAATACCCAATGTTTACATATTCCTCCCTTTTTTCCTTATCTTATGCAACAATAAGTGCAAGTAGCACTTTGCCATTTACAAAGGGTTTATTTTCAAAACTAGTGATAGTGACATTGTAACACTGAAATCTGTCACTAATTCCTGAATAACCCTCCACATATACATATTTACACAAAGTACACAAATCAAGGTATTAAACTTAGGGTATTTTCACTCTTTCCATGCAGCCATTTTACCACAAATCTATGCCAAAGTTTGAGAAAAAAAACTTTTTTTGGTGATTTTCTTTTTTTGAATGCAATTTAAGAATACATGTACTGTGAACTTTAAGGTTTACTGCCAAAAAACACCCCAAAATATGTTCAGCAACATCTTCTGAGTAAATTGATACCACCCATGTATAGGTATGTCGGGTCATTTGGGGGCTAATAGGCCTTATTTGGGGGTGCGCCTTTCAGTTTTCCAACTTGGAATTTTCACATTTCGTCATCAGGCACCCATGTCCTATTTGGGACATTTTTGAAGCCGGCCAAAGTAATTTACCCCCATCAAACCATATATTTTTAGAAAGGGCACACCCTAGGGTACTTCAAAGAGTTGTATTTTAACACTTTCCATGCACTAGCTCTTTGTCAAACTTTCAGGTAGTCACTTTTTGTGTTATTTTTTCACACACACATTGTACTTAAGGCATGAATTGTCAAATCCAGTTATGGGTTACTGCCAAAAATCACCCCAAAATATGTTCAGCAACATCTTTTAAGTTTAGGGATACCACCCATATATAGATTTGTTGGGTTGTTTTTGGGGTGCTACGCCAATCTTCTGACATGTGCTTGTCATTTTTCTAATTTGACATATCTTTTTTGCTTATCCTCTTTTCAGGGGCCTTTTTACATACCCCAATTTTTTTTATTGCCATGAACGTGCATATACTGTATTTGGTAAGCTAACACCCCAAAGTATTGTAAATGGAGTGTTTTTTATGCCATGGATGTAACCGTTTGCCCCAAACAAATTGGATACTGTTTGGTGGTCATTTTTTATTTTTACACCCATATTAGTTTTGGACTGTGATTTAGGAGACACTGTTGTCGGTTACTGCATGAAAACTCTCCAGGTTGTTTTCTGCAAGGTCTCCTGAGTACACCCATGCCCCTCATGCATAGGTTTGCCAGGATTTTGGGAAGGTTCAAATACAATTTTTATGACTTTGTCATTGGAGTTGAAATTGAGATTATTTCTTAAGATAGGCCTAACTTTCGTTTTGGGTCTACCGCATACCCCAGTTTGAGATTATTGCCAGAAAAGTGTTTATATTTGAAATGTTGACACCCCAAGGTATTGCATATGGAGTGCTTTGATGCCATGGATGCAACGGTTTTAGCCCAAAACATTTGAGAAGGTGTGTGGCGGTTATTTTTCGATTTTCAGATTTTTGCGCCCACATTAGATTTGGACTGTAATTTAGGAGACACTGTTGTCGGTTACTACATGAAAACTCTCCAGGTTGCTTTCTGCAAGGTCTCCTGAGTACACCCATGCCCCCCATGCATAGGTTTGTGAAGATTTTGGCAAAATACAGCACCAATTGTAGGACATAAAAATGTAGGAATAAAATGTAAAAGTCTGGTGCAGTAAAAGAAAAAAAAACTAAACTGAACTAACTAACTAGACTGTAAGAAAAAATAGAAAGAAAAAAAATCACAGATCACGCACAGTGTTATATACCTTGAAACAGTCCCCAAGACACAGACCGGGTTGTCCAGGGCATTCTGGGCAGTAAAAGGTTGTGTCTTTCCTCTGCTCCCTCTTGAAACACACCCTGCATTTTTTTGGGGTCTCTGCCCTCAGTAGGGGGGATTTTAAAAATAAAATGTGTAGCCCCAACTCTGTCCCCCATCACCGCCCGGGGAGCAGGTGCATCCTGATACAAAAGCCCCGAAATGAACTGGAGCTGAAACTGTAAAAAGGACAGTGTCACTCCGGGGTTTGCCTTTTTGCAGAGCAAAAAGGCATTGTGGGATGCAATTTGCATAAGGTAAATTGCAACCTTTTTGTACCAGGCCCTTGTCTTACGCATAATTTGGTAGGACTGTAGCAGCTGATCTGCCAGATCAACCCCACCCATATGCCGGTTATAGACTTTGATGCACACTGGCTTCCTGATGCGCTCAGCTCTGCCACGTACAGAGACCTCCACAGACCTCTCAGAGTGGATGGTGGTGAGAAGGTATACGTCCTTCTTGTCTCTGTACTTGACCGCCAACAGTTCCTCTTGGCGCAGAGCTGAGGTCTCCCCCCTTTTTAACCTGGTGCGGGCAAGCGGTGCTGGGAAACCTACGCGGTTCTTGCGAACAGTACCGCATGCTACTGTATCAAAACAATACAGCAGCTTGAACAAAGGGACACTTGTATAAAAATTATCAACATACAAGTGGTACCCTGTGTTCATCAGGGGAAAAAGTAGGTTCCACACAATCTTGCCACTGGTTCCCAGGTGTTCTGGGCAACCTGAAGGGTCAAGGCTACTATCCTTTCCCTCATACACCCAGAAGGCCTGAGTATACTCACTCTCGCTGTCACAGAGCTTATACACCTTCACTCCATACCTGGAGCATTTGGAAGGAATTTACTGCTTGAATCCCAGCCTTCCCTTATATTTCATTAAGGATTCATCCACGCAGATATTCCTTCCAGGTGTATAAGCCTCTGCAAACCTGGCGGCGAAGTGGGTAATCGGGGGCGGATTTTATACAGCCTGTCAAACTGGGGATGCTCTCTAGGGGGGCACAGGCTGTTGTCACTGAAGTGCGTGAAACACAAAATGTTTTCATACCTTCTACGTGACATTGATTGGGGGTAAATGGGGGTAGAGCAGATGGGGCTACTGCTCCAGTAGGAGCGAATTGAGGCTTCTTTATGATGCCGCCCATCAGCATAGTAAGTGCCAGAATTTCAGAAATTCGGGCACATCTAGCGGGGTCCATTGCTGCCTTGCCAAGTAGGAGTCTGGCTTCGCAGCACAATGCTGATGGGCATACAGATTTGATTGGCAACAATGTAGCCCAACAAATCATCCCCAGAAACACCTGCAAAAACTGTGTGGTGGTAAATCCTGCAACATCAATATTGATGCCAGGATTTGCTGTGAAAGGAGATATCTGGCCTCTGGCGATGAGGCACTACCCACTACTCAGCTGGAGCTGTGCGTCTCCTGCTGGCAGGTGGTGACCAGGATCTGCATCAGAAACATCACTAGGAGATACATCAGCCAGCGTAGATGTGTAGGCTAGGGACAGATGAGCGCATTTTCTGCGGCCACCGTCAAAATGTACGCGATGCGTGCGACGATTTTTTCACAGCACGCTTAAGGGTCAGACGATGCGCAATTCTGGACGTATTTCATGCTGGGGTAAAAGAAGTCTAGGGAAATCCGGCTGTTTGAACGTTATGTTGGCCGCACACTAGCAGCGTCTGACATCTCTAATCACGCACACCGCTGCTATGGGCCGCAGCGCATCGTGTCAGTACCAGCGTTTAAACGTTCTCGAAAAATCGTTCATTTTCCACTTGCGTTGCGCGGCCGGACTTTTGTGCGACCGTACTTCGTAGGCTGTCATTGCCCGTCATCTGCTGCTAGTGCGGCCTGATTATGTGCGCCAGAACCGCGTTCGCACTGTCAGTCTGACCCTAGCCGTATCTAGCGATGTATCTGAGCACCTAGCAGGGTCAAAATCTAGGTCTGAGTCAGACGCAGATGCCTCAGATTCTGACGCCAGGATGGCATATGCCTCCTCGGCGCTGTACACCCTCTCAGACGTTATATATAATATATATATATAATAATTAGAACATTTTATAATCTAAGAGGATTATTGGTTCTCAAAAGAACCGTTGGGTTTCATTTCAGAAAATAAAAATAAACCCCTAAATCTCTCTAAATCCCTCTAAACCTGCCTCAATTGTTCTAAATATCCCTAGAATCTCTCTAAATCTGCCTCAATTGTTCTAATCTCACTAAATCTACCTAAAATCTCTGTCAAATCTGATCTCTCTCTCTCGCTCACCAAAACACAAGTGAGGAGAGGGAGGGAGAATCACAGGAGTCAGAGCCAATATTTACAAAATATTGACCTGACCTGACAAATTAGAAATTTTATTTATATTTTTTCTAACTTCTGATTGGATGTTGCTAGCCTGCCTCTCTGAGGCAGGCGAGGAACATCCCACACAGCCCCAAGATGACCCTGCCCTTAGAAGGGCAGCGCTATCTTGGCTGTCACTTTTATTTTATTTTATACCTTTTTATCTATTTATTTTACTTTTTTTTCTCTTTTTTTACACTTTTTTTAGTCTGCTGGGGGCCTTGATCCCTCGAGGCACCCAGCAGAGCACCTGATCACTTATGTGATCTTTTTTTGTACTGAGTGCCACGATACCTCGTGGTACTCAGTACTTCCTGCTGCTACCGGAAGTGATCGCACGGGGGGAGCGATCACGGATGGACCGGCGGCAGGTAACCATATTCCAAGGATGCCTCGATGTCGAGGCATCCTTGCAATATACTCAGAGCAGCTGGAAGCGATCCGATCGCTTCCAGCGCTCTGTAGAAGTGCGGATCACCTTTCCGGTGAAACCGGATGTTGATTGCTCCTGAGGAGCGATCACAAGGGGCCCCGGCACTTCTAACCACCATTGCACGGATGCCTGGACTCCCAGGCAGCCTGCAATGGCGTTTGAGCTGCTCGAAGCGATCCGATTGCTTCCAGTGCTCAAAAGACTGCAGGACGTACCATGTAAGTCAGCGGGTCTAAAAGAGACCCGTAGCCGTGACGTACATGTTATGTCCGCAGTCACTAAGGGGTTAAACTCCACTTAAAAATAGCCCACTTAGGAAGTAGACCACTGACAAGCCCTTGTGAGCAAGCTCAGTGAGCTGCCATTGCGTTTATGTAGCCATACAAGTGAAATCACCTGACAGGCTACACACCCCCAATTAATCACTTGGCTGCTATGGACGCACTCAGCGCGTCCAGCCAAGTGGTTCTCCTGTGCTACGGACGTGCTGAGCACGTCCTAGCACAGGAGGCAGTAATCGGCCGGGATTCCGGCCGATTGCTGGCCCCCCCGGTGCGAGCTGACATCTTGGATGTCAGCCAAGCAATCTGGGACCCCGGCGGGGACATTAGATGACATCTAATTCAGGCGCCCTCCCGCGTGTGCGGAGGAGGCACCTGAAAGGGAGGGGGGAGGTCCTTCGGACCTCTCTCCCTTCCGATCGCCGGGGGCCACAGGGTTAAGGCAGGCACCGTTTGGAAGGGCACAGCCTGCCCTTCCAAACGGTGGCTGACATTAACTCCTGGGGAGCCGGATCACGATTCGGCGCCGAAAAGCGCCGGATCGTGATCCTCTCCCGGAGCTGGCCGACATCTTGGATGTCGGCCAAGCCTCCGGGAACTCCCCCTCAGGACTGGCGTCATCGTGCTATGCAGTCCTGGAGTTAACCGCTAGCTGCCAGCAATGGTGGAGATCCGTGGCAGCTAGGGGTTAATATTTGATATTGTTGGATCGGCCAGAGCATGGCCTTTCCAACGATACCAAACATGACCATGTAAAAAGTTTTTTTTTTAAAAAAATATTTAAAAAAAAAAGTTTTTTTTTCGTTTTGTTAATGCAGCAATATTGTTCCCATTTCAATTATAATGTGAACAATGATGCTGCACTAACGATTTTTGTATGCGGTGCGTTTGTTAAAAATAGCGAAATTTTCCCCCAAAAAAATGTAACGAGTCCCCATTTCTAATTTTTTTAACAAGCGCACCCTATAGAAAATATAACCGCAAATGCTCGCATGTTAAAATGTGAAAAAAAAACACTTTACACATTGTAAATTATTGAAAGTTCTAATTTTATTGCATTTTTTGTTATAATATACAGACAGGACATGACGTATGCATATGATAATGAAATATTATGAATCTGTTGAGTCTGCCGGAAAGAACGATTTATAATATGTCTGGGTCATATATTAAAATATGGCTTCAAGGAGGCGTGTCCACGGCGCCAACCAAGATGGCCGCTTAGGCAGAGAGCTCCGCTCGGACCCGCCGAACTAGCGCTTACCGTCACCCGCCAGCACTCTTGATGGGGAAAACGCACCGTGCCACGAGTGCCCAACGTCCCCAGGCACCTACTGGCCAAAATTCGGCCGTATCACTGCAGGCTTTTTTGGTGCCGCTGACGGCCACCGCGACCACGTGGTCAGAGGGCGCACAAGCCGCACAGGCCCTCTCATCACCGCGCTCACCTGACTACCCTACGCCGGACACAGAGGGAACCGCAGGAATGCAGCGTGCTGAGGACGGCCCAGACTGGGCTACACTTTTAGCCAGGTTACCCACAAAAGAGGACTTGAAGGAAGCGAACGCGATCATGGCGGAACTGCAACAGGTCAGAGGAGATTTACAGGGCCTGCACACTAAGATCCACGCAGTGGAAGCTACTTGTGATGCTTTAAATCTACAGCAAGCTGCAAACTCCACCAAACTGGACTTACAGACAGAACAACTAAGAGGTATGGCACTCCACATGGAAGATTTAGACAATCGTGGCAGACGTAATAATTTACGGATTCGGGGCCTCCCTGACACGGAAGACTCTCCCACCCAACTTATTCCTACCCTCACTTCCATCTTTAATACTCTACTTGACAGACCGAACTCCACTCCGATTGCTTTTGTGCGCGCCCATCGCGCCTTACGCCCACGTGGGACCGGGCCTCCAAGAGATGTCATTTGTTGCCTGGAAAGCTTTCCCCTTAAGAAGATCTATTACGGGCCGCACGCGCCCCCACTCAGATTTCCCATGACGGAGTGGAACTGCAGCTTTTTCCAGACCTATCTCCTGCAACCCTAGGTTTCCGCAGAGCTCTAAGCCCTCTCACGAGGAACCTGCAGGCGCAGAAGATAAGATACCGCTGGCACTTTCCCACCGGGCTCCTAGTTTCTACTCCTCAGGGACCATTCCTGGCACGCTCCTCTGCTGATGTGGACACCCTGGTCTCTGATCTTCAACTTCCCCCGGTGGGGCTCTCATGGCCGGACCCAGTGCAATTTTACTCCTCCAACCGCCCCGGCCTGGCTTCAGGCGCCTTACAGCAAAGACCCGCCAAGACCCGTCTTACCGCTGGACGACACCGGGGTTCGACGAACAAACACACAAACCCTCTCCTGAGGGTGCACCGGTTCGCACACGCCACCTCTTGATCCAAACTCTACGCACCTCAACCCACCTGATGGTCCCACCAGCTCCGAAACTGTTCCCACTGTGTATAGCTGGACTCCTGACAGGAAATCATGACCAGCCCTCCTACCTGTTCTCGTGGGACACGATGAACCTCGTGGAGAAGAGACCGGACGGGTGACTATGGCTCCATCTCGTGGACTGGGATTCCGGGACAAGATGCTTTACATGTCCGCAGGACCCTTACGCCGCTCTGAAGAGCTATTGCACGGGCCATCGCCCAAGGGTCCTGCGGCTCTCATACGGGACCTTATACCCCAAATCCTACGCACGCCACCTCTCCTAGCGGTCCCACCAGCTTCCAAACCTGCTCCCGTTGTTTTTAAACGGATTCCTGAAAGGACACCGCGATCCGTTGACAGATCACCCGTCCCCGCGATACACGATCAACTTCCAGGAGAAGAGTCGCGGCGGGTAACTATAAGTCCGATTTTTCGTTTCCGTTTTTTGCCTGGGACAATGGGACTTTATCGCTATACATATACATGCATAATTGATTATCACTCAATTACGAAGTTATTCGCCTGCCGGATTTTTTCCTATTCATGGAAATGTTTTTTCTTAGATCTTTTTCTAGGGTTCACGACAATTGCACTGTTTTATCAAAGTTTTCAGTTTATTGCGCATTTATTTTAGCATTTTAAGTTAGATTACACTGGGTCGGAGGGGTTCTCCCTTCTCTGTTGGAGCGTACCCGTCTGGTTTGAGGAGTAGTGGTTGACACCTCCCGCGTGGTACCTTGTGGACTCGCCTCCCACCCGGAGGACAGGGCGACGCGACTGTTGGGAGGGGTTCGGGGAGCTCATTGTGACCCCCGGACCTCATACCCAACCTTGCCCACACCTCATACACTTTGGCCCGAGGTTTCTTTCTCCTCGTCCCCCTTTTCTGGGCCTTCCCCTCTCTGATTCCCACTTTATTCTTCCCGGCGCTTACCCTTAAGTACCACCCCCACCCCCCGGAGACCTCTACTGCAGCTTAACAACCCACAACACTTACACTGCAGGTAAAGAATGGCACCCATAACACCAGCCCACCTGACACTTTTTTCTATCAATGCCAGAGGCCTCAATACCCCATAGAAAAGATCCTTTGCTTTACGAGATTTTCACAGAGCCAAGGCCTCCGTAGTGTTCATTCAGGAAACCCACTTTCGAGAGGGGTCTGCACCCAAATTAACTGACTCAAAGTTCCCCCTGGGCTTCTCCAGCCACAATACCCTAGCCAAATCCAAAGGTACAACAATACTATTTGCTAAGTCCGTCCCCTTCTGTCATACAGCTACGCTTACAGATGGAGGCGGCCGCTACGTGGTAGTGAAGGGCACGATTTCAGACAGCATGTATACCTTCGCTAACATATATGCACCAAACAAGAGCCAGCATAAATTCTTAGCTAAATTCCTCACAACACTAAACGACTTTACAGAGGGCTGTCTGGTTTTGGGCGGAGATATTAACCTCCCCCTGGATCCCCTGCGCGATACGTCATCGGGACGCTCTGCCGTCCCCATACATATCTTGCGCCATATTGGCTCACTTCTCCACTCGAACCGACTGGTGGATTTCTGGAGGGCACTTCATCCCGATGACAAAGACTATACCTTTTTCTCCCACCCGGCCCAGACTTATTCCAGACTGGACTATTTTTTTCTTTCCCATTATCACCTACAAGATCTTAATTCTGCAACAATTGGTAACCTAACCTGGTCCGACCACGCACCTATTACGATGACCCTCACCTCCCCACTTTACTGGACCGCGGCCCCATCTTGGCGCCTTAATGACTCTCTGCTCGCTGACCCGACCGTTATACAGGACTGCACACAGGCTCTAGAGCACTACTTTACAGAAAACACCAACCCAGACCTATCACCACTGACGATCTCGGAAGCTCACAAATGTGTGGTGAGAGGCTTTTACATCCAGAAAGCAGCAGAGTTTAAAAGACAGAGATCGACCGCCATATCCGAAGCGTTAAAGCGTATAGCGACGCTAGAGACCTTACACAAAGGTTCCCTTGACCCAGACGACCTGATTGAGTTGACCACAGCGAGACGAGACTTGACCACCCTTTTAAATTCCTCCTATCACAGACAATGCCAATGCTCCAAAATGTTTTTCTTTGCCCACAGCGACAAGAGCGGACGCCTTTTGGCACGCATGCTACAGAAACAGAGGGCCGCCTCCTACATTGCCAAGATCAGAGACTCACATAAAAAACTACATTACCTACCCGGCGACATTCAATCCACCATTCGATCGTATTACGAATCGCTGTACAATATACCGGGCCTCCCCCCCGGCCGAGATAGGGCAACTAACAGGACTGATATCCGTGACTATCTGACAACACACCTAAAATGCCGGCTACCACGGTCGACCGCGCGACTCCTTGAGTCGCCCCTCTCGACGGAGGAACTGGCCGGAGCACTGAAATCCTCAAAAACTGGTAAATGCCCGGGTCCCGACGGCCTCCCACTAAATTATTACAAACGTTTTCTAAAAACACTCTCCCCACATTTCTTATTAGCCTTTAACTCGGTCCCGGAGGGGCGCCTCATTCCGCCGCAGACCTTAGCCGCAAATATTACCTTGATACCCAAAGACGGGAAAGACACCGAACAGTGCGAAAGTTATCGACCCATCTCCCTCCTAAATTGTGACCTCAAATTATTTGCCAAAATACTCGCGTCCTGACTATTTCCCCACATTACTGACCTCATTCACCCCGACCAGACCGGCTTTATTCCTGGCCGGGAAGCCAGAGATAATACCATTAGAGCTTTAACTCTCACGCACAGAGCTCAATGCCGGGGGAGGATCTGCTATTGTTGTCCACAGACGCCGAAAAGGCGTTTGACCGGGTCAACTGGGATTTTTTGTTTGCAACGCTTGAACACATAGGTCTCGGGCCACATTTATGTGCCTGGACTCGAGCTCTATACATTAACCCCACGGCCCGTGTCTGCGTTAACTGTACACTGCTCCATTTGGGATTCGGAACGGGACCCGACAGGGTTGCCCCCTCTCGCCCCTATTATTCACGTTGGCCCTGGAACCCTTCCTTGCAGCGGTGCGGGGTTCCCCAGATGTTCGAGGTCTGAAAGTGGGTCCTACCGAACACAAAGTCGCGGCATACGCAGACGATTTATTATTCTTTATTTCCCGCCCGGAGACCACATTGCCTAACGTTCTACAGGCATTTCACAGTTACGGCCTACTCTCAAATCTGAAAATTAATTATGCTAAATCATTTATACTTAACGTATCCCTACCCACACGCCGGGCCTCAGCCCTCACTCCACACTTCCCCTTTCAGTGGGCCACCTCACGTATCAAATATCTGGGGATATGGGTTACTCAAATCCCAGCCCACATGTATCGTGACAATTTCCTTCCCATCCTGGACACTTTCGCTAATGACCTTGGACAGTGGGACTATCCACACATCTCTTGGTTGGGGAGGGTCCAAGTACTTGAAATGAACTTACTACCACGCCTCCTATACTTATTCCAGACAATCCCTGCCCACATCCCCAGTACCTTCTTTCGCGCCCTCCGTTCCCTGACGACCACATACATTTGGCGAGGTAGCAGTCCCCGACAAAGTTTTACCTGTTTAACTCTACCTAAACTGGAGGGAGGTCTGGTGGTCCCAGACTTTCTTCTATACTACAAATCGTGCCATATGGTTAGGGTGGTGGAGTGGGCGAGACTTGGCCAGACAAGGGCCTGGGGGGAGATTGAGGGGATCGAGGTGGGAGTCTCGGTTTCGGCACTTCCATGGTTAACTAGACGCCATGGACTTCACCTAACGTGCCCCCTGCTATACACCTCGACGTCCTTGCGGATCTGGCATCGGTTGAGACAACCACGGGGGCTTTCCTCGGATCCCTCTCCTCTCACCCCATTGATACACCATCCTGACTTTTCTCCCGGCCTTAACCCCCTGGCCTTTCGAGACCTAATTAGCGCACCTACACCACGCATTCATCATGTTTTCCCGAATGGTCGCTTTGTCACCCTGGGGGAGCTGATGGGGGGGAGGTTGTCTCCCTCGCCCTATACCTACCCTTCCAACAGATACTGAGCTTCATCAAATCTATCCCACAACAGTCCCACCTGAAAAGACCTCTCACTGAGTTTGAAGTACTCTGCTCACGCCAAGGCTTATTGCCACATGGTGTATCCTGCCTTTACTCCCTTCTCATACATGCTTCTAAGATTCAACCCCCCGGATACATAGGGAGGTGGGAGACGGTGCTGGGAATATGCTTATCTGAGGAGGACTGGAGCCGCATATGCGACCTCACGCATCACTGCTCTGTCTCCACGAGAATACAGGAGTCAGCCTATAAACTGCTTTCTATGTGGTATAGAACCCCTCAGGTCCTTTGCCGAATGTACCCAGAGATTGATGATAAATGTTGGCGCTGTGGTGACTCTCCAGGTTCACTCATACACATATGGTGGGACTGTCCCTTATTACGCCCTTACTGGATAAAGATACACAGACTGCTGGGCCTTTTTCTTGACCCCCCCCCGACCTTTTGCCAGCATCTATGCTATTGCATCACGTCCCATATTCCAGGCACGCATATAAAAACTCCGTTGGCCTCCGTATCCTTAACACGGCAAAAAGCCTGATTCCCTTGTTCTGGCGACGCCCCGAATGCCCTCCTCTTACACTCTGGCTGTCCAGAATGGAAGACTTACACACTACGGAACATTTGTTCTTCACTGCCAATCACATGCTCCCCCGTTACCTGACCATATGGTCCAGATGGCTCTTACTTTCCTCAGGGCCCGATTTTAAAGCGATACTGCTCGACGAGTCTACCATCATTCCTATGTAGAGGAGAAGGTGCAGACACTGTAGTGCCCATTCTCCTGTCAACTTAACGCCGATTTTTATGTGGTGCCAACGCTCGCACTTATACTGCCTTGTGTACAGCATATACTGTGTCTCCCACCCTCCCTAACCCACTCCTAACTACACACCCTTCCATCCCCCCCACCCCTTGATACCCCTCTTTTACTACCCCCTCGCATATATTACTGAAAATATGCTATTGGACTGGCCTGCGTGCCGAGTCGTGTGATATTTTAAGATCGTCTGTATTACATTCTTTTCTGAAACAAAATAAACATATATTCACAAAAAAAAATATGGCTTCAAAACGCAGTAAAACATGATGATCGAAACCGGTAAAAATGACCTCAGCACAGCGAAAGGGTTAACAAGCCACCAGCCACTCACAGGGGAAAAAAAAGCACAACAGAAAAAAACAAACCAAAATCCCCAAATAGAGAAATTAAACAAATTGATAAAATAAACCAGAGGTTTCTCTCCCTCTAGAGATACAAACCACAGACCAGTACAGGTAGAACTGTTTTTAAACTCCACTTGAAAATAGCCCACTTAGGAAGTAAACCACTGACAAGCCCTTGTGAGCAAGCTGTGCGCGCATTTGTGCGCATCTGTTTTACACGCTTTATTGCTCGACGGATGAAGAAATGCACGAGGATTGTAATTCCAGCGGTGATTTACACGCGTTAACATCAATAAATACAAGAGAACCAGTTCCATTGGTAGCCATACATGCCCACACCATGATACTACCACCACCATGCTTCACTGATGAGGTGGTATGCTTAGGATCATGAGCAGTTCATTTCCTTCTCCATACTCTTCTCTTCCCATCACTCTGGTACAAGTTGATCTTGGTCTCATCTGTCCATAGGATCCTGTTCCAAAACTGTGAAGGTTTTGTTAGGTGTCGTTTGTTAAACTCTAATCTGGCCTTCCTGTTTTTGAGGCTCACCAATGGTTTACATTTTGTGGTGAACCCTCTGTATTCACTCTGGTGAAGTCTTCTCTTGATTGTTGACTTTGACACACATAAACCTACCTCCTGGAGAGTGTTCTTGATCTGGCAAACTGTTGTGAAGGGGGTTTTCTTCACCAGAGAAAGAATTCTTTGGTCATCCACCACAGTTGTTGTCCGTGGTCTCCCGGGTCTTTTGGTGTTGCTGCTGAGCTCACCTTTGCATTCCTTCTTTTCGAGAATGTTCCAAACCGTTGTTTTGGCCACAGCTAATGTTCTTGCTATCTCTCTGATGGGTTTGTTTTGTTTCTTCAGCCTAATGATGGCTTGCTTCACTGATAGTGACAGCTCTTTGGATCTCATCTTGAGAGTTGACAGCAACAGATTCCAAATGCAAATAGCACACTTGAAATGAACTCTGGGCCTTTTATCTGCACATTGTACTTGGTGTAATGAGGGAATATCACATACCTGGCCATGGAACAGCTGAGAAACCAATTGTCCCATTACCTTTGGTCCCTTAACAAGTGAGAGGCACATCTGCAAACTGCTGTAGGTCCTACACCGTTCACCTGAGTTGGATGTACATACCCTCAAATTAAAGCTGACAGACTGCAGTTAAAGCACATTGTGTTTGTTTCATTCCAACTCCATTGTGGTGGTGTATAGAGCCAAAGATGTTAGAATTGTGTCGATGTCCCAATATTTCTGGACCTGACTGTACGTTAAAATGTTTATATAATTACTTTCATGTATAATTTAATATTAAAAATATGAATAAATGTGTTATTTAAATGTGGTTTAATATAATTATTTTAATATATAATATCAAGTAAACTATAATTATTTTAAAATGTTATTGCTGTGGAGCTCTGATACGCTCATACACGCTGCACATTACGGTGAGTTTTATTTCTGTGGAGGTCTCTGATACAGTACTGTGTGATGTGTATGAGCGTATCACATAGCTCCACAGTAGGGATGAGCCGAACGCCCCCGTGTTCGGTTCGACTTCGAACTCGATCAATTTCAAAAGTTCAAGTTCAAACACGATCTGAACTCAATGTAAGTCAATGGGACCCGAACATTCGATTTTTAGAGTGCCCTCCAAGAGGGCATATATGCAAGATATTTGCCATAAAAGGTGTATGGGGGTCCGGGTAGTGCCCTGGGGGACAGGAAACAAGGACAAAAAGTTAAAAAAAATACGTTTTTAAAGGAACAGTGAGTTTTCCATGAAATAAAGGTTAAGAATAAAAACGAAAAATTCCTTCAAATATCGTGCCTAGGAGGTCCCCATAACCTGCCCGTGAAGTGGCGGATTTGTAGGATGTATTGAAGCATTTAAAAACAAAATGACATTTCAAATCACTGTAAATGGTTTTCCTTTAATCTATTCATAAACCACTGCTTGGGGCTGCAGCCTGTATGAAAAGAGACATTTTAGGACACGCAGAACAAGTTTAGTTATTTTTTGGCTAAATTATGGTGAAACTTATGCAGGCTTTGGATGAAAGTAACAATAGGTGCTTCAAAATTGGGCCTTTAGTGTCGGCAACAGTGCTGTCACACCGTAACCCTTCTGTGGTATTGTGGAAGAGTACAGGGTTGGACCCTGCAGTCAAATATTAAAATGATATGAATCTGGTACACGCGTCTGTGCACCCAAATATTTTGCCTTTGGTGGCAGCAAGGCTTCTGGTGTGCGCCGATTCTCACCATATACAGCAGCGCAGTACAAGTGCCTAAACATTGCTGACCCGGTTTTGTTATAGCTGCTGATGTAACTGAATAGATCGGGGATCTCTTCTGCATTACCAAAACCTCCACCACTGCACTCTTCCACAATACCACAGAGGGGTTACGGTGTGAAGGCACTTGCTGCCACCAAAGGCAAAATATTTGGGAGCACTGACGCCTGTACCAGATTCATATCATTTTAATATTGGACCGCAGGGTCCACCACTGCACTCTTCCACAATACCACAGAGGGGTTACGGTGTGAAGGCAGTAGCAACAGGAAGCAAACAGAACAGGCAGGGAATACACAGAGAGAATAGTCAAATGGCAGGCAAAGTCGGCAACAGATCGGGTTCTCAGAACAAGCAGGGTCAGGAACAAGTATACAAACTGATTCGGTAAGCTAGCGATGCAGGAATAAAGGCTGAGTCACACTGAGCGTGTAGCGACGCACAGCGTAGCGAAGAGAAGCAAACATTTTGCAGGCTTGACTTCACTCCGCTCTGCCTCGCAGCTTGTCTACACTGCATTACGTTTTTTTCTCACCGCACTGGACAGGAATCCACTAACTAAATTAAAGTGTACACACAAAACCGTTTTATTTTCACAAAGCACATGTTATATAGGCAAAAAATAGTTTCTACTCAATAAAATACATAAAAAATTACTGTTAATTTAATAGGTATAGTATAAAAATATAAAAAAAGCTAACCCCATATCATATATAGTATAGGGACACGGAGCGCTGTGTATAGAGTAGGGATGCATTGATACCACACACAGACATATACGTATATATCAACACGCAGACCTATATATACGTATATATCAACACGCAGATATATATACAGACCTCAGACCATAAATACACATATGCACATGGGGGGTGGCATGTGGACAATCTCAACTAAATGCGCCCCCCCTCCCCATTTGGCTGATCCCTCCAGAAGAAATGTTGAACCCGACAGAGCAGAGAATATATATATTATTCTCTGTTCTATCGGGTTCAACATTTCTTCTGGAGGGATCAGCCAAATGGGGGTGGGGCAATTAGTTGCCAAAATGTGTGTGTAATACAAGTCTGGATATATATATTTATAAGAATATAGATATATATCATATATATATATATCATACCTGCCCTTACCTTCCCCTATAAATTTTGCCAAAAATATACACACAAAAAAACAAACCACTGCCTGAGACCCCGCGCAGCCCACATGCCACCCCCTCTACCTGGCTGAATGTATCTAATATATATAATTAAATACATTCAGCAAGGTGGTGGAGAAAGGGAAAAAAAATCTTTATTTTATCTTCCGGGGACATTTAAAAATGTCCTCATATTTTTTTTTTTTTTAGAAATGTGGTCAGTGGGGGCTCCCTGGATCCTGGTTGTGGTGGGAGGGGATCTGCCGTGGCTGCAGGTGCAGTGGCTCCCTCCCTGCGCTGCCTGTCTCTGCCACATGCACCTGGGCGGCTAGCCCACACAGTGGCAGCTCTGTCATCCGGCGGCCGCATGCTCCTCAAGGGGATCCAGTGCCTGATTAGAGGTCCATGTCTGCCTGACGTTTTAGTAACAAGAATGTTTTATCTCATAGTCTTCAATGTTAAAAATATTCCTGTTTTAATTCAATATCTAATAAACTGTTGCTTATAATATTCTGCAGTAAAGAGTCTTTATTTCTAGATTTTTTTGTATTTTTTTAAGCATTTTTCTATACTTTTTTTTCATTTTTTTTTTTTTTTACTTTTGGCGAACGTCCCAAAAAAGTTTGGAGTTCGCAAACTTTCGAACAGCCCAAGTTCGATTCGAACTCATAACAGATCCGAACCGAACGCTCATCCCTACTCCACAGCAATGCAATTCAGTAATGTGAGGTGTGTATGAGCTGCACAGCAATAAAACTTAAGAGTAATGTGCAGTGTGTGTGCATGTGTGTGAATAAGCTTGACTTTATTATTGTAGAAGATATTGGGATGGGGGGAATATATCTTTGCCTATGTCAACAAAAAAATTTACGCCAGCCCTGCCCAAGTTACCTGTGATATTTTTTACTATTTTAATGAAATATACATACAGGTCTATTCAAAGAAAGGTGAAACTCAGTAGAATTGGCAGGAGAAGAGAATAATCTAGACCAAATAGCCGATTTGGAAAGTGAGATAAATGGGAGAATTTTCTGGTGTGGCTACTTTGACCTAGAATTTTCACTTCTCCAGTCATTCTCCTAAGTTTCACCTTTCCTTGAATAGACCTGATACTGTCTGTAAATGAAGTGCTTTAGCCTGTCTTCTCAGCAGCCTCACACTCATGCCTCTATCCCAAATGATAGCTGAGTGGGGACAGGATAAGAAGAGGGGAACCAGACTTGGAAGCGATGTGTTCTTCTTGGCCAACATTACTTGTATGTGGCGTGCTGTGGCCTGTGGCTTTTTTAAGGCAGCAGTAACCCTCCACAGCAGTGTGGCAAGTGGGATAAGGGCATCTGCTCCTGTAGACAGCAGAAAATGAGATAAGTGATAAGGTGCTGCTCAGTAGTGTGCACCTGTATGAACATGCCGACTTTGGCTGCTGTTAAATTTAGCTCTGCTGATTACGCAAATAACATTTGCTTGTACAACCGGAGGACAAAGGGAAGTCCAGAAAAGACAGCAAACTTTTGAAATAACATTAAGTATATTTTTATTTGTACCACAGTGTCGGTATTGTATTCCTTGTATTACTTCACCCATGTACAATACTAAACCAAATGAGCTCATACACTCATAACCTGTTTGAATTAAAGATCTAGCACCACATGACCACCATTTTGCCCTAAAAAATAATATATTTTGTAGGCAAGTAATTTATTTTATCATGTTTCTATCACACTGTAGCTACACTTACACTGCACCTTTCTGTTTCTTTATCTTACTTGATTTATTAATATGTTCATTACATATTCTTTTGACTTTATACAGGTGAAGAAGCACTAACCATGTACATGGATAAAAGTCGATTAGACAGACATTCAAACAATGGAAATCAAAGCATGGAGTCTCTGCATCATCTGGCATCATCGTATTTTGTGGACAGAGAAGGAACAATGAAGACGCTTCATGAAATTCAAATCTCAACAGGAGCTATTAAGGTATATTCAAAAAGCAAGTAAATATTTTAATATATTAAATTTCCATATTAAATTAACTGCCAAATTAAATTACTAACAGATCTATTCAAAGAAAGGTGAAACTCGGGACAATGACTGGAGAAGTGAAAATTCTAGTTCAAAATAGTCAAACCAGAAAAATTCTCACATTTATCTCACTTTCCAAATTGACTATTTGGACTCTATTGTTCTCTTCTCCTGCCAGTTCTCCTGATTTTCACCTTTCTTTGAATAGACCTGTTAATATCTAATAATAAATAAATGGATATCTTCTGTATCTTGCACGACTCCCCTATCTTAAGGGGCTTATCAGTAAAGGGTCAACTTGCCACCTAATTGCACCGAATGAACCGCATGGTGCAATTTCGAGGCAGTACGTCTATTCACTAAGCTGTCAATTTGACAAATACTGGCGAATTGACAGTGAAATACAGTGCAGTTCGATGCAGATCAATACAGATCAGCAACGACATTGTCCTATAGAGATGTAATGGTTAATCTATTCAGAGAAGGCCAAACTGCACCAAAGTGTCAGTGAAATACCCAGGTTTTCAGTGATTCAGTTTGACAGATTTCCCATAGGATTGAATGTAAAAAAATATTATTGTTTTTATTCAACGCTTATTCTTTTCAATTTCAGCAAAAAGCCTTTTTATTTATTTATTTATTTTTGGAAGGCATTTTTGTATTTCTGTATTCTTTAGACAAAATTTTTGATTACTTTTCCTTAAAATTTTAAAAAAATAGCAAAATTCGGGGTTTTTTTTCTTGCAGTTCAGCGGTGTTCATCAGCAACTTGAGCAGTTTTTGGTGGCATTCGGCGGTCTTGGGCTATGTCTTTTGTGCACCGAGCATAGCGCGTGCTTCATTAACTGTAAGGATATTAAATAAAGCCCAGTCCGGGGAGAGGGTCGCACGAAGCTTCAGGACACGGGACCCAAATCGCCGAATAGTATCCCAAAATAGAGCTATGACAGGGCAGGACCACAGACAATGAAAGAGATCTGCATTTTTATGAAAACATTTCAAACAGTGGCCAGAACTAAGTGAGGTAATAAGGGCCAATCGAGATGGGGCTATATATGCACAATGCAATATCTTGTATAGCATTTCCCAATATTGAGCAGATGGAATCTGTTTGAGCGATTTGGTAGTGGCAGTTATGAGAGTGAAGGGTGATTGGGCTGGAAGGTGCACACACCAGCTGGCTAAATCTGTGGTAGCCGACGACCAGTCGAATTGCAGTCTGAGGAGTGCACAAAAGGCTGCAGTGGATGGGGATAAATTCCATTACCTTATCTAATGGATTAAGGAAATCAACGGACCTTAAATCCGACACTTAAGACGAGACGAAGGCCGATAGTTGTAGGTAAAAAACCTGATGCAGCTATTAAAGCACATAGGTTCTTGTAGGGGGAAGCCTGCGGGAGGGTTGGAGCAGAAGATGTCTAATTTGTGTTAAACCCTTACCCGCCATAGCCCAAAAAGCCGGAGCAGCCGAACCATTCTAAAAGGCAGGGTTATTTAGCCAGGAATGAAAAATGGAAGACTTCCAGGATAAACCCAGCACCTTGCGAGCCTTGCACCAGTCAATCCTCCTTACTGAGATTAATGGATTGGACTTTAAAGAAGGGGGTACCTGGGAGGGGGGAAGGCGGAGGAAGGCTGACAACGATAACGGGCTCGCCATGGCGCAATCAAGAACGCAATCGGTGAATCTAGAGTAGTCTGTGAGCCAATCTGAGACGAGACAATATATAGCGCAGCTACATTGTAGGATTGGACATCAGGCAAGTTCAGACCCTCCTGACTGTAAGGGCGCTGGAGGTTGTGGAGTGCCTCCGCGACCTCCCACCACCCCAAATAAATCTGGCAGACCATGATTGTATGAGTAAAACATCCCGTCTCTTAAGCAGGATTGGTAGCATTTGGATAGGATACAACAAACGCGGGAAGGCGACCATTTTAATTAAGCTACACCTACCCAAATAGGACAGGGGCAGTTTATCCCAGGAAGCCAGCAGGGCCTTCATGCTATTTAGGAGGGGAGGGATGTTCGCTCTGTAAAGATCGGCATGTTAGCGGGAAGGAGCACTCCTAAATATTTAAACGAGCTGTCCCGGCTCCACCGGAAGAGAAAAGAGGTAAAAGTTATTTTAAACATTTTATTGTTATACATTATTATAGTCTTAGGTGACAGAATAATTAGAATTTTAATAAGGACAAGAGGTGAGTATCTGCTTGTACTTTCTTTACTTTCACCTTAACAGCAAGAAAGGAAGAAATACAGCCAGTGTGTCACAGGGGCACCCGACATGAGCAGAGGTGGGACCCATATACAGGGTTAAAAGCCCAAAAGGCAGACACCACTGGCTGAATAAAGACAATACAATATAAGCAGACAGAAGGTGAAGACATCTTTAGGCTGGGAAGAGACTCCTGCACAAACAACCAAAGAAAGAAAAAAAATCTAACAGGCCGGTGCTTGAAATGGTCGGATCTATCCTAGAAGAGAAAAACAAGGTGGTGCAGTCTCAGGCAAAAATAGAGTAAGTCACAAATGCTAGGTATGGTACGGGGAATAATCAGAACAGCAAGAGTAAAAGCACAAACGTAGACATAGGCGTAGCCAAGGTCAGTAGACAGGGTTAATACAGCACAATGGGGGTAAATGCACTGAGAATAATCTATATGGATACTCAAGGTTGTAACACATTTTAGTCAACACAGAAACAAAAAGGGTTAAGGATGAGCGTGGCTTTGGCAGCTGTGGAAGATGGCCGCTTAAGGGAAGCACTCTGTGGCCGGCCGTTCGACGCCCCGCTACCACTACATTACCAGCGGCTATGGATAAACCTAAATGGATAAACCTAAACCCAGACCCCAGGACCATCGGAGACCCGTCAAAGCTCCTCCACTGCGCCCATCCGCCCCTCTTTCGCCCCTCTAGGCACTCGAACCGCCAGGCTGGAAAATGGCAAGATGGCGTCCATGCGTGCTGACAACCTGCCCTCCTCCCCTGCTACCCCCGCTGGGTCATGGGATGCTCCGGCGGAGATACAGCAGATTCTGCGCTCTCTCTCTACCAGTGTGGATCTTGAGGCTGCTACGGATTGGCTCCACTCCTTCTTCACAGCCGACTTGCAGGCCTTCAAGAGGATATCCTTTGGACGCATGAGAAGCTGGCAGCACTTGAGTAGTGTCAAAGCACATAGGCTGTGCTCGGCGCAGATCACGGTGAGTGCATTGATTCTCAATCTATCTCTATGACTGCAATGGCCAGGCATATTGAGGATTTGGAGAATAGAGGACGTCATAATAATATTCGGGTGCGGGGGCTGCCTTACACTGAACAATCAATGCTGTGCAGTCACTGCTCTTTTTAACTCCATTTTGGAACAAGGCTTGTCTGAGCCTATCGAGATGGAACGGTGTCCCCGCGCTCTGCGTCCCCGCGGTTCAGGTGGGAGCCTGCCGCGTGACATTATTTGTTGTCTTTTGAGATTCGAGTTGAAGGAGGATATTCTGAGTCGTGGACATAAAGCAAAATAAATTTCATATGAAGGTGTGGCAGTGTCCCTGTACCAGGATCTTTATCCAGTCATGCTTAATACTAGAAGAGCTCTTTGACCGTTTACCGTGACTTTACATCAGCAGGGCTTGCTCTGTCTCTGGCTGCATCCCTTTGGTATCCAGATACGCACCTCCAACTGTGTTCCTTCTGGAACTGGACCTCTCCTAAGGACCTCTTGCAACATTGGCCGATCCGCTACAGGCGTACTTGGTGGAGCTCGAAAAATGGGTACAGCGCACTCCAATCTCTGTAAAAGTCTCTGGGCTCTATTACAGTCTATGTAAACGTAGCAAAAAGGTAAGACCAAAGTCCCACCTGAGAAACAATCACCTGTCCAAACTATTAAGAAAGGACTACGCTGCCTTCAACAGGATTAAACCTGACTAGTTAATAATATATATAGACTCAAAAATCCAGTATAACAGGCAAAGAAGCCTGTCAACTGATAATCAGGGAGTGGCTAGCACGGAATAACCTTTATTAAACTATTTACACTCCCAGATACTAGACTTAAAAAACATGTACACAACAGGCATCATAGGGTAATTTGGAACACTCAAAGTGCATAAAATGGGGCTATGCAATGGCGAACAATGGGAAAGAGCTTATCACATGTAGTCGTGAATCCCACAAAGGGGAGAGCTTTGGGGCAAATCCCTTACTCCCAAATTAGTACACCATGCATAATATGCATACCAATGCTAGCCCTAATGCTGTTTGAGCTCATGCTCATAAATTCTGTCCTAAGCCGATTCAGACACCACATAAACAACTTTAAAGTATAAAATTGGACATTAGCTTTGGGCTTACTCACTGAGAAGAGCCTCCAGGCTCTTGGGGTATCCGCAAATGAATTTTGTTTCGAAAAATCCACAAAAAACACTCCAAGCGCAAAGAAGCAGGAACGGCAGGATGCAAGAAAGAAGTGTATTTATTTAAAATAAAATTCCAGAACGCGTTTCGACGGAGCACCGTGTTCATCTGTTGGTAAAAACAAGTATGTTGATGAAACTGATGAAGAGGCTCATCTCTGAGTGAGTAAGCCCTTGGCCCTTACTTTTCACATATAACAAATTTTTTGTGAAATTACACTATGGGATTCCTCCTCTGTTTTTTTGTTTCCCTTACATATGTGACATCTGGAGAAAGAATGAACATTCCGACAGGTTATATAGATGCCTGTAAGAGAAGAAAAACACCTAGAAGGCGGAAAAATACTAGAGGCGGTACCCAGGCTCTTTATTTGTAAATTCTAAATTTTAAATTAAGAACTAGAACTGCACCAATTGTTTTGCTCAATTTTTATTTCTCATTTATGTCCGGACATTCCATGGAGAATACATGAATATACTGTACATCTGAATACAGAGACTTTCACAGAGATTGGAGTGCGCTGCACCCATTTTTCAAACTTGTTGGGACTGTTAGGTCTGATTATCTGGTTTCATTGGGGAACCACCAAGAGGGGACATAAAGACGTTGCAAGGTATCTTGAGGGGACTGTTTTTGGTTTGACGCTCCACTTTTTTCTTCTAGTACGTGGTGGAGCCTCCGAAACATCAGCACGGGCTGTGCAATAACCGCCTCCGAAGCTGCACCGGGGAGGACAACGCTTCTTCGTTTCCTGACGCATGGGACGGCTATGTTCTTAACAGCTCCGGGTGCTTGCCTGATGTTTAAAAGGCCGTGTTTGGTTCCTGTTCCTGGATGTTCCTGTGGCTCCTCCGGGGGAGCAGTTTCGGTGCTTGGGGAGGACGGTTCTGTTTTTCGCTTTTGATGGGTTCTGGCTCCTGATTCGCCTCCTGGACTTTTTGAAGCTTTGCATTTGCCGTGCACAGTTTATATACTGCGTGGAGGTTTCACTATCCGTGCTGTGCCTTGCTCCCCTAAGCTCCGGCGGCCGCATTTTGCTCCTGTGGCGATTTATGCGCCCCCTTTTTATTTTTGGCCCCCCATCTTCCTTTTTTCTGATGACTTTCGCTGTGATTGAGGGGCTCCCGGTCCTTTACATTTGACTTGGGACACCCCGAACTATAGGGCCCAGTTTGGCCTTGGTATTGCTGGGGTGAGAGTTTTCGCCGGTGAGCGTTCGGGGGTGGTGGGCGGCAGGTCCGGGGGTATTCGCTCTGCGATGAGGGGTGGATGGTCCACTCCATTGGTATACTTGATTATCAGTGGCGACTCTAGGAACAATATTTAGGGGGGGCACAGAAGATACCGCAGTCAAAACTGGGGGGGCACTAATAATTTTCACCACTAAATCATATCACTGAATAAAACTAAGGGCCCAATCACCTGTGTGAGCTAAAACACCATCGCTAAAGGAAACATTTAGCGCGAGTTGCTAAAACATAGTGCCTGACGACCCACGAACAGATCACCTTGTCTGCAGTAGTCCATGAACAAGGTCGTTTAGCGCACGCTAGGAAAACTCTAAGACCCGGGCTGAGACCCAGCGCTAATGCGGTTGTGTACAGGATAGAACGTTTTTTTTTCCAGTGCCGGGCCATACCTATCCCCCGCCCTCACAAGCTTGAATATGAACACATCCAGTGAATAACCTCACACCCCTGCATTATTAAAATCATCCAAGGTGGCCGTATCAACCATGGTTTGATGCACATATATTAAGGCTGATGGACATTGCATGATAAATGCCAACCAACAGCAGGTAGAATCATTACACTGCATTTAATAGATCCAAAAGGAAGGCCAGGTGAGCGACAAAAATTTCCCTGCTGCAGCATATAAATAATACATGTTTCAGGGCAAGACTTATTCACATGTCCCTTTAAACATGGTCCACACAGTCACCCTAATAATCAACCGCTTCCATACTATGAATAACCCCCAGCATAAAATGTTTAAAATTAGGCAATATATTAGAATTAGGATATATGTGGATAAAGGATACTTTTATAATAGAGCCGACTGCAACAGCAACGACAATGCGGACCAGATCCATTGCTATAGTGTATGGGGCCAAGAGAACACCTGTGCTGCATTCCTTTCAATTGCCTGTTAATTTTGGGCGAAGATCTGTTTTTTTTGGAGTTAGCACCAGGGTTAAGCAGTAGGTAAAATGGTGCAATTAGCGCCCCTCAAAAAATTAGCGCTGGCACCAACTGATCTGCTAGCTGCAAAAGCGCTAGAGATCTCTAGCACTCCCCTTGTTAAGTAAAGGACGCGGAAAGTACAGTAAGCTTGAGCTACAAATCGCTAATAGCAATGCGCTAAGTGATTTTTCCCGTTTGTAGCGAGAGGCAAAAGATCTGTTGGTCAGGCGCTAGACTCGATTAATCTGGCGCTAACGCAAAACCATGCCGACGCAAGGGTTAACTCACACCAGGTAATAGTGCCCTAAATAAGTATATATAAATAAGATTCCAAAAGCCCAGAGTAATGTGATGTAATGATGCCTTTTTATTGTACTAACATGATACTTTATTTGCCACAGTTCGGCAGTTTTCGCTGAATGTCTGATTGCTCCTTCAGCGACTCCACTTTTAGCAAATTACAGTGACCATTCGCTAAATAGGGAATTCACTTTATTTTCGGCAAAATAAATTCCCCGAAATGTGACAAAAAGCAGAGGATCTAAAGATGATTAGACCCTTTAGATTCTAACTTCCATAATAACCCCTGAAATGCCATAAACCCAGGGAAATACAATAAAAATAATAAACAATGTGGCATTTAGCCTACTCATTAACCCCTAAAATGCCATTGATCAAGGTAAAACATGAAATGAATACACTGTGAGGCATATAGCTAGCACATTAACCCCTAAAATGCCATTAATCAAGGAAAAAATAAAATGTATAATGTGAGGGATGAAGCCTACCCATTAACCCTTAATATACAACTAAACCAAGGCAAAAACTAATGTAATACACAATGTAATGTATAGTCTGAACATTAACCACTTCACTGCTGAGACATTTCAACCCTGTGAAAATGCTTAAGTTTAAGTGCCTGTTATTATTTAATGTTTTTGACTTTTATTTCAAACGGAATATGGTCATGTTGGGTATCATTGGAAAGGCCAGAATCTGCTCTTTCTAATGACACCTAGATCGTCCATATACGATGCACAGGGACGGAGAAACACTGGTCCGAAGAAGTGTGGTAAGCTGGAAGCTGATTTTTGGTGGGGGGGCACATGGGGGGGCAAGGAATAACCTAGGGGGGGCAATATGGCCAGTACAGAGCGACCCAAAGGGAGATCAAAAAAATAATTGTACCAGTTAAGAAAAAGGTGAACATGAAAAAGCATAAAATTAGGCAAACATGTAATGCATAATCAACATAGGCGACTCTACAGGGGGGCAAGGGGGGGCCCTGTGGATCGTATATGGACGATCTAGGTGTCATTGGAAAGAGCAGATTCTGGCCTTTCCAATGATACCCAACATGACCATATTCCGTTTGAAATAAAAGTCAAAAACATTAAATAATAACAGGCACTTAAACTTAAGCATTTTCACAGGGTTGAAATGTCTCAGCAGTGAAGTGGTTAATGTTCAGACTATACATTACATTGTGTATTACATTAGTTTTTGCCTTGGTTTAGTTGTATATTAAGGGTTAATGGGTAATCCCTCACATTATACATTTTATTTTTTCCTTGATTAATGGCATTTTAGGGGTTAATGTGTTAGCTATATGCCTCACAGTGTATTCATTTCATGTTTTACCTTGATCAATGGCATTTTAGGGGTTAATGAGTAGGCTAAATGCCACATTGTTTATTATTTTTATTGTATTTCCCTGGGTTTATGGCATTTCAGGGGTTATTATGGAAGTTAGAATCTAAAGGGTCTAATCATCTTTAGATCCTCTGCTTTTTGTCACATTTCGGGGAATTTATTTCGCCGAAAATAAAGTGAATTCCCTATTTAGCGAATGGTCACTGTAATTTGCTAAAAGTGGAGTCGCTGAAGGAGCAATCAGACATTCAGCGAAAACTGCCGAACTGCGGCAAATAAAGTATCATGTTAGTACAATAAAAAGGCATCATTACATCACATTACTCTGGGCTTTTGGAATCTTATTTATATATACTTATTTAGGGCACTATTACCTGGTGTGAGTTAACCCTTGCGTCGGCATGGTTTTGCGTTAGCGCCAGGTTAATCGAGTCTAGCGCCTGACCAACAGATCTTTTGCCTCTCGCTACAAACGGGAAAAATCACTTAGCGCATTGCTATTAGCGATTTGTAGCTCAAGCTTACTGTACTTTCCGCGTCCTTTACTTAACAAGGGGAGCGCTAGAGATCTCTAGCGAATTGCAGCTAGCAGATCAGTTGGTGCCAGCGCTAATTTTTTGAGGGGCGCTAATTGCACCATTTTACCTACTGCTTAACCCTGGTGCTAACTCCAAAAAAAACAGATCTTCGCCCAAAATTAACAGGCAATTGAAAGGAATGCAGCACAGGTGTTCTCTTGGCCCCATACACTATAGCAATGGATCTGGTCCGCATTGTCGTTGCTGTTGCAGTCGGCTCTATTATAAAAGTATCCTTTATCCACATATATCCTAATTCTAATATATTGCCTAATTTTAAACATTTTATGCTGGGGGTTATTCATAGTATGGAAGCGGTTGATTATTAGGGTGACTGTGTGGACCATGTTTAAAGGGACATGTGAATAAGTCTTGCCCTGAAACATGTATTATTTATATGCTGCAGCAGGGAAATTTTTGTCGCTCACCTGGCCTTCCTTTTGGATCTATTAAATGCAGTGTAATGATTCTACCTGCTGTTGGGTGGCATTTATCATGCAATGTCCATCAGCCTTAATATATGTGCATCAAACCATGGTTGATACGGCCACCTTGGATGATTTTAATAATGCAGGGGTGTGAGGTTATTCACTGGATGTGTTCATATTCAAGCTTGTGAGGGCGGGGGATAGGTATGGCCCGGCACTGGAAAAAAAAAGTTCTATCCTGTACACAACCGCATTAGCGCTGGGTCTCAGCCCGGGTCTTAGAGTTTTCCTAGCGTGCGCTAAACGACCTTGTTCATGGACTACTGCAGACAAGGTGATCTGTTCGTGGGTCGTCAGGCACTATGTTTTAGCAACTCGCGCTAAATGTTTCCTTTAGCGATGGTGTTTTAGCTCACACAGGTGATTGGGCCCTTAGTTTTATTCAGTGATATGATTTAGTGGTGAAAATTATTAGTGCCCCCCCAGTTTTGACTGCGGTATCTTCTGTGCCCCCCCTAAATATTGTTCCTAGAGTCGCCACTGGCAAGCAGAGGGCTGCTATTTATATTCCGCGCATCCATCAGGCATCACGCACTGTGGTCTCCTATCCTAAAGATATGCTGGTGGTGTTCCATTATCATTTTACCGATCTCTACGGTGCAGACTCAGCGGTGCAGACTTATTGACGAGTATTTAAATGCTCACACCCCTAACAGACTTTCTTTGTCGTCTCGCAAATTGCTAGATTTGCCTCTGAACTCTGGAGTTAGCAGAGGCGATTAAATTCTCTCAGGGGGGCAAGGCCCCTGGTCCTGATGGTTTTGCCATCAAATACTACAAAACAAATATGCTTTTGCTGGTGCGCCATTGGCTTAACACTTTAGTTCCATTCTGGAGGGTTCTAACTTACACTCCCATACGTTGGCCGCACATGTCACTCTGCTCCCAAAGCCGTGTAAGGAAGCTGTCTCGTGCAGCAGCTACAGGCCTATCTCGCTGCTGAACCTGGATGTCAAGCTGTTCGCCAAGATCTTGGCAAGCAGATTACAACCTTACATTCGCCGCTTGATCCACCCTGACCAGACCGGGTTTTTCCCTGGCCGAGAGGCCGGGGAAACACAGCTAGGGCTATCGCCCTCGTCCATCATGCCTCTACTCACTCTGCTTCATCTTCCTTGCTGTTGCCTACGGATGCAGACAAGGCATTCAACAGGGTGAGTTGGCCCTTTTTGTTCGTCACTTTGCGGCGCATGGGTCTGGGCGGTAAAATGGTCCGATGGATTGGCGCGTTACACATTACATGGCTCGGCAGGATCCAGTTGATAAAAATGAATATTCTGCCCCGCGTTCTTTACCTCCTCCAAACCATTCCGGTTGCGGTCCATAGTCTACTTTCGGGCTCTGCAAAAGTTGTTTTTACTCTATGTAAACTCTGGTTTACTCTGGTAAACCACCTAGGATTCGGTTGCTGTTTCTTACCATACCTAAATCAGAGGGTGGGGTTGCACTGCCTCATATGCGTAGTTATTACTATGCTTGTCACCTACAGCGGATATTGGAGTGGTGGGCCGCTCCGCCCAACAAGTTTTGGGTGCCTGTGGACAGTTGCTCTGTGGGGGTCTCGCTTGCACTACCCTGGCTCCTCCACTCCGTATGTTTAGACATGTCTCTCTCGCACCCCACGGTGGGCTCTACTCTTAAGGTGTGGAGGCATTTGGTGTCCACTACTTCCGTGGCCCCTTTTCCCTCTCCTTTGTTGCCCAATCCCTCTTTGCCTGTGTTCTCGACTTGCCTGCATCTTTATGATCCGCAGGTGGGTCAAGCTGGCCTTGTACCCCATCCATTATATAGAGTGTCCCGTGGCTAAGTCACTGGTGGATCTGCCTGTCTTAAGCCCAGGCTCATTTTTATCTGCATTTCACCATCATTGCCTTACCACATACCTGCGCAGTTTGGCCCCATTGTCAGACTTTGTCCGCCCCCTGTCTCAATTTGAAACGTTGTGGGACAAAGGGTCCCGGCGCATGCCATTTCACTGCTGTATGGTTTGGTACAATCTCTAGCTCAGCTTAGACCAGCCTTCCGTGACAGGTGGTAGGCGGATTTGAGGAGGGAGTTCTCGGATGAGGACTGGGACAAGTTGTGTCGTCTGACCCACTCTTGCTCTATATCCATGAGGATGCAGGTAACTGTGTACAAGGTCCTCGCTAGGTGATATCAAACTCCTGTCCACTTAAATAGATGGTTCCCTGACGCTGATGGTTGCTGATGGAGGTGTGGGGCTGCGGATGCTTTGCACATTTGGTGGCAATGCCCTATGCTGCAAACTTTTTGGCAGGCTGTCCACGACACCGTGAGCCGCTTGATTGTTCCCCCCTTAACATTCTGCCCGGAGGCTTAGCTGTTACATCATGTGTCTTTTGGTTTAGAGTCGTAGAAATGCTCTCTGTCAATCTGGCTTGTCAAAGCGGCTAAAGCCGTTATTCCTAGGTACTGGAAGCAGGCAATCGCCCCTCCACGTAGTGATTGGTTGCGAGAGGTTGAACTGATTCGCTGATATGAAGATCTGATCTATGGGGCTAGTGATCAATATGCGCAGCACACTCAGAGGTGGTTTTATTGGAATTCTGAGGTGATGCCGGTGTGTTCCCAGCCTCATGAGCCCCCGGGGACGGCCCTCAGTTAATGCAACACTGAGAATTTGTTTTGTCGTTTATGACATGCATTATATGCCTTATACTGTGTTTCTGTCCTATGTCCCTGTCTGGGTGTTACAATGGGGTTGCACTCAGCTTTTGGATCTGAAGTGGTGTCTTTTTCTTCTGTCTTTTATTCCTATCTGTCATATATTATATGTCTACTGAACAAATGTCGCTGTATTTTGTGCATTTTCATCTGCTTGTCTTTTTTTTGCTATGAAAACTCCATAAACTTGAGTTTTTAAATAAAAGGGTTAAGGCAAGAGTGAGGTCACATTACAGGTCAGCACACAATCTATATAGAGGCAGTGAGGAAAAACACAAAAGGAAATAAGGCAAGGACATAGAAATAAATAGTAAGCAGAGGGGAAGGCAAGGACAGGGTTACTAAAACAAATGCAAGGCAAGAGAAACAGGGAGCCAAACAAACAAAAAGCCAAGGGCAAGGACAAAGATGAAACTGAAGTAAAGACCAACAGAATAATATTAAGGCTAGAGACTTAATGAAAGAGCATAGCACCATGGGAGAAACTCTCTTAAATAGGGAGTTGGGTAAGGGCTATGATAGACAGGTGATAGTGAGGAGAGCTGATAGTAACAACAAACTCCTGGACTGGAATGCAGGAAGAGCAAGTCAAGACTAACAGGGTTATTCAAAGAGCACCGAAATTCCACCAGAATTTCGGCGCGCTTACGTTCCCTGCACTTTGAGTAATCAAATTCCCTGACCCTGTGGTGAAAACCAGGGTCCCTGAATTGCAGGAAAAATCCGATGCAAAACCGCTAATTCAAAAGAAAATATATACTGCCGCAAAACCGCAGAAATTTTCGAATTCAATCCAATAAGCCGCAGGGAACTGTCACATCCTCGGCACCTGCAGGACTTCAGGGGGGGGGGTTTGCACCCGGCAGCATCACTGGCTGACGGGATGGCAGGAGTTCCGGCCATTTGTGTGTCTGGAGGGGCGGGGCGCGGCATGATGACGTGGAGCCGCCAGCCTTAAATGCAGGGCGTGCGAGTCAGCTCATTGCCCTGACGTGGAGTCAGTTCCCGCATTGTATTCGTTTTTTTCGATTCACTAATTCTTGATTCTATTGCTCTGTTACCGACCTAGATTTTATGAGGACCCTAATTGTTGCTGACTCGGACTGCCTTCCTGACCATTCTATTTCTGACCAAGTCTGTATGTATGTTATGCCAAGAGCTGACTCAGAGTGTTTATCAATCCTGCATAAGGCTGACTCAGACAATCCATTGATCTGTGCTGTTGCCAACTCGGAGTGTATGTGTGACATCTGCAGCCCCCGTGATGCTTCCTGGGGGCCAGGGCGCCCAGTGGCATCGCTGGCTGGCCGGTTGCCAGTAGTGAGAGCTGGCAAAACGGCATCTGAGGGGGTGGGGCTTGGCAATATTGCAAGGAGACATCAGCTTTTAAAAGAGGGTGAGTGGAGCTGCTCCTTGGACTGTCGTGGGAATAAGTTGGAGTTAGTGTAGTTCAAGTTCCTGCATCGTCTGATTTCTTGATATTGACCTGTTTCTGGCTGAGGACCTGTATACGTTATGACCTGGCTATCCCTATCGACCATTCTCTCGCATATCCCTATTGTACTTTTGCCTGAGTGTCTCAGATTCACGTTTATGGTTTTGCCGTATGGTTTATGTTATTTCTAGTTCATGTATCTTGGTTTCTAGTTCATGTATCTTGTTTTTCTGGTTCATGTTTTCATGTCTGTTTGTCTGGTTTCAAGGCCTAATTGCAAGGCATCCAGTTCTGTGTCTAGATCAGTGTCATGTCTGTTCCTAGTTTTTAGATTTCAGTGTTGTCCAGTCTGTTGCTGAATTCATCTACTGTCTTGTTTCCTGTCGTGTATCGGTTTTCTTGGTGGCTATACAGAAGCCTATCGCTGATAGTAGGGCTGCCTGCAGGCTATTGAACTGTGTGTTCCCCCTCTGTATAGCTGAGTACATACAGAATCCAATCTTAGATTGTAGGCCTTCCCTGCAGGCTAATGAACACAAGTGTTCCCGCTCTGTATGTCTCAAAAGTAAGTCTTGCATCAGCTATCTGTATACCTATTGTGTTCTTGCTGTTTTGGTATCGTGTTATGTCAAGGCCTTGAGTCAGTGTATCAGTACGCAGATAGTTAATGTGTTTTCACCCAGCGACCTCCTGTCCACAAAGCCATTTGGAGCTGAGGTGGTAATTCGGTTTCTTGTAGTACCTCCCTGGTGTGGGAATCAAGGTATTACAGCCTTCTTGCTGTCTGTGTTAATTAATCTGTCCTAAAGAATCCAAATAAATGCTACACCAGGGTAGCGCATATAGCGCACCGTTACATTATGAGAACCTTGTGTGTTGCCAAATCAGCCTATATGAAAACTCTCTGTTGCCAACTCGGAACGTTTATATGACCACGCTGATGTTAACCCCTGGTGTATGAATACACTGCTAAAGCCTTTTCCAGACTGTTTCCCACTTGTCGGTAAAGTTAACCCTTTGTGGCTCAGTAGATACTTGGTCTCGAAACCTACTCAGGGTTATCCAAAGAGATCCGAATTGCTTGAGAAAGGTAACCGAACGCTGAAAATCAGCATTCTGTTACCTTTCCTGGCCATTCGGCTATCCAGAGAGCAGGCAATTCGCCAAATCCTGGCGAATTGCCTGCACATACGATGCCTGTTTGGTGCCTGTTCGAGGGCAGTGAAATCCCCATGAAAATGATGAGTGAAAGGTTCCCCTAATGCCCTGCCATTCGGTGGTATAATTCGGCAAGTTAAATCAGGAGAATCCCATAGGCTTCAATGTTAAAAATATTCCCGTTTTGATTCAATATCTAATAAACCGTTCATTATAAAATTCTGCAGTAAAGAGTCTCTTTATTTATAGATTTTTTAGGATACTTTAAGCATTTCTCTGAATTTTTTTTTTAAAAGTCCGATTTTTTTTTACATTTTCTTTTTAAGTTTACTTATTTTTTCTGTAACATCAGACATTTTCGCTCAGTAGTTTCATTGCAAACAACTTTTCACTTTCACATTCATACAAACTGTTTTGCTAATTTATTCACCTCCCTCTGTCTGCGGTCTCGGCTTTTTCTCGGCTTTTTCCGGCTGCTTCGCTGCGTGTGATCGGCTCCTGCTTGGGTTTTTCCGGCGTCTTCGACGGGTTAATCCAGATGTTTTTGCGAGTTTTCGGAGTGCATTCGGCAGGTTTTGCGGTTAGTTTTCGGCAGGTTTGGGGCAGCTTTTCCCTGCAATTCGGGGACCCTGTGGTGCTTGCTGAATACACCGCAGGGTCACCGAAATGGGATCGGCAACACAAACCGAATTGAAGAGAACGAAAAGTCACCGAACGTGCAGTGACTTTTCGAATCTCTTTGGATAACCCTGACTGTTACTAGGTTGTACTCATTGTTGCTGGTCTGTCTGTTCTCCCTGGCTGGGTGTGATAAGGTTAGCGGTCCCGACCATTCAAGGATCGGAGGGTCTAGAAGTCTGTCCAATAAGATTTCCACCACGGTTGTGAAGGGTGAGTGGGACAGCGAACTTTACATTACATCAGGGCCATATATGGATCCAACAAACTTAACTATGTTGATGAGAAAATTAAGTATCTGGCGCCCCCTAATGGATAAAATTGTACAATGCAGTATGTACGTAGTGTATCTAAGGGATGAAATTGAACAACGCAATTTATACGTAGTATACCTTTAAGTCCCTCATACATCTAAATCGCAGTTCAACAGTCAGCAGCAAAATAGTCACACACCGATGGTTCACCTCCAACCACCAAAATAGTCAATAGCAGAAAAGATTGTGGTGACAGTCTGCGCTTCCCTCTTTAGTAACAGATGTTCTCAAATGGGAGATCTTCTTATTAAAAAGATCTTCTTTATTAAATAGATCACCTTTTTCTCATGCAGTCATCAACCCTCGTAACAGAAAGGGATAAAGGCAAACATAGTGTGATTTGTATAACTCGTCTGAGCCCCCGAGAAAATATGCAATAGTTTAACTCACATGTGGGGGTGTCATAAATCAGACACTGGATATTCTGCACCACCGATATTTTAAGGAGATATCGGACTCCCCTTTTTCACCTCCATTTGATGATATTCCTCCAAGGAAAAAAATAAGGTTGCAGGATCTTCGATGTAAGTTTAAAAATATATTTATTCCGTAAAATAATTAAAACAATTAAAAAATAATAAGCGCCAATACGCGTTTCGCGATCAAATTCGCTTCATCAGTTGGCATAAAAATAAATGAATAATTCCAGATACCCTGCAGTGTCCTTATATTCCCTGTTATCAATAAATTAATTAAATGGGGAACGCCCGTTTGCAATTTTCTCCTTCCTTCAACTCCGCAAACCCCACGGCACATGCGCGGGATGCCGTCCAATAGAAATGCGAGATCAACCTCCAAAATGGTGGTGCGTCTCAATCGACCTTATCGTGCGTTTCATTTAGGTCTCTACTGTTTATGACTCGAGGATTTTCGTTTGCGTCCTATTCCACCCTAAGAGGCTTGCTAATATTCATTATCTACAACTTCTATAAGTTATTTATTATTATTATAAGTTTCTGTGAACTATTTTAAGTATGTAATTGTTATCTTTTATTGGAAAACCTACATATATATTACATATCACTATTTAATAATCCTTACAACCCAAAAAAGGGGGGACAGTCATTTTATGTTATTGTAATGTGGAATAACCAATTCTTAATAGTACCTAATATTAATTAAACTCAGAGATTGCTCGTGATTATAATGTGCAACACTTACAATATATATCTATACTCCATTTACGAGGCCTGTTAAGACCTCGTGTCTCATTATTATCAATGTTGTTATATTTTTCACCATTCCAAAAAAAAGAAGAGAAACTTTAGTGTTAACATTATTTAACTCACTATTTATACCTACTATTCTACTAGTGATAAACACCCAATTCATTATTTAGAATTCCTCCAAATATGTATCCAATTGATAATCTGAAAAAGTATGTTTTCTTCCATTAAGTGACAAGATAACCTTAGATAGGTGTATATTCTTAAATTTATGAAAATATTTCATCATTTGCTAATAAATATATAAGATTAAAGATACTAATCTTAATAGATTACTACTATTTATGTAAAGTGCTAATAGATAATAAACTGTGCAAAATTTGAACTATGTGCTGATCTTAATAAATTTATTTCTAAAAAGTGCTAATTATTAATATATTGGTGCCAATCTTACTAAACACCTCCACATTATATAATGTATTATAAAAAATATTAATAAACTGTGCTTAATTTATTCAATGTTCTGATCTTGATAAATTATTTCTATAAAATACTTACTATTAATATACTAGTGCCAATATTATAAATACATCCACATCATATTAATAAAATATAAATATATATAAAAATATGAACATATATTAATAAATGATTAACAATAAACTGTGCAAGACTTGATCAATGTACTGATTTCAATAAATTGACGTTATTTGTATAAAGTGCTTATTATCGATGTACTAGTGCCAGTCTCCCTTTCTATTTACAAAAAGTGACAGATTTCAAAATCTTGGTTGAGTCCCTTAGGTACCAATGTTTTTAAATTATAAATCCACCTCATCTCTACTCTATTTATCTTATTGATAAAATCTCCCCCTCTCCATTCCTTTTCCACCTGTTGTATCGCTAAAAATTTTGTCCCTCTAGGATCTTTATTATGACTACCCTTGTAATGTTGCGGTACTGTATGCGAATCTATACCTTTTTTGATATTATTAAGGTGCTCACGGATACGCACATTTAAACTTCTCGTTGTTCGTCCAACATACATTTTTCCACATGGACAAATTAAAACATAGAAAACATTCTTGGAAAAACAGGTAAGTGTGTCATGTATCTTATATTTGTCTCCCGTCATACTATTAAATTCTTTTATATGACTCTTCTGGTTTCCTGTTGTTCTACATCCAAGACAATTACCGCACCCATAAAAACCGTTCTCTAAACCAAAATGATGTTTTTGTTTCTTATTTCTTAAGTGGCTACTGACTATGTGGTTCTTAATGTTATCAACCCCTCTAAAAATAATAGTAGGTGAAATCTCCAATATCTGGCAAAGATCCTCATCTTTCCGAAGGATGGGCCAATACTTTTTAAAAATTCTTTTAATCTCCTTATGTTCATTGCTGTACTGGCAGACAAAGGGGACCTTATTACTTAGTCCTCCCTTGGCTTTCGTTTTCTTATTAAGAATTTGTTTTTGATCGGTCTGTGATATCTGTTTTCTTACTTTCTCCAAAACCTGACTATCATAGCCTTTCTCCTCAAACTGCAATTTCATCTTTTTTGACTGAGTGTGATATTCAACATCTTCAGTACAATTTATTTTTAACCTAAGGAATTGCCCCTTCGGTACACCCTCTAGCCACTGCCAGAAATGGCAGCTTGTTCTCTCTATGTAGCTGTTTACATCTACATTTTTAAAATGAGTTCTGGTCTTAATCTGAAGATTTTCAATGTAGATTTCTAAGTCTAGGAAATTGACCTGTGAATGACTAAATTGGCTATCAAGCCTTATTCCCCAATCATTTTGATTTAGGCACTCCAGAAAGCAGATAAGATCCCCTTCTGATCCCCGCCAGATAAATGTGATATCATCGATATAACGTTTATAATTCAAAATATTCTTATCCCAATCATGTCGGTTCTTGATCCAGGTCTTTTCCCATAAGGCCATGAAAAGGTTAGCGTAGCTAGGTGCTACTTTACTCCCCATTGCATTTCCCATTAATTGCAAAAAAATATTGGTCATCGTACCAAAAAAAAATATTTTCTAAAATGAGGGTGATTCCTTCCACAATATAATCTATTTGCTCCTTTTTTTTGTAAACATAATTTTATTGAACGAGAGGACAAGAAGAATAACATGAATGCATACGTGGCGTCGCAGCGCCAAAAAGATGATATCAGCAAACTTATGCCTCCAAGTAAACCATAGTCCCGTCCACATTATAAGATAAAGGTAGGGTGGGGTGAGGAAGAAAGAAAAAGGGAAAAAGAAAAAGGAAAAAAGGGGGGGGGAATGAGGGGAAGGAGTGGCCCGGCCCAGGCCAGAATCCTAAGACACAAGTACCCGTCCAACCTGACGAGTGCTATAGAGGTATATGTAGAAAGGTGGAGGGGGGGAGGGGGTGGGGGAGAGAACGCCAGGGAAGGGGAAAAAAAGCAGGCAAAAGGGGGTCGTGCAGCCCTATATATGCAACAATAGCCCACACTCCCGTCACAGATCATAACCCCGCATCCAGCCAGGGCCCCCAAGTTTTATTATATGATGGCATCGTAAAACGGACTATAGCAGTCAGTTCGTCCATAACCTGGGTGTCCCTGATCTTGCCATATACTTTAGCCATACAGGGCGGGAGGGTTGTCTCCAGACTTCCGCTATGGCCCGTCTTGTAGCCAATGTAATCTTTGCTAATAATTTATTTTCATGGAAAGTTAGTTCAGGGAGCGGTCTGGAGAGTAAAAACGCCCAAGGATCCAACGAGATAGGTTTAGATAGGACTAAAATCCGTAGGTCTTGGACTTCCTTCCATAAGGGTACAATTCGTGGACATGTCCACCACATGTGGAAAAAGGAGCCCTTGAAAGTGCATGATCTCCAGCAAACATCCGGTAGATTCCTATTCATGTGCGCCAGTTGAGATGGTGTAACATACCACCGCATGATCATTTTAATGGACTGTTCCTGCAATGAGGCGCACACCGACACGGAGCGAGACATCTCCCATATGTCCAGCCAGTCCTCTGAGTCCAGTGTTTCCCCAATATCTCTTTCCCAAGCATGGATATAGGACAGTTCTTTCCAGTCCAACAGTGATGTAAGGAATGTATAACGAAGATATGAGGCCTCTCGGGTATGTGCCAGCGAGGCATAAACGCTCGAAGCGAGTCGGCGGCGCCAGTGCAGCTTGCTTGATGTGGGCCTGTGTGGCGTACGATGTCAATTGAAAAATGTGAAGAAAAGATAATCCCGAAACATCTTGAAGAGGAATCAAAGTTCCGTTGTGGTATAGATTAAGTATTCTGCACACACCTGAGTCCAATAGGTCGCGCCAAGGTCTCACGTGTAGACCGGGGCGGAAGTCTCTGTTCCCAAAGATCGGGGTCATAGGCGAAGGTGTAGACGTCAACTCGCACTTTACTGCTAATCTATGCCAAAGGCGTAGAGAGTTTAATATGGCAGGGCATGTGGTGGTAATTAAAGGACGATGTTCTCGAGCCAGCCATATCCAGTGATGTATCTTATTCGGCCGCAAAAGGGACGCTTCCAGATCGACCCACCTGCGAGATATTTGCTCCTTTTTAATTTCTCCATCCTCTAGGAGCATTGTTTTTATCGCTTCACAGCCTCTAGTATGTGGAATGTTGGTATAAAGAGATCGTACATCACACGTTACAAGAAAGAAATCATCTTCCCATAATACGGTATCTAGGCTTCTGATGATATCGCCTGTATCCTTAAGATAAGAGGGAATCTTCCTTATGATCGGTTGGAGGAGATGATCAAGGTATTCGGATACCTTTCTTGAAATAGAGTTAATCCCCGATACAATCGGTCTTCCTAGGGGTTTCTCCATATTCTTATGCACCTTGGGTAGATGATAAAAAACTGGTATCTTTGGATGTTTGACTGTGAGATAACCTATTTCTTTCTCATTCAGAAATTCGTTCTCTCCTCCTTTTCGGATGTACTCATCGAATTTCTTTTTTATTTCTTCCGAGGGGTTGTACGGTATCCGTTGATAAACTTCTATATCATTCAGAATTCTAAGAGATTCTTCATGATAGTCTTCCCTATCTAGGATTACAATACCCCCCCCTTTATCAGCTGGTTTAATTGTATTCGTTGTATCGTCCGCCAATTCTCTAAGGGCCTCTTTTTCGTCTTTGGTTAGATTTTGTGACTTCATTGGTTGAATTTTATCCATTTCATCAAGAACCATCGTTTCAAAAGTTGTTATCTCTATAGTGATAAGATGTTTGGGATAGAAATATGACTTCTTTTTCAACCCTACCTTTATCTTATAATGTGGACGGGACTATGGTTTACTTGGAGGCATAAGTTTGCTGATATCATCTTTTTGGGCGCTGCGACGCCACGTATGCATTCATGTTTATTCTTCTTGTCCTCTCGTTCAATAAAATTATGTTACAAAAAAAAGGAGCAAATAGATTATATTGTGGAAGGAATCACCCTCATTTTAGTAAATATTTTTTTTTGGTACGATGACCAATATTTTTTTGCAATTAATGGGAAATGCAATGGGGAGTAAAGTAGCACCTAGCTACGCTAACCTTTTCATGGCCTTATGGGAAAAGACCTGGATCAAGAACCGACATGATTGGGATAAGAATATTTTGAATTATAAACGTTATATCGATGATATCACATTTATCTGGCGGGGATCAGAAGGGGATCTTATCTGCTTTCTGGAGTGCCTAAATCAAAATGATTGGGGAATAAGGCTTGATAGCCAATTTAGTCATTCACAGGTCAATTTCCTAGACTTAGAAATCTACATTGAAAATCTTCAGATTAAGACCAGAACTCATTTTTAAAAATGTAGATGTAAACAGCTACATAGAGAGAACAAGCTGCCATTTCTGCAGTGGCTAGAGGGTGTACCGAAGGGGCAATTCCTTAGGTTAAAAATAAATTGTACTGAAGATGTTGAATATCACACTCAGTCAAAAAAGATGAAATTGCAGTTTGAGGAGAAAGGCTATGATAGTCAGGTTTTGGAGAAAGTAAGAAAACAGATATCACAGACCGATCAAAAACAATTCTTAATAAAAAACGAAAGCCAAGGGAGGACTAAGTAATAAGGTCCCCTTTGTCTGCCAGTACAGCAATGAACATAAGGAGATTAAAAGAATTTTTAAAAAGTATTGGCCCATCCTTCGGAAAGATGAGGATCTTTGCCAGATATTGGAGATTTCACCTACTATTATTTTTAGAGGGGTTGATAACATTAAGAACCACATAGTCAGTAGCCACTTAAGAAATAAGAAACAAAAACATCATTTTGGTTTAGAGAACGGTTTTTATGGGTGCGGTAATTGTCTTGGATGTAGAACAACAGGAAACCAGAAGAGACATATAAAAGAATTTAATAGTATGACGGGAGACAAATATAAGATACATGACACACTTACCTGTTTTTCCAAGAATGTTGTCTATGTTTTAATTTGTCCATGTGGAAAAATGTATGTTGGACGAACAACGAGAAATTTAAATGTGCGTATCCGTGAGCACCTTAATAATATCAAAAAAGGTATAGATTCGCATACAGTACCTCAACATTACAAGGGTAGTCATAATAAAGATCCTAGAGGGACAAAATTTTTAGCGATACAACAGGTGGAAAAGGAATGGAGTGGGGGAGATTTGATCAATAAGATAAAAAGAGTAGAGATGAGGTGGATTTATAATTTAAAAACATTGGTACCTAAGGGACTCAACCAAGATTTTGAAATCTGTCACTTTTTGTAAATAGAAAGGGAGACTGGCACTAGTACATCGATAATAAGCACTTTATACAAATAACGTCAATTTATTGAAATCAGTACATTGATCAAGTCTTGCACAGTTTATTGTTAATCATTTATTAATATATGTTCATATTTTTATATATATTTATATTTTATTAATATGATGTGGATGTATTTATAATATTGGCACTAGTATACAGTTGTGTTCAAAATTATTCAACCCCCAATGCTGTAAAGGGTTTTAGGGAATTTAGTGTACATTTGTAATTGTATTCAGAATAAAATCCTACAAGGACTTTTTAAAGAACCATATGCAACTAAAATGACATCAATTGGTTTTGTAATACAGTAGTAAATGTTTATTTTGTGAATTCTTCATTGACACAATTATTCAACCCCTTAAAGACTACCACTCTGAAAGAACAGAGGTTCATTCAAGTGTTTTCAATCAGGTATTGAAAACACCTGTGGATGTCACGGAGCAGCAATAAAGCATAATAAGCACCAATTAGGCAGCTTTAAAATGACTGTGATACTCAGCTCCTTCTAGACATTTACTGGTGTGGTTACAAACATGGTGAAGTCAAGAGAATGGTCCAGGAAGACAAGAGAAGAGGTGATTACTCTTCACAGGAAGGGCAATGGCTATAAGAAGATTGCAAAGACGTTAAACATACCAAGAGAGACCATAGGAAGCATCATTCGCAAATTCAAGGCAAAGGGCACTGTTGAAACGCTACCTGGTCGTGGCAGAAAGAAGATGCTGACTTCGACTGCTGTGCGCTACCTGAAACGTAGAGTGGAGAAAAGTCCCCGTGTGACTGCTGAGGAACTGAGAAAAGATTTGTCAGATGTGGGTACTGAAGTTTCAGCTCAGACAATACGGCGCAAACTGCGTAATGAAGGCCTCCATGCCAAAACTCCCAGGCGCACCCCCTTGCTGTCTCCAAAGAATAAGAAGAGTCGACTGCAGTATGCCAAAAGTCATGTGGACAACCCACAGAAGTTTTGGGATAGTGTTCTGTGGACTGATGAAACAAAATTAGAACTGTTTTGGCCCATGGATCAACGCTATGTTTGGAGGAGGAAGAACAAGGCCTATGAAGAAAAGAACACCTTGCCTACTGTGAAGCATGGCGGGGGGTCAATCATGCTTTGGGGCTGTTTTGCTTCTGCAGGTACAGGGAAGCTTCAGCGTGTGCAAGGTACCATGAATTCTCTTCAGTACCAGGAGATATTGGATGACAATGTGATGCAGTCCGTCACACACCTGAGGCTTGGGAGACGTTGGACCTTTCAACAGGACAATGATCCCAAGCATACCTCCAAGTCCACTAGAGCATGGTTGCAGATTAGAGGCTGGAACATTTTGGAGTGGCCATCGCAGTCACCTGACTTAAATCCGATTGAGAACCTCTGGTGGGACTTAAAGAAAGCAGTTGCAGTGCGCAAGCCTAAGAATGTGACTGAACTGGAGGCTTTTGCCCATGACGAATGGGCAAAGATACCCGTAGATCGCTGCAAGACACTTGTGTCAAGCTATGCTTCCCGTTAAAAGCTGTTATAACTGTAAAAGGATGTTGTACTAAGTACTATGATTGAATGTCACTTGGGGGTTGAATAAAACTGATAATGATGTGAGCACAGAAAAGACATTTGTGGTTATTTCATTATAAATGTTATGTTATATTTGTCTGACCTACACGTGCCTCTTTGATTTAAATGTAAGCAAGATGACTGAATGATCAAAATCAATGTCAAACTGGCCAAAACACTCAATTTCAGTGGGGGTTGAATAATTTTGAACACAACTGTATTAATAGTAAGTATTTTATAGAAATAATTTATCAAGATCAGTACATTGAATAAATTAAGCACAGTTTATTAATATTTTTTATAATACATTATATAATGTGGAGGTGTTTAGTAAGATTGGCACCAATATATTAATAATTAGCACTTTTTAGAAATAAATTTATTAAGATCAGCACATAGTTCAAATTTTGCACAGTTTATTATCTATTAGCACTTTACATAAATAGTAGTAATCTATTAAGATTAGTATCTTTAATCTTATATATTTATTAGCAAATGATGAAATATTTTCATAAATTTAAGAATATACACCTATCTAAGGTTATCTTGTCACTTAATGGAAGAAAAAATACTTTTTCAGATTATCAATTGGATACATATTTGGAAGAATTCTAAATAATGAATTGGGTGTTTATCACTAGTAGAATAGTAGGTATAAATAGTGAGTTAAATAATGTTAACACTAAAGTTTCTCTTCTTTTTTTGGAATGGTGAAAAATATAACAACATTGATAATATAATGAGACACGAGGTCTTAACAGGCCTCGTAAATGGAGTATAGATATATATTGTAAGTGTTGCACATTATAATCACGAGCAATCTCTGAGTTTAATTAATATTTAGGTACTATTAAGAATTGGTTATTCCACATTACAATAACATAAAATGACTGTCCCCCCTTTTTTTGGGTTGTAAGGATTATTAAATAGTGATATGTAATATATATGTAGGTTTTCCAATAAAAGATAACAATTACATACTTAAAATAGTTCACAGAAACTTATAATAATAATAAATAACTTATAGAAGTTGTAGATAATGAATATTAGCAAGCCTCTTAGGGTGGAATAGGACGCAAACGAAAATCCTCGAGTCATAAACAGTAGAGACCTAAATGAAACGCACAATAATGTCGATTGAGACGCACCATCATTTTGGAGGTTGATCTCGCATTTCTATTGGACGGCATCCCGCGCATGTGCGGTGGGGTTTGCGGAGTTGAAGGAAGGAGAAAATTGCAAACGGGCGTTCCCCATTTAATTAATTTATTGATAACAGGGAATATAAGGACACTGCAGGGTATCTGGAATTATTCATTTATTTTTATGCCAACTGATGAAGCGAATTTGAGCGCGAAACGCGTATTGGCGCTTATTATTTTTTAATTGTTTTAATTATTTTACGGAATAAATATATATTTTTTTTGTATTCAAAGTTTTTTTTTATTTTGAAAAAGAGTCAGCTTAACATCAAACAAAGCGTGGAATGGCCTCGCAGGGCCATGAAATGTCATCAGAGAAACACATTGATATAAAATAAAGAAGTCATCATAGAAAAATCACATTTTAACAAACATCCCCTAAGAGGGGGGTCTCATCGAAGGTAAACAGCAAACGAAACATGGAATGTTCTATATGAGCAATAAAACTTCGTATAAGTCGCATAGAGAAATATTAGAGTCAGGTAACAGAAACTAAACATCAGAACTTAATATTCAAAGAGTCCTCAAACCAACAACTCAGAGAGTGTGGGGTTAAAAGGAAAAAATAAGGGGGGGGGGAAAACTGGGGGAGGAGAGAAGATGGCGGAGGCCAGTACCGTGCCAGCCCTGGCAAAGTCCCGTGGGCCGAAAAGACCACGTGGATGCCATGGGGAGTAAGTGGCACCTGGCCCGGGTACTTGGGGACGATGCCGGACTCTAGGCCGCAGTTGCGCCCTCCAAGGGCTCCCGGAGAGGCCATCAAAAAAAAAAGGTGGGTGGGGGTGACAAAAATAAAAATCAACAGCGGAAAATGGCCGCGCAGGACCGTGAAAAGGCATCGAAAGAGGTCTTAAGAAAAGCAAAACATACAAGAACAAATAAAGCAATATCTAGGAAGGGTCGTATTATGTCATCCGCCGTAACATATAGTATGTCCTCTGTAGAGAAAAGGCTCGTCGGAACAAAAACAACACTCTGAATGACTTTCGACAGGTGTCAGCAGAGTCATCCTCAAGTGTGGGGGGGGTCTCCTCAAAATATAAAAGAATAAAAAGCGAAAGTGGCCTTGTAGCGCCCAAACATAAAACAGTCTCTGCGGAGATAATTCCCCCTTTTTTTTTTTTTCCTATCATTTTTTTTTCTCTGAAGTTTTTTATTTTGGAAAAAAGTCATCCTAACAACCTACGATAAAGAAATAAATGGCCTCGCAGGGCCAAGAGTCGTCAGCCTAGAAAACACAGCATTGTATAACAAATAATGAAACTATCCAATGGTAGTCACATAGTAGTAATAATAATAATAAAAATAATAAAAATAAACATCCCCTAATAGGGGGGTCTCCTCTATGAACATGCGATAAATAAAAGCACCTCGTGGTAAATCAGAAACAATAGACAGTATGAAGTCAGCAAATAATTACTCAAAAAAAAAAAAAAAAAAGAGAAATAAAGGGAGGGGACAATATCATCCGCAGATTGAAAGCTCCGGAAAGAAAAATCAAAAGATCTCAGAGTACTAAAGTCCACAAATAACAAACTTATAGGCAAAGTCCTCGAGAATGTAAGAACACCTGCAGAGTCCCGGTAGGGGGGGGGGGTTTAAAGGGGGGTCCTCAAAAACTTAAAATCTCAGCTTGTGGGGGGGGAGATCAATATCATGCAAAGTCTCAGAGTCCCTGTAAGGAAAGGTCTACGGAGCAATAAGGGATGGTTTCCCATCCAACAGGTAACACAGAAGGCTCGTGCGATAAAGTACTCAGCCTGGGTGAGTAACCTCCTCGTCCGGGGGCAAATCCTGCACCCAATAGCACAGGCCAGGCCTCAGCTGGGTCTGTGATGATGCAGGGCGCTTCTCCAGTAGTAACGACAAGCGTGCCGGCCAAGCCCCATCTGTAGCGCACCCCTTTGCGCCTCAGGAAGGCCGTCACCTCCCGGAACCGGCGGCGCACCACCAGTGTCAGGAAGGGCAAGTCCTGATATAACAGTACCAGTGCTCCGTCGAATTGAACAGGCGCCCGTGCTCCTGGTGCAGACATCAGTCGTGATTTGGCAACCACATCCACGGCGACTGCAATGACATCTCTCGGGGCGTCGCGAGGGGCCGCCGCAGCTTTTCGGATCCTGCGTACCGCACCAAACATCTCCAACGCTCCCGCTAGGGACCCATTACCTGATGAGCCAAACGGTTCGCGTAGGGGAGCAGGGCCTCCGAGGAAATCGACTCCGGAATACCCCGAATCCGTACATTACGTCGACGGTGGCGAGACTCCAGTGTCTCCACGGAACGGGTCAGGATGTCTACCTGAGACCGGAGAGCTCCAACCTCCGCCGACAAGATCGTCTGCTCCTCTGCCAAGCCTGTGACTTGACTTGCGTCTGAACCGCCGTCACCTGTGAGTGCACCCTGTCCACCTCAGATCGTATGCCAGATATTTCAGAAACCCAGAGCGATCTAATTTCTGCAATAAAGCTCCTATAATCCTTCATTGTTGTGGGGCGCGCATCGTCCGGGGCATCCACTAAAACGCCATCTAGGTGTAAAGGGACCTGTCCGTCGGGCGGCGACATCTCCTGCGGGACATCCAGTGTCGGCTGTTGCTGCGTAGCTCCGCCAGAAGCTGAGTCGGTAATGGGTCTCGACAGACCCCCTACCCCAGGCTGCGATGTCTCAGCCTCGGAGCTGTCCAGAGAGGGATCTGGGGTTGCAGCTGCGGTCTCGCGAGTAGCTGCCTCTAGAGCTTTCTTCCGCTTCTTCTGCGCTCTCTTTTTTGCGGCAGCGCTCACAGTCCCGGCATCGTTGGGTAACGGGGCATTCCAGTCAATCCCAGTCCCAAAGTTCCAATTACAGTCCTCGTCCTCTGAAGAGTCAAACCCCGGGGGAAGGAGGGAGGAGGAGGAGGCCGCCGAACAGGCAGGACGTCTGCCACTCAGGGAATCTCTGATATCACTCTGTCGGGGATCTGCTGACCTGTTCCGCGTGTGCTGTCCTGTCTTCTTCCCCATGTCCGGGGGAGGGGAGGGGTTCACCCCCGGCAGGAAACGGGACCACAACTCTCCTCAGGAAACTCCCCAGGCTCCGCAAAATGGCCGACCCGGCAAGGCCGCGCCAGGCCCGGAATCTACCCGGTCGATGGGGCACCGATATCCTTAAGGAGAGTGGCGTATCAGTGGCCTCTGCCGCTTCCAGCCCGACTCAACCCCCCTAATAGGCAATATAGGACAAGAGGGCCTCAGATAGACTGTTATAAATCACAGATGTCTTCGGAGCTCTCTCAGCATGCGGCCGCTCATGTCCATCGCTAGCTCCGCCGGAATAAATATATTTTTAAACTTACATCGAAGATCCTGCAACCTTATTTTTTTCCTTGGAGGAATATCGTCAAACGGAGGTGAAAAAGGGGAGTCCGATATCTCCTTAAAATATCGGTGGTGCAGAATATCCAGTGTCTGATTTATGACACCCCCACATGTGAGTTAAACTATTGCATATTTTCTTGGGGGGCTCAGACGAGTTATACAAATCACACTATGTTTGCCTTTATCCCTTTCTGTTCCGAGGGTTGATGACTGCATGAGAAAAAGGTGATCTATTTAATAAAGAAGATCTTTTTAATAAGAAGATCTCCCATTTGAGAACATCTGTTACTAAAGAGGGAAGCGCAGACTGTCACCACAATCTTTTCTGCTATTAACTATGTTGATGTCTAAGCTGAGTGATATCATTACTAAACAGGAGGAGCAGGACCACCGCATGGACCAATTTGCTCAGGCTTTGGGTTTACTGATGAATCAGTCCAGCAAAGCTTCACCACTGTCTTCTCCAGCAGTTAATGTCTCTCCTCCTTCTACTACTGAAACACCTCATGTGAGTCTGAAGTCCCCCATAAATTTTGATGGTACATCTGGGACTTGTAGGGGATTTATTATGCAAATAGAAATTATGTTTGAATTAAACCCTGGTATGTGTCCCACAGATTGATTACATATCCCACCTTGGCTCTATTACCTGACAGAAAAGGCTCTGCTTTGGGCAACCCCTTTATGGGAACTAAGGAAACCTGTGTTTTATAATTATGCTGAATTCATGAAAGACCTTAGGCGCACTTTTGATCTTACAAGGAGAGTAACTCACGCTGCCAGGGTACTATGGCACATTAAGCAGGGTAATCGCAGGGTAGCCAATTACGCTATCAAATTTAAGACCGTGGCAGCAGAATCACAATGGCCCAATGATACCTTTTGTCACAGTGTTTCTAGAAGGGGGTCAACGATAATCTGATGTATGAGTTAGCTCCTATGTCATTACCAGAGGAGCTAGATGATCTCATAGAATTCTGTATTGCGCTCGATGACCAGATTCAAGAAAGGAGGTCTGGCCGTGATAAGCCTCGCAAACCTCCTCAAGTAACCCCTTCTACTCCTCGTGTGCTTCGTACTTCTTCACGTCCCAGGGTGGAACAAGCAATTCCCGAACCTATGCAATTAGGTCAGTCTAGTATCTCGGGTGAAGAGAGACAACACCGTCTCAGAGAGGGGTTATGTTTTTACTGTGCTGATAAAAGCCATTTCTGGTTGCAGTGCCCCAAACAACCTAAAAGGTCTTCTATGTCGTGAAACGATCATGTCTAGAATCCCCTGAGAGACAGGTTCTAGGCATGACTGCAGTGTCTCTCATGTCAACAAAGAAAAAGAGGTCTTGTGTTGTGGTTCCAGTGTCAGTGGCTTGGGAGGATATCAAGCTTGACACTGAAGCACTGATTGATTCTGGTTCAGCAGGAAACTTCCTGGATTCTGGTTTTGCTGCCATACATCAAGTGCCTTTAGTCAAGAGAGAAACTCCTCTCCTCATTGAGAGTATAGATGGCAGACAATTATTGAGACCACATGTTACCAACGACACATCCCTCTTTCTTTTTATACAGGTATCCTACATGGAGAAAAATTACAATTCCAAATAATTGAGTCTCCTACGGTACCTATTGTTCTAGGCTATCCTTGGTTAGCCAAACACAACCCAGTCATTAACTGGACTGAAGGGGAATTGGGCTCTTGGAGCTCACAATGTTGGTCAAAGTGTTTAGGAATGAGCACTGTTGTAGGTAGTCTGAATGTGGCTACTGCACCTCCTCTGTCTACGGAGTTACCAAAGTGGTACAGCAACCTCAAGGAGGTCTTTGATAAAAAATAAATCAGAGATTCTGCCTCATCGCCCATGTGACTGTGCTATAGCTCTTCTGCCTGATACCATGCCCCTGAGGGGTCATGTATACCCCCTCTCCCAGAAATAGAATGACATAATGGAGGAATATATCCATGATAACCTTGCCCATGGGTTTATACGGCATTCCTCCTCCCCTGCTGGGGCAGGATTTTTCTTTGTGTCTAAGAAAGAGGGTGATCTGCGACCCTGTATCAATTACAGAGGCCTTAACAGAATAACCATGTGTAATGCTTACGCCATTCCTCTGATATCTGAACTATTTGATTGCCTTAAAGGTGCTAAGATCTACACTAAGTTAGACCTACGTGGGGCATACAATTTAGTTTGAGTCAAGAAGGATCATGAACGGAAAACTGCATTTAACACGAGAAGTGGGCACTATGAATACCTAGTCATGCCATTTGGTCTGTGTAATGCACCTGCAGTTTTCCAAGATTTTATAAATGATGTCCTAAGGGACTTCTTGCCAGTGTTCGTTATTGTCTATCTCAATGATATTTTGATTTACTCTCCTGACATGGAGACACATCATGTTCATGTACGCACGGTGCTATAAAGACTGCTCGAGAACGGCTTGTACTGCAAACTAGAGAAATGTTTGTTCAATTTAAAATCTGGCCATTTCCTGGGTTATACAATCACCCCCGAGGGCTTTCAGAAACTCTCGGCCATCAGGGATTGGCCTCTGCCCCAGGGGTTGAGGGCCATCCAGAGGTTTTTGGGGTTCAACAATTATTACAGGAGATTCATAAAAAATATTTCCTCTGGTTTCTCCCATTACAGCCATGACCAAAAAGGTGCTCAGAACCAAAAATGGAGCACTCAAGCTATGCAGGCTTTTGAAAAGCTTAAGGAAGCATTCTACCAGTCTTGATACACCCAAAGCTGAGTCTGCCATTTCAGCTTGAAGTAGATGCCTCTTAGATTTGTATAGGCGCAGTCCTATCTCAGAGAGAAAGTCCTGACAAACCGATACACCCGTGTTTTTTTTCTCCAGAAAGATGACTTCTGCAGAGAAAAATTATGACATACAGTAGGTAACAGGGAATTGCTTGCAGTAGTCGCAGCCCTTAAAGAATGGCAATATCTGCTAGAAGGTTCCAAAGACCCCATAATCATTATAACTGCTCATAAGAATCTGGTTTACATTGGGGATGCTAAACGCTTGAGTGCCAGACAAGCTAGATGGTCTCTGCTTCTATCCAGCTTCAACTACGTACTTTATAACTAATTGGGTCCCGGGAGCGCAATATTTTAAATATATACTATGACGGAATGGAGATGTTGTTCCGCCTGCGGGTGTGCTCAATCTGTGTGACCCCGTCGCTTACCGCTGGCCCGACTACCGAGTGACGCGCACTCGGCGTCTCGTGCGGCCTGGCGTGACCCCGGGAAGGGGTTAGCGGGCGGTGGAGGGGACCCCTGCCTAGAACCAGTCCGACCACTGAGCCATACAGCACTCAGCGTCCCGAGCAACTGGTTCACTGACCTTGCGGGTGTGGGACGTCCGTGGAGATCGGTTCTGCCGCGGAGGAATCTTCGTATCGGTTGTGGGAAACGTTTCGGATCTCGCGGGAAACGTTTCCGATCTCGGTGCGGGTAACAGTCGGATCTCAAGCGGATGACTTTTCGGATCGGATCGGGAATGAAGGAATCTTCGGATCTGCCGGGTTGGGCGAGGGATTCGGATCTTACCGCAATCCCTCGCAATACCGGAGCGCGGTACACGGCCGCGCCCTTCGGTTCGGATCTCTGCCAAGCAATCTGGGAACCGAATCTTCATACGCAGCGCCTCTGCCCTGATACACGATGCAGGGGCAGAGCGCTCGATTCGGATCGTATCGGGTGGTCACCGTATCCTGAGATCGCGGGGGACACTCAGATGCGAAATACGGCGGAGACAAAGACACATCAGTCAAAGCTGGATGCACTGCAAAATCTGCCTTTATTATGCACGGTTCAAGCATTTATCAACTTCACATAAATTAGAATACAATGGGACTCCTTGCCCGCCCTCCCAGGACCCATTGGCCATTACACTTCAGGGAGTCGCCAATTCGGACCGGATGGTCCGAATCGGCCATTTTCCGATTCGAACCGGATGGTTCGAATCGGCCATTTTCCGAATCGAAGATTCTGAACTGCGCCACAAGGTGATCGGAAAATGGCGGCGAGCAAGGCAGACAAAGGGAAAATACATTACGCAATAAACCAACGGGGAACACTTTTACACCACACAATAATCACATCTAAATAAAAGTACTTATAAAACTAGGTGCGTGCCACCACACCCAAGTGTCCATAGCCACCACTGTCACTGTGCACCGCCCCTGGCTGAGGGTGCTGGGCCATCCCGTGACATATACGTTTTACAAATGTCACCCCTTATTATATAATCAAAGAGTGGTAATACTGTGCTTTACATTTGGAAGAGAACATAAATTTATACTTAAATTTTCTGCAGCGTCTTGCTCCGTAGTTGAAGTACTTTTTTCCATGCATACTCTTCTACCTTTATAGGTAAGGGGAGTTTTTCAGAATGACTGGGTGTCCTTGGTGTCTGATCTTTAGATCCACCCTCCTTCCCCATATCATCCAGTTTCCACACCTCCCCTTTTTTGTAGTCCTCTAAATCCCAAAGATATTTCTTTCTTTTGATCTCTCTTATATTACCTTCCAACATCTCCAGAGATTTTTCTATTTTCTCTGAGAAGGTACCTCTTTCTTCTTCCTTCATAATGGTTACCAGGCTTCCATATTCCTCCTCTATTTTCTTACTCAGAACCATTAGTTCCTCCTGTCTTTCCTCAACAATGGCCTGCATGGTTTGGAATGAAAATTTTTCTAACATTTTCTAAAATTTCCTTTTCTCTTCCATATGCTGGACTTTTTGTGTACCTGAGACCTCTTGGTACCATCTTGTCTTTAAGATATTTTTCTAATGTTATAATTTCCCATTTTGCACGTAATTCCTTTTTCAAGTTTGTTTCTACTTTATTCATAATTTTATTTTTGTCTAATACATTAGACTGCAAATCATTCACCGAAGTCTCATCCACTAGAAAGATATCTTCTTGACTTTCTCCAAACTTCTTTCTAAATTCCATCTTTCTTTAGTCCACTGTTTAGTTGTGGCTGCCCTCACACCTAAAAAGGGTATAGTAGATTGATTGCAAAATAAGGGTTTGGTGTGGTTTATTAGACGCCTAATTAAAGAGACCTTCAAGGTATTTAATAAAGATATAAATGCTGCTAACTCCGGATAAGGTCATCCACCCTATTATGGATTGCCACAGGAATATTTTATAACTAATTGGGTCCCAGGAGAAAGTTCAGAAAAAACTCCCCTTACCTATAAAGGTAGAGTATGCATGGAAAAAAGTACCATATAGACAGGAACTAAGGAGACCATTCCGAGGGGCTACAAACCCACGCACCCAAAGGAATTATCGCACGCAACAAAGACATATAAGTTGAAACACCTCGGATTCAAGGTACAATCAGTATAAAAGAAGAGAACGAAATGGACAAGTAGGAAGAGGCAATATGAGAAACAACAAAGGGAGTTTTGAAACCCAGAACAGATACGAAATGTTGGAGAACCAAGAAGGAGGACAGGATTTTTGGGAGTTGAGTCCGAAAACCCGACCAACGATAACCTGGAGTCAATGAGGGAAAGGAAGAGGAACCCCTGGAAAAAGATCAAGAGAAGAGGAACAAGGGCAGGGAGAAAACTCCTTGAGAAAGAAAGCGAGACAGAGGTGAATGGAGGAATCTTTAACCTAACGGAGAGAAAATGAACCCAATTCCAAGAAAAAGTGTTAAACAAAGGATTAAAATTTGCACCTTCAAGAAACCTAGATAAATTTGGGTTCTACGTGGAATATTTTTTAAGACATGAATTTTTCTTATCAAAAATCCCATAGAAAGAAGGGAAACTTTGCAAGTGTATAAACATACAGACTTGAAGGAAAGATCTAAATTTTACCCACAGTCGATGTTGTCTACTGAAATTAGGACCTTTGAGAAAATGGTATTGCATGAGATAAATAATCTAAGCTTCGATTATAAAGGTGATAACCTGACAAATTAGAACGTGCAGCAATGAAAGAATTGAGGGATGATCCAGATCTTGTGATAAAACCAGCCGACAAGGGTGGGGGGGGGGTAGTTATTATGTCTACTGCTAAATATGAAGCTGAGGCTTTTTGAATTGTAAATGACGTGGTAACATATGAAAAATTACCCACGAATCTAATGGAACAGATCAGTAAAAAATTCTATGAATATCTATATAATAGTAAAACCATGGGTATCCTCAATGATAAGGAATTCCAGTACATGAGAATAGACCATACAAATTTGGGAGGAGACTTTCAATTCAATTTAACTATAAAACCTCGAGCACATAGCAAGCACATAGACATATTTTTTTTTCCACTGAGGAAGTTGGCATAGCGACCGACGAAACACATGTCCCAGCACTACTATTTGGGACAACTGGCTTTTCTAAATACCTTTTAATTTAATAAAAAAATTTATGTTTTATACCGACTAAGTGCATGTTATTGAGGTTACAACTCAGATACAGACCAACGACCACAAGGAGCAAATACAGGAAGTCCAGTCTGTCTTCAACTACGGAGCAAGACGCTGCAGAAAATGTAAGTATAAATTTATGTTCTCTTCCAAATGTAGAGCACGGTATTACCACTCTTTGATTATATAATAAGGGGTGACATTTGTAAAATGTATATATTTAAAATATTGCGCTCCCAGGACCCAATTAGTTATAAAATATTCCTGTGGCAATCCATATTAGGGTGGATGACCTAGTCCGGAGTTACCAGCATTTATATCTTTATTAAATACCCTGAAGGTCTCTTTAATTAGGCGCCTAATAAACCACACCAAACCCTTATTTTGCAATCAATCAACTACATACTTACCTATCGTCCTGGTTCCAAGAATACAAAGGCAGATGCCTTGTCTAGGCAGTACGAGACGTACAAGCATCATGTCTTGGATCAAAGTCCTATTGTTCCTCAAGAGAGGATTCTCGCTACCACTTTGATTACGGTATCTTCTCCATTACTTGAGCGATTTCAGTCTGTCCAAGGTACTGCTCCCGCTGATAAGCCACCTTGTAAACTCTTCGTTCCTGAAGAGGAAAGCATACAGGTTATGTCAGTATATCATGACACCAAACTTTTGGGCATATGGGAATTAGTGATGAGCCGAACACCCCCGTGTTCGGTTCGCATTCGAACTCGAACAATTTCAAAAGTTCGAGTTCGAACTCGAACACGAACAATTTCAAAAGTTCGAGTTTGAACTCGAACACGAACCAAACTCAATGCAAGTCAATGGGACTCAAAAGCTCGATTTTTAGAGTGCCCTCCAAGAGGGCATATATGCAAGATATTTGCCATAAAAAGTGTATGGGGGTTCGGGTAGTGCCCTGGGGGACAGGAAACAAGGACAAAAAGTTTTTAAAAAAACGTTTTTAACCACTTTGCTGCGGAGGACACACTCAGCACATCCTGCCGCAGGAAGGATTGGCTGCGGAAGACGCACTGAGCGCGTCCTCTCAAAGCAGCCAGCGATCGGCCGGATTCCGGCCGATTGCTGTGCCCCTCGGTGTGGGCTGACATCTTGGATGTCAGCCCGTCACTCCGGGACCGCCGCGGGCACAATAGATGTCATTGCGGCGGCGCGATGACATCTATTTCAGGCGCCCCCCCGCGTGTGAGGAGGAGGCGCCTGAAAGGGAGGGGGGGAGGTCCTTCGGACCTCTCTCCCTCCTGATCGCCGGGGTCCTGAGCTTAATGCCAGGCACCGTTTGGAAGGGCACAGCCTGCCCTTCCAAACGGTACCTGGCATTAACCCCATGGGGGCCAGATCACGAATCGGCACTGACAAGTGCCGGTTCGTGATCCTTTCCCGGAACTGGCCGACATCTTGGATGTCGGCCAAGCCTCCGGGAATTCCCCCCCATAGCACGATGACGCCAGTCCTGGAGTTAACCCCTAGCTGCCACCAATGGTGGAGATAGGGGGTTCCAATGAACCCCCTATCTCCCGATCCATTGCAGCTAGGGGTTAATGTTTGATATCGTTGGATCGGTCAGAGCATGGCCTTTCCAACGATATCAAACATGACCATGAAAAAGTTATTAAAAATTTTTTTAATTAAAAAAAATAAAATAATAATAAAAAAAAAAAAAAAAAAACAAGTTTTTTATTTTTTATTTGTTTTGTTAATGCAGCAATATTGTTCCCATTTAATTTATAATGTGAACAATGATGCTGCACTAATGATTTTTGTATGGGGTGCGTTTGTTAAAAATAGCGAAATTTTCCCCCAAACAAAATGTAACAAGACCCCATTTCGAATTTTTTTAACAAGCGCACCCCATAGAAAATATAACCGCAAACGATCGCAAAAAACACTTTACACGCTGTAAATTTTTGAAAATTCTAATTTTATTGCATATTTTGTTATAATATACAGACAGGACATAACGTATACATATAATAATGACATATTATGAATCTGCCGAGTCTGCCGTAAAGAACGATATATAATATGTCAGGGTCATATAATATAAGGCTTCAAAACGCGGTTAAACATGATGAGCGAAACCGGTAAAAATGACCTCGGCACACAGGCGGGAAATGCCTCAGCAGCGAAAGGGTTAAAGGAGCAGTGAGTTTTCCATGAAATAAGGGTTAAAAATAAAAACAAAAATTTCCTTCAAATATCATGCCTAGGAGGTCCCCATAACCTGCCACTGGGGCAATATCCAGGTGAGAGCTGGGGCAAATCCATGTGAGATCTGTGGCAAATCCATGAGCTGGGGGTATATCCATGAGCTGGGGGCAAATCCATGAGCTGGGGCAAATCCATGAGCTGGGGGCAAATCCATGAGCTGGGGCAAATCCATGAGCTGGGGGCATTATCCATGTGTGAGCTGGGGCAAATCCATGAGCTGGGGCAATATCCATGTGTGAGCTGGGGCAAATCCATGAGCTGGGGGTATATCCATCAGCTGGGGCTATATCCATGAGCTGGGGGCAAATCCATGAGCTGGGGTCAAATCCATGAGCTGGGGACAAATCCATGAGCTGGGGACAAATCCATGAGCTGGGGCAAATCCATGAGTGAGCTGGGGCAAATCCATGAGCTGGGGCATATCCATGAGCTGGGGCAAATCCATGAGCTGGGGCAAATCCACGAGCTGGGGCAATATCCATGTGTGAGCTGGGGCGCAGCTGGTCACGTGGTCCGGCTAATCAGGTGGTACTGAGTCTCTGTACCACCTGACTGGCCGGACCGCGTGACCTGCGCACGCAGCCACATCCCCTTCAACACGGACGGACTCACGCTGTTCAGGACCAGGCAGGCACTCCTGCTGCCCGGCATCTGGGCCCCCTCAACCCCTGCTGGATCCGGAGCTGGGGCAAGTATCCATGTGAGAGCTGGCTGCCACTGGGGCAATATCCAGGTGAGAGCTGGGACAAATCCATGTGAGAGCTGGGGCAAATCCATGAGCTGGGGGTATATCCATGAGCTGGGGGCAAATCCATGAGCTGGGGGCAAATCCATGAGCTGGGGCAAATCCATGAGCTGGGGCATATCCATGAGCTGGGGCAAATCCATGAGCTGGGGCAATATCCATGTGTGAGCTGGGGCAAATCCATGAGCTGGGGGTATATCCATGAGCTGGGGCATATCCATGAGCTGGGGCAAATCCATGAGCTGGGGCAATATCCATGTGTGAGCTGGGGCATATCCATGAGCTGGGGCAAATCCAAGTGTGAGCTGGGGCAAATCCATGTGTGAGCTGGGGCATATCCATGTGTGAGCTGGGGCAAATCCATGAGCTGGGGCAAATCCCAATGAGCTGGGGCAATATCCATGTGTGAGCTGGGGCAATATCCATGTGTGAGCTGGGGCAATATCCATGTGTGAGCTGGGGCAATATTCATGTGAGAGCTGGCTGGGGCAATATCCATGTGAGAGCTGGGGCAATATCCATGTGAGAGCTGGGGCAATATCCAGGTGAGAGCTGGGGCAAAATAAGTTTTTGTTAAGAAAAAACCTGATCAAGAATAGATTTTTGCTCTAGCCTTAAGGAAAATGAGTTCCCTGGTCAAGGATATCCATAAAAAAAGACATCTCAGTAGTTACAATACAATCTTCACTTAAGAAAGAAGGTCTTCAAGCTATGTCTCCACTCTCAAAGCCTATGCTTAGACCAATTCATGTTTTTCGTCGACAAGAGGCTGCAGACGAATGGATTTGCATTTCGGAAGATGAAGTAAAGACAATAATCTTCAGCGATGAAAGCAAATTTAATCTTAAATATAATGATTCTAAACCTAAATTGTGGACATCAAAAAATGTAATGGTTGGGGGTCACCACAACATGAGGAACTGTATTAAGGGGTCACGGCTTTAGAAAGGTTGAGAACCACTGCTCTAGAAGAAATGTTGTACCCGACAGAGCAGAGAATATATATATTATTCTCTTCTCTATCCGGTTCAACATTTCTTCTGGAGGGATCAGCCAAATGGGGGGGGGGGCAATTAGTTGCTAAAATGTGTGTGTAATACAAGTCTGGATATATATATTTCTAAGAATTTTGATAGATAAGATATATATCTATATATATATATCATACCTGCCGTTACCTTCCCCTATAAATTTGCTAAAAATATACACACAAAAAAAACAAACCACTGCCTGAGACCCCGCGCAGCCCACATGCCACCCCCTCTACCTGGCTGAATGTATCTAATATATATAATTAAATACATTCAGCCAGATAGAGAAAGAAAAAAAAAGGTTTTATTTTATGTTCCTGTGGACATTTAAAAATATCCTCGGATTTTATGTTTTTTTTAGAAATGTGTTGCCTTACCTTAGCCTGGTGGTCAGTGGGGGCTCCCTGGATCCTAGTGGGGGCTGGGGGGGCTGCCGTGGCTGCAGGTGCAGTGGCTCCTTCCCTGCGCTGTCTGTCTCTGCCACACGCACCTGGGCAGCTAGCCTGCACAGTCGCAGCTCTGTCATCCGGCAGCCGCATGCTCCTTGCTCCTCAATGCTCCTCAAGGGGATCCTTGGGAGGCCCCTGCAGACTGCCCTCTACAGTGCCTGATTAGAGGGCCGTGTCTGCCTGATGTTTTAGTAACAAGAATGTTTTATCCCATAGGCTTCAATGTTAAAAATATTCCCATTTTAATTCAATATCTAATAAACCGTTGCTTATAATATTCTGCAGTATACTCTTTGTTTCTAGATTTTTTATTTTTTTTTAAGCATTTTTTATACTTTTTCCAAAAAAAAAATTTTAGGACTTTTGGCGAACATCCCAAAAAGTTCGAAGTTCGCGAACCTTCGAACTGACAATGTTCGAATCGAACTCCGAACTGATCGAACCGAACAGCTCATCCCTAATGGGAATAACCGAAACTCTAGCTACTCTGGAAAAGCAGTTTTGGTGGTTTGGTATGCGGAAAGACGTCATTGAATACGTAGCCATAGGCTGTAGGAGCAAAAACCCTAAGACCTTGCCTATAGGCTTCCTCCAACCTTTACCTGTTCCTGAGAGACCATGGGCTCAACTGTCTATGGACTTTATTACTGATTTACCCGTATCCCACGGTAACACAGTGATACTTACCATTGTGGACAGATTCTCCAAGATGGTTCATTTCGTGCCTCTTGCCAAGTTACCCTCCGCTATGGAATTGGTGCTGATCTTTGTCCAAAGCAGTGTCAGGCTTCATGGTGTCCCTCTAGGCATTGTGTCTGATAGAGGCACTCAATTTGTGTCCAGGTTCTGGAGAGGGCTCTGTGAATATCTGGGTATACAATTAATCTTCTCCTCTGCCTACCATCCTCAGGCGAATGGGGCAGCTGAAAGAGCTAATAAAAATGTTGAACAGTATTTGCGATGCTTTGTATCTGAAAGACAGAATGAATGGTCAGACCTCTTGCCATGGGCAAAAATTGTTTTGAAAAATGCAGTCAGTGAAACCACGGGTCATTCACCTTTTCATACGGTGTATGGATTCGATCCTCCCATGCTCCCCTCTAGCTTTCAGGAAACCACGTTACCTGTTCTATATGAGCATCTGGCCTCATTAACCACTTGGCTGCTAAGGCTGCTCAGCGCGTCCAGCCAACTGGTTCTCCTGCGCTGAGCGCGTCCTAGCACAGGAGGCAGCAATCAACCGGGATTCCAGATGATTGCTGACCCCCTGGTGCGGGCTGACATCTGCATGTCAGCCCGGCACTCCGGGACCCCGGGGGGGAGATAGATGTCATTGCGGTTCCATTGAACCCCCTATCTCCCGATTCGTGGCAACTAGGGGTTAATGTTATAGGGGTATTGCTGGATCGACCAGAGCATGGCCTTTCTGACGATACCAAACATGACCATGTAACAATTAAACAAACCAAAAAAATATTTTAAAAAAATTAACAAAAAAAACTTGTTCATTTTTTTTTTTGTTTTGTTAATGCAGCAATATTGTTCCTATTTCAATTATAATGTGAACAATGATGCTGCACTAACGATTTTTGTATGCGGTGCATTTGTTAAAAATAGCGAAATTTTCCCCCCAAAAAATGTAACGAGTCCCCATTTCTAATTTTTTTAACAAGTGCACCCCATAGAAAATATAATCGCAAATGCTCGCATGTTAAAATGTGAAAAAACCCATTTCTAATTTTATTGCATTTTTTGTTATAATATACAGACAGGACATGATGTATACATATAATAATGACATATTATGAATCTGCCGAGTCTGCCGGAAAAAAACGATATATAATATGTCTGGGTCATATATTAAAATAAGGCTTCAAAACGCGGTTAAACATGATGAGCGAAACCAGTAAAAATGACCTCAGCACAGAGGCGTGAAATGCATCAGCAGCCAAAGGGTTAAAAGGGACATGGGAGAAAGTCAAGGAGGTTATGGAGGCCATATTATTAAAAAACAAAAAGAGAAAGCAGACCGACGTAGAAGGCCTGCCCCCGTATATACTGTGGGGGATAGAGTCTGGCTTTCGACTCGTAACATCACACTCCTAGTTCCTTCTATGAAGATGGCCCCCAGGTACATTGGTCCTTATAAAGTCTTGCACAGGGTGAACCCTGTATCCTATGCCTTGGGTGAACCCTGTATCCTATTTACATATACACAATGTGTTCTATGTTAGCCTTCTCAAGCCTCTCACGTGCAACAGGTACACCAGGGTTAACGTACCTCCTCCACCTATTCAGTCCCAAGGTGAGGAGGAGTATGAGGTTCATGCCATTCTGTAGTCTTCTGTGGTCAGGAGTGTTGTACAGTACCTGGTTGACTGGAAAGGTTATGGTCCCGAGGATAGGGCTTGGCTACCAGCCAGTGAAGTTCATGCGCCTCGTTTGGTACGCCAGTTCATTGCTGCCCATCCATCTGTGCCTGGTGGTCGCCAGTGGCCGCCCATAAAGGGGGTTATGACACAGCATCGGCACCTGCAGGACTTCAGGGGGGGTCTGGGCACCCAGCGGCATCGCTGGCTGGCCGGGTGCCAGGAGTTCCGGCCGTTCATGCACCTGGAGAGGTGGGGCGCGGCATGATGACGCGGAGCCACCGGCCTTAAATGCAGGGCGCGCGAGTTGGCTCATTGCCCTGACGTGAACTTAGTTCCCGCATTGCCTGTTGTATTCATTTTTCGATTCACTGATTCTTGATTCTATTGCTCTGTTACCGACACAGATTGTATGAGGACCCTGATTGTTGCTGACTCGGACTGCCTTCCTGACCATTCTATATCTGACCAAGTCTGTATGTATGTTATGTCCAGAACTGACTCAGTGTGTATATCAATCCTGCACAACGCTGACTCATAGTGTATATCAATCCTGCATAATGCTGACTCAGAGGGCCCTATTACATTCTTTGCGCACAATTTTGCGCGTACACAAAAACGCATTAAAACGAGGGGCAAAACCCTTTGCGCTGAACGTCGTATTACAATGTTCGCACCAAAAATCTGCGATAGCGTTTAACGCAGATGAACCTGCGTGAGCGTGATGAACTGTGCGCGTCCTATACTTAACATTGTGAGCGCAAATGCGTTTTTGCGCAGGTGTGCGCATGGTATTACAATCTTCGCGCAAAATTATACGGACAACGTTTGCACACATAATTTTAACGTCTTAGAAAAGCTGGTGGTAACAGCAAATTGTAACAACCTGACCATACCAAACTGCGGATTCACAACGGAGAACGTCGATGCGCACCTTTTTTGACGGACTTGCGTATAAAAATGTCAGTCTGCGCATAAAAATGATGGTCTGCGTATAAAAATGACGGTCTGCGTATAAGGCTCCGGTCAGACGAGCGCAGCGTTCACGTCCGTGATGGCGCACAAAAGTACATCTGTGATAGCATGACATAAAGGCCAATGGAGTCCCACACACGAAGTACGTCCACACTGAACTGCGGACGCACAACGGCCGCGGAAAACGGACACAAGTTAGGCAAGAACGTACAACCCCTAGAACGGGCTGCGTCCGCAACGTCCACATAGCTTTGTGTGTGACTGATGGAACGTGGTCAGATGGACTGCATTTATACGTCCAGCATTTTTGACAGACAAAATGGTTTTGCATTTTAATTTATTTTCCCTCCTACATCCGTCAAAACTAACGTCGGTGAAAAAACGGACTGTGTGGCCACTATTGCGTCTTCCATACTGCACGGACGCACAGTCCGTAGAAATCACGTTCGTCTGACCCTAGCCTAAAAATGACGGTGTTGCTTAAGAAAATGACGGACCTCTATAAAAAAATGACGGAATCGCGTAAAAAATTACATTGCGGTCACTGATTTCTGCGCGCCTACGTACTTTGCACGCATTTTTGCGCATCAGTTTTACGCACAATTTTTTTTGACGGATGGAAAAATGCGCGAGGATTGTAATACCAGCGTTAATTTTCGCGCGATAACGCATTTTGCTGTCGCAAAAACAAATGTGATGCACGAACGAAAATGCGGGAAGAATGTAATAGGGCCCAGAGTGTATATCAATCCTGCATAATGCTGACTCAGTGTATATCTTTCCTGCATAACCCTGACTCAGATAATCCATTAGGAAGAAAAAAACGCAAGACCTCCAGCAGAGAATGGTTGGTGTGCATAAATTTATTAAGGGGAAAGCAGCCCCATCAAAAGTGATGACGTTTCGCCCAGTGGCTTTAATCATATAAAGTTAAAAAGAAAGCTTTCCTCTTTTTATACCCTTACTTCCTGTTTTCAGGTGTTTTCAGTCAATCAATCAATTAACCAATTCAATATTTAACCCCTATGTAGACAAAGAGGAAAGAACATCCTAAATTTACAAAAAATAATAAAAGATATTGGGGGTAATTCAAACAGAACACAGCATCAACAGTATACACAGTTTACACACAAATTAATCCAATCTCTTCTCGATAAGCAAGTAAATATATTATTATATATATATTTTTTTATTTTTTTTTCCTATGTGTTTGATGCCTATTCAGCAGAGCTGGATTAAAATATAATCCTCTAGATGTATCGGGCAACCATCATATGGAGCTCCCAGAAGATGGAGGACACATGACCCCATCCTTTAAAGAGAAATGACAAAAAAGAAAAAATACGTCAATGCGTTCGGACGCACTTTTTGATGATCGCTGCGAATAATGCGTTCGTTTGACCCTAGCCTTAGCCCATGCACTTTCATCAGACAGAAGGCTTCTAGGGTAACCTCTTTCCAAAAATGTATTAGTCCTTTCCCCTAACCGATCCACCCGGATGGTAGGGTCTGAGACATTTCTCACCACCCTAGTGAACTGACTGCGGGGCAACGACTTCAATGTATTGGTAGGATGGAAGCTACTAAAATGGAGGAGGGTATTTGTTACGTCCTCAGCCCCTGCTGCGCTCCCTGGGGGGGGGGGTTTGGGCATGGTTCTGCACTGCTGGCTGGCCAGGTGCCGGCACATAATGATGGCCTGGCGGGTTCACGAGGAGCCGCCGGTGTTAAAGCCGGGCGCGAGTAGCTACTCGTCGCCCTGACGTGGAGTCTAGTTCCTGCATCGCCTGCTTTTGCATTCCTTTTATATTACCAGTTGCCAACCCGTTTCAGTCTACGAATCCTGCTCACATTTTTGACCTGGCTTGTCTTGGACCATTCTTTTGCTTATTCCCTTATCGGTATCGAGTATTGCGTGTTGTATGTTTAACCTTATGTGTATTGCTTGGGGTTTTGCCCGCCACCTTGGTAGATGCCCATCTCGCTCTGGGTTACTCTCTGCAGCCTTATCAGGATTGAGTTCTAAACCCAAGGCCTCTGAGTATATGTTATTCTGTCTTAATGTGCGATCATTGAGAGACAATTGCAGTTTGTTTTCTGCTGCATATTATTATGATAAATAGGGATGCACCGATACCACTTTTTTAAGACCGAGTACGAGTACCGATACTTTTTTTCAAGTACTCACCGATACTGAGTACCGATACTTTTATTTTATGTCATGTGAATGCTTTTCAATAAGAACAGACCTCATATAAAAATGCCCCCAGCTCACATGTATATACCCCCCCCGAGATATACACTGCTCAAAAAAATAAAGGGACCACTTAAACAACACAATGTAACTCAGAGTCAATCACACGTCTGTGAAATCAAACGGTCTAGTTAGGTAGCAACACTGATTGACAATCAAGTCCACATGCTGTTGTGCAAATGGAATAGACAACCAGTGGGAAGCATAGGCAGGTAGCAAGACATCCCCAATAAATGAGTGGTACTGCAGGTGGTGACCACAGACCACTTCTCAGTTCCTATGCCTTCTGGCTGATGGTTTGGTCACTTTTAGATGCTGGCGGTGCTGTCACTCTAGTGGTAGCATGAGATGGAGTCTACTACCCAAACAAGTGGCTCAGGTAGTGCAGCTCATCCAGGATGGCACATCAATGCGAGCTGTGGCAAGAAGGTTTGCTGTGTCTGTCACCGTAGTGTCCAGAGCTTGGAGGCGCTACCAGGAGACAGGCCAGTACATCAGGAGTAGGGATGAGCTGTTCGGTTTGATGTGTTCGAAGTTCAATTCGAACATCGCCAGTTCGTATGTTCGCGAACTTCAAACATTTCCGCGTGTTCGCAGCATGTTCACCCACAATGCACCACAATGGACCACAATGCACTTTTCCACTGGCCTGAAGCTTGAAATTGGCTACAGCCTGCACCTGACCACAGTTTAGGTGCAAGACACGTGCAAGACTATGCCAATCTCAGCTTGGTGTCCTGATTGGGCAAATTTAACACCTGTTGTTTACGCCGTTTGAGAACACAGGTCATTTAGAGGTGAGAATCTTTGCACGTAGATATGATTTGTTAAATCAATATCTAATAAACCGTTGCTTATAATATTCTGCCGTGAAGAGTCTCTTTATTTCTAGATTTTATAGTATTTTTTAAGCACTTTTTATACTCTTTTCAAAAAAAAAATTAGAACTCGAACCGAACACGCCAAAAAGTTCAAAGTTCACGAACTTGCGAACTGCCAAAGTTCGAATCGAACTCCGAACTGATCGAACCGAACAGCTCATCCCTATCCGGGTACAGTGTGTGTCCCCACTGCACTCACAGTGTGTGTGTTTTACCCCCCACACTTCAACAGATGACAATGTTTTTGGGGGGGTGCAAGTAGCTGGTCTCGCCTAGGGTGCAAAATAGTCTAGCACTGGCCCTGTTTATACAACATATCTGGGAATTGTTGTAAACTTTGTGTTCTCACTGCCACCCATCAGGGGGTCTCACTGACTTATAGGAGATTTCTGGAAATTGTAATCTGTGTCTTCTAACTGCCAGCTATCAGGGGGTCCCACATACTTCTAGCCGATTTCTGCGAATTGTAATCTGTGTCTTGTCACTGTTGCCAGCTATCGGGGGTCCGATCAGAGGGTCTCACTGATTTGTAGGTGGTTTCTGGGAATTGTAATTTGTGTCTTGTCACTGGCACCCATCAGGGGGTCTCACTGATTTATAGGAGGTTTCTGGGAATTGTAATCTGTGTCTTGTCACTGCCTGCCAGCTATCAGGGTGTCTCACTGAGTTATACCAGAGTTCTGGAAATCTTTCATCTTTATACCAGAGTTGAATCAGAGTTCTTTATATCTTTAATCTATATATCACTCACCATGTCAGAAAGACCAAAAAAGACAGGCAGACGCTCCCAGACACAGATTAGAGGGCAAGCAGCCTCTGTGTCGGGAGGCTGTGCCTCTGGTCATCGTGGATGTGGTGCATCCTCTGCAGGGGCACGCTTGTCCTTTCTAACTGGTGCTGACCGTGTTAAGGAGCAGCAACATACAGAGGATTTTGTGGATTGGCTAACCAGGCCATCCTCATCCTCCGAGTCCTCTGCCAGCCAGGCTTGTAGTGCTTTACAGTCCACCTCAGCTGCCAAAGCATCTAATGCAGCCTCCATGTCCACAGCTACTCCTGCCGCGTAGCCTCACTATCACACACGGAGGAGTCGGCTGAATTGTTTGACTACAATGACAGTGACATGCTGCTCGAGGATACGCAGCAACTACAGTGTTCTGATTCAATCTCTGAGGTTGAAGAAGGGAGTAAAATCAACCTAGAGGAGGGGGGTGCCAGTGACACTTAAATAACTGACACTCATGTTGCCCCAGCAGCTGCAGCATACTGCCAAGTAGGCTCCAGTGACGAGGAGATAGGGGGTGATGACAATGATGATGAGGTCACTGACTCCACCTGGGTGCCTGATCGAACAGAGGAGTCAAGTGAGGAGGAGGAGGCACAACAAACACGAGGTACAACATCCTCTATGACCAACCGTAGCACTAGCCAGTCCAAGGCATCCGATGTCAGAGCTGCTCAGGTGCAGAGCGCTGTTGTCTCAAAGCACACATCCAGGAACTCTGCTGTCTGGGCGTTCTTTAAGAAATGTGCAGCAGACCGCACCGTTGCTATTTGTAATCTGTGTCAGATGAGGCATAAGCATGGGAAAGACACCGGACGCTTGGGTACCATGTGCTTGAGGCAACATATGACCACCTGCCATGCATCCCGTTGGCGCAACATTTTGCATAGGTCCTCCTCACCTGTCTCTACACCCACTATATGTCCTGCCATGTCATTGACTCCAACCTCCACTGACAGGGATGATGCTACAGTAATGGATGTACCAGGTCCTTCCTCACAATGTGACAGCATCCCATCAGCTGCAGATTTACGCAGTCAGATTACATTGCCCCAGCTGCTGCAGCGTACGAAAAAATATAGTCCCAACCATCCCCAAGCACAGCGTCTAAATGCCAGCTTAGACAAATTACTCGCATTGCAGCTGCTCCCTTTCCAGCTGGTGGACTCTGCTTCCTTCCGTGAATTTGCTGAATGTGCTGTACCACAGTGGCAGGTTCCAAAACGCCATTACTTTTCACGGAAGGCCATTCCAGCACTATACCAGCACGTGGAAGACAATGTTATGGAGTCATTGGGAAAGGCAGTCCGCAGCAAGGTGCACATGACTTTAGACAAGTGGTCCAGCAAGCATGGACAGGGCCATTACATTTCCTTCACGGCACACTGGGTAACTCTGATTGCAGCTGGGAGGAATCCAAGATGGTGCTGTGTGCTGGAGCTTGTTCATCCACCACGCCTCCAGAAAGCTGCTTGTATGAGGTCTGACTGCTCCACCACCACCTCTCCCTCTTCCTCCTCCTCCTTCTCTGTCTCTGGCGAAGTGGCAGTTAAACCGGTGCGTGACAGGGGCTACGCAATGGCTCAAGCAAAAAGATGCCGTACTCTGCTTGAGCTAGTTTGTTTAGGGGACAGGAGCCACACCGGCCAGAAATTCTGTCAGCTCTGCAGGGGCAGGTGCAGAGATAGTTAACACCACGCCAGTTCCAGCTGGGAATGGTAGTCTGTGATAATGGCAGCAACCTTCTCTCCGCCCTACGCCTGGGTAAGTTGACGCATGTACCATGCCTAGCACACGTCCTAAATCTGGTGGTACAGCGTTTCCTAACCAGGTACCCAGGGCTGGCAGAGCTTCTCAGCCAGGCCAGAAAAGTCTGCAGCCACTTCAGACGGTCATTCCCAGCAAGTGTTCGCCTGGCAGAAATTCAAAGAGAATTCCACCTTCCCACAAACCGTCTGATCTGTGACATGCCCACCAGGTGGAACTCGATGCTGCAGCATCTGCACAAGCAGCAGAGGGCCATCAACGAGTACCTGCGTGAGTATGGCACAAGGACAGGTTCAGGTCAACTTGTTCCCCCCCCGCAGTGGCTGATGATCAAGGATGCATGCACTGTACTGTCACCATTTGAGGAGGCAGCGAGAATGGTAAGCAGGGACAGTGCATGCATCAGTGACACAATTCCTTTAGTGTCCCTGCTGGAGCCCACTCTGTGGGGAATTATAGATGTGGCTCTAGAGGCAGAGCAGCAGGAGGAAGAGGAGGCCTTCCCTAGCTCTCAAGGCCCCAGTCTTTCCGCAGACAGCATTCCAGCGGGTCCTCCTCAGATCAGACAGAAGGAGGATGAGGAGGACGAGGAATATTTAAATAGTGGGGGCATTGAAGGTGGGGATTCCTCAAGGGAGGGTTTTGTGTGCCCAGAAACCCAAGGACTAGCACGTGGCTGGGATGAGGAAGTGCACGATGGGGTCATCCTCATTGACCAGGAAGACTCGGAAGCTAATGCCACCTCCAACCTACGCTGCATGGGCTCCCTTATCCTGCAAAGCCTGGTAAAGGACCCCAGGATTCGTGCTATCAAGGAGTGGGATCATTACTGGTTGGCAAGCCTTCTTGATCCACGATACAAGGGTAAAGTTGCAGAGCTCATCCTGCCCGCACAGAGGGAGCACAGGATGAAACAACTTGAGGACGCTCTAACGTGACACTTGTGCAACTCCTTTCCAGGCACTGGTAGGTTACCAAGTGATGACACAGGTGCTTCTGAGGCTGCAGATGATCAGAGGAAGAGCGGGGAAGGCCGGGACCGCTTGACTGATGCCTTTTTAATTTTTTTGTAGTCCACGACGCCCAGTGACGTCAAATGTAGGCACCCATTGCCAGCGTCTTCACCATATGCTGCAGGACTACCTAGGGGCAAGGGCAGACCTGGATACCTTTCCAGCAGATGATCCACTGGCTTACTGGGTGTTGAGTTTGGATCACTGGCCAGAACTTAGCCAATATGCTATGCAGCTACTAGGTTGCCCTTCATCCAGCGTGCTTTCTGAAAGGACGTTCAGTGCCGCTGGAGGTTTTGTCACAGACAAAAGTGTGCGTCTGTCCACCGACTCTGTAGACTGGCTGACATTTATAAAAATGAATCAGTCCTGGATCAGCAGCTATTAATCCCCTGTTTCTGACGTAACGGAATAGATCGGGGATCTCTTCTGCATTCACAAAACCTCCACCACTGCACTCTTCCACAATATCACAAAAGGGTTACGGTGTGAAGGCACTTGCTGCCACCAAAGGCACACTATTTGGCTGCACTGACACTGACGCCTATATTACCAGATATATATTATTTTCATTTTTTGGACCACAGGGTCCAACCCCTCACTCTTCCACAATACCACAGAGGGGTTACGGTGTGACGGCACTGTTGCCGACACTAAAGGCCCAATTTTAAAGCACCTATTGTTACTTTCATCCAAAGCCTGCATAAATTTCACCATAATTTAGCCAAAAAATCACTAATTTGTTCTGCGTGTCCTAAAATGTCTCCTTTTTTAATACAGACTGCCGCCCCAAGCAGTTGTTTATGAATAGATTAAAGGAAAACCGTTTACCGTCATTTGAAATGTCATTTTTTGTTTTTAAATGTTTCTATACATCCTACAAATCCGCCACTTCACGGGCAGGTTATGGGGACCTCCTAGGCACGATATTTAAAGGAATTTTTTGTTTTTATTTTTAACCCTTATTTCATGGAAAACTCACTGTTCGTTTAAAAATGTTTTTTTTTAAAACTTTTTTTCCTTGTTTCCTGTCCCCCAGGGCACTACCCGGACCCCATATACCTTTTATGGCAAATATCTTGCACATATGCCCTCTTGCAGGGCACTCTAAAAATCTAACTTTTGAGTCCCATTGACTTGCATTGAGTTCGGTTCGGGTTCGAGTTCGAACTCGAACTTTTTAAATTGTTCGAGTTCGAATGCGATCCGAACACGGGGGTGTTCAGCTCATCCCTAATCAGGAGACGTGGTGGAGGCCGTAGGAGGGCAACAACCCAGCAGCAGGACCGATACCTCCGCCTTTGTGCAAGGAGGGACAGGAGGAGCACTGTCAGAGCCCTGCAAAATGACCTCCAGCAGGCCACAAATGTGCATGTGGCTGCTCAATCGGTCATAAACCGACTTCATGAGGGTGGTATGAGGGCCCGACATCCACAAGTGTGAGCTGCGGGCATATCCATGAGAGCTGGGGCATATCCAGCTGGATAGAATAAGTCAGTCTGCCGTTAAACCCATAAGCATTCTGATTTTCTAAAGATCAGGACGCTGGATAGCACAACCTGTTGCTATCCAGCCTCCTGATCTTTAGAAAATCAGACTGCTTATGTGTTACTGGTTAACGGACGGAATACTTACTCTATCCAAAGTCCCGATGTGAAACATCAGGACTTTGCAGAGATTTCGACTATCCCAAAGTGAAAATAAATAAATAATCGAAATCTATCCAAAGTCCCGATGTTTCACATCAGGACCTCGGATAGAGTAAGTTCTGGAGTTAACCCCTAGCTGCCACCAATGGTAGAGATAGGGGGTTCCAATGAACCCCCTATCTCCCGATCCGTGATAGCTAGGGGTTAATTTTTGGTATTGTTGGATCGGCCAGAGCATAGCCTTTCCAACAATATTGAACAAGACCATGTTAAATGTTAAGAAAAATAATTAAAAAATAAAAATGAAATAAAAAAAGATATTAAAAAAATAATAATAATTAAAAAAAAGTTTGTTTTGTTTTGTTAATGCAGCAATATTGTTCCCATTTCAATTATAATGTGAACAATGATGCTGCACTAACGATTTTTGTATGGGTTGCGTTTGTTAAAAATCGTGTAATTTTCCCCCCAAAAAATGTATGTAACAAGTCCTCCATTTCTAAATTTTTTAACAAGCGCAACTCATAAAAAATATAACTGTAAACGCTTGCATTTTAAAATGTGAAAAAAAAAACACTTTACACCTTGTAAATTATTGAAAATTAAAATTTTATTGCATTTTAAGTTATAATAAACAGACAGGATACATATACATACAGTATAACACAGACGTACACATTAATTATACCGCAGAGAGGCGCTTCCCCGCAGTGTGTGGATTCATATGCTGTATTAATTATACCGCAGAGATGCGCTTCCCTGCAGCGTGCGGATTCATATGCTGCATTAACCACTTTGCGGAGGAGGACGCGCTCAGCGTGTCCTGCCGCAGGAAGGGTTGGCTGCGGAGGACGCGCTGAGCACCTCCTCCCGAAGCAGCCTGCGATCAGCCGGATTCCCCTGGGGATCTTGGATGTTGGCCAAGCCTCCGGGAACTCCCCCTGAGGACTGGCGTCATCGTGCATAGCACAATGACGCCAGTCCTGGAGTTAACCCCTAGCTGCCACCAATGGTGGAGATAGGGGGTTCCAATGAACCCCCTATCTCCTGATCCGTGGCAGCTGGGGGTTAAAGCTTGGTACTGTTGGATCGGCCAGAGCATGGCCGTTCCAACGATACCAAACACGACTGTGAAAATTATTTTTTTAAAAAAAAAAAAAATTAAAAATAAAAATAAAAAAATATTTTAAAAAACATTTATAAAAAATAAACAAGTTTTTTTTCTTCTTTTTGGTTTGTTAATGCAGCAATATTGTTCCTATTTCAATTATAATGTGAACAATGATGCTGCACTAACGATTTTTGTATGCGGTGCGTTTGTTAAAAATCGCGTAATTTTCCCCAAAAAAAAATGTAACGAGACCCCATTTCTAATTTTTTTAACAAGCGCACCCCATACAAAATATAACCGCAATTGCTCGCATCTTAAAATGTGAAAAAAAAACACTTTACACGTTGTAAATTATTGAAAATTCATATTTTATTGCATTTTTTGTTATAATATACAGACCGGTCATGACGTATACATATAATAATGACATATTATGAATCTGCCGAGTCTGATGGAAAGAACGATATATAATATGTCTGGGTCATATACTAAAATAAGCCTTCAAAACACGTTTAAACATGATGAGCAAAACCGGTAAAAATTACCTCAGCACAGAGGCGGGAAAAGCCTCAGCAGCGAAAGGGTTAATTATACCGCCGAGAGGCGCTTCCCCGCAGTGTGCGGATTCATATGCTGCATTAATTTTTTATTTTTTCCTTTCTAAATAATTTTATTTGTTCTGTTTTTTTTTTTCGTTTCAGATAATTTTGATGAGCTTTTTTTTTCCATTTTAAAACCTTTTGTTCTGGTTTTTATTTTTAAAGTCAGACCATTTGGGTCAATTTTGCATTTTTTAAATAGTTTTGTTAATTTTTGTTCCTTTCATACCATTTTTATATGATTAAATTAAGTTTTACAATGCATATTCATAAGAAAATACGGAATCAGCAATGGAACCAAAAAATACGATGTCCGAAATTACCGAAATGGAACTGAAATCACGAATGGAACGAAAATGATATACGATTTTACAAATTTCACGTCCATACGAAATAATGAAATTATTTAGTTTCGGATCGGAAATCATTTCGTATCGGCCGTTTTAGGATCCGATTCGGAAAATCGGCTGAATCCGAGGCACCAAATCGGCCCGATTCGTGAAAAAAACGAATCAGGCCGAATCGAAACGCACATCCCTAGTCTGGACATGTCTGATTCACTTTGTGAAAAGGGGGGCACCAGAGTGTCATTTTGCATTGGCCTTTAAGCCCCTCATTGCATTGTATATACTTAGCTTAAATGTTTCATTAAAGGTTCAGTTCCTGTCTGTTTAACCGAAAGCTCTGAGTGCTGCTTCATTTCTGGGGAATGCTATCAGAGTTTTTTTTAGTGTACCTGTCCTTAGGCTTCGGTCAAGGGCTGGAGAAGACACAAAAGACTGCTGGTGGGAGAATCTGGTCCTACAAGGCAGCTGCAATAACTGATGTGACCCAGTTGGGGAACGAAGATCTGTTACATATACTCACTAAGCTAGCGTGGGGGGGGGATACTAGTCTGAAAAGGGGAGCCTAATACAAAAAGAGCTAGGGAGAGTTGGCACGTCTAGCAGATGACTTGTGGGATTGATAGGAAATGGGAGACACTTAACATCAAAAGATTTAGGATCATCCTTGAAGTACCAGTAAGAGACAGTCAAGGAAGCCAACTTGGTCCTCTTCTGGATGTAGACCACATCTGTTGGAGTGAATGAGTCAGAATTTGCCTGGAACACCCTAAAGTCAGCCACCCATGGAACAATAAAAGGCAGAGCAGGAAGGTAAGTTAGCCACCAATTGTCATAGCATGATGGAGTCATTATTTGGCCAGTTTTGAATGAATTAAAGAACCTTTGAGATGTCCTACAGGAACTCTTAACACGAGGCAAGGCAACGGGTTAACCATTAGTCTCAAAACAAACACCACGCACAGATGGATTATTACCAATAGGTTACACGGCACCATGCACATGAGCAATGGAGATTGCTGAATGATTGAGGTTAGTAGAGCAGTAACATTAGAGCAGATATTCAAGTTGTGCACAGTTGAAAAATTTGTTTCGGATGGAAAAAAATCTGCCTGACTGAATTTCACTGAACTATCAATTTGTTTCACTTTGCATTTTTGGATTGATTTGGATCGATTTGGACACTAAAAAAAAAAAAAAAAAAAATGCTGCTCAATTAGTCTTAGGGTTAGAAATGAGGGTTGAAATCTGAGTTAGAAATTTATGTTCGATTTTGGTTACAAGCTAGGTTTAGATAATTAAGGTTAGAAATTAAGGTTAGAGAATCTAGGGTTAAAAGCTAGAAATTAAGGTTCGAAGAATGGGTTAGACTAGGGTTAGGAGCTAGCATTAAGAATTATGGTAAGAACAGAAATTACGGCCAGAAATGAAAGTTAGAAATTACGGTTAGAAGCTAAGATTAGCAATTAGGGTGAGAAATTACAGTTAGGATTTTAGTGTTAGACGCTAGTTAGAAATTAGGATTTGAAATTAGGGTTAGAATAGATGCTAGGTTTGATTTACGGCTAAGATTACAATTTAGGGTTAGAAGCTAGGGTCTCTCCTTGGGTTTGGACTAGCATGATTGTCCTCCCACTAAGATCAGACATTGCCCAAGCGATTTCTCCAAAGTCACATTGCAGCCCAGCAGGCGTTGCCAGAGGAATGTGACGACGATACAAGGGAAACAAGAATCGTTTTAAAAAAGGAAAACAAGCGGAACTCATAGGTAGAATCAGCTGCAGGGCCCCCAACCTACAGCCAAACCACCTATTTTTCCTCTGTTGCCAATTTATTTATTTTTTAAATGAAAGGGCAATGGATATCGCTTTCACTGCCCCTCCCTCACAGCGAGCAAAGCCTCTGCTTGTGTTTGGACTAGCATGATTGTCCTCCCACTTTGGTCAGCCATTGCCCTAGCGAGTTCTTCAAAGTCACACTACAGCCTAGCAGGCGTTGTTGAGGCAATGTGACAGTGGTACGAGGGAAACAAGAAGATATTTTAAAAAGACAAAAAGGGGAACGCATAGGTAGAGTCAACTGCAGGGCTACAACCTACAGCCAAGCCATCTATTTGTTCCCCGTGTTGTTAAAAAAAGAAAAAAGAAAAGTGAAAGGGCAATTGACGAACCCATTCACTGGTTTCACCCCACCAGCAAAGCCTTTCTTTGTGTTTGGACTAGCTTGATTGTCCTCGCTCTCAGATCAGCTATTACCCAAGTGATTTCTCGGAAGTCACACTACGGCCTAGCCTGCGTTGCCGAGGCAATGTGATAACATTATGAGGGAAACAATATTTTTTTTCTTAAAGAGGAAAAATAAAGGGAATTCATAGACAGAGTCAGCTGCAGGGCCCCAACCTACAGCCAAGCCACCGATTTGTCCCCCATGTTGTCAATTTTTTTTTCTTAAAGTGAAAAGGTGGAAATAGGAACAGAAACAGGAGCAGGATCTTGAGGGCAGGGACAACAACAGATGGTCTTTGAGGCACAGTACTAGAAGGAATGATCCAAATTCAGAGTCCAGGAGAAAAGCCAGGGGTCCGGTACACAAAGGTCAGGCTGAGCAGCAGAGCTTCTAGATCGGATGGAAGAGAAACTATGAATAAGGCAACTGTGCAAGCAAAATGCAGAAGCATCCTGGGATAGGCGTGCCTCTGCTAAATAGTGGATGCAGGGCCTAATTGGTTGCACCTGCTGATGCTGCCAGAGTGTGTTTTAAAAGGTAAAGTCCAGCAAGACAGGGCATGAAGGGTGCTGCCTGAAGAGGTCAAGGTGATGCAGCAGCAGATCTGCTTTTCTTTCGCCGGCAGCGGCGCCCTGGCCGGCCAAACAATGGAGCGGTTTGGAGCAACCGCTCCAAGTGGTGCAGCTTTTAGGGCGGCAAATTTTTGCCGCAGCACTACTTTTTATTGGTACAGAAGAAAGATCAAACGTTCAAAATTTTTTTTTTAAAAAAAAAGGAAAAATCCTTAAAAGGTCCTAAAAAATCTAAAAATAAAAAATCTTTTTGCTGCATAATTTTATAATGAGTGGTTTATTACATATTGAATTAAAATGGGAATATTTTTAACATTGAAGCCTATGGGATTTGCCTGAATAAACCTGCCGAATTAAACCACCGAATGACAGGGCATTTCGGGAACCTTTCACTGCTGGTTTGTGCTCTCTGAATAGCTGAAGCATTCCTTTTTTAATGGGGATTCACTGCCCTCAAACAGGCACCGTATGTGCAGGCAATTTCACAAGATTTGGCCGCTCTCTGAATAGCCGAATGGCCAGGAAAGTAACTGTACGCTGAATTTCAGCGTTCGGTTACCTTTCTCCAGCGATTGTTCCAGGCGACAAATTTTTTGGTGCGGCAAATTTTGCCACTGAGCCCAGCCGCTGCACTATTTTCTTTATTGGCGCAGCGCCGGCATCTTTTGGAGACCGGCGCAGTGCCGCCGACCCCGCCCACACACATGCAGGTGGCCAGAGACCGGTTAAGGCACGTGTGGGCAGGCTGGAGCTCTGCTGCAGAATGAGATCCGGCCCGCCCACACGTGTTTTCTCCCACTCCTGGCCGAACGTGTATGGGCGCGCTGGTGCACGCAAAAAAATAGCGGAAATAACCGACTGGCGGCTGCAACGAGTGAAGATGGCGCCTCCTCTACCCACTGCTCTGGGAGTGCGGATCTGCCACCTCTTCCTTGTCTGTGCCGGGCTTCTGCTGGGGGTCCGATTGGGGCAGCAGCCCCACGTGTCCCAGCCTGCCTGATCCTGCTGCATCCTGCCTGGTGAACTGCTCTGCTCAGGGGTTGCTGGAAGCTGACAGTGCCCCTGCAAATGCCACCCTCCTGTAATGTGAGTACCCTACCCTGCGGTAATATGTACAGTATGTGTGTTTGGGTGTTTGTTTGCTTTTGTGTTTGGGTTTTTTGTAAAATAGGGAGAACTGCATAAATGCCAAAAAAAGTAAATAAAAATAAATAAAATAAAAAAATATATACTAATAATAAAATAATCAGGAAAGGATCAAGTCTGGATGTATATACGGCGCTTAGATGGTATCAGGGATCGCTACACATTCTCACGGATGTGGTGTTCCCTTCACCTCAAGAAATAAACGATAGAATAAAAACCAACAGGGTTATCCAAAGAGATTCGAATTGCTTGAGAAAGGTAACCGAACGCTGAAAATCAGGGTTCGGTTACCTTTCCTGGCCATTCGGCTATCCAGAGAGCAGGCAATTCGCCAAATCCTGTCGAATTGCCTGCACATACGGTGCCTGTTCGGTGCCTGTTCGAGGGCAGTGAAATCCCCATCAAAAAGCACTGCTTCGGCTATTCAGAGAACACAAACCAGCAGTGAAAGGTTCCCCTAATGCCCTGCCATTCGGTGGTTTAATTCGGCAAATTTATTCAGGAGAATCCCATAGGCTTCAATGTTAAAAATATTCCCGTTTTAATTCAATATCTAATAAACCGTTCATTATAAAATTCTGCAGCAAAAAGTCTCTTTATTTATAGATTTTTTAGGATACTTTAAGCATTTTTCTGAATTTTTTAAAAAAAAATTAAAAGTCCGATTTTTTTTTTATTTTTTTTTTCAGTTTGCTTATTTTTTTTGTAACAGCCCTCTTTATTATCATTCCCTGGATCTCCTGTGAAAATTTCAGACATTTTCGCTCAGTAGTTTCTTTGCAAACAGCGTTTCTTTTTCCCAGATTCATACAAATGGTTTTTCTAATTTATTCACTGCCTCCTCTACGTCACAGCTGCTTCGGCTCTGTGTGATTCGGCTCCTTTTCGGCTCCTGTTCGGCTCCTCTTCGAAGGTTGATCCAGATGTTTTTGCTTGTTTTCATAGTGCATTCGGTTAGTTTTCGTCAGGTTTTCGGCAGCTTTTCCCTGCAATTCGGGGACCCTGTGGTGTTTGCTGAATACACCGCAGGGTCACCGAAATGCAATCGGCAAAAGGAACCGAATTGAAGAGAACGAAAAGTCACCGAACGTGCGGTGACTTTTCGAATCTCTTTGGATAACCCTGCAAGTGTGAGAACAGCGCTCCTTTTCAATAGGTGTTTTTTTTTTTTTTTCCTTTTTCCCTAAGTTTTTAGTCATGTGATCAAATCTTTTGATGGAACAATTTTATCCCATATGGCTAAGGGATTTTTTACAATAATGGTCATTCTATTATGGTCTATGAATGGATCGTTTAGAGAGTTCTATTTTATATTTAAATTATAAGTTTACTGTTTACCTCACTCTTAGGTGGGATTAATTATCCCTTTGTAGAGATTCCCTTCACCATTTGGCAATGATGTGTGATTCTAGCTATGTTATTGATCAGGCTCGTTTTGATTTTTCCCATCTTAGTAAGATCTATAGTGGTTGTAGAGACCCTTATCCTTTACAGGATCTCTTATTTTAAAGGTGTTTCAATTTTTAATACCATTTGGATTCCCTCTTAGAGATATTTAAGATCATTGTGTTAAGATGATTGTGTTAAGGCTGTGTATTGTGCAGGAACTGTGACATAAATTTGGTGTTCTACTTATTTCTTTTTTCTTGCTTATATATGGGCCTCTGCCTCCACGGCCGCATTGAGTGATGTCAGCACTGCTGGTTATATTTCCCTCATTTGATTATGAACCTTTGCCGACTGGAATTGTAAATGGACGTTGTGGGATATTCGCGCACGCGCGTATGTCACGGAGGGGAGGCTACCACCTGACCAAGTAGAGTTCCGGAAGTGGAGCGGCAGAGCCGATAACAGAGAGAGCCCAGGACCGGAAGTGGAGCTCGTCTGCAGCGTGAGATGGGACATGCTGCGGACGGAACCTCCTTTTTCGGTGCGAAAACAAGCCTACCATTTTTCAATTACGATTTGTATATAAAAACACACTACGAGTAGGAGTGTAACCCTAATCTTTCCCCTGTTGCCACTGAAGAAGCGCTATATGCGCGAAACGCGTCTGGTCTTCATCTGTTTTAACTTTTATTGTTAAACATATTCCATATCGATTTTTAACCTATTAAATTCCACTATTTTTACTTCTAATACTGTGGGAGTCCTGCTATCTTCTTGCTGAAGGCAGCCTTTTCAAATTATGCCTTAAACAATTTGTATACTCTGGAACCCTAGAGCTCGGTGTAGCCCCTAAAAGGGTGAGTAATATTCCTTCCTTGGGTCTTTTTGGTCATTTATTCAAGCTGAGATACTACACCATGAGAATTCTCCCCTTTTATATTTTGAGATCTAAAGGGGTATAACTATTGAAGAAGGAGGGGACCAATAAAAGAAGTTGGCTGACGGACTGGCCTGAAACAGTCCGTAAGGCGAACTAAATAGAGCTAGGGAGCTCTCTGAAAGTGTGAGTTCATTACCTTACTGAACTCTGGCTATATTTCATTCATTGTGTGTTATCAATTGATCTGCACTATTGTATCTCCCTTTTTGTTTGCCCATTTGAGGTCTGTATTGGTCCGTGTGGCTCTACAACTCCATCTAAATCAAATACTCTGGGAACCATTAGGGATGTGCGTTTCGGGTTTCGGAATTTCGAAATTTTCACGAAATTTCCCGATTCGTGTTTTCGGATGCGGCCGATTTTCCGAAAATTTTTAGATCCGAAAATGGCAGATCCGAAAAGTTTTCCGAGCCGAAACGAAATATTTTCGGAATTTTCGAATGGACTTGAAATGTGTCAAATCTAAATTTATTGCTTTGAAACGAGGAGAACAGACGTTCCAAAAAACCTAAAATTTCCGAAATCACGAAAAGTCGATACAAAAAACGAGCAAAGTGACACGAAAATACGAAAAATGGTCGATATTCCAAAAACATCTACAATTCCGAAAAACGAAAATTTCCGAAATCACGAAAATTCGATACAAAAAACGAGCTAAGTGACACGAAAATCCGAAAAATGGTCGATATTCCGAAAAAAAAAATGTACACGATAAACGAGTCGAGCCGAACCGAATTGAAACAGAAATCGGTCGAAACGAGCCGAATCGAAAAGTTTGAAAATCCTAAAAATCGAATCGAACCAAAAAAAAATCGGTGCACAAGCCTAGGAACCATCTTTTCCCCAGATGCATCTAGAAACGTAAGACACTTGTTGCCCTATTATACACTTTGGCGGTGTTGCGGAGGGCATACAAACACCTATTGAAAGGAGCGCTGTTCTCACACTTGGTTTTTATTCTAATAATAAAATAAGAAATATTTTATTTATTAATTTAAGCCAGATCCAAGGAGTCTGGTGTTCCTTACCTGCCCTCCAATCCCCTCTAAAACAATTTAGCTTTCAATTCCACCATCCAGGTTTACATTTATTTTATCTTCTCTTAGATTATAAACTCTTGAGCCGGGTCCTCTCTCCTACTGTTCTGTGTGTGCAATGTGTTTTCTTATCATTCTGTCCCCTGGCTGTGGAGCTCTGTGATACGCTCATACACATCATACATTACTGTGAGTTTTACTGCTGTGAAGGTCTGTGATACACTCTTACACGCTGCACATTACTGTTAGTTTTATTGCTGCGGAGCTCTGTGATGCCCTCATACACACTGCACATTATTGTGAGTTTTATAGCTGTGGAGCTCTGTGATGCCCTCATACACACTGCACATTAGGCTTGGGTCAGACGAACGCATTTTTAACGTGCGTTTAGGCGCACTTAATCACGGCCGCAGTAGCAGAAAATGACGGCCAATATACGAAGTACGGCCGCACGAAAGTCCGGCCGTGCAACGCAAGTGGAAAATGAACGCATTTTTTCGAGAATGCAGAACCGATAGTACTGACATACAGAGTGCGCTGCGGTGGCATAGCGGCGTGCGTGCATGATTAGGAGTTGTCAGACGCTGCTAATGTCCAGCCTACATAATGTTCAGATGCAAAAAGTGTTTTATTGATGATACGCTCATACATGTCATGTGTTTTTGATTCTTTTTTGGAGGGGAGCAGCATTTCATCCTTCGCTCCAGGCAGCACAGTGGCTTGGGCCGGCCCTGGCAGGCAGGGTGGTGGGTACAGTGGTGTGCCACTGCTAGCTGAGTGCAGGCAGGGTGATGGGTACAGTGGTGTTCCAGCTGAGTGCAGGCAGGGTGGTGGGTACAGTGGTGTGCCAGCTGAGTGCAGGTAGGGTGTGGATACAGTGGTGTGCCTGCTGAGTGCAGGCAGGATGAATGGTAAAGTGCTGTGCCAGCTGATTGCAGGGTGGTGGGAGTTAAGTACCAGTCCCTGCCTGCATTACTAGATCACCAGTGCTCAGTCTGCAGTAGTAGATCCCAGGGATCTGGAGGATCAGATCAAAGCAGCAGACAGATTTCTGAGCTCAGGAGGAAGAGAAAATGACATGTCAACAAGCTGGGAGACACTCCAAGGTCCAGAAAACAGCTTGCTAAATCCTAAACCAAGAAGTTTTCAGATGTGACTCATGTATGAGTGATCTGCACTCTGCTGGCTGAGCATCATGGGTGAGAGGGGCCACACTACCCACTGAGGATCCATTCCTACAGATAGGATGTGGCACCACAACAACTCCCATCAATGAGTTCTGCAGCTCCTACCACCCTCAGACAGTGCTCCTGTTACAGCCAGCTGACCGGGAAATCGTGGGTGATGGTTCGACAAAGGAAAGCATTACCTTTGTTTCAAAAGAAAATGACGTTTATTCGGCCGGACTCCAGAAGCAGATCAAATCTGTTCAAAAGCTTGAGTGGCGAGAACAACATATTCGGCTTGCTTTATACAATGTTCCAAAAATACAGTTTCCTCCCCTGCTCCCCTCCCAACATACCCAGATTAGCACGTGACAGTTACCTTATGTCTGAGTTTGGACCTAATTTTACACACGATATCATCTTTCCCCTTTGCTTTCCTTTCTTTAGGTTTCCAGCTGTCAATCATAATTCTGCAGTTGTCAGCTCTTCCTTCTCGGCTTTGCTGACAAACCGCATTCTTTAAGCAAGCAGACTAAAATAGGGTTTTCAAGAGCACACAAAGACAGCAAGTGTATTTTTAAAACACGAATTGGATGAACATCGAAATGGCGGATCACTAGATTAGTATAGTTCTAAATTAAATCCCAGGAGGTGCTATCTCATTCCCTCCTCTTGGCGGAGAGTCTACAATGACCTCTCCCAGCCAACTAACTAAATCATTAAAGCTTTGTATTCTTCCGGGGATTTAAGCTTAAGTGAACCTTTGTCAGGATTTGGGTCTAGGGTTGTTTCTTTGGTTTGAGGGCTTTACGGCAAATTGGCCATAAACAAATAGTTAATTTATAAACTAGAAAACAAACAAGGAGAATTAAGGCACCTGTGATAATCAGAGATCCTATATTACTTATAACAGACAAAATCGATCCGAACCATGCCCCGAATGCACCAAGCCCTTTAAAAGGGTTCCAGCCCTCCTCAACTATCCGACGAGCTTGGTCCTGCAAATGGGAAACCTTTTCTTGATGTTTCTGAATTACGTCATAGTAGTCAGGAACATCTTCAGTAGTATTCTTAATAAAGGTACAACATTCATATTTCATAGTCATCTCACAAATTCCATTTAGTACAGCCTGGATTTATTCTATGGCTAGTTTCTGGAACAGCTGTACTTTACGAATCACTCTTAATTCAACATTTAACAACTGGATATCAGTACTGGTGATGTTTACAATTTCATCCATCAGAACAACATATTTGTTAAGTCTTTTCATCATTTCAATGCCCCATCCTGTGGAAGAAGGAAAACAAGACCAAACCATATCACTTTTAGAAAACAACTCTCGTTTAACGAAATTTAGAGAATATCGGGGATGTGGTATTCCTAGGTCCAAGGTGTCCCCTTGGATACGCTGCAGGGGAACCACCCAGGCCAAATAACACCATGTTTTTATTTCAGTATTAATCCAAAGGTGGCATAGAGTTCCACAACAATGCCACCCCCTGGCATCAGATAAAATGGTTCTGAGCCAAGGTGGGAGAAAATTAAGGATAGTGACGTGTGGGTGTATGCAAGTGCCTCCGGACTTTTTTCATCAGTATGTTTGTAATTATCAATCGTATTTACCATTACTTGGAGACTATCTCCTAGTGCTTCTGGGTCAGATATATCTAGTGTTGCATTGAACAAAGATTCTTTACACATTGAACTAGGTGGAACCTGGATCTTCTCTAATTTAAAACACCAGAGAGGGAAATAGGCCAAATTAGTAATGCGAATAGTTTGGTTTGTCTTTGGCATATCTAGACTCTTAGTCAGTTTAAGTACACTAGGGGCCACTATACTTTTATTCACAGGGTAGTCAGACAAATTAAGAGGTACAGCTAAGGTGGGAATAACTGATGACCCTTGGTTCAATTTATTACACACCCAACAGGATTCATATCCTGACTTCTTTGCATACGCATACGTAAATTTAATAAACAAATTATCTTCTGGCCTTGTCAGCTCCCGCTTCCGTCTGTCCTGTACCGGTGGGACAGTCATGTCAAGTTCTGGTGTCAACCCAATAGGGGCTGACCTCACTCCCTTAGGGAGCTGGATTGGAAAAAATAGTCCAGCAACAATTGTCAATAAAGTCAAAAAGAAAACAATAATCCCAATACATATCAGGATCCTTTGGTACTACTCAAATGGTCTCTGTAGTCTTGTAAAAATGGTATCTGGAAGCAGAGGCTCATGGGCCTCCTGGGGTATCTCTGGAGCTTCCATTGGTTGGTTAGGCGGTGAACTTAACGGTCTTTCAAAAACAACAAGTACAAAGACTGGAGTTTGGAGAGCCGTGGTCATCTAGACTTGGATCTCTCCTATTCCTCTCCGGTCTGTGCAGCTGCTTGGATACGGTGGAAACGTAGCCTCAGCGGATCGGATTCACTGGCTATCACTTTCCATGCCTTGTCCGTAACCTCTGCTGCTGGTTTCAGTCGGGAGTGATGTATCCATGGCACCACCTCGGCCACTTTCACTGCTGTAGGAGTGGATAACAAGACAACATAAGGACCCCTCCATTTAGCCTCTAACGGGTCTATCTTCCATTCCTTAACCCATACCATGTCCCCTGGACAGTACTTGTGTAGGGGTGGGAACAGAAAATAGGGTATGTGCTCGCTCTCCCATGTGTATATGTTCTGCATTGTCTGACCTAATTTGATCACCTGCTGACCTAAATCAGTTTCTCCTAATACTCGGGGATCCCCCTCAACCCACTTATCAAAGGGGTAGGACGACCGAACATCATCTCGTATGGGCTCAATTTTAGGAGTGAGGTAGGATTGCTTCGGACATGCAGCAGTACGATTGGCAACACATCCAGCCATTTCAATGACGTTTCTTGGCATATTTTAGCCATCAATGTCTTGAGAGTTCTATTCATTCTTTCCACTTTTCCAGAGCTTTGAGGTCTGTATGCGGTATGTAGCTTCCACGAAATTCTCAGCAGGCGGGCAAGTTGCTGTAAACAATTTTGTACGAAGGCTGGACCATTGTCTGACCCAATTTCAAGAGGCAGTCCATACCTTGGAATAATTTCTCTCATCAAGCATCTCACTACTTCAGCAGTCTTTTCTGTTCGAGTTGGGTAGGCCTCAACCCATCCCGTTAATGTGCATACTAGCACCAGTAGATATTTATATCCTTTGCATGGAGGGAGAACAGTAAAGTCAATTTGTAGGGAGGACATTGGAGATAATCCAACAGATAATACTCCTGGTGGTCGTACTATCCCTTGCCTTGGGTTGTTCTTAGCACAAGTGACACACTGATGGGCAATTGCTTTGCAAATGGCGGTGAGTCCAGGAACATAGAAATACGGTTCTAGTTGTTGCTCCATGGCTGTCTTTCCTCCATGAGTCCTGGAATGCAAGGCCCGGACAATTTCAGGTGCCAGAGTGGCTGGTAAGACAATTCTTTCATTCTCCAACTGGTACCATCCGTCTTCTCTGTATTCTCCTGGCTCTTCGGAGAGCCATTTCTTCTCTTTTTCAGAGTAGGCCGGAGTCCAGTGAGTAATGGGTGTTGGTAACAGGGACGTCACCACTGGGAGAAGCCTCTTGGCATTCTTGGATATTCTGTGCTTCAAAACATATTCAGACAGTGCATCTCTTTCATGATCATTCTTTACAGCCGGCAAGAAATACTTCAGGGCACTTCCTTTCATATTTTGCAGCTGATCTTCAACCAGTATTTCTTTCAGGAAGAACTTCACCAGCGGAGCTTGGTATTGTGGAGCTCCCAGCTCTCCCATGCTTCTCACAATTCGGGTAATTCTCAGATTATTGTGGGTGTTGGTATTCAAATTGGCGAAGCTTGTTGAAAATTTTGAGTCTTGTATCACTTCTATCTCCTCTTCTTCTATCTCCTCTTCCCCCACTAATTTTACGCCGAAGAAATTCAGCATCAGTTTATAGGCTCTTCGTAGCCTATGTTGGATTTCAGCGGTGTTCTTCATAATTTCAATTTCTGAAATAGTCAGAGGCTTTGCATGTTCATTTCGGCCTTGTTCACGTAGAGGAAACAACCATTGGATATAGCTGTGGTGCTTCTCCAGAAGTTCATATTCACCGTACCAGTGGCAAAGAACATCTTCAATAAATTCTCCATGAGGTGCAAATCTTCTTTTATTTATATGGAAGTCAACATTTGGCTGATCTTGGAAAACAGCGTTCAGACAGAGTAGAGTTTCGACTTTCATTTGCGGGGATTCGGGTTCACATACTAGAATCTTGACAGGTGAGTCATCTTGAACCAGTCCTCTCTGGGGAACCGAAGTTTCATTTCGGTGTTCCGGATTTCCATTCCGGAAGCTTTTCAAGTGATTTTCAGCATTTACCGGGTATCCTCTCCGGCGATCGTGGTTTCCTTCCCGAACACTTTCCAGGGGATCTTCATCTTGAACTGGGTAACCTCTCCAGTTTAGTTTCAAGTGAATTTTCTCCTGCTGCTGCACCTGCTGCTGTCGAGTACTCATAGCCTTGGTTTCTTTCCAATCACAGTCACGCTCAAGGGCTTGTGTCTGTCTGGCTGCATCCTTTGCCGCCAGATCTGCTCTCCGGTTTCCTCTGGGAACTTCTTCTTTGCCTTTTTGGTGGCCACGGCAATGGATAACAACAAATGCGGACGGTTTCCATACTGCATCCAGTAAATTCAATATTTCAAGGGCATATTTGACTTGTTTGCCTGCAGATGTTAGGAGGCCACGTTCTTTGTAGAGTGCTCCATGAGCATGAATTGTCATGAAAGCATACTTGGAATCGGTGTATATGTTCACGCTTTTGTTTTCAGATAGTTCTAGACCTCTGGTAAGGGCAATAATTTCAGCCAGTTGAGCAGAAGTGCCATTGGGCAGTGGTTTAGCTTCAATTGTTTTGTCAAGAGTGATTACTGCGTACCCAGCAAATCTCTTTCCATTTTCTACAAAACTGCTTCCATCAGTGCATGTCGTATTTGTCTAGGGGTATGTCTTTGAGGTCAGGTCTGCTGCTATATACTTCATCCATTACTTGAAGGCACTCATGTTCCTGATCTTCTGGAGCATCTGGAAGCAATGTAGCAGGATTCAGGGTGGAGATTAGTTCCAAATGAACTCTTGGGTTTTCACACAGCATAGCTTGATACTTGGTCATTCTTGCATTGCTGAACCAGTAATTGCCTTTATAGTCTAGAAGAGTCTGGACTGCATGATGGACTTTCACAAAGAGTTCTTGGCCTAGTGTGAGCTTGTCAGCTTCAGCAACCAGGAGGGCAGTGGCTGCCACAGCTTTGAGACATGATGGTAGGCCGCAGGCCACAGAATCCAGTTGTTTGGACAGGTAGGCAACAGGCCTTTGCCATGAGCCAAGGTATTGAACCAATACTCCTGCTGCCGTCTGGAGATGTTCATGCACATAAAGATAAAAGGGTTTGCTGTGATCAGGTAGCCCCAGGGCAGGGGCTTCTAGCAATAAAGTCTTCAATTGGGTGAATGCAGCAGTTTGTTCTTCACCCCATATAAAAGGGTCAGGTTCTGCACCTTTTGTGGCCTGATACAGGGGTTTGGCAATGATGGCGAAGTTTGGTATCCATAAACGACAAAAGCCGGCCGCACCTAGGAACTCTCGGACTTGTCTTCGAGTACGAGGCTGTAGAATACGGCAGACTGCTTCCTTACGTTCTGGACCCATTGCACGTTCAGTTCCTGTAAGATGGAAACCTAGATACTTGACACTGTGTCTGCAAATCTGTGCCTTGCGTCTTGAGACTTTGTAGCCAGCTTGCCATAGAATGTGCAATAGTTCTTTTGTGGCATTTATGCAATCTTTTTCTGTGGGAGAGGCAAGCAATAAATCATCAACATATTGTAACAAAATGGCTCTTCCTGGTTGGGAATTGAATTGGAGGAGGTCTTGACTTAATGCGCTGCCAAAAATGGTAGGGGAATTTTTAAATCCTTGAGGAAGGCGTGTCCAAGCCATTTGATGCTTTGCTCCTGTTTTGGCATCTTCCCACTGAAAAGCAAACAATGGTTGACTTGCTGGGGCTAGGCGGATACAAAAGAACGCATCTTTTAAATCCAGAACAGTGTAGAACTTAGTATCTGCAGGAATAAGGGCCAACAAATTGTAGGGGTTTGGCACCACAGGGTGTAAAGTCACTGTAGCAGAATTAACTGCTCTTAAGTCTTGGACAGGTCTGTACTCTTGGGTATTCTCTTTCTGCACCGGCAGCAGTGGAGTATTCCAGGGAGAAACACAAAATTTTAAAATCCCGTATTTCAGTAGACGTTCAAAATGAACTTGGATACTTTGCTTTGCCTTCTGTGGGATGTGGTACTGACGCAGAGCAATAGGCTGTGCGTCAGGTTTGAGATCGACATATACCGGAGGAATGTTCAAGGCCAATCCCGGTGGGTTATCCTCTGCCCATACTCCTGGTGTACCCATACAAGATGACATTGGATCAGAACTCAAGGGTGTCTGTGTTGGGATTATGCGCCATTCTTCCCTCTGGGGGACAACCAGGGCCAGAACACTTGCCTTTCCTAGGCTAGAATTCTCCTGAGTGTGTGGGGTTCTGTCCTTAAATTCAGGTAAAGTTAATACAGTTTGGCCCTCGGGCAGGAAAGTTATTTGGGCTTGCATTTTGCTAAGTAGATCCCTGCCTATTAACTGTATTGGGCAATCTGGCATATATAAGAATTGGTGTGAGACCTGATGTCCGCCTAAGGAGCAGACACGAGGACTCAAGAAGGGGCAGACTGCTTCTGCCCCTGTAGCACCTATTATCGTTGCCGTCTCACCTGACAGCGGGGCAATAGGGTGGGTCATTACTGAGAGTGTAGCTCCCGTGTCAATCATAAAATTACTGGGCTCCCCTCCCACCATTATAGAAATCATGGGCTCCTCTTTACCCAGTGGGATGGGGCCGTTCTCATGTCAATAGTGTGCTGGTTCTGGAAAGGTGGTACCCGCCAGCCCAATAAAATCCCCCGCTACTCTGTCGGTTCTTTGGTATCTGCCATCTGCTACCTGCCCATGCGCGCTATTCTGATTTTGGGGCTGTTGTTCCTCTGCCTGCCGCTTGGGGCACTGTCTCCACCAGTGACCCTCCCCTTTGCAATACCCACACTGGTTTCTGCCTATAGGCTCGTATTCCTTTCTATTGTCTCCCGCCCAACTGTCTTCTCTCCCCCTTCCACGTCCTCTTCCTCGTCCTCTTCCTCTATCAGCATCGCGCCCTTTCCCATCCCTTTGATCTAGCAACCTCCCCTCCCCCCTCAATGCTACGGCTAAAAATCCCGCTTGTTCTTTCATCTTTCTGGTCTCACTGCGCTTTTCAGTAAGGTCCCTATTCTGAAAAACCTTATTTGCAATTTCCAAGAGCTGGGTTAGGTTCATTCCAATGAACCCTTCTTGCCTCTGGAGTTTACATCTAATATCTCGCTGCGCCTGGCTTACAAAAGAACTATTTATCATCCGCTGGTTTTCAGTGGCTTCGGGATCAATTGGGCTGTACACTCTGTACGCCTCCATTAATCGCTCTAGAAATGAGGCAGGGGTTTCGTTAATTCCCTGCGTCACCTCCGCCACTTTGCTAATATTCACAGGTTTCTTTGCTCCTTCTCTTACACCCGCTAGGACAGCGGATCTATACAGCTGGAGGCTCAACATATCTGCACCTGTATAGTCCCACCGCGGGTCAACTGCAGGATAAGCCTGGGCTGCCCATGCTGCCGCATCCTGCTGCTGATCCTCTTGTCCCTTCTTCTCTAAATACTTACGTGCTAACGCATTAATTCTGCTGCGCTCTTCAGTGCTAAATAGAGTTAGTAAGAGCTGCTGGCAATCTGTCCATGTCGGGTTATGGGTGGCCATGATGGATTCCATCAAGCTGGCCATAGCCGCAGGCTTCTCTGCGTAGGGGGGGTGTGAGTGCGCCAGTTAAATAGATCAGTGGTGGTGAATGGAATATACGTGAGGACATTTGGGCCTGCTTGTCCATCAATTACAGGACCGGGGACTGATCTCAAGGGGCAGGAGTAGACTAGTTTTGGCACACTTATCCCATGATCTCCTCGTGTAGTGGGTTTCTCAAACTGGGGAGCTAGGGCTGTCTTGTGGGGACTCCCTCTATCTACTAATCGTGGTGACATAGCATGTTGCACAGCAGAATACATTTTAACATTATTCGGTTCTCAGATGTCATGCCCCTCTCCTCCAGTCGCTGGACCCATTGCAAGGGGGGTATCAGCACCCATGGGTCCTGGCTGAGGGTGTTGGGACAACACGGAGGGGGCACGCGCTGCAGGTTCATATGCAGCTGGGGCATCTGCTACTGCTGCAAAATATGATGGACAAGGAGGGGGTACAGGAAATCCTATGGCTGATCTTGCAACACATTTAATGGTTTAGGGGCTGCGCTGCGCCGCGTGTGTCCCACTGCCAGCATTACTAATGCGCTTTTATCCTTCACACAATACCTCCATATATCTATATAGGGATATTGATCTGGATGCCCAGGACTCCCTGTGACTGCTAAATGGACACCCTGTATGATTACGGGGTCCATTGATCCCTCCGGGGGCCATGAAGGATTCAATATAGGCCATTCAGTTTCACACAGTGTTCGCAACTTGCTCTTGTGCAGTTTCTTTCCATACTGGTGAACTGCATACAGAGTCTCGAAATTGCGTATCATATATTCCAGGGGTGTTTCACCCTCCCCTGTTTTTTTTTGGTTTAGAAGACCCGTTACCCATAGCTATTTTTGAAAACAATATATATATATATATATATATATTTTTTACAGTGCAGATGTAACTTGTAGCAAAAACACTTTAAAAATCAACTGTCTGATACTTCATACAACAGTTGTCTCGTATCGTTATACACTTCCTCCTTCAGTAGCCAACTGCAGTCGCCTGAGTTGGAAACGTACCTCCAGAGTCCACTCTCAGATTTGCTTCCTTGGTAAGCAAGTAGGCGCACACCCACTCACAACACTCTCAGCAATCACAGCACGTACTGTATCAGATACATCCACCACAAAACAGTACATAAATAGTTCTTTTCTTCCAGGTAACTTCTCCTCAGAGGGAACAAGTCCACTCTCCTGCACACTCAACACTAGATATAATACACATAAAACACAGACACTATATTAAAAAAAACCTGTTCTTTTGTTGCAGACAATCTCAATCTCAATCTCAATCATTAAACACAAGTACCTTCTGCAACATCAGTATATACTTCACCATCAGTATTTAGAAACCCTACTGCAAAAGGTTTGTTTTAGCACTAGGGGGTGGCCTGTCCCCTTGTCGGGAATATTAACACTTTCTTTAGTTAATCCGGACTGGCTTTAGAGAGTATTACAAGCTCTCTTGAGGCTCTACAGACCTCTTTATTCCTTGCTAGAGGGCAGTCTATCCCCAGCTTCTTCTGTTATCACACACAGATACAGAAGTCTGGATCCACTTCCTTCGCAGCGCAGACAAATCTATGACGTTATTCAACACACAAAAATACAATTTGTTTAGTTACCCCCTTTCGCTGTGGCGTCACCAGTTTCCTCGGCCAGTTCCTTTTCATGGATTCTCGGTCAGGAGCGTGCCCCCAGCAGGTTGATGGTCCACAGGGCAAGAACTCTCGCTTGGCGCCGTTTAGGAGGAGATCAACATACTTGGAGCTGGCACCTGCTGGATTCCACTGAAAATGCAGTAAATACTGCCGTTCAAGCCTCCTTGTTGAACCAAGGCCCAATCACTGGACGAGACCTCAGAAAAGTTGCAGCCAGCTGACCGGGAAATCGTGGGTGATGGTTCGACAAAGGAAAGCAGACGGAGGCCTTTGTTTCAAAAGAAAATGGCGTTTATTCGGCCGGACTCAAGAAGCAGATCAAATCTGTTCAAAAGTTTGAGTGGCGAGAACAACATATTCAGCTTGCTTTATACAATGTTCCAAAAATACAGTTTCCTCCCCTGCTCCCCTCCCAACATACCCAGATTAGCACGTGACAGTTACCATATGTCTGAGTTAGGACCTAATTTTACACACGATATCATCTCTCCCCTTTACTCTCCTTTCTTTAGGTTTCCAGCTGTCAATCATAATTCTGCAGTTGTCAGCTCTTCCTTCTCGGCTTTGCTGACAAACCGCATTCTTTAAGCAAGCAGACTAAAATAGGGTTTTCAAGAGCACACACGGACAGCAAGTGTATTTTTAAAACACAAATTGGATGAACATCGAAATGGCGGATCACTAGATTAGTATAGTTCAAAATTAAATCCCAGGAGGTGCTATCTCACTCCCACACCAGAGTGACACATCCTATACCTGCACACGTGATTCATGCTCCTATCACAGCAGGCTGTGCTAACTGTCCAATTGCTTTCAGCCACTCCAGTAACTGTAGACTACACTTCCCTTCACCCTCACCCAGCATCATTGTACAGTAACTACAGGCATGATCTGGGACTGCAAATCCCAGGAGGTAAAGTTTCTATCCCCAATACTCCTCCTACAGCAGCTCTGTCCAATGACCTCACATGGTGTCAGCTGCAAAAAAGCTTGGGTCCCCTCTGTCTGGCCTGCTGCACCTATCACCCTCAGCCCATGCACAGAGCCTGGTGTTTTACCTATAGATAGTAAGTCTCTTTTTTTTAACTGGGCAAAGCCCAAAAATAATGCATATGCAATGCAGGCTGCTGTATTAGCCCCCATGTCTCAGCATGCCCAGGCAAAGATCAGCACCTGCCCCCTCCCCTTCCCAAACCCAATCTATACCCCTTTACTTTTTGGTTAAAGTAGTAGGTATTGTAGGTAAGTCCAGTGTTGGAGGGCTCAGCTGGGACAAACTGCGTGGCATGGGCGTCCGCAGAAATTGTTTCCGGGGGGGGGCAAAGTTTTAATGGCACCATATTCTACCCTTTTGACAGTGTCATGAAGGGGACAGTCATAAAATAAAGCGTAGTAATACGAAGGCTGCGAAACATGATGCAAGTCTAATAGAAGAATAAAGGTGTAAGTGTCTGATCTGAGTGTTGCATTTTCTAGTCTGTTAACGCCATTCAATGCACCACACTAGTCATACACCCATGATCAAGGCACTAAAGTAAGTGTTTTTTTAAGGCCATCTCTGTATACACAGAGCCAGCTCTGTATACACAAACCATGACCCCCTCCTCACAGATACTGGCACACACCAGGCTCCCCACTCCAAATATTTAAATATATATATATTTATATATATATATAAAAATTTGATAGGCCATGTTAGTCCAGATGCCAAAATCATGAGTATAGCAGTATGTAGTGATACCTTTTTTATTGGACTAACATTACATTTAAAAGACATGCTTTCGAGAGGATTCCTATCTTCCTCAAGTCTGGATGCTTACTGATCAGTTCCTAGAATTGAACATTAGGACATTAAGGGTCACATGGTTGGGGGGATTTAGATGACGTAAAAAGTGAGAGTCAAATGGTATGTTCAAAATGGGAAAATAAACGCATTAAGGATCTTGGGCCCATAATTAAACAGAGATAAGATCATACAACTTGAATGAAAACAGGAGAAGAAAAAAAAACACAAAACAGTGAAGGCTGAAAAAAAAATGGAAAGAAAGAAAAGGAAACCAAGAAACAACACATCAGCCAGAATTAAGAATGTTATGTGACAATATGATAATGGGTTAAAAACCCAGAATCGACATCGAGTCCATCATTTATAGTGTTAAAATATGTGATAATTTTCATTTCATATGTTTTACTTTCACGGTGGTCTTTAAAATGTCCTTTGAGGATTTTAATTTTGAGGTTTTGGATGGAGTGGCATATTAGATTGAAGTGATGTCCCACTGGGGTACAATATGTATTTTCCTGGTGGTTCTTGATGGAGTGTGTCTGTGCTGGTTCATCCTGAGATTTACAGGGTTATTCAGAGAGCATGAAAAGCAGGAGAATGACTGGAGAATGGAAAATTCTAGGTCTAAATAGCCAAACCAGAAAAATTCTCCCTTTCATCTCACTTCTCCTGCTTTCTCTCTGAATAACCCTGTTAGTTTAAGGCTGGTTTGACCAATATAGCATATATTGTGTCAGCTCTTATCACACGCCGTGCACTGGATCATGTATACCACATTGGCAGACGTGCAAAGGTACGAGCCCTTGATGTTGCGTGTGGCGTTGTTGTGCCGTACAGTGCTGCTGTCACATGTGTTGGCACAGTTTGCAGCGGGGTTTGTTGCAGCCTTTGGTCCCATTCTGTATGTCATCCTGTTCCTGAGTGAGTTTGCTGTGGACCAGTTTTTGCCTCAGGTTTTGGGGTTGCTTGAATGTCAGTAAGGGGAGCTGTGGGAATATTTCTTTGAGCGCAGGGTCCTCTGTGACCAGTGACTGCAGATCTTTGATGATTTTGAAAATTCCCTCTAGAGTTGGGTTGTAGGAAACAACTAGAGGGATCCGTGTGGTGTTTTTCTTTTCTTTTCCCCTCTCCTCTTAGATTGTATGCTCTGGAGCAGGGTCCCCTCCCCTCTTAGAACCCTGCTCCAGAGCTTACAATCTAAGAGGAGAGGGGACCCTGCTCCAGAGCTTAAAATCTATGAGGAGAGAGGACCCTGATCCACAGCTTACAATCATTCTCTTAGATTGTAAACTCTGGAGCAGGGTCCCCTCTCCTTTTAGGTTGTAAACTCTGGAGCAGGGTCCCCTCTCCTTTTAGATTGCAAGCTTTGGAGCAGGGTTCCCTCTCCTCTTAGATTGTAAACTCTGGAGCAGGGCCCCCTCTCCTCTTAGATTGTGGGCTCTGGAGCAGAGTCCCCTCTCCTCTTAGATTGTAAGCTCTGGGGCAGGGTCCCCTCTCCTCCTAGAACCCTGCTCCAGAGCTTAAAATCTAAGAGGAGAGAGGACCCTGATCCAGAGCTTACAATCTAAGAGAAGGGACCCTGCTCCAGAGCTTACAATCATTCTCTTAGATTGTAAGCCCTGGAGCAGGGTCCCTTCTCCTCTTACATTGTAAACTCTGGAGCAGGGTCCCCTCTCCTCTTAGATTATAAGCTTTGGAGCAGGGTCCCCTCTCCTCTTAGATTGTAAGCTCTGGAGCAGGGCCCCCTCTCCTCTTAGATTGTAAACTCTGGAGCAGGGTCCTCATCCCCACTGCCCATGCAAGAACCTTGCCCAGAGTGCCTGTATAATGCCAATATTGCCCTGGTCTGTACCTCATACAAGCTCTGTGAGCTTAACACAGGCCCCCACCAGATTACTATTAAATCGGTATTGATCAGCTGGGCAATAGAGGAACCCAGCTATTTCAAGGCATCACAAAGAGATGCAAAAAAGCAAACATGTGTAACTACTATTCGTCATTTCAAAGGCTAGAGGGCAGTGGCGACTCTAGAAACAATATTTAGGGTGGGCACATAAGATACCACAGTCAAAACTGGGGGGCACTAATAATTTTCGCCACTAAATCATACCACTGAAAAAAATGAAGGGCCCTATCACCTGATGTGAGCTAAGACGCCATCGCTAAAGGAAAAATTTAGCATGAGTCGCTAAAATTTAGTGCCTGACAACCTACTAACAGATAACCTTGTCCGCGGGAGTCTATGTACAAGGTCGTTTAGCACACGCTAGGGAATCGCTAAGACCTGGGCTGAGACCCAGTGCTAATGTGGTTGTGTTACAACAAAAAACAGAATGTGTGCTCTTTCCCAAAATAGAAGGCAAAGGTGGGAAGAAAAATTAATCAGAAAGACCTTGTGGTTCTCAAATTCGTCCCCTCCAATGGACGTACAAGGAATAAATGAAAAATGTAGGGAGATCTACAAAGGGCAATAAACAAAATGAAGAATCATAGCGTTATATTGTTAAAACAGTGGTGTATCATGACACACCCCTGTTAAAATCGCACTCACAGGATAACTGATGAATATGCACATGTAACGTTACCCCTCTGGGTGTAGTGAGGCCCAGGATATCACCATTATTTTTTAAAATAAAAAGAAACCTTTTTTAATTCTTTTCGTGACTACACCCTCGATTTCTGGTGCAGCAGCAGCAAGCGATTCAGGTGGAAGAATTCCTTTCATGGTGATATCCTGGGCCTCACTACACCCAGAGGGGTAACGTTACATGTGCCTTATTACCCCGGCTGCCTCCAAAGGCTACTCGGTGGCCGTCCGAGTCACCGGTTGCCATGTTTACCGGATCCCTATGGCCCGCGTCCATCTCGATTGGGGCACGGATGCCCGTGACGTGGAAGTTGGGATCATGAAAGACCTACCAACTGAAGTACTACTCAGCAATGACCTTGGTCTGCCGACCTCTACTTTTGAGGACACCCACCCTGGCGGGGTATGCCCCGTCACCACCCGTCATCAAGCAAGGAAGGCTCCGCACACAGACTCCGAGGGGACCGCGGTAAGTGAGACCAGCCCAACCCTTGGCCCCGACAATACCCCCTCCCTGACCTGGGATTCCCCGACAGACTTTGCCCAAGCCACCAGGGAAGACGTCACCTTTGCCTCTTACAGACAACAGGCTGGGCGGGATCCGGGAGGTGTAGGGGAAGTGAGATTTGCCTGGGACCAGGGGAAGTTGTATAGGACCTCCGGGGGAGCGAGGAGGTGAGTGGACCAGGTACCCCATAGGCAACTGGTAGTGCCGGGGAGATATCGGCGCGATCTGTTGAAGATTGGGCATGATATTCCCCTTGCAGGCCATCTGTGGCACAGGCGGACACTGCACCGCCTGACCCAGAGCTTCTTCTGGCCCGGGTTATCCGGGGATGTTAGGGACTATTGCCGGACCTGTGAGGTATGCCAGCGGGTAAGAAAGAGGGGGGACTCCCGGAAAGCAACCCTGAGACCCCTACCCATAGTGGGAGAACCCTTTAGACAGGTGGCGGTGGATCTGATAGGATCCCTGGCGGTGCCTAGTATTACGGGCAAGAAGTATATCTTGAAATTATAGATAGAACCTTTGTAGCGCATCAAAAATAGATTTAAAGGTCTCGGTAACGCATCTGTCCATTTTTTAATATGCAATTAATTTTTTAATAAATTTTATATGGTTTATATTCTATTGACTACTCTCCTTGGATATATACTTGCCACCGCTTGGAAGCTCCTGATATCTGGCCCTCAGACGGTTGAGAAGAGATTCATAGTGTACCTGACGCTGTATTGAGTGAGCCTGTGTGGAAGAGGCTCCATATCTGGTGAGTTCAATACATTATCACCTCTTTTTTATCATAATACGGTAATATACTATGGGAGCGCTGTCTATTATCTTATTGTAGCCATCACAACCAGAGTTGAAGATTTAAGAAGGGATACGCCACCCTCTATATGGCTGGAAGCTCCTAAACCTAGAGCCAGGGATTTTTTGGGCTCTTATAAATGTGAGTTTCCATATTCCTACGAGTGATTTATTGGCCATATTTAATTGGGATTTTCTGCACGATTATTTCTTCATTTTTTCTCTCCCCTCCAATTTTTTTTATTTTTTTTCCTTTCTCTCACTTTTTCCTCCTTTCTGGCTATCCTCTCCACTATTGAGAGACGGCAAGAGATACACAGACCAAGAAAGGAGGACTATATTTGTGCATCGCTTGAACATAAAGAAAAGTAAACTTTAAGGAATTTTTCCCACTGGTATTCATACTGTTGTATTGGATATCATTGAATTTGCACATTTTGCACATTCGGACACTGTTGCACTTTATAGACTCTCTTATACCCATCGCACTGCTGGAATTTTATATATTGTTGCACTTTACTGTGTTCTATGGCACATTGCACTTTTATATGTGTACATTGATTGAATATTTGTTTTTTTTTTTTTTTTTTTTGAAGATAGTAAAGGTTTATTAAAGGCCAAGTCTCTCCTGGGTTTTATGGAGCATCGCACCACTTATTATTTTTTTTTTTTTTTTTTTTTATATTTAAAATTTTTATTTTGTAAATAAGTCAGCTTACAGATCTATAGCAACGTGAGGTTCACTCAAAACTGTCTTCACAGGTATATCGTAAAGAAAATAATAAACGTCCCCATAGTGGGGGGTTTCAGCGGGACATAACAATCAAAGGGGGGGAGAGGAGAAAAAGCCAAAAAAAAAAAAAAACAGTGCTGAAAACAAAATTGTCCACAGCGGAGTAAACAGAAAAAAAAAAAAAAGTGAGTTCAGTGGGTAGTGAGTCATCAAATAGGTGAAAGATATAGTAATAAAAGAAATAAAAACAAAATGCTCGAAAATAATAAAGTGAGAAGATCTCAACTCAAAAGGTCGCCAAAAAGTGTCTCATGGAAACAAAAGTAGTCCTCAAACAGGGGACGACCCCAATTAAGTCAGCCGGAGCAATCATAAGAAATGCTAAGCAACAAACAAAAGAATATGTCTCATATGGTGCCTATAACGTCTCAAAACAAAGGAGGGGGGGGAGGGGGAATAACACGGGTAGCATAGCAGAGATAAACTGAATTTACTCTACTGGAGCGAGAGTGGGGAGAAAAGGAATCAGCCAGAGTCAAAAAGGGGAACGGAGCCATCACATCTCGAACATCAGGTGGTCTATCGGAGCACTCAGGCGCCCCGGCGCAAAAATGGCGAAAATGAAGGTAGTCTCCGAGGAGGTCATAGACGGCACCTGCAGCGGTTCGGGTAAGCACAGCTCGCAGTATCTCCCCTGCGGTCGGCAGACATTCCGGCAGCTCCGGCTTTTCTGCACTCGTAAGTTCCGACGCGGTCTCCTCCGGGCCCAAGTCCACAGCAGCAGTGGGTGTTGTAGCTTCGGCGAGTGCCGCCCGAAACCGCAGTCCGCAGATGGGTGGCTGACCTGATTCGACGGCGTTAGCCGGCTGCGGTATCTCATCCAGGGACCGCGCACCTGGTTTCAGGTCCACTGACCCCCGGCAGCTCTGCAACGCAGCCATCATCCGCCGCCAAACACCTTTGGTAAGTGGACCGTCATCGCCTTCCTCCTTCAAAATCGACAAGCAGGCTTCCAGGCCCAAAGTCATGGCTCCCTCATCTCCAATATAAGAGGGGGATCCGTCCTCCCGCCTCCCCGCAGGTCCATCCGCCACCCCCGGAGGGCAATCATCCAGGACATCCAGAAGACGTGGGCCCACCATCTCCCCAGCCCCCGACAAGAACCCAGTCCAGGGTGTAGCGTTCAGACCCGCAAGACCAGCAGGCTTCCAGATCTGGTGAGTAGGCCGCAAGATGGCCGCCGGTGTCTCGCTCCAGCACAAATCAGCAGTCATCCGTGGAGTCTCAGGTCCGGAGGGGGGCTAAACGGGCTCCGGACGGGTCAGTACCGGTGGTCAGCAGCACAGGTACCCTTAAATACTTAAATTGTGTAAGGGGAGACAGCTGGGGTTCCTTAAGCGGTGAAGACGTGTGGAGCTCCACCAAAACACGTCCGCTCCCGCTCGCCGCCGACCACGCCCCCCTTGATTGAATATTTGTCACCTTAAGATTGAAGCACTTTAAGACTGAAGCACTTTATGTTTGATATACCTCTTTGTTGAAGTCTACCTTTAAATCTATTTTTGATGCGCTACAAAGGTTCTATCTATAATTTCATTTTTGGTTAATGCAGATTTTGGTTGTTTTTTCTGTATATTGCGCTTACCCCTTTGGGCAGCATCTCACTACTTATTAGTTATAATTTAACTACTTCATAACACTATAGTAATCTGGTTTATAAATAGGCGCCTACGCTGTATGAGATATATATATATATATATCTTTCTTCTAAGAAGTATATCTTGACCGTAGTAGACTACGCCACCAGGTACCCAGAGGCCGTGGCCCTCCGAGATATCCACGCAGAGACTGTTCCCGGAGCTCTGCTACAGATATTCTCCAGGGTCGGATTTCCCCAGGAAATCTTGTCTTACCAGGGCACGCAATTTACAGCCAAGGTGACCCAGTAGCTTTGGAGACTGTGCGGGATTAAACCCCTGTACAGTTCCCCTTACCACCCGCAAACCAACGGGCTCTGTGAGCGGTTTAACGGGACCCTCAAGCAACTCCTTCGCACCTTTACCATGTCCCATAAGGACTGGGAACGCCACTTGCCCCATCTGTTGTTCGCGTACAGGGAGGTACCCCAGGAAGCCACTGGCTTCTCTCCCTTTGAGCTGTTGTACGGCTGGAGAGTCCGAGGCCCCTTGGACTTGCTCCGGGAGCACTGGGAAGGTGCTCTGGCCGAGGAGGGGACCTTGGCCATAGATTATGTGCTTGAGTTTAGGGACCGGCTGCAGGAATTGACTGCCCTGGTACAGGACAATCTCCAAGCGGCCCAAACCAAGCAGAAGAGGTGGTATGACCGGTCGGCTAGGGACCGCACCTTCCAGCTAGGGCAGAAAGTGTTAGCATTTCTAGGTACAGCGGGGTACTACCGCCGCTTCGTCCACAACTACAGCGCCATTGCCAAACCCCTGACTGACTTGACCCGCAAGAACCTTCCCCGACAGGTACTGTGGTCCCCTGAGTGTGAGGAAGCCTTCCAGCAGCTCAAGCGAGTCCTGGTGGAGGCCCCCGTGTTGACCCCTCCTGATTCAACTAAACGTTTCGTCGTCCACACAGACGCTTCTATGTTCAGACTGGGAGCGGTGCTGAGCCAGGTCGGTGAAGATGGGCATGACCACCCGGTTGCCTATATCAGTCGGAAACTTCTACCCAAGGAGGTTGCCTATGCGGCAATCGAGAAGGAGTGCCTAGCCCTGGTATGGGCACTGAAGAAATTCCAACCCTATTTGTATGGGCGCTCCTTCACGGTCCTCACAGACCACAACCCCCTAGTATGGCTGAACCGGGTGGCCGGAGACAACGGCAGGCTCCTGCGGTGGAGCCTGGCCCTACAGCCCTTCAACTTTACTATCCAATACCGTCCTGGTAAGCAAAATGCCAATGCGGATGGGCTATCCCGCCAGACTGAACTTGAGACCTAAGGTGGGGTCCGTGGACATCCCCAAGTGGACCCGCAGAGGGTCTCACCGGGTCTGCCAACTGGTAACTTGGGGGAGATATGTGACGGGATGGCCGCCACTATGCTGTAGCGCAGTACAGCAGTTCAAGTGTTTATTTATTTGTGTGTTATTAAAAGTTTGTTAGCCCTTATTTTTATAAGTACCCCAATGTGCTTTTCCCTGTTCTTCCCCTGTTCACCGCTCATTCAGAGCCACATCAAGTTCACCAGACGAGCTGGCACTGAGCCTCAAGATAAGGGCTGCACCCACCAGGGGGGCCCCAGGTGAACAAAGGGAAATTGGGCCATGGCTCGAGGCAGTGGCAGAAATCACCCCGGGAGGGCTGAGGGCGGACCAGGGGAAAACAATGTCTTTTTTCCCCATAAATAAGCTGTGTTCTCCATGAAAAATAAATCACTCTTGTTTGAACCTTTACTCCTGCCTCGGCTAGTAATTGGGGATAACAGGGCTTTGGGAACCGGGACGCTTCAAGGACCTCTCTACAGTGCTGCAACCTCGGGGTATTATATGAGCACCAGCGGCACCTCGCTACCACACTACCGACCTCCAGGTGTACTCGGCGCTGACAGCGGATCTACTCACCCCAAGTACCGGGATCCGTCACAGGTACCACTCTCGCAGTCTTCCAGAGTTCGGGTATGTATCCAGTCCCCAGTGATTCATTGATTAGGGTTGCAACAGGACTTTTAATTGCCGGCGCACTGATTTTCAGCAGCATTGCCGGTATTTGATCAGATCCAGACTGGTATTTCATTTTTTGGTTACGGAGAAGTTTAGTAACGACACTGACAGGCACTGGTCTAAAACTGAATTCCTGTCTGATACAGGGTCTTTGCACAGTTGGAGGGGCCTGACCTGTGTGCGGCCTTTCTGATTGCATGTCATTTCCTAGCTTAGCAATCAGGGTGGTGGCACATCCAACAAAATAATCATTAAAGGCATTTGCTACATCTAGGGGGTGTTGCAGGGTTTGGTTGTTTACTTTGACAGCAGCCAGCTGGGAGTGGACAGGGGGTGCTTGTGTGTTACTTATGGTTTTCCAAAAGTTTCTAGGGTTTGATATGTTATTGTTTAGATTTTCATTGAAGTAATGGGCTTTCGCCATTTTTGTTTGTTTTGTGCATGCATTCCGGCATTTTCGGTATTCATACAGGGTTATCCAAAGAGATTCGAAAAGTCACTGCACGTTCGGTGCCTCTTCGTTCTCCTTAATTCGGCGTGATATGGCAAATTCAATTCAGCGACCCTGCGGTGTATTCTGCAAGCACCACAGGCTTGCCGAATTGCGTCGAACAGGAGGCGATGGAAGCCGCCGAACAACCTGGCGAACAGGACGGCGAACGAAGCGTAGCCGAACGACGTACTTGTCGACAAGTAGCCAAACATTGTGAAAACTAGTCGACAAGTAGCCAAACATTGTGAAAACCTGCCGACAAGCCGCCGAAGGAAATGCAGCCGAATGATGTACTCGTCAACAACCTGCCATACGAGGTGAAAACATGCCGCCAAGTAGCCGAACGGCTCCGGAAAAACCCGACGTCCCGACGAAAAGTCAACGAACGACCGCCGAAAGGGCACCGAATGAATCTTAAAAAAATTAAAGTAGCCAACATCAATTCCCTAATTACCAAAAAAATTTATCAAATCCTGCAATCAGTGCACTTGTGGATTCATGAAACAAACAAAAAAAAGGCCTTAAATACACGTGCACCAGATCTGCCAACTCACAACTCTGAACCTGCTGAAGAGTGAGTTACAGTATAATTGAAAGTTTTATTCCTCTATATAATCCAGCAACATGGCAGACAAAGGGAAGCGCAAGGGGAGCCAGGGGGATAGCGGTGCCAGGAAGAAGCAGAAAGAGTCCTTCACGTTGGAGGAGAATGAGACATTAGTGGAGAAGATCCTCCACTACTACAATGGTTTGTTTGGGGCTGCGGCAAAGAAGACCAGCCAGGGCAAGAAGGCTGAGATGTGGAAGAACATCACGGACGCAGTGAACGCGGTTGGTGGGAGTGGAAGGACCGTGGAGGTTGTCAAGAAGCGGTAAGTAGAATAGCATAAACCTGTCATACACATAGCACAAGTAAAATACATTAGCCAACATATGTCCGCACATGGTGCAGCATAATGTGTTATCTGTTAGTTCATACAAATGTGCTTGTTAAACACTCATGCATGCTTTAACTTACATATTTGCCCATGTAGAAATCAGGTGTCAAAGTGTCACAGGTTCAAATTCCATGGGCTGTGCAGTGTTGGTGCCATTGAAGAGTGAATATGCCAGTATATGTCAGGGTTAAATGCTGTAACATGTGCGTTTAAATCTGTAGAATTGCCTCAAAGCATGTGTTATGGGCCATGTGTTTCTCAGGTGTAATATGTCACACGTTAAAATTCCATGGGCTGTGCAGTGTTGGTGCCATTGAAGACTGAATGTGCCAGTATAGGTCGGGGGTAAATACTGGAAATTTTGCTTTTAAATCTCTTCATAGAAGTGAAAGCATGGACTTTAGCCCATGTTATTGACAGTTGGAAAGTAAGTTATTTAAATTAGGTGTGAATCATCTGTCTGGTCTCATTAATTAAATACATTTGCAGCTGGCTTCACAGGATGTGGTTCTTGCAAATGTATCAATACCTTGGCTTCTGAATTTTAATCACTGGCAATCTCTACCTCATGTCACTCAAATTCATATGCTGGTTAACCCAAAAAAAGATCTGAATCTGTCGGACTGTGAAAAGGAGTTGTATGAGTTGCTGGGGCCGGAGACATTCGAGGGCGTGCGGGGGGCGATAGACACCGATGCCCCAATACGTAAGTCTAGTCTTCATGTAACATTTGCATACACAATGGACAATTGCCAAGTGCTCCTAGAAGCTACATATCAAGGGCCCCATCAGCTTCCTACAGGTCAAACAGGGACACAAAGGTTTAAATTTACATATTTAGGTTGAACCTTACCATCCCTGTGTAACCTGTAGATCATGGTGCAGGCACAGAGCCCAGCAGCCTGTCCTGTAGTGTCCGCTAGTCTCCATGATGCTTGGGCAAGCACGTAATGGCTGTTTTGAGCACCTTAGGAATACATGTAGGCTTTTTGCTGCCAGGTCACATGACCAGCGGTATCTCGTCTCACAAGATATCGTGCAGGTCCGCTGAGTGAGATTGCTCACATTTTGGACAAAGTCTCGCTCCGCTCCCAGCAGCCGGAAGCGGTGGATTGTGCCGCCATTCTGTCCGTATGATGACCGTTTAGTATTTCATATCTTTTAAGTTTGTTCAGCTGCAGTAAACAGATTCCTAATTTGTTCTCATTTGGTGCAAATGTTCTTTTCCCGTGGCTGATGTTTTGAATGAGCGGTTAGAGTTTGTGATCATAACGATCAATATTCTCTGCTCATAATTGACTCTAGCCATGTTAACCCTTGTGAGCGCTGAATACTGTTGAAAGGGAGTGCAATCATCCTCTTGGGAACAGTATATATCAGAACACAACATTATGTGCACATTTGTCTGCGTGACTCCAATATATTTGTGTGGGAGGTATCATCATGTGCACTGTGTGAACCTTCACATAGGGGATGTCTTTCAAACCTGTTTATTTCCTGATGTTTGTTCTTTAAATTGTGCATTTTGTCCCTAATGTTCTTTTATTATCTCTCATATCGCAGCATCAGGGGCGTCGGAGTCACCTGTCAGGCTCCCCACGTCCTTACCGGAACCCCAGGAAATGGCAGATCCAGATCCACAGCCGACCCTGGAAGAGAGACTTGCGTCCCTGGCGTCTTGTAAGTTTCCCTTCTCAAACACTCCTCAGACATGAACACTTTTACAGTGGGTGGCTGTTGCCCATTGGGGTGGCTTACGACTGGTGAGGCGTACAAGTACGCCTCGCCAGCAGATGTTGTACAGGCCACTGATTCAAAAACACCCGGACATGTGGCGGCCCTCATAGACTGTAGAGATGTGCACCGCTAAAACCTTTCTTTTGTTTAAATTTTTATCCATGGTTTTAGTTTGCTGCGTACCGTTTTAGATTCAGTGATTCTAGTCGGTGATTTGATTTGAAATGTCTGGTAGATTGAAAAAGTCAGGTTAAATTTAGAATTGATATTAAAGAAATGAATTTTGTATTTATTTATTATGAATTCCTTAAAATATCCTATTGAATAATAATCCTTTAAGAGAGCCTTTACTGCAGGATATAATAAGCAACGGTTGATTGTATATTTAATAAAAACAGGAATATTTTTAACATTGAAGCCTATGGGGTGAAACATTTCCCACACCTGTAACATTGAAGCCTATGGGGGAAAACATTTTCCAAGCATTGGGATATATTGACCAACAACTCCTAAGGATCTGAGGGGGAGAATATTTGGGCTGCGTGCGAGCATCATATACTGCATTCTGTTGTGGAAGGTCACAACAATTATGGAGGAGTGGGTGCCTGCCCACTGTATCCTGTTGAAGTGTTAATGTTATGCATATGTTACATTCGTCCTTTTGTAACAGCTATCATTAATATGCCATAGATAATTAGCTAATGATTTGTATTTCTTCTGACAGCACATCCCACCCTCATCGAGGATGATGAGGAACCCGGTCCATCCCACCAACCTCCTGGCGCTGTATTTTCCCAGGAATCCACCATTGAGAGTAAGTGTGTACTTATGCACATAATGAATCGTGTTTATGACTCATGGCTGTACAATGCTACACAGCAGCACTTTGTACGCAAGACACTGCATACTAGCATTGTAGAGTCATGTTACATCTGTTGACACATGTGTTCTGGGTTTTTCCACAGTGTCGACTCCCGATGAGGAGTCAGAGTCATCCATCGTCCTAACAATGGTGGACTCCCCTGCTGATTCCATCACAGCAGCAGCGCCAGGACCTGCATCCGACCCCACCCAGCCTTCTGACCTGGCCAGCATAGCGACTAAGCTGAGTCAGGCTGTCGTAGAGATGCGCGCCTATGCGGCCCACTCGGCTGAATCACTAGAAAGGGACCGGGCAGCCATAGGCCAACACTATCAGCAACATGCTGATGTTGTGTCATGTTTGGATGAGATGATTGCTGAGGTGAGGGGCCTTCGCACACGGAATTTGCCCTGATTGTGCGATTTGATCAGCTGGATGGTTGATATTCTGACTGTAGTTGGCGCTGGGCTGCTGGGCACTACACCTCAGCGTTTACTTGATCCACTCCGTGCAGGGCAAGCACAGCCGGACGAAAGTTCGGAAGGTGATGACTAACGTCCTATGACATAAGACGGCTGCGTCATGTGGCTCTTACTCCTCACTTTCCTCGACGAGTAGTTTGCCAGCTGATGCAGTTAATTAAAAGTTTCCAAAGGTACAGGTTTACATTTTCTGTCCGGTTGTCCTGGTTCCTTTCGCAGCCCCGAACTCTCCTTCTCCTCCGACGTGAACGACTTCTTCCTGGCACCAAACCGCTATCCCCTTGTTAATATTCTATTTTTATATCAAACACAAAAACAAAAAGAAAATTTGATTCTGATTTAAAAAAATTATTTTATTTTGGGGCATAGTTTAGCCAGGTGCCCCCTGGCAAAGAACTAATAATCAATTGATGAAAAAAAAACAAACATGTCTCGTGTCTGTTATTTCTGGTCTACTTTGAATGTACAAACACAGCATTACATGACAATGTGCAACACAAACAGGGTTTCTTGTAGGTTAACGCACTGTATTCATATTATTTGATACAGCTAGTATTGTTACATGCACATATCATTACACAAAACACATTTCCAACAATACAACATATAAATATAACACATAAACTGATGATACTCAGACAAAATTGACAGTCACACTCTCATCCATCAAGGTACACCATCCGAACAGTCAGTAACATGCCGGTGCATCTATAGTGGGAGAGACAGAGATGACAAGGGTTACATGCAGAGTCTCTATGCACAGTTCAACGGTTCAACTCGCAGAGTAAATGGATTGGGAGAGCGCTGTGCCTGATGTAGAAGATGATTCACATGTCACACTGGGTTGCTGTTCCAGACAAGGTGCAGACATTGTCAGCAGAGGATGATGTGCAGAACGCCACATAGGCAGCAAAGTCTCGTACACATCTACAGTGGAAGAGACAGACATGACAAGCAGCGGCGTAGCGTGGGTTGTCAGTGCCCGGGGCAGGGCAAGAATTGTGCGCCCCCCCAACCTGTGGACACGGTAACACACCATGATTCCCTGACACCAGTAGAGTATTGACCCCGTTACCCCACAAGCACATGTATTGTATATTATTAACAAAATACTGATATAATAAAAAAAATTAAGCACACATGCCCCCCCTCACTACGCCACTGCTACCGGTCACCCTGTCAAAGTATACCCTATCATAGTTCCACTCTCATACTATACCCAGTCACTTTCTCTCAATACCCCAGTCACTCTCCAGGTACCCCCACTTTTTCCCAGTACCCCCAGTCTCTCTCTCAAAGTACCCCAGTCACTCTCTCCCAGTACCCCAGTTACTCCCCCAGTACCTCCAGTCACTCACTCTCTCCCAGTACCCTCAGTCACTCTCTCCAAGTACCCCCACTTTTCCCAGTACCCCCAGTCTTTTTCTTTCTCCAAGTACCCCGTCACACTCTCCCAGTAACTCAAGTCACTCTCTCCCAATACCCTCAGTCACTCACTCTCTCCCAGTACCCCAGTCACTCCAAGTACCCCCACTTTTTCCCAGTACCCCAGTCTCTCTCTCTCTCCAAGTACCCCGTCACACTCTCCCAGTAACCCAAGTCACTCTCTCCCAGTACCTTCAGTCACTCTCTCCCAGTACCTGCAGTCACTCACTCCCAGTACCCCAGTCACTCTCTTTTTCTCTCCAAGTACCCCCTCTTTCTCACAGTACCCCCAGTCACTCTCTCTCTCTATTGAACATCCCCAGTCACTCTCTCCCAGTATACCCAGTCATTCTCTCTCTGAACCTCCAGTCACCCTCTCCCTGTACCCCCTCACTGTGTGTTGGTCATGCTGCTTTGGTGTCCTACAGTGTCACCTACCTGCATGAAGTTGTTGGTGGCCCGGGGGAGCTGTCCAGGGGGTTTAGTGGAGACCGGATTTTAAATGTACTGCAGGGCAGGCGCCTCCCTCCCTCCTGTTCAATGGCTGCAGGGCTGCCAGCGGTGGGGGCTGGCACAGGGCTTCAAAGGGGGCTGACAAGAATGGTACATGGTGTTCCGATGAATAATGCTGCACTGCTTCGTGTGACTCATGTCAGCATTAAGGAGGAGTCAGAACAGGACCAGAATTCTGAGTGCTAGGTCACCGCCGGTGTGGCAAAACTGGCCAACACCTTGCTGATTCCTGCTGGAAAATATTAGTGGTTCATATTTCTTTTGAAATTTTGCGCCCCCTAAGAAAATTGCGCCCTGGGCGACCGCCCCCTAGGCACCCCCCACGCTACGCCACTGATGACAAGGGTTACATACATAGGCTTTATGCACAGGTCAACGGTTCAACTCGCGGAGTAAATGGAATGGGAGAGCGCTGTACCTGATGTAGAAGATGATTCACATGTCACACTGGGTTGCTGTTCCAGACAAAGTGCAGACATTGGCAGCAGAAGATGATGCGCAGAACGCCACATAGGCATCACAAATGACACATTTTGCAGTAGGATATAACAATAGATTGTCAAATGGGTTAATATCATGACAATTGCATAGGAGTTGACAATCTATCATGGAATATATTGGAACTTTGCAGTTCTTCAAAGAGGTCGTGGCCGTTCAGGGAGGGATTTCCACGTACTCTATGAAGATCATAAGACAAAACAACTATCGATAACCGCTGGAGGAAAACTAGAGGTGATCAATGAGGGCATGTTAAAAGGGATAAACTATGGTGTATCATTTATAGGAACAAAATACTTACCCTATTGACATATAGCTGGGACCCATAGTGGCCTGTAGCAGGAGATGTACAGGTAGCATCGTTTTCAAGGTGCGTTCTGCTCAAAACATACAGGCAACGAATAGAGGAGACATTACGACAACATGACAAAGTATATGGATTGTGATAATATATGATAATGGAACATTTCTTACATGGAAGTGGGTAGCGATGAGATTCGCCCTTACCATGGGACCCCGGTCACACGGATCCACATCCTCTGCAAGAGGGTACATATCTTCCTCAGGCGCTATATCGCCAATGTGGATAACGGGCGCACGATGCATTAAAGCCACGTTATGCAATATACAGCATGCAAGGACGATATCGGCTGCCTTCAATGGAGGATACAACAGATACCCACCAGACTTGTCCAGGCATAGAAACCTGGACTTTAGAACCCCGAAGGTGCGCTCTATAACATTTCGGGTAGCACAGTGGGCACTGTTGTACTGCACCTCTGCAGGGGTTTGTGGATTCCGGAGCGGAGTCAGGAGCCAAGGCTGACACGCATATCACTTGTCACCTAAAAGACAGACAGAACACAAAATATTAATATTACTAGCAAACATTTAAATATGGATAAACACTAATAACATGATTTAACCACTTCGCTGCGGTGGACGCGCTCAGCGCGTCCAACCGCAGGTAGCGTTCCATGCGGTGGACGCGCTGAGCGTGTCCTCTCTTTGGGGCCAGCGTTCGGCCGGGTTCCGGCCGATCGCTGGCCTCCCCAGTGCGGGCTGACATCCTCGATGTCAGCCCAGCACCTGGAACTACCGCCGGAGTAATTAGGTGTCATCACGGGGGCGCGATGACACCTAATTCAGGCCCCCCCCCCCGCATGTGCGGAGGAGGTGCCTGAAAGGGAGGGGGGGGAGGTCCTTCAGACCTCTCTCCCTCCCGATCGGCGGTGTGCAGGGGGTTAACCCAGGCACCGTTTGGAAGGGCACAGCCTGCCCTTCCAAATGGTACCTGGCATTAACCCCATGGGGGCCGGATCACGAATCGGCGCCAAAAAGCACCGTTCGTGATCCTTTCCCGGAGCTGGCCGACATCTTAGATGTCGGCCAAGCTTCCGGGAATTCCCCCTGAGGACTGGCATCATCGTGCATGGCACGATGACGCCAGTCCTGGAGTTAACCCCTAACTGCCACCAATGGTTGAGATAGGGGGTTCCAATGAACCCCCTATCTCCCGATCCGTGGCAGTTAGGGGTTAATGTTTGGTATTGTTGGATCGGCCAGAGCATGGCCGTTCCAACAATACCAAACATGAGTATAAAAAAAGTTTTAAAAAAATTTATAAAAATAAATATAAAAAAATGTTTATTTTTTTTTATAAATTTTTTTAAATAATTTTTTTTTCTTTTTTTGGGTTTGTTAATGCAGCAATATTGTTCCCATTTCAATTATAATGTGAGCAATGATGCTGCACTAACGATTTTTGTATGCGGTGCGTTTGTTAAAAAGCACGTAATTTTCCCCAAAAAAAAAATGTAACGAGACCCCATCTCTAATTTTTTTAACAAGCGCACCCCATACAAAATATAACCGCAATTGCTCGCATGTTAAAATGTGAAAAAAAAACACTTTACACATTGTAAATTATTGAAAATTCATATTTTATTGCATTTTTTGTTATAATATACAGACAGGTCATGACGTATACATATAATAATGACATATTGTGAATCTGCCGAGTCTGACGGAAAGAACGATATATAATATGTCTGGGTCATATACTAAAATAAGCCTTCTAAACACGTTTAAACATGATGAGCAAAATCGGTAAAAATGAGCTCAGCACAGAGGCGGGAAAAGTCTCAGCAGCGAAAGGGTTAATCTGGGATTTACCAAGGAGCCAGCCATCCGTCATTTGTCTTTCATCAAAGAGCGTGGCTAGGCTGGACTCCTGACAAATCCTGGAGTCGTGGAAGGGCCAGGGTTTCCAGGCCGGACACTCATGATGTGCTGATCAGCATCACAAAGCACTTGGACGTTCAAGGAATAGAATTGCTTCCTATTCCTGTATAGTTCTTCGCGGTTTGTGGGCCGACGCAGTCAATCGCTCCAAGGACTGCTACTTGGAAAAAGTCAAGTTTAAGCTTCCTCCATGAGGCCCGGCCGGTGGGGAAATGGATGTATTCCTTGGCCCGTGAGGTGAGGGCCCTAACCACTTGTGTAAGGCACCTTATTTATTTATTTATTTATTTATAAAGGATTTTACCAGGAAGGATACATTGAGATTTCTCTCGTTTTCAAGTATGTCCTGGGTTCGAGAACATTGAGTGGTTACAGTTACAGAAAAGGATGCTTGGCTAATCCCGACCTCCTCCCCAGAATCTGACTGGAAGGAGTGTTTGGCAAAATGGTACAAGACCGCTAACAACTTCACCAGCCCGGAAATAGAATGACCCCTTCCACTCAGTGGCTCCAGATCCTGGCTTATGCGCTGGTATAAAGCCAGGATTGCCTCACGGGACAGCCGAAATTTCTTAAGGATTTGGCGGTCACTCAGGTTCTCCAGGATAACCCTTTGCAGGAATACCCTGGGAACAGCGACCCTAGTGGGATTAGCTGGTCCTACCTGTTCCTCTCCTGCCGCAGCATGTGCCTCCAACAACGCACAGCCCATTACAGCAATGGCTGCACCATTACGTGCAGCAGCCTCTCTGCTGCACACTTCCAGCAGCAGCTGAAATGGTAACATTGTTACAGTGAGGTACACTCTCCAACGCCTCAAAACTATCTACACTATCAACAATCTCCAACACTATCCAAAATGGTGATGGACAGGAAACAGGTGGTGTTTTTATACTTTTCTTTTTATATTGGGAAATTTACTTAGTTTGTCCTATCTTTGCTATGGGATTCAACAAGTTGGACCTGCCGAATGAAGTCGCCGAATGGCAGGGCATTTCGGCAACATTTCATGCCAATTCGGTTCTTTCTGGTTAGAGTGAACCAGACTTTTTCAATGGGACGATATTGCATTCGGCGATTGTGGCGAACGGCTACATCTTTCGGCAACCTTTCTCCACATCTTGGCCGTACGGCCTGCTCTCTGGATAGCCGAATGGCCGAGAAAGGTATCCGAACGCTGATTTTCAGCGTTTGGTTGCCTTTCTCAAGCAATTCGGATCTCTTTGAATTACCCTGATAGTGATCGTTCATGGAACTAGTAGTCTTGAAATTTGACCACAGTGAATTTCTAAGCTGGTACATTAGTGTAAGATCAGCTGTAACCCAGGGGAGATGGGTCCCTCTTACTCGCACTTTACGCAGCGGGGCATGGGAATTCCAGACTTGCAGGAGCTCGGACTGAAAGTATGCAATTACACAGTCTAGGTCTGGGATTAGGTTTAGTCTGTACCATGGGAGCTGTTTGAGATCACTTAGGAAGGATTCAAGAATAAATTTCATAAATGCCACCCAACAGCATGTAGAATCATGACAATGCTTTTAATAGATCCAAAAGGAAGGCCAGGTGAGCCACAATAATTTCCCTGCTGCAACATATAAATAATACATGTTACAGGGCAAGACTTATCCATGTGTCCCTTTAAACATGGTCCACACGGTCACCCTAATAGTCAACCGCTTACATACTATGAATAACCCCCAGCATAAAATGTTTAAAATTAGGCAATATATTAGAATTAGGATATATGTGGATAAAGGATACATATATATCATAATAAGTCCTACTGCAACAGCAGCGACATTGCGGACCAGATCCATTACTATGGTGTATGGGGCCAAGAGAACACCTGTGCTGCATTTCTGTCTGTTAGTTGCCTGTTAATTTTGGTTGAGGACCTGTGTTTTCAGTTTATTTGGAGTTAGCACAGGGTTGCAAAGTAGGTAAAACTTTGCGATTAGCTTCCCTCAAAAAATTTGCGCAGGCACAAAGTGATCTCTTAGTGGCAAAAGTGATAGAGATCTCTAGCGCTCCCCATGTTAAGTATAGGATGCAGAAAGGACCGTAAGCTCGCGCTACAAATCTCTAATAACGACGCGCTAAGTGATTTTTTTTCCTGTTTCAAAAGTCAAACGATCTGTTGGTCAGGCGCTAGACTGAACCTGGTGCTAACGCAAAAACATTTTGACGCTAGAGTTAGCTCACACCTGATGATCTTGCCCTAAATATGTACTGTATATATAAATAAGATTCCAAAACCCCAGAGTAATGTGATGCAATGATGCCTTTTTATTTTACTAACCTGATACATAAACTCAATATTTTATTTCGCGCAGTTCAGCAGTTTGCGACAATGTCTGATAACTGTTTCAGCTAATGAATTCCCCAAAATGTGATGAAAAGTAAAGGATCTAAAGATGAATAGACCCTTTAGATTCTAACTTCCATAAATCCAGAGAAATACAATAAAAATAATAAACAGTGTGGCATGTAGCTAACCCCAGTGTGGCATTAACCCCTGAAATATCATATATCAAGGAAAAAATAAAATGTATACTGTGAGGGATGAAGCCTGCCCATTAACCCCTAATACACAACTAAACCAAGGCAAAAACTAAAGTAATACACAATGTAATATATAGTCTGAACATTCACCCCTTCACTGCTGAACCATTTTAACCCTGTGCAAGCGTTTACATGCAATTTTTTAGGACTTCACTCTATTATTATTATTGTCATCATTTATATAGCGCCAACAGTTTCCGCAGCACTTTACAATAACCAAAGGTAACGGAATTCATATAAACGGACATAGGATGGAAACAAGAGGTGTAGAGGGCTCTGCTCATAGGAGCTTACAGTCTAGAGGGATTGGGGTTGAGGAAGACACTGAATAGGGTCATGTTGGATATCATTGGAAAAGCCAGAATCTGCCCTTTCCAATGTCCATATAAAATGCACAGGGACGGAGATACAGAGATCCGAATATGTGGGGGAAGCTGGATGCTGATTTCTGGTAGGGGGGCACATGGGGGGCAAGGACTAACCTAGTGGGTGCAATTGCTCCCCTTGCCCCTCTGTAGCGACGCCTATACTAGAGGGATATAATGATCACAAGGAACGTACAGTACGTCTCCCACACATCCTTTGCTTTAAAGGAGTTAAACATAACATAACAGAAGTTTTATAGGATGCCTCAGATTTATCAGATTTAAAAGCTTCGAATACCTTCTTTTTAGGCTTCGACTGCTGGTCACATGACCTGCAGGATCTCGCCTCCAGCGATATCCTAGAGGTTGGCAGAGTGATCGTAGAGGGAGACTGGGGGACTTTCCCCCCCACTCTCACTCTGCTCCCGTCGGCCTGATCCCAATCTTGCTGCGATATGAGAGGTGAGTTTCTGACCTTTTGATTTATTTATTTTTTTACAACTGGTGATAACTGATTCCGTAGAAGCGGAATAAGTTTGCACCAGCTCCAAGCTGTGGATAACCTTTGAGGTAAACGCAGCAGGACGCAACTAGCGTTAGCACTTTGTAATCCTAACGCTAATTAACTCTTTGCGCTCCCCATGTTAAGCATAAGGAGCACAAAGTACACTGGTGTCGACTAGGGGTGTCACTTGTCCAGTGGCATTAGCTTTCCATTACCTCGCATTGCGCCCGCCGGTGCTCGGCCCCTTGCTGCTGCATGCTTCTGGTCGCCCGCTTACCCGCTATCAGTTCTCTTCAGTGTTTTGGCGGTGTGTCGTGGAATTGGGTTTGGATCCTACTGCTTTTGCACCACATTCATTTTGCGTAGGGCTGGCGACGGTAGCTGCGGGGGCTGGCGCATCAGATGGGATGCTGCGACGCTTGGGCGCTCTGCTCGGTTTCGTTCTTACATTCGCCCTCACCTTTTATAATTGCAGGTTCTTCGCCACGAGCTGTCTGAATTTTAGGGCACTTCTATGTCACTGGATGGCGAAATGAGCAGAGCACAGGAAACTGGGCAGAAATTTGGGAATTCCCCCCGAGGTGGCCATAGTTCGGTGGTATTCGAGGTATGAGATGGGCGCATCTTTTTCAAGAATGTTGCTTGCTGGCTAGGCGAGTTTCCTCAAATATAGTCCTGGTTATCCACCTCGGAGACAATGATCTGGGTAACTTCAGGTCGTTGGACTTGGTTCATGCCATGAAGCAGGACTTGGCTCTTTGCTTCAATCTCTTTCACAATGTTTCCCTCGTCTGGTCAGAAATAATTTCGCGCCCTTGTTTGAACCGCTATGCGTGCCCTGGTGTTTTGGATAAGGCGAAACGTAAACTTAACCGTGAGGTTTCCAGATTTGTGGAGGATTCAGGTGGCTGGGCGGTTCGGCATCGTGAGCTGGAGGGCGACAACTGAGATGTTATGCGCCCGGATGGCATGCATTTGACTGCTATCGGTCTGGATATTTGGTTGCTGAATGTTCTTGGTTGCATTGAATTGGCGCTGGCTGCAGGGGGGGGCGCACGGGCTGGCACCAGAGGTGCAGGCAGCCCCTGCATTGGCAGAAGGTCTTGCCACCTGGTGTGAAATACATATGCCGCCTACGGGTGAGGCATTGAGGAGACAATTTCTGCAGGCCTCAGGTGCCCAGAATGACGAGCTTGTGGTGAATTATATGTGGTAACTGCCTTCCGCGTTAAGTGGTTAAGTCAGAATTTATACAAACTGCCTTCAGCGTTAAGCGATTGGGTCAGAATACATGGAAACCAGCTGGATCCAGTGCCAATGTACATAGCGATTGAATAAAATTCAATAAAGCTGTGGCCTATGCCTTTCCATCGGATTTAATGTGTCTGTGTCATTTATGGGGTCGGGGGGGGGCAAGGCCTCTGGTCGGTAGGTACCATGCCTAAGCAGTCAAGGGCCCCCCTGGACCAATCAGGAAAGGGGACGTGACTGATGGCATGGACCGGATGTTCGGGTATGTAACAAATGAAACCTTTGTGATGATTGGGGCCTAGGATAACTTTATGGCACCTAATGGTATTTAAAGTCAGAGGGGGAAAAGGCAGACCTCTTTGCTCCTGGACATCCTGAGACCAACAGCCAAGAAATTCCCACCCGCCCACCCAGGAACGGTGGTTGATGAAGTCACAGCTACGGAATGTCTGGCAGAAGGTCTGGCCAGCTGGTGTGAAAGACACGGGGTCACCCATTTAGACTGGAAGAAAGAAAATTCAGCCTAAAGCATAGGAAGGGTTATTTTACGTTGAGAACAATAAAGCTGTGGAATTCTCTGCCTGTTGAGGTGGTTGGGTCAGAGACTGTACAAACTTTTAAAAAGCGACTGGATGACTTCCTGCAGACACAGAATATTAAGGGTTATAATATTTAATATGTGGGTAAAAGCTTCTTGATCCAAGGAGAAATCTGACTGCCATTCTGCGGTCAAGAAGGATTTTTTTCCCAGTATGTTGCGTGTTGGCAAGCATTTCAGACTGGGTTTTTTGCCTTCTTTTGGATCAACAGCAGTAGGTGATGTGGGAGAGGCTGAACCCGATGGACGCATGTCTTTTTTCAGCCTATGTAACTATAAGCCGCCTACGGGTGAGGCATTGGGGAGATGATTTCTGCAGGCCTCAGGTGCCCAGAATGATGAGCTCGTGGTGAATTATATGTGGCAACTGCCTTCCCCGTTAAGTGGTTGGGTCATAATTTATACAAACTGCCAGGGCCGGCCCAAGCCACTGTGCTGCCTGGAGCGATGGACGAATTGCTGCCCCCCCAAAAAAAACATGCAACGTGTATGAGCTTATTACAAAGCTCCACAGCAATAAATCTCACTTGCTGTGATAGGCTGCAAAATAACAACATGCACAGTGAGTGTTATATAGAGATTTGACCTGTCAGTCTGGAAATTGATAGCTGTGTGTAATACAGGGGTCAGGTGTCTCAGTCTGGAAAATGACCCCTCCCCCCAGATTGTGAGTGTTACATGCAGGTCTGACCTCCCTGCCTGGTACAGGTAAAGGCAGTAGTAGGTGCGACAGGGCCTCTCTCCCTGGAACCCGTTATCACTCCGCAGCTCGTCTCCATCTACAGACTCGGCCATGGAGCCCTGAGCCTGCAGCATCCCGGATCCTGGCCAGCACCGCATTCCCTGCAGGGACCAGACGTCAAGTCCCTCCCCCAAAAACAGGTCTAGCTCAAAACCTGTTCTCCCAGAAACAACCAACACATCAAACAGAGCCCCCTGGATACACAGACGTGCACCAATATTATCCAGGGGGTCAGATAGGTCTGGAGCACCCCCATATCTCTAATCCAAGATCCGGTGTATCACACATTGGGTAGCTGAAGTGGCCAGTCTCTTCCTAATAAGGGGTGGACGAGGCCTGCTGAAAGGGGTGGGCACAGCCTGCTAGAGGGGTGGGCACGGCTGGCTTTCTCCAAGAAACACCAGCCTGCTGGAGGGCCGTGCCTTGTTCGGGCCAAGCACTCTCCATGCCATGGCCTTTGCCAGGGTGGCAAAATGCTGCCCCTGACAAAGGGCTGCCTGGACAGGCTGATCCACCCTGCTCCATGGACGGGCCGGCCCTGCAAACTGCCTTCCGCGTTCAGCAGATGGGTCAGACTACGTGGAAACCAGCTGGATCCAGTGCCAATGTACATAACGATTGAATAAAATTCAATAAAGCTGTGGCCTATGCCTTTCCTTCGGATTTAATGTGTCTGTGTCATTTATGAGGTCAGGGGGGGCAAGGCCTCTGGTCGGTAGGTACCATGCCTAAGCAGTCAAGTAATATGGTCGGCCCGCATTAGGGCCACTTAAGCTAATGTTAACACTCACAAGCTGAGCGCTAACATTAGCGTTAACTATGTAATAGGGCCCGTTATCTGTGAAAACTGTTTAGTACGGGGCATATTTTTTCCATGCATTTCATAAGTATGTTCATCATAATTTGTAAAATTATTTAAAGTTGAATACCATTCATTAGTAGCTCCTCTTTCTGCCAATTTTATATGCAGATCCTGTTATGCCTCCAAATATATTTCATGGCCAGTATTGTCCCATAGTTGTATTTCTTTGTACAGTAGTTGCTTTCTCCAATTCTTTTGAATAGCCATTTGAATTTTAAATTAGGGGCTATTCAGAGAGCATCGAAATGTCGTTCCCTGCACTTCCCTGCAATCCGGGTAATCCAATTTCCCCACCCTGCGGTGAATTCAGCATTCACCACAGGGTTCCCGAAGTGCCGGGAATCGGCCGCCACAAACCCGCCGGACAATGCCGCAAACACGTCACCCGCCGTCGCCAACCCGCCGAACATCTCCACCAAAAACAAGACGGACAGCCAGCGAGCACAGCGCCGACCAGCCGCAGGAGAAAGCTGACAAGCCGACAGACCGGTAAAAAAGAAAAAAAACTACGATTGAAAGTGGCAAAATTGAAACACTGTTTGCAAAAAAACTACTGAACGAAAATGTCTGGAATTAACATATAAGGTCCTATGAATATTAATTAAAAGATTGGTTACAGAAAAAAGATAAACAGCCATTAAAAGAAAAAAATTGCCGAAAAAATCCTGAAAAATGCCTGACAGATCCTAAAAAATAAAATAAAGAGACTTTTTTTCTGCAATTTAAAATAATTTAAACGGTTTATTAGATTTTGTATTAAATCGGGAATATTGTTAACATTGAAGCCTATGGGGTTTACCTGAATAAACCTGCCGAATGAAACCACTGAACAGCAGGGCATTTCAGCAACTTATCACGGCTGTTCAGTCTTCTCTGAATAGATTAACCATTGCTTCTCTATTGGGAATTTCACTGCCTTCAAACAGGCACCGTGCTTGCTTGCAGTTCGCCAAAATTTGGCAAACTGTCTGCTCTTTAATTAGCTGAATGGCCCCGAAATGGCACTGTATGGGGAAATTCTCTGTTCGGTGCCATTTTCGGGCCAGATCGGCTGTCTCCGAATAACCGCTTTAAGATTCAAATTACTTTGTGAATTGTAACTTCAGGAAAGAGTTGGACTGTCTTGTCTCAATTCTATTACTGAATTCAGATAACATTACTTCACTTGATTTACTGCATTTGAACCTTTAATATGTTTGGAAATGAGGAAATATTTTCCAAGTTTTCCATAGTTTAAATAAACAGTGAAGTACTTTAAGTGACTGTGACCTAGTCTTGTGTCTCTGAACAATGGAATATTATCAGGGTTATTCAGAGAGCGTGAAAAGCAGGAGAATGACTGGAGAATGGCTGGAGAATGAAAAATTCTAGGTCAAAATAGCCGATTTGGAAAGTGAGATGAAAGGGAGAGTTTTTCTGGTTTGGCTATTTTGACCTAGAATTTTTCATTCTCCAGTCATTCTCCAGTTATTCTCCTGATTTTCACGCTCTCTGAATAACCCTGTATATTGAAGAAACAACACAATTTAAATCAATTCAGCAAATGTGTATAAAATATATTGCATCATCAGATGTTGAATCTATTAGCTGGCTTTCACGTTTTAAAGATTTTTCTTGAATTTTGTAACATTTTTCAACCTTTGTCATTATAGGTCACAGAGACTCGTACAGGGCCATTAGGTTGTAGCAGCTATGATAATCTGGATTCTGTCAGTTCAGTACTTCTTCAAAGCACAGAGAGTAAGCTGCATCTAAAGGGTGAGTGAAATGCTGTGGATAACCTAATTAAATGATATAAAAGTGCTTTATAAGTAAACCTTTTTATATTTTTATTGTAATGCTGTAATTTGGTTTCCTAGAGGAAGAATTAAGACTACAGTAATACGTCAATGTGTGTTAACAGTTATAAGCAAATAGAGCAGACACAGTCATGTCTTTAAAGTGGATAGTAGTGTGAATGTAGCACTCGTGCAGGAATCTGTAATTCTATGAGGACGTACTTAAATCTAAATGGTGCTGCTATAACCAGAATATATGTGTTCACAACCTCAGAAACACAGTAATAGTAAGAAACAGATTAAAATTCCAGATGCACTGTAATTTCCTTACATAACATTGCAACTGAAAACTATATCCTGTAAATAAAACATGAGCCATACACAATAATGTCTCAGCATAGATCCTCAAAACATTATTTCATATTCATGTGGATTGAGAATGCAGTGTAATACCATATTAGCAAATGTGATGGACTAGAGCACTTAAATAATAGGGGTACTTATATTTAGGCGGTGTTCCTTCTCACTGGTTGGGATCCTGAGATCAGTGGTGTAGTTAGGTTTTGTGCTGCCCTAGGCCTGACTAAACTCGTGCACCCCTAATTTAAATTTGAGGCACCCTTTCCTGTCAAGGGCAGACCTCTTCCTGGTTAATCCTCACCCTTCCTCTTTAAGCTCCACCTTTTCCTCTTAGAGCTCAGCCTTTTCCTCGCTTTATATTAACAGTGGCTACCAAGTGCCTACTTGTATATTTTGTATACCATTTCAAATGTATTTATTGAGATAAATAAAGTTATGAAATGTTTAAATTCAAGCATTTTTACAAAGAACAGCAACGCATGTCAAGTATACTGGATCACAGCCGCTCTAATTGGTTGAACAATACAATCCACAGAAAAGTGCACTGCATATGAGTGTATCACAGAGCTGCACAGCAATAAAACCCACAGTAATGTGCAGTGTGTATGAGCGTATCCCAGAGCTCCAGGGCAATAAAACTCACAGTAATATGCAGTGTGTATCACAGAATCCACAGCAATAAAACTCCCAGCAATGCAATGTGCAGTGTGTATGAGTGTATCAGAATCCACAGCAATAAAACTCACAGCAATGCAATGTGTGGTGTGTGTCAGTGTATCAGAATCCACAGCAATAAAACTTCCAGCAATGCAATGTGCGGTGTGAATGAGTGCATCAGAATCCACTGCAATAAGACTCCCAGCAAACCGAGTGAATATGAGCACACAGCAATTATTTATTCTATATTTACCGGCCTCCGTCCGCGGTAGGGCTGTGTGCAGAGCCAGTAGGGACTGTGTACGGACTCAGCAGGAGGTCCCTCCAGGCCACGTTAGGATCACGGCTGTGCCTGTGCGTGGAGCCATCTTGTCAGCAGTGGGGTGCCACTGCCAGAGGGTGCACCGTGGCTTTGATTCCCTTCCCGGTGGGTGTTCAGTCCAGAATAGAGTGAGAGTCCATGTTAACGAAAGGGCAGGCAGCTGCGTGCATGCGTGTCACGTGGTTCAGCCAGTCAGGTGGTACTGAGCCTCAGTACCACCTGACTGGCCGGACCGCTTGACCTGCACGTATGTAGCCTCACCAGGAGCCAGGCAGCTCAATGACAAATTTCTATCACTGCAGTGCTGGTTAAGGAAAGGTCCACTTTAAACAGCAGTAAGCAGACAGGGCTTCATATTCTGCTGATAAACCCCCCCCCCCTTTACCTGCCTTTTACTGTCATCTTCTCTCTCTGCACACAAATCACATCCCCTCCCCTCTCCTAGAGCGGGACAGGGGAGGAGCTATGGAGGGAGCAGAGGGGGATTTTTATTCTATTTGTTTTTATTCCGTATGCAAACGCCCTGCTCCGCTGCTCATTGTTAGAGAACACTGCTCAAAGCTGACACACAGTGACAGTGGCACCTCCTAGTACCCCCTAATGACACCCAAATAATCATTGGTACCTGGGGTAGCCCGCGTTCCGCCACTCCCCTAAGTACACCACTGCTCTGTGATATGCTCACACACAAGTTTGGCGAACTGCCAGCAAGTACGGTGCTGTTTGAAGGCATTGCAAATCCCCATAGAAAAGTAATGGTTAATCAATTCAGAGAACACCAAATGGCAGTGAAATGCCCTGATGTTCGGTGGTTTCAATCAGCAGGTTTATTCAGGCGAACCCCATAGGTTTCAATGTTAAAAATATTCCCGTTTTTATGCAATATCTAATAAACCATTTATTATTTTAATCTGCAGTAAAAAGTCTTTATTGATTTTTATTTTTTTTAGCACCTTCAAGTCATTTTTAGGCAAAATTCCCCCCTTTTTTTAATAGCGGTTTTTCTTTTTTCTGTAACAGAACTTTTTATTATCAATCATAGGATCTTATATGTAAATTCCAGACATTTTCGTTCAGTAGTTCTTTTGAAAACAGCAGGCCACGGGTTTGCGGTGGCAACATTCAGCGGCCGACTCCATGCACTTTGGGGACCCTGCGGTGAATGGTGAATTCACTGCAGGGTGGGGAAATTTTATTCCCTGAAGTGCAGGGAACTACAGAACACCAAAATGTTGGCGTCATTTCGGTGCTCTGTGAGTTACCCATTTAGTGGTGAGGATTTTTGCTGCCCCCTGGAAAGTGAAAGCCTAGGCCTTGTCTACCCAGGACATACTTGAAAATTAGTGAAATCTCAATGTATCCTTCGTGGCAAAATACTTTGGAAAAGTAAAAAAAAAATTAGGGGTGGGGCCACCAGTGCGGGCCGCCGCCCCCTGGAAAGTGCCACCCTAGGCCTAGGCCTTGTTGGCCTAGGCCAAAATACACCACTGCCTGCGATGCGGTTGTCGCATTTCCAGGGGGGGCTTCTTGTAGCCAAAGTATATCCTCAGAAAGAGAGTGGAAATAATGGAGCAGCAAGACGAAATGTACCAGAATGGTAACGGATTTACCTGGGAGGATCGATGCAATTTGGTCAGTGACACACAGACACAAGTCTTGTTAGCAGCAAAGATGTTTATTCAGTCGACTGGACTGGTGGGATGAATTCTACAACCCTGAGTGATCGTTTCTCAGTAATACAAAATACTTTATACATCACATATTCAAAAGTTCGTCCCCTCGCAGAAATCCCCCCTCCCCTCATGTTCTGTCAAGAAGACAAATTCCAGTTTCATATATATTAAACAATTAGGTGCATAATTGAAATATAGGAGTCAAAGGAGACTCTGTGCCATCTCCGGCTTGGAGTGTTTCTCTTAGCTGATAAGGAGTAACATCTGCGTTCACAGAACCCTCATCTAAATCCTGGCCTGACACTCGGCTCCAATGACCCAATGGCATCTGTGGTTCTGTTAACGAAGCCTTTCAGTAAATTAATTATTACAACAGACTCTGGTATGTTAGAAACTACAGAAAATAAGAAAATATCTTAAAGAGGTAGTTGTGTTAGTACGTGAGGCATACAAAATGGCTGCTATATCATGCCAAGCTCCTTCAGTATGAAGTAAAAAAAAATAAAAAATATATTTTTCTGAAAAGCAGCCATGTACAGGCTAGCTAAAGGTATCAAGTAACATTTATTTATACAGGTATTTATACAGCGCCATCATATTCCGCAGCGCTTTACAATAGGGGAGCACAAACAGGAGACGTACATGATACATGATGAAAAGATGACCCTGCCCGTAGGAGAACCGTCCAGGTAGTACAGCACTTAACCAAGTGCTCAGTCAGACATGTTGTTAACACCAGGGGCGGACTGACAACTCATGGGGCCCCCGGGCAATAGGAAATCAAGGGGCCCCTTGCGCCACAACCACCCTCAAACAATGCCCACATTAAGCTCCGCCTACATTTGTGTTATAGCATTTATTTCTCTACTCCATTTATTACTATATTCACAATGTTCATGAATAATCTAGCTATACAGCAATAAAACTCACAGCACTGCGCGGTGTATATGAGCATATCACAGAGCACCACAGCAATAGAACTCACAGCACTGTGCCGTTTATATATGAGCATATCACAGAGCACCACAGCTATAAAACTCACAGTAATGTGCGGTGTATAGGAGCATATCACAGAGCATCACAAAAATAAACCTCACAGCAATGTGCAGTGTGTATGAACGTATCACAGAATACACAGCAATAAAACTCACAATAATGTGCAGTGTATATGAGCATATAAGCACCACAGCAATAAAACTCACAGTAATGTGCGGTGTGAATGAGAGCTCCACAGCAATAAAAAACACACAGTAACGTACTGATAGTTTATTCTAACCCCCCCCCCCCCAGCATATCAATTTCACCTCTTACCCCCCAGCATATCAATTTGACAATTTTTTTTGGGGGAAAAAAGAGGGTAAGGGGGATTTGGGCCAAAAATAGGGACTGTCCCTCAAAAACAGGGACATTTGGGAGCTAGGCACCTAGGTACACAAACACATACACAGCTGTATACAGACACAGTACATAGCTTTATACACATCCATATATACACAGATACACACACAGGCTTGGACATACAGTGTACACACTATAGAGGTTTATATATTTTGAGTATCCAGGAAATAGCAATGAGTCTGTTTACATCTCCAGGATATGAGTTTAATTGTATTGTATCCGTTATATGCCCGCACACCCTGACTATGTGGGGGAGCCCTTAAAACACCTACACGGCCTCAATATATGGATACAATATAGAAAAGACAGACATACAAGCTCAGTGAAAAAGGGTCCACTGTTGTAACCCTTTTATTTCTGCAATGGAGCATATACAAATGCAGACATTTCGGGGTGACCCCTTTTCTCAATGATGTATGCTCATTGCAGAAATAAAAGGGTTGCACCAGTGGACCTGTTATCACCAAGCGCGTATGCCTGTCTTTTCTATATTGAATCTCTATACAGCCATTGGCGGTAAGGCTGAAAGGGCAAATACACTGCTGGCATATACCAGTTAAGTCATTACATTTTTTGTAGGTGGACTGGCTGGTGCCTCACCGTATTGTTATTTTTACATATTATTATTATTATTATTATTATTCTTTATTTATAAAGCGCCAGCATATTCCGCAGCGCTGTACAATAGGCACAGTATAGTCAGGTTACAATACATTGAACAACATTTGACAAACAGTACAGGAGGAGATGAGGGCCCTATTCCCGTAGGAACTCACAATCTAGAAGGGTTGGGGTTGGAAACAGGAGGAGAGGACTGCAAGGTGAGAGTGATTGATGGTTGCGTCAGTGAGTTGGGTGGTAGGCTTCCCTAAATAGGAACGTTTTAAGGGAGCGTTTGAAGGAAGAGAAATTAGGGGAAAGTCTGACCGTACGAGGGATAGCGTTCCAGAGAATGGGGGCTGCGCGTGTGAAGTCCTGCAGTCTATCATGGGAAGAGGTGATGCGGGGAGAAGCTAGGCGCAGGTCGCTGTTTGACCTTAGGGAGCGGGCTGGGGTGTACTTGGTGGTTAGTGAGGACAGGTAGTGGGGAGCTGAGTTAGTGAGGGTTTTGTAGGTAAGGATAAGGATTTTGAACTTAATTTTGCAGTGGATGGGGAGCCAGTGAAGGAACTCGCAGAGGGGAGCGGCAGAGACAGAGCGGCGGGTGAGGTGAATTAGCCTGGCGGAGGCGTTCAGGATGGATTGTAGGGGGGAGAGGCGGGACAGAGGGAGGCCAGATAAGAGATTATTGCAATAGTCAAATGTGTTTATTTATGACGACCCGAGGTGCCGGAGTCCATCGATGACACGCACCAGACCAGGGTGGGTAAGTGCTATTCCTTCAACAGTATATAAATATCTGTTTTTTATTCACTTGCTATACCTTGAAAAAGGCCCTCGGTGGGCCAAAACGTTGTTTTTTTTTAATGCCATCAATAAAGATTTTTATTTTTACTAAGTCCTCGTGCGCCTCCTCCACCGTTTAATTATATATTTTTCCGGGAGTTAAGCACCGAGGCACTTCCCAAATGACTGCAGCAACATAGCCAAATACATGGGGGAAAACCTAAAAAAGACCCCCGCACACGGTGCACACCCTGAATATATGGAGGAGCTCCTAAAAAGACACCCACACACCCTGAATATATGGAGGAGACCCTAAAAAGACACCTGCATCCTGAATATATGGAGGAGCACCCTAAAAAAGATACCCACACACCCTGAATATATGGAGGAGCCCCTAAAAAGATACCCACACACCCTGAATATATGGAGGAGCCCCTAAGCACCCACAAACCGGCCGGGGGAAACATTAAAAAAACAATGCCGGTACTTAGTACCGACTGGAAAAAAAACCTGGCGTTACAATAAGTAAGATATTACAATGTGCCGGCACTAATTACTACACCAATGGGCTAAACAAATTGTTACTGTCACCTAAAACCTGGTGCTATGTGATTCCTCTTTGCAGAATCATTTAACACTCCCTAAAAACCCCCAATAAATGCTATACTCACCTCTCATCCTGCGGTGAGAATGATGGACTGATCCAATGCTTCTGGTTGCGAGCAGAGTGAGACTGGCGGACAAAGTCCCCAGTGTCTGCCGTGCCGCTGCGCAATCGCACAGGACTCACGGCCCAGCAGCTCAACCCTCCATGGAGTCCCCTGGACTAAAATATAAATATCAATAAAATATTTATTGAAATACATATTTATATTAAACAGGTTCAGACATTAATATATATATACTGACTGTAATTACTGTGTGTACACCAGTGTGTGTTAGTGTAACTCCGTAATAGACGTACACAGAAAAAAAAATCACACTTTCTCAGCCAAAGACACACACCTATTGGGTACACAACCCAAATAGGTTGTGTGATGGTGGAGACATAACTCATCACCTGTTCCCAAAGCCATGACATTTGCTGTGATTTCTCATAGTTTATGTCCATAAGTATTTCAGTAATCTTCCATGTAGGTTTTGTATTGCGTTTGCTTCTGATTGGATTTATTTTCATTACTTCCACATCTGAAACAAGTTGCATTTTCTGTGATGTTAGAGAGTTTCTTCTGTCTGCCATGTTAACACAGAAATCTGCTCTCTGTTCACTGAAGGCTGTATACTAGTGCTGGCTGCTGTAATAGCCTTTTACTGCTGGTTCACTGAAAGCTGTGTACTTCTGCTGCAGCTGCTGTTAATGTCTTTCACGAACAGCAGTGATGCTGGACAGTAACAGTCTTTTTACTATTCTGCTTCCCTAAGCCAAGCTGTGAGGCATGGGTGCTTTAGACTAGCTGAAGTCTGTATTTGACCAGTACACACACGAAGTTCAGCAGATAGCTTCAAGTCAGCAAAAGTGACACGTAGAAAGTTGAATCCAGTTGAAGAGTTTAATGATCAGACTGACAATCTTGTTAGTGTACAGCTTTGCAGGTAAAAAGACTTTAGTTTGTCCAGCAGTGATCACAGAATGCCTGCTATGTGACCAGAAAGTAACTAGCAACAAGACACTGAGCAGAGGGATGTGAACTAGCTGAATACAGAAAATCTAGGGCAACTCAGAAGGGACAAAATAGCTATGAAATCAATATCATGTAAGCAGCAAAGGCAGATTCAACACAAAACAGAAAAATATACAATAAATCTTAAATCATGGGGCATGACACTCCCCGTCTGAAATCTTTAGATTTCAAAATAAACTAACACTATAACTTTAAATGTCCTCCTGGAAACCCAATGCGGACCTGAAAAACAAAGGTAAAGCATTCAATAATACAACTTTACACTTTATAGTCAGTAACTAAGTCAACAGTCTTGAAGGTAGGCCATGGTTCCAGATGCGAGGAGTAAATTTAACAAGTTAACCCATCTTCGTGCTGGGGAAGCCGCTCTAGGCCAAAACTTCCACCAACACAATTGTAATTCAACTGGCTGTATGTGGAAAGGCTTCAGAAAAACCACATGCTTCCCCCTGTGGCGTCCATTGAGGATAATAAGTACAGTGCCAGGAGTGACGGAGAAGCGCAGGTTGCGTTTGTGCTGGCTGAAAAGCTTCTTGCCATGGCTTAACAGCTTCCTTGGAACATCTTCAGTGAAATAATAGTGAGGCATTTTGTGCAGTTTGACTACACGTATGCCACCATTCTTATCCCCACCGACTGTCTTTGACACGGTAGCTTTAGCCTTCTCCTTTTTCTTCCTTTCGATCTTTGTTTCTGGGGTTTTGTACTTGCACTTGTGCACTTGGGCTTTCTTGGCATACATGGCAGAATGGGAATATTTCCGGATTCCGCGGACCAGCATTGAATTCCGGCTGGCATGGTGCCGGTTCACCTTCTTCATGGCCTCGGTTTTCTGCTTCGAGGTGCGCTTTAAAGAGGCAAATCGAGCAGTTGCTTGAGCTTTCTTCACACGCCCTAGTGCAACAGCAATCCCAATGCAGGAACTCTAAAATGCAATTCTACCCTCCAGCAATTCATGAAAATCCTAGCAACCATACAGCTATAAAACCATGCCTGCATGTGTCTATGGACATTAAACCGACTCCAGGGCTAAATACAGATGCAACTGCATACTACCCTATGTCACTTAACCAGAATACTGCAAATGCCTTTCAAACTTCATTTCTCTGCCCAAAGACAGAGAAAACAGACATGTCTGAGTTTGCTAGATACATGGCTCATCGTGAACTCACCAAGACAAGCCTTTCGAACTTCGATGACCAGCCTGAAAGCTACAGAAGCTGGAAGGGTGCCTTCAGAACTGCAATTCGTGATCTTGGCATTACTCCTGCTGAGGAAATGGACCTGCTGATCAGATGGCTTGGTCCACAGTCTATAGAACGTGCCAAGAGACTCAGAGCTGTCCACATCAATAATCCAATGTCGGACCTCAACACTGCTTGGCAAAGACTTGATGGCAGCTATGGCAGCCCTGAAGCCATAGAGAACGCTCTGTTGAATCGCCTGTCCTTGCTGGAAGTCTTTGGGAAACAGTGCAATCAGAAATACTTGGAACTCAGTGACCGTCTCTGGGAGCTGCAGCTGGCCAATATAGACACTTTCCTACCTGGCCTCAGCTATCTGGACACTGCTCATGGGGTAAACCCAATAGTTTCCAAGCTGCCATACAATATCCAGGAAAAATGTACTGCAATTGGGGCAAAAGTATAAAAGAGTGAACCATATCTCCTTTCCACCTTTCTCCTACTTTTGTGAGTTCATAAAGGACATTACAGAAACAAAGAATGACCCCAGTTTTTCCTACGAGTTCCACGCTTCTGGCGTCCTTCCTCAGATGTCCGACAGTTCACAATTTAACCACAAAGACAGCAGGGTCCAGTATCAGCGAAGAAGACTAATGTCCTTCCCCCTCCTACCTCAATTCCTGACGAGTGCAAACAAGGTAAAAAGATTGAGAATCCTAACCGCCTTTGTTCTATTCCTAAGAAGCCACATCGCCTCAAAAAATGCATCGGCTTCAGAAAGAAATCACTCCAAGAGCGCAAAGAGCTCCTAAAGACATATGGTGTATGTTTCAGATGTTGCGCTTCTACCGAGCACTTTGCCAAAGACTGCAAATTTCCTATCAAGTGCATAGAATGCGATAGTGTGCATCATGTGCAGGCGCTACATCCTTCTTAGTACATGCCTGCAACATCAACAGACTCCCCTCCCGTCTTAATGCACGGTGGGGAGACTACAGATCGGGAAGTTACCATATTGTCCTTTTCTTGTACAACAGTATGCGGTGAAGATGTTTGCAACAAGTCTTGTGCAAAAATATGCTTAGTTAACATATATCACAAGGATCACCCAGGAAAGTCTGCTAAAGTATATGCCATCCTGGACCATCCTGGTCCCTTGCAAGGATGGAACTCTTTAATCTTTTCAAAATAAAAGGAGATTCCTACCCTTATACTTTAGGTATATGTAGTGGCATTACAGAGGTCTCTGGAAGAAGAGCCAGCTTAGTATAGTATAGCATAGTAGCTTCTCTTGGGGGGGAATATGGAATTATCCACACTTGTCGAGTGCAACCAGATCCCATCTAACAAGCAAGAGATCCCTACACCAGAAGCTGCCCTACACCATCCTCATCTGAAGGCTATAGCTAACAAAATACCAGCCCTTGACAAGAATGCAGATATCCTAATTCTCCTGGGCAGAGATATCCTCAGAGTACATAAGGTACGGCAACAAATTAATGGTCCACATGATGCTCCATTCGCTCCACGCCTTGATCTAGGTTGGGTTATCGTAGGCAATGTTTGTATAAGGGAAATGAAAGTGCCTACCCAGATTGCTTCCTACAAAACACATATCTTGCCAAATGGTCGCAACACCTATCTTGAACTGTGCCCACAGCATTACAGAGTGAAGGAGAAATAGAACAGCAACGAATGGCAACATGACGACCAAGATAAATTAAATGCCTTTCAGTCCTGGGATAACACCTTTGGAGCCACAGTGTTCAATTCTACCAATGATGACAACAAACTAGTAGGGATGAGCTGTTTGGTTCAATCAGTTCAGAATTCGATTCAAACATCGCCTGTTCGCATGTTCGCGAACTACGAACATTTCTGCGTGTTCGCCGCATGTTCGCCCACAATGGACGACAATGCACTTTTCCACTTGCCTGAAGCTTGTAATTGGCTACAGCCTTGCACCTGACCACAGGTCAGGTGCAAGACAGGTTCAAGACTATGCCAATCACGGCTCAGAGTCCTGATTGAGCAAATTTTGCCCAATCATGGGCTCACAGAGCTAAATCCCGCAGCACACTATATAAGGCTTCACACAGCGTTCAGCACGTGTTTTGTGAGAGGAGATTGTTGTGTTAGTGTGTGTTCTCACTGCCAGTCTGCCACCAGCTATTGGGTTGGGGGGGGGTCTCATTTCTACAAAATATCTGGGAATTGTTCTAATCTGTGTGTTCTCACCGCCACCCATCAGGGGGTCTCACTGATTTATAGGAGGTTTCTGGGAATTGTAATCTTTGTCTTCTCACTGCCAGCTATCAGGGGGTCCCACATACTTCTAGCAGATTTCTGCGAATTGTAATCTGTGTCTTGCCACTGTTGCCAGCTATCAGGGGGTCCTATCGGGGGGTCTCACTGACTTGTAGGTGGTTTCTGGGAATTGTAATTTGTGTCTTATCACTGGCTGCCAGCTATCAGGGTGTCTCACTGAGTTATACCAGAGTTCTGGAAATCTTTAATCTTTATACCAGAGTTGAATCAGAGTTCTGTATATCTTTAATCTATATATCACTCACCATGTCAGAAAGACCAAAAAGGACAGGCAGATGGTCCCAGGCACAGATAAGAGGGCAAGCAGCCTCTGTTTCGGGAGGCTGTGCCTCTGGTCGTCGTGGACATGGTGCATCCTAGGGATGTGCGTTTCGGGTTTCGGAATTTCGGAATTTTCACGAAATTTCCCGATTCGTGTTTTCGGATGCGGCCGATTTTCCGAAAATTTTTAGATCCGAAAAACGGCAGATCCGAAAAGTTTTCCGAGCCGAAACGAAATATTTTCGGAATTTTCGAATGGACTTGAAATGTGTCAAATCGAAATTTATTTTCGCTCTATTCATGATTTCGGTTCCATTCGTGATTTCGGTTCCATTTCGGTAATTCTGGACATCGTATATTTAGCTATTACCGGTTATATCACTTTTTTTTTTGTTTCCAATGATCCGATAATTCTGTCGATACGAAAATTTGTACTCGGGTCGGATCCGATTCGTCCGCGGGTCGCGCATGCACGCGCGGATGTCGTAACTTTATTGAGCCATTTTTGTAGAGAGTTTTGACAATTGCCAAAAAATATAGAAATTCTTTATCATGGCTGAAGGAAGAGACAGAGTCCCATTCGGACACCTCCTCATCTGCTTCCACCCCAGAGACACCCAGGAAGAAGCGGGCCAGCAATATGGCATTTGACGAGATGTTGGAGCTGGTCCGCATCTTTGATCTTAAAGATTACGACTGCCGTAAGGGCCCTTACGGCAGAAAGAATAACGCGCGCAAGAACCGTATCCTAGATAAGCTACGCACCACCATCGTGGAATTATTTGGGAAAGACCGGACGAAGGACCAGCTCCGAAAACGCTGGTCCGACCTCAAGATACGCGAGAAGGAGCAGCTGAGGCACATCCGGCGTGTCATAGCCAAACGTAAGTGTCATGTTATATTGTAAAGCGCTGCGCAACCTGTTGGCACTATATAAATCCTATATAATAATAATAATAATGTGCTTGCATGTGCTAATGTGCACAGAAATACGTTGATTTATCTAGTCCTTTTTTCATGCAATGTGATTGTGTATAGCTTTGCGTTTTCACCACTCGTCATACATGCATTTTTGCCATAGCTCTTCCTTTTTGTGATTTTACGTATTCGTGAAAATTGTGACATTTGATGTATGTAGATGAAATTACAATGCTGGATTTCTTTTGGCACTGTGTGTAGTCTGTAGTGTGCTGGGGGGGAGGTTGTTGTGATTGAGTGATGCATACGAGATGACCCGCAGCTTGCCCAATATTGGCTCCCACCTGCGCATCAACAAAAATCTGTGCGTCTCTGCTAAGTGGTAGGATGGGACATGTAGTTGTTCTGAAAGTGCATCCAAACAGAGCCGCGTTCAATACGTCCTCAGCAGCTGCTGAATTGTTGCAGCGCAGGAATTCAGTTTGCTGCAGCAGTGTCATTATTGAACGCTTTAGATGCAAATTTCAAAACAAAATGGCGGATTTCTGTTGTTTCTGCAATATCCAGTTTTATTAGCAGAAACTGAAAGTGAAACTGAGGCTGAGGCCTTCTATAAAATAACTAAAAGCAGTCAGCACAATGCGTTTTGTACGCACATGTTGCACTCTTTAGAATAAGAGACGGAGCTTGTTCTGGTACAACACATTTATTTTATGAGTTCACCTGAAACAGATAAAAGATTCTGTTTTTACTCTGGATGCACTGTGCACACTCTCTCTTAACTGCATCCAGTGGTAACTTCAGGATTACTGGATCTATATAACATAAAATCCTAATCTATTATACAGTCTATCTTAAATAACAATTGGTACAAACATATCTAGAATTAAACAAATCTACCTAGCAACAAAATATAATCTAGTTTCACTTTCAATCTCTGTTGGAGATTGCACAGAACAAATATCATACACAAGTAATAACATTCTGCACATTTTCTCAGAAATAAAACCTACTTAAAACTGATTCTGGGAACTGGAGTTACTCGTACATAAGGCTTCTGTTACTATACTAGCATGCTTTCCTAATTCAGCCATGTTGATTACAACACGTGGCTGCAGTGAATCCATTTAGCAATCTGTGTAACCAGTCCGATTTAACAGCATAAAACACTGATGCTTCCTTCATTCTGTTAAATGACATTCTCCATGTTAAAGGAGAGAACAACTATACAGACATTAATACAGCTACTGCAGTTTACAATGCATATTACACCAGGCCTGTCACAGCAATCAGTCTGCAGGGGTCTGTCTGACCAAACTCCTATTTACATAAAATCTCTAATAACCTTTCTCATTAACTGTTAGACTTTAGATACTTTTCTGCCTACCTGAAACAGATAAAAGATTCTGTTTTTACTCTGGATGCACTGTGCACCCTCTCTCTTAACTGCATCCAGTGGTAACTTCAGGATTACTGGATCACTGAGACAACCACATGGTATTAAGTACAGTTTCTGTGGCTGAGGACACAGCAGTGACACCCGCTGGTAGGAGGTCAGAACAGCAGCAACAGAACTATGTTCTGGTAAATTTCAATAATAACAAAACAAAATGCTTTCTACTTAGTCCTGTTTACAGTACTCTTTTGGGGTGCAATGAGTTTAATACCGATTTAATACACAGAGTGCCACACACACAACACAAATAATAGTTTTTATTGAATAAATGTAATGTTTACTTCTGAAAAAAATATATAATTGAACGGTAATATATGTCTGTGCAGAGGAAATAAATAAATATTTTGTGACTTTAGAACTATGAGATGGGAGTAGTGGTGGGTCAAGCTGGTAGTGCTAGTGGGTAGTGGAGGGGTGTCGCAATACTTTCGGCAAGATATTGTATAGATATACCATTTTTTCCAGTCTGCATTATTTACGTGTTATTTTTTGGATTTGGCAGAAGACAGGAAGAAGGCAGCATCTGCCCTGGTGGGCACCAGTGCCCCAGTGGAGGAGGAGCCACAGGCGACCACCAGCGCTGGTATATACTGTTTTATTTTGCAACGACTTTTGGTCAAAAACAGAAACATTTTTTGTTTACTGTATTTTAATTTAATTTTTTTATGTATAGCACAAGAGGAGCAAGAGGAGGAAGAGGAGGAGCAGGAGGAGGAGCAGGAGGAGGCCGCCAGCACTGGTATATACTACTGTTATATTTTTTCAAGACTTTCAGTCAAAAATAGAAACCTGCTTTACTTACTGTATTTTCCTTCTTTCATTTATTGGATATATAGACCGGACACATCCTCCAGTGTCAGGCTGAGGATAATAAATCGGGAGGCGATTGGCGAGCTACGCCTGGCTTTCACCACCATCGACGCCATCCAGGAACTGCTCCAGGAACTGCGGGAGCACATAAGCAATGCCGCTGACATCCTGGAGCGGCAGTGAGACCAGTGGCAGCCTCCTCCCGAATGTAACCGGAATGTGCCTCAGCTGCTCCTGCTCGCGTGCCTTGAGGTCAGACCAGCGTTTTCGGAGCTGGTCCTTTGTCCGATCCTTCCCGAACAGCTCCAGGATGGTGGTGCGTAGCTTGTCAAGGATACGATCCTTGCGGGTGTTATTCTTCCTGCCGTAAGGGCCCTTACGGCAGTCATAATCTTTGTAATCAAAGATGCGGACCAGCTCCAACATCTCCTCAAATGCCAGTAACTATTGGGCAGTTTGCCATCCTTGGCATCCCTTCCCTTCCCCATGTTGTAAATAAATTTTCTATTTTTTCTATATTTTCCTGTTTGTGTGCGTTGCTTTTCCTTACTTAAGTTAATATGTATTGCTTGGTTTCCACACTGTTAAAATTATATGTACATAAATTTATTGACATTTCTATGGACCCTTTGTCATAAATTTGTCAACATATTTGTGGCCATGAATGTGACTGTGCACATTCTACACTGCCTGCCTGGCCAAAAAATGTCACACACTAACACAACCTTGTTGTACTGCCTTGAGATTTGATTACCGACGTGGCATGGTTTTGTTAAGCTTAGGCGATGTCACAACAACACGGATTTTTGTCCACAGTCACATTCATTGTATAACCAAGAATTTATCAAAAAATATTGATGGCAGCACTGTGTGAAGTCTTCTCCGACACAACCCAAAGATCCTCAGTGCGGCTCAGGTCTAGTTTATTTGTCCCTGTTTGCAGCTTCACGCAACACCTCCTCCCAGCTATGAGCTCTCTCCCACCGCTGCCCGCTAAGACGCTGCCCGCCAACATGGTCACGTCTTTGCAGGAAGACAACAGCGTGGGGGAATGGCAGCTGCCGACAGTCCCAAGACCTCGTCACAATGACGTCAGTTCTGGAGTTAACCCCTAACTGCGACCAATGGTGGAGATAGGGGGTTCATTGGAACCCCCTATCTCCCGATCCACGGCAGCTATCGGTTGGTTAATGTTTGGTATCTTTGGATCGACCAGAGCATGGCCTTTCCAACAATACCAAACATGACAATGTTAAAAATTATAAAAAATTTAAATATAAAAAAAAATAAACAGGTTTTTTGTTTTGTTTTGTTAATGCAGCAATATTGTTCCCATTTCAATTATAATGTGAACAATGATGCTGCACTAAGGATTTTTGTATGGGGTGCGTTTTTTAAAAATAGTGTAATTTTCACCCAAAAAAATATAACAAGTCCCCTTTTCAATTTTTTTTAACAAACGCAACTCATAAAATATAACCGCAAACACTCGCATGTTAAAATGTGAAAAAAATACTTTACACCTTGTAAAACAAACATTGAAAATTCTAATTTTATTGCATTTTTTGTTATAATATACAGACAGGACATGACGCATACATATGATAATGATATATTATGAATCATCTGCCGAGTCTGCCGGAAAGAACGATATATAACATGTCTGGGTCATATTATAAAATAAGGCTTCAAAAAAACGCGTTTAAACAAGAGGAGCGAAACTGTTAAAAATTAGCTCAGCAGCAGACCGCAGTGCCGCACACAGGCGTGAAGGGAAGCTGTGAAATGCCTCAGCAGCGAAAGGGTTAATTTTTTTTTTGTCTGGTTTAAATCTTTTTTTTTTTTTCGTTTCAGATCATTTTGATCAACTATTTTTCTGTTTTAAAACCTTTTTGTTCTGGTTTTTGTTTTTAAAGTCAGACCATTCGGGTCAGTTTAGCGTTTTTTAAATCGTTTTGTTCTTTTTTTTTTGTTCCTTGGCTTTCATACCATTTTTTAATGTGATTAAATAAAGTTGTGAAATGTATATTCATAAGAAAAAAGGATCTTTATTTAATTAAAAAAAAACACGATAGAATCGCCAGAATTATCGTATCGACAGAATGAAATATCGGATCCGAAAAACAAACCAAAAATTTATTATAAAAAAATATATAAAGTATAAAAAAGTAAACCATAGTAGTTTACATCAAAACGAATAGAGTTAGACAGCTTTGAAACGAGGAGAACAGACGTTCCGAAAAAACGAAAATTTCCGAAATCACGAAAAGTCGATACAAAAAACGAGCAAAGTGACACTAAAATACGAAAAATGGTCGAGGAGAACAGACGGTCCGAAAAACGAAAAGTCCCGAAATCACGAAAAGTCGATACAAAAAACGAGCAAAGTGACCTGAAAATACGAAAAATGGTTGATATTCCGAAAAGAAATGTACACGAAAAACGAGTCGAGCCGAACCGAATCGAAACAGAAATCGGCCGAAACGAGACGAATCGAAAAGTTTAAACATCCGAACGAATCGAACCGAAAAAAAAAAAAAAAAAAAAAATCGGTGCACAAGCCTAGTGCATCCTCTGCAGGGGCACGCTTGTCCTTTCTAACTGGTGCTGGCCATCTTAAGCAGCCGCAACATACAGAGGATTTGGTGGATTGGCTAACCAGGTCATCCTCATCCTCCCAGTCCTCTGCCAGCCAGGCTTGTAGTGCTTTACAGTCCACCTCAGCTGCCAAAACATCTAATGCAGCCTCCATGTCCACAGCTACTCCTGCCATAGCCTCACTAACACACACGGAGGAGTCAGCTGAATTGTTTGACTACAATGACAGTGACATGCTGCTTGAGGATGCGCAGAAAGTACAGTGCTCTGATTCAATCTTTGAGGTTGAGGAAGGGAGTATAATCAACCTAGAGGAGGGGGGTGCCCGTGACACACAAATGACTGGCTTTCATGTTGCCCCAGCAGCTGCAGCATACTGCCAAGTTGGCTCCAGTGACGAGGAAATAGGGGGTGATGACAATGATGATGAGGTCACTGACTCCACCTGGGTGCCTGATCGAACAGAGGAGTCAAGTGAGGAGGAGGAGGCACAACAAACACGAGGCACAACGTCCTCTATGACCAACCGTAGCACTAGCCAGTCCAAGGCATCAGATGTCAGAGCTGCTCAAGTGCAGAGAGCTGTTGTCTCAAAGCACACATCCAGGAACTCTGCTAACTGGGAGTTCTTTAAGAAATGTGCAGCAGACCGCACCGTTGCTATTTGTAAACTGTGTCAGATGAGGCTCAAGCTTGGGAAAGACACCGGATGCTTGGGTACCACGTGCTTGAGACGACATATGACCACCTGCCACGCATCCCGTTGGCGCAAAACTTTGCGTAGGTCCTCCTCACCTGTCTCTACCCACACTATATGTCCTACCATGTCATTGACTCCAACCTCCACTGACAGGGATGATGCTACAGTAATGGATGTACCAGGTCCTTCCTCACAATGTGACAGCATCCCATCAGCTGAAGATTTACGCAGTCAGATTACGTTGCCCCAGCTGCTGCAGCGTAAGAAAAAATATAGTCCCAACCATCCCCAAGCAAAGCGTCTAAATGCCAGCTTAGCAAAATTACTCGCATTACAGCTGCTGACTTTCCAGCTGGTGGACTCTGCTTCCTTCCGTGAATTTGCTGAATGTGCTGTACCACAGTGGCAAGTTCCAAAACGCCATTACTTTTCAAGGAAGGCCATTCCAGCACTATACCAGCACGTGGAAGGCAATATTATCGAGTCATTGGGAAAGGCAGTCAGCAGGAAGGTGCATGTGACTTTAGACACGTGGTCCAGCAAGCATGGACAGGGCCGTTACATTTCCTTCACGGCACACTGGGTAACTCTGATTGCAGCTGGGAGGGATCCAAGATGGGGCTCTGTGCTTTAGCTTGTTCATCCACCATGCCTCCAGAAAGCTGCTTGTATGAGGTCTGTCTGCTCCACCACTACCTCTCCCTCTTCCTCCTCCTCCTCCTCCTTCTCTTTCTCTGGCGAAGTGGCAGTTAAACCGACGCATGACAGGGGCTACACAATGGCTCAAGCAAAAAGATGCCATACTGTGCTTGAGCTGGTTTGTTTAGGGGACAGGAGCCACACCGGGCCAGAAATTCTGTCAGCTCTGCAGGGGCAGGTGCAGAGATGATTAACACGATGCCAGCTTGAGCTGGGAATGGTCATCTGTGATAATGGCAGCAACCTTCTCTCCGCCCTACACCTGGGTAAGTTGACGCATGTACCATGCCTAGCACACGTCCTAAATCTGGTGGTACAGCATTTCCTAACCAGGTACCCAGGGCTGGCAGAGCTTCTCAGCCAGGCCAGAAAATTCTGCAGCCACTTCAGACAGTCATTCCCAGCAAGTGTTCGCCTGGCAAAAATTCAAAGAGAATTCCACCTTCCCACAAACCATCTGATCTGTGACATGCCCGCCAGGTGGAACTCGACATTGGCAATGCTGCAGCGTCTGCACAAGCAGCAGAGGGCCATCAACGAGTACCTGTGTGAGTATGGCACAAGGACAGGTTCAGGTCAACTTTCCCCCTCCCGCAGTGGCTGATGATCAAGGATGCATGCACTGTACTGTCACCATTTGAGGAGGCAACAAGGATGGTGAGCAGGGACAGTGCATGCATCAGTGACACAATTCCTATAGTGTTCCTGCTGGAGCACACTCTGCGGGGAATTATAGATGTGGCTCTAGAGGCAGAGCAGCGGGAGGAAGAGGAGGCCTTCCCTAGCTCTCAAGGCCCCAGTCTTTACGCAGACAGCATTCCAGCGGGTCCTCAGATCAGACAGGAGGAGGATGAGGAGGAGGAGGAATGTTTAAGTTGTGGGGGCATTGAAGGTGGGGATTCCTCAAGGGAGGGTTTTGTGTGCCCAGAAACCCAAGGAACATGGCTGGGAGGTGGAAGTGCACGATGGGTTCATCCTCATTGACCAGGAAGACACGGAAGCTAATGCCACCTCCAACCTACGCTGCATGGGCTCCCTTATCCTTCAAAGCCTGGTAAAGGACCCCAGGATTCGTGCTATCAAGGAGAGGGATCATTACTGGTTGGCAAGCCTTCTTGATCCACGATACAAGGGTAAAGTTGCAGAGCTCATCCTGCCCGCACAGAGGGAGCACAGGATGAAACAACTTGAGGACGCTCTAAAGCGACACTTGTGTAACACCTTTCCAGGCATTGATAGGTTACCGAGTGATGACACAGGTGCTTCTGAGGCTGCGGATGATCAGAGGAATAGTGGTGAAGGCCAGGGCCGCTTGACTGATTCCTTTTTAAAAAATTTTAGTCCACGACGCCCAGGGAAGTCAAATGTAGGCACCCATTGCCAGCGTCTTCACCGTATGGTGCAGGACTACCTAGGGGCAAGGGCAGACCTGGATACATTTCCAGCAGATGATCCACTGGCTTACTGGGTGTTGAGATCAGAACCGTAGCTAGCTCCTTTTGCACCCGAGGCAAAAACAGAAAATTGTGCCCCCCCACATAATTTTAAAAATCAGAGTCCCCGACCAGTGGCGCAGTGCTAAGCTCCTGGATGCTTCCCGCGACCAGAGGCAGTGGATCGGACCACCCTTTGCGCTGTGGGATGAGAGGCAAGTATGTGATTTTTGGGGGGGTTCCAGCTGGTGCTGACTGATTCTGCAGAAGCGGCATCAGTTAGCACCAGCGTCTAGCTGTGGGTAACTTTTGTAGCTATGGCAGGATGGTAATTAGCGTTAGGACTTTGTAATCCTAACGCTATTTACTCTTAGCGCTCCCCATGTTAAGTATAGGGAGCGCAAAGTACAGTAACCTCGCTCTGAAAAGCACAATCTCCTGGATTTTTTAACCTGTTACCGTTCGGATTGTAATATGAGGGTCCTGTGCTAGGATGTGATATGGGCAGCATGCAGTAACCTCATTTAACCTAGAACCAACGCTCACATGTGTGAGTGCTAGCATTAAGGAGGTGATGGGGCCCTACATATATAGTGCACACACAGTACATGTACAAATACAGTACACACAGAATACATGCACATATAGCAAAAGAACATTTAGCATAATATACACCCCCCAGAATAATATACACAGCACTGAGCCCCCAGACTATTTTCCCCAGTTCACATGGATATTATTGACCCCAGCTCATATGGATATTATTGACCCCAGCTCATATGGGTATATATTGCCCCAGTTCACATGGATATGGCCCAGCTCATGGATATGCCCCCCAGCTCTCATGGATATTGCACCAGCTCTCATGGATAATGCCCCAGGTCTCATGGATATGCCCCAGCTCTCATGGATATGCCCCCCCAGGTCTCATGGATAATGCCCCAGCTCTCATGGATATGCCCCAGGTCTCATGAATATGCCCCAGGTCTCATGGATAATGCCCCAGGTCTCATGGATATACCCCCAGGTCTCATCATGGATATGCCTCCAGGTCTCATGGATATTGCCCTCAGGTCTCATGGATATGCCCCCAGGTCTCATGGATAATGCCCCCAGGTCTCATGGATATTGCCCCAGGTCTCATGGATATTGCCCCCCAGGTCTCATGGATAGTGCCCCCAGGTCTCATGGATATTGCCCCAGGTCTCATGGATAGTGCCCCCAGCTCTCATGGATAATGCCCCCAGGACTCATGGATATTGCCCCAGGTTTCATGGATATTGCCCCCAGGTCTCATGGATAGTTACCCCAGGTCTCATGGATAGTGCCCCCAGCTCACCTCTCATTGCCGCGTGCACAGCTGTGAAGGGACGCAGCCGAGTCCTGCGGGAACGATTGCCGGCGGCCCCGTGCTTCCTGCTAGAACGGCCGCGGACAGGAAGTGAAGCCGCTCGCCTGGGATCGATGAAACAGCCTGCCGCGATCTCGCGAGATTGCGGCAGGCTGTTTCATCGATCCCAGGCGAGCAGCTGCACTTCCTGTCCGCGGCCGTTCTAGCAGGAAGCAAGCGGCCACCGGCAATCGTTCCCGCAGGACTTGGCTGCGCCCCTTCACAGCTGTGCCCGAAGGCACGTACCTCACTCGCCTCGCCCTTCCTACGGCCCTGGTTGAGATTGGATCACTGGCCAGAATTTAGCCAATATTCTATGCAGCTACTAGGTTGCCCTTCATCCAGCGTGCTTTCTGAAAGGACGTTCAGTGCCGCTGGAGGTTTTGTCACAGACAAAAGAATGCGTCTGTCCGCCGACTCTGTGGACCGGCTGACATTTATAAAAATGAATCAGTCCTACAGTAGATCAGCAGCTATCAATCCCTTGATGCTGACGTAACGGAATAGATCGGGGATGTCTTCTGCATTCACAAAACCTCCACCACTGAACTCTTCCACAATACCACAAAGGGGTTACGGTGTGAAGGCACTTGCTGCCACCAAAGGCACAATATTTGGCTGCACTAACACTGACGCCTATATTACCAGATTTATATCATTTAAATTTTTTGGACCGCAGGGTCCAACCCTGCACCCTTTCACAATACCACAAAAGGGTTAAGGTGTGAAGGCACTTGCTGCCATGAAAGGCACATTATTTGGGTGCATTGACGCCTGTACCAGATCTTTATCATTTTAATTTTTTGGAACGCAGGGTCCAACCCTGCACTCTTTCACAATACCACAGAGGGGTTACGGTGTGACGGCACTAAAGGCCCAATTTTAAAGCACCTATTGTTACTTTCATCCAAAGCCTGCATAAATTTCACCATAATTTAACCAAAAAAAAATCACAAAACTTGTTCTGCGTGTCCTAAAAGGTCTCCTCTTTTCATACAGACTGCCGCCCCAAGCAGTTGTTTATGAATAGATTAAAGGAAAACCGTTTACCGTCATTTGAAACGTCATTTTTCATCCAAATCCATACAAATCCGCCACTTCACGGGCAGGTTATGGGGATCTCCTAGGCACGATATTTGAAGGAATTTTTCGTTTTTATTTTTAACCCTTATTTCATGGAAAACTCACTGTCCCTTTAAAACCTTCCTTTTTTTTTTACTTTTTGTTCTTGTTTCCTGTCCCCCAGGGCACTACCCGGACCCCCATACACCTTTTATGGCAAATATCTTGCATATATGCCCTCTTGCAGGGCACTCTAAAAACCGAACTTTTGAGTCCCATTGACTTGCATTGAGTTCGGTTCGTGTTAGAGTTCGAACTCGAACTTTTGAAATTGTTGAAAACAATTGAAACACGGGGGCCGAACGGCTCATCCCTACAAACTAGCACTGGCAGGAGAAGATAGGGAATTTCTCTAGATGACGGATATAGAATTCACTCTGGATGATGGCAATAACTGGATAGCACCCTTACCCTTTCATACACCTACAGAAAAGCTACCTAACAATCTACAGCAAGCAACTGCTCGATTTGCCACTTTAAAGCGCACCTCGAAGAAGAAAACTGAGGCCGTGAAGAAGGTGAACCGGCACCATGCCAGCTGGAATTCAATGCTGGTCCGTGGAATCCGGAAATATTCCCATTCTGCCATGTATGCCAAGATAGCCCTCTACAAGTGCAAGTACAAAGTCCCAGAAACAAAGATTGAAAGGAAGAAAAAGGTGAAGGCTAAAGCTACCGTGTCAAATACAGTCGGTGAGGATAAGAATGGCAGCATACGTGTAGTCAAACTGCATAAAATGCTTCACTATTATTCCACTGAAGATGTTCCAAGGAAGCTGTTAAGCCATGGCAAGAAGCTTTTCAGCCAGCACAAACGCAACCTGCGCTCCTCCATCATTCCTGGAACTGTACTAATTTTCCTCAATGGACGCTGCGCGTGTGGTTTTTCTGAAGCCTTTGCACATACAGCCAGTTGGATTACAATTGTGGTGGAAGTTTTGGCCTAGAGCGGCTTCCCCAGCACGAAGATGGGTTAACTCGTTAAGCTTATTCCACGCATCTGGAACTATGGCCTACGTTTAAGACTGTCGACTTACTTTCTGACTATAAAGTGTAAAGTTATATTGTTGAATGCTTTACCTTTGTTTTTCAGGTCTCTGCATTGGGTTTCCAGGAGGACATTTAAAGTTATAGTGTTAGTTTATTTTGAAATCTAAAGATTTCAGACGGGGAGTGTCATGCCCCATGATTTAAGATTTATTGTATATTTTTCAGTTTTGCCTTTGCTGCTTACATGCTATTGATTTCATAGCTATTTTGTCCCTTCTAAGTTTCCCTAGCTTTTCTGTATTCAGCTAGCTCACACCCCTCTGCTCAGTGTCTTGTTGTTAGTTACTTCCTGGTCACATAGCAGGCATTCTGTGATCACTGCTGGACAAACTAAAGTCTTTTTACCTGCAAAGCTGTACACTAACAAGATTGTCAGTCTGATCATTAAACTCTTCAACTGGATTCATCTTTCTACGTGTCAGTTTTGCTGAGTTGACGCTATCTGCTGAACTTCATCGTGTGAGTACTGATCAAATACAGACTTCAGCTAGTCTAAAGCACCCATGCCTCACAGCTTTGCTTAGGGAAGAAGAATACCTATACAAGATTCACTCACCCACAACTACACTAACATAATACTGTCACTCACAACACACACATATTACACATACACACTGTCACTCACAGCACACACATGACACACACATACTGTCACTTACAAAACACACATATTACACACACACATACTGTCACTCACAACACACACATATTACACACATACTGTCACTCAGTCAGGCCCGGACTGGGACAAAAATAGGCCTGGGCATTTTGGACAGAGCAGCCCACCGCCGATGATCCGCCGACCACCGCACGCCACTAAGTAAAGCTAATCAGCCGTCGAACGGGGGTATAAAGAAATAAATATATTTAAAATACTGCTATTCTTTAAAAGGCGTTTAAAACAAAAATGCATGAAAATAATAAAAGGTCCTATTAAAAAAATGATTAAAATGGTCTGTTACGCAATAAAAAAAAAAGGCATAAAAAAAATTAGGAAATCAAAACGTTCGCCTAAAAAAAGTCCAGAAAAATACCGAACAAAATAAATAAAATTAAATAGAGGCTTTTTTCTAGAACTGAAAAGAATAAACAATTGAATAAAAACGTTAAATTCATTTTTTACATTGAATTCTATGGGATTCGCCTATTTAAACTAGGGATGTGCATGGCTGAAAAATTTGTTTCGTTTACTTGTGTTTCGTTACGTTTAACTAATTTTGTTTTCGGAATTTCGCAACTAATTTCGTTTCGTATTTCGTTTAGTTTCGGATTGATTTGAAATTTCGTATCATTTTGAATCGAATTCGATAGTTGATATCCAATAGTTGATATCCATTTGATAGTTCATTTCAAATTTAATAGTTGATATCCAATAGTTGATATCCATTAGAGATAGTTGTTATCCATTTGATAGTTCATTTCAAATTCGATAGTTGATATCCATTTGATAGTTCATTTCAAATTCGATAGTTGATATCCATTTGATAGTTCATTTCAAATTCGATAGTTGATATCCAATAGTTGATATCCATTTGATAGTTCATTTCAATTTCGATAGTTGATATCCATTTGATAGTTCATTTCAAATTCGATAGTTGATCTCCATTTGATAGTTCATTTCAAATTCGATAGTTGATCTCCATTTGATAGTTCATTTCACATTCGATAGTTGATGTCCATTTGATAGTTCATTTCAAATTCGATAGTTGATCTCCATTTGATAGTTCATTTCACATTCGATAGTTGATATCCAATAGTTGATATCCATTTGATAGTTCCTTTCAATTTCGATAGTTGATATCCATTTGATAGTTCATTTCAAATTCAATAGTTGATATCCATTTGATAGTTCATTTCAAATTTGATAGTTGATATCAATTTGATAGTTCATTTCAAATTCAGTAGTTGATATCCATTTGATAGTTACATAGTTACATAGTTATATAGGCTGAAAAAGGACATGCGTCCATCGGGTTCAGCCTCTCCCACATAACCTACTGCTGTTGATCCAAAAGAAGGCAAAAAACCCAGTCTGAAATGCTTGCCAATATGCAACATACTGGGAAAAAAATTCCTTCTTGACCCCAGAATGGCAGTCAGATTTCTCCTTGGATCAAGAAGCTTTTACCCACATATTAAATATTATAACCCTTAATATTCTGTGTCTTCATGAAGTCATCCAGTCGTTTTTTAAAAGTCTGTACAGACTCTGACCCAACCACCTCAACAGGCAGAGAATTCCACAGCTTTATTGTTCTCACCGTAAAATACCCCTTCCTATGCTTTAAGCTAAATTTTCTTTCTTCCAGTCTAAATGGATGACCCCTTGTCCTGTGTATAGTCCTGTTAATGAATAGGTTATCAGACAATGGTTGATAATGGCCCCGTATATATTTATATAAGGTTATCAGATCCCCTCTAAGGCGCCGTTTCTCTAAACTAAACAGGTTTAAGCTTGTTAGTCTTTCCTCATAACTTAACCCTTCCATTCCCCTTATTAATTTAGTTGCCCGTCTCTGCACTTTTTCTAGCGCTAATATCTTTTTTTAAGACAGGTGCCCAAAATTGCACAGCATATTCAAGGTGCGGCCTGACCATTGATTTATACAGAGGCAAAATTAGGTTTTCATCCCAAAATTTCGATATGAATGAAAGTTCATTTCAAATTCGATAGTTGATCCATTTGATAGTTCATTTCAAATTCGATAGTTGATATCCAATAGTTGATATCCATTTGATAGTTCATTTCAAATTTGATAGTTGATATCAATTTGATAGTTCATTTCAAATTCAGTAGTTGATATCCATTTGATAGTTCATTTCAAATTCGATAGTTGATCCATTTGATAGTTCATTTCAAATTCAGTAGTTGATATCCATTTGATAGTTCATTTCAAATTCGATAGTTGATCCATTTGATAGTTCATTAATTTGCTTTTATTTTAACTTTTGTTAATTTTAATAAATTTTTGGAACTGAATCCGGCATCTATTGGTCTTTTTTGGGTTTGACCACACGAAACCCATAGGCGCTTACCTTGAGCTTGAATAAGCTCCATCAAATGTGAGTTTATACTCCGGTAGGAGTTTTCCTTACAGTTTCCTATATTCAGATACACACAGAATTTTCCTATTTTGTGTCTCTCATACATACTTTCCTCATCGAGAGAGTGACGATTAACGTTTGATGGAAGGAGTGGGTTCCTGAGAACATCTTCAGATAAATAACCCAGAGGCACCTTTCCACTCAGAGCCGGTGTTGGGGCTCATTTTTGTGAGTGGTTTTCTATCTAAATATGAATTGTTGTCTTGGAACATAACATATTGCACCAATGCGGTATATCCCTCTCTCTCCCAATTTTCTCATATGTCGAACTATTACGGATGTAACCACAAGATTGCCACATATCCCTGGCGTTATTCCATATCGCGCTGACCAGATACGTATTCATTTGTTAATATCTGTCTCTGGTTGGGGGAAACCACTACACTCTGGTCTAGCTGGGCACTGGGTATATCTTTTCGTTCTGGGCGCTTACCACCTTCAATCCATATTTTGATCCATTTGATAGTTCATTTCAAATTCAATAGTTGATATCAATTATTCAAATTTTTCTGTTATGATGATGACACCGTGTAAAACAAAATAAATTTGTTATATACCATTTCGTTTCGTATTCGTATCGTATCGATTCGTTATTCGGAAGTACTTCCGAATACGAATTATCAAGTTTCGTTCCAAATTCTGATTTTTTCCGAAACGAATGCACATCTCTAGTTTAGGCTAGGGTCAGACGAAAGCATTTTTCCCCACGAACGTGAAAAAGTGCGTCCGAACGCATTGAAGTATTTTTTCACGGAATGCGCAAAAACGATCAGACGCGCATTTTCGGGCGTGATTTTGTACGGATCGTCAATAAAACTCTTGTTGTGTCTGGACGTTATGTAGGCTGGACATTAGCAGTGTCTGACATCTCCTAATCTAGCACACATGCCGCTATGCCGCAGCTGCGCACTCAGTACGTCAGTACTAGCGGTTCTGCGTTCTCAAAAAAATGCGTTCAAATTCCACTTGCGCTGCACGGCTGGACTTTTGTGCTGCCGTACATCGTATATTGGCCGTCATTGCCCGTCATCTGCTGCTAGTGCGGCTGTAATTATGTGCGCCAGAACGCACGTTAAAAGTGCGCTGGTCTGACCCCAGCCTTAAACCTGTCGAACTGAAGCACCAAAAAATTGGTGGGGGGGAAAAAATTAAGAATTTCACCAATAGGGATGAGCCGAACACCCCCCGAGTTCGGTTCGGGCCCGAACCCGAACTTCCCATATGTTCGGGTCCGAACCCGAACCTGAACTCGAACTCCATGCAAGTCAATGGGGCTGAAAATTCGGTTTTTAGAGTGCCCTCCAAGAGGGCATATATGCTATATATTTGCCATAAAAGGTGTATGGGGGTCCGGGTAGTGCCCTGGGGGACAGGAAACAAGGACAAAAAGTTTAAAAAAAAAACTTTTTAAAGGGACAGTGAGTTTTCCATGAAACAAGGGTTAAAAATAAAAACAAAAATTCCTTCAAATATCGTGCCTAGGAGGTCCCCATAACTTGCCCGTGAAGTGGCGGATTTCTAGGATGTATAGAAACCCTTAAAAACAAAAAAATGACGTTTCATATGACGTAAATGCTTTTCCTTTAATCTATCCATAAACAACTGCTTGGGGCGGCAGTCTGTATGAAAAGAGGAGACATTTTCGTACACGCAGAAAAAGTTTACTGATTTTTTGGGCTAAATTATTGTGAAACTTATGCAGGCTTTGGATGAAAGTAACAATAGGTGCTTCAAAATTGGTCCTTTAGCATCCCCAACAGTGCCGTCACACCGTAACCCCTCTGAGGATATGAATCTGATACAGGCGTCGGTGGCAGTGCACCCAAATATTGTGCGTTTGTTGCCAGGCCTGCAAGTACTATCATACAGTAACCCCTCTGTGGTAGTGTGGAAGAATGCAGGGGTGAACCTTGCGGTCCTATATCAAAAAGATATGCATCTGGTTAAGGCGTCAGTGCACCCAGATATTCTGCCTTTGGTGCAAGACTGCCAGGCCAGCAAGTATCATCATACAGTAACCCCTCTGTGGTATTGTGGAAGAATGCATGGGTGGACCATGTGGTCCTATATTGAAAAGATATGATTCTGGTCAAGGCGTCAGTGCACCCAGATGCTGGCCTGGCACCAAAGGCACAATAAGTATCATCATACAGTAACCCCTCTGTGGTATTGTGGAAGAATGCAGGGGTGGACCATGTGGTCCTATATTGAAAAGATATGATTCTGGTAAAGGCGTCAGTGCACCCAGATATTGTGCTTTTGGTGCCAGGCCTGCAAGTGCCATCATAATACAGTAATCCCTCTGTGGTATTGTGGAAGAGTGCCGGGGTGGACCATGTGGTCCTATATTGAAAAGATATGATTCTGGTCAAGGCGTCAGTGCACCCAGATATTGTGCTTTTGGTGCCAGGCCTGCAAGTGCCATCATAATACAGTAACCCCTCTGTGGTATTGTGGAAGAGTGCAGGGTTGGACCCTGCAGTTCAAAAAATTAAAATGATATAAATCTGGCACAGGCGTCAGTGCAGCCAAATATTGTGCCTTTCATGGCAGCAAGTGCCTTCACACCGTAACCCTTTTGTGGTATTGTGGAAGAGTTCAGTGCTGGAGGTTTTGTGAATGCAGAAGAGGACATCCCCGATCTATTTCATTACTTCAGCATCAGGGGATTGATAGCTGCTGATCCAGGACTGATTTATTTTTATAAATGTCAGCGGGTCTACAGAGTCGGTGGACAGACGCACTCTTTTGTCTGTGATGAAACCTCCAGCGGCACTGAACGTCCTTTCGGAAAGCACGCTAGATGAAGGGCAACCTAGTAGCTGCATAGCATATTGGCTAAGTTCTGGCCAGTGACCCAATCTCAACACCCAGTAAGCCAGTGGATCATCTGCTGGAAAGGTATCCAGGTCTGCCCTTGCCCCTAGGTAGTCCTGCACCATATGGTGAAGACGCTGGCAATGGGTGCCTACATTTGACGTCCCTGGGCATCGAGGACTAAACAAATTTAAAAATGCATCAGTCAAGTGGCCCTGGCCTTCACCACTATTCCTCTGATCATCCACAGCCTCAGAAACACGTGTGTCAGCACTTGGTAATCTACCAGTGCCTGGAAAGGTGTTACACAAGTGTCGCTTTAGAGCGTCCTCAAGTTTTTTCATCCTGTGCTCCCTCTGTGCGGGCAGGATGAGCTCTGCAACTTTACCCTTGTATCGTGGATCAAGAAGGGTTGCCAACCAGTAATGATCCCTCTCCTTGATAGCACGAATCCTTTAGCAGGCTTTGCATCATTAGGGAGCCCATGCAGCATAGGTTGGAGGTGGCATTAGCTTCCGAGTCTTCCTGGTCAATGAGGATGACCGTATCATGCACTTCCTCCTCCCAGCCACGCACTAGCCCTTGTGTTTCTGGGCACACGAAACCCTCCCTTGAGGAATCCGCACCTTCAATGCCCCCACTACTTAAATATTCTGCCTCCTCATCCTCCTCCTGTCTGATCTGAGGACCCGCTGGAATGCTGTCTGCGGAAAGACTAGGGCCTTGAGAGCTATGGAAGGCATCCTCTTCCTCCCGCTGCTCTGCCTCTAGAGCCACATCTATAATTCCCTGCAGAGTGTGCTCCAGCAGGAACACTAAAGGAATTGTGTCACTGATGCATGCAGTGTCCCTGCTCACCATCCTCGTTGCCTCCTCAAATGGTGATAGTACAGTGCATGCATCCTTGATCATCAGCCACTGCGGGGGGGGAAACAAGTTGACCTGAACCTGTCCTTGTTCCATACTCAGACAGGTACTCGTTGATGGCCCTCTGCTGCTTGTGCAGACGCTGCAGCATTGCTAATGTCGAGTTCCACCTGGTGGGCATGTCACAGATCAGACGGTTTGTGGGAAGGTGGAATTCTTTGAATTTCTGCCAGGCGAATGCTTGCTGGGAATGACCGTCTGAAGTGGCTGCAGACTTTTCTGGCCTGGATGAGAAGCTCTGGCAGCCCTGGGTACTTGGTTAGGAAACACTGTACCACCAGATTTAGGACGTGTGCTAGGCATGGTACATGCGTCAATTTACCCTTGAGTAGAGCAGAGAGAAGGTTGCTGCCATTATCGCAGACGATCATTCCCAGCTCAAGCTGGCGTGGTGTTAACCATCTCTGCACCTGCCCCTGCAGAGCTGACAGAATTTCTGGCCCAGTGTGGCTCCTGTCCCCTAAACAAACCAGCTCAAGCACAGTATGGCACTTTTTGCTTGAGCCATTGCGTAGACCCTGTCAGGCGTCGGTTTAACTGCCACTTCGCCAGAGACAGAGAAGGAGGAGGAGGAGGAAGAGGGAGAGGTGGTGGTGGTGGAGCAGACAGACCTCATACAAGCAGCTTTCTGGAGGCGTGGTGGATGAACAAGCTCCAGCACAGAGCCCCGTCATGGATCCCTCCCAGCTGCAATCAGAGTTACCCAGTGTGTCGTGAAGGAAATGTAATGACCCTGTCCATGCTTGCTGGACCACGTGTCTAAAGTCACATGCACCTTGTTGCTGACTGCCTTTCCCAATGACTGGATAACATTGTCTTCCACGTGCTGGTATAGTGCTGGAATGGCCTTGCGTGAAAAGTAATGGCGTTTTGGAACCTGCCACTGTGGTACAGCACATTCATGGAAGGGAGCAGAGTCCACCAGCTGGAAAGGCAGCAGCTGCAATGCGAGTAATTTTGTTAAGCTGGCATTTAGACGCTGTGCTTGGGGATGGTTGGGACTATATTTTTTCTTTCGCTGCAGCAGCTGCAGCAACGTAATCTGACTGCGTAAATCTTCAGCTGCCAGGATGATGTCACATTGTGAGGAAGGACCTGGTACATCCATTACTGTAGCATCATCCCTGTCGGTGGAGGTTGTAGGCAATGACATGGCAGGACATACAGTGGGGGTAGAGACAGATGAGGAGGAGGAGGACCTACGCAAAGTTTTGCGCCAATGGGATGAGTGGCAGTTGTTCATATGTTGCCTCAAGCACGTGGTACCCAAGTGTCCAGTATCTTTCCCACGCTTAAGTCTCATCTGACATAGATTACAAATAGCAACGCTGCGCTCTACTGCACATTTCTTAAAGAACTCCCAGACAACCGAGTTCCTGCATGTGTTCTTTGAGACAACAGCGCTCTGCACCGGAGCAGCTCTGACATGTGATGCCTTGGACTGGCTAGTGCCACGATTGGTCATAGTCAAACAATTCAGCTGACTCCTCCGTGTGTGATAGCGAGGCTACGGCAGGAGTAGCTGTGGACATGGAGGCTGCATTAGATGCTTTGGCAGCTGAGGTGGACTGTAAAGCACTAGAAGCCTGGCTGGCAGAGGACTCGGAGGATGAGGATGGCCTGGTTAGCCAATCCACCAAGTCCTCTGTATGTTGCTGCTGCTTAAGACGGCCAGCACCAGTTAGAAAGGACAAGCATGCCCCTGCAGAGGATGCACCACGCCCACCACGACCAGAGGCACAGCTTCCCGACACAGGGGCTGCTTGCCCTCTTATCTGTGTCTGGGAGCGTCTGCCTGTCCTTTTTGTTCTGTCAGACATGGTGAGTGATATATAGATTAATATATACAGAACTCTGATTCAACTCTGGTATAAAGGTTTAAAGAACTCTGGTATAACTCAGTGAGACACCCTGATAGCTGGCAGCCAGTGACAAGACACAGATTACAAGTCTCAGACACCTCCTATAAATCAGTGAGACCCCTTGATGGGTGGCAGTGAAACCTCCTATAAATCAGTGAGACCCCTTGATGGGTGGCAGCCAGTGAGAACACACGGATTATAACAATTCCCAAATGTTTTAAAGAAATTAGTGAGCCCCAAAATACTGCGTGGTACAGGCTGTGTGACAAGAGACAGATCACCTCAATTCACAAATGTTTTAACGAAATTAGTGACACCCAAAATACTGCGTGGTACTGGCTGTGTGACAAGACACAGATCACCTCAATTCACAAATGTTTTAAAGAAATTAGTGAGCCCCAAAATACTGCGTGGTACTGGCTGTGTGACAAGAGACAGATCATCTCAATTCACAAATGTTTTAAAGAAATTTGTAACCCCCAAAAAGACTTGCTGGCACAGTGACAAGACACAGAAGATCACCTCGATTCACAAATGTTTTAAAGAAACTAGTGAGCCCCAAAATACTGCGTGGTACTGGCTGTGTGACAAGAGACAGATCACCTCAATTCACAAATGTTTTAAAGAAATTAGTGACACCCAAAATACTGCGTGGTACTGGCTGTGTGACAAGAGACAGATCACCTCAATTCACAAATGTTTTAAAGAAATTAGAGACACCCAAAATACTGCGTGGTACTGGCTGTGTGACAAGACACAGATCACCTCAATTCACAAATGTTTTGTAGAAATTAGTGAGCCCCAAAATACTGTGTGGTACTGGCTGTGTGACAAGATACAGATCACCTCAATTCCCAAATGTTTTGTAGAAATTAGTGAGCCCCAAAATACTGCGTGGTACTGGCTGTGTGACAAGACACAGATCACCTCAATTCACAAATGTTTTTAAGAAATTAGTGAGCCCCAAAATACAGCGTGGTACTGGCTGTGTGACAAGACACAGATCACCTCAATTCACAAATGTTTTAAAGAAATTTGTAACCCCCAAAAAGACTTGCTGGCACAGTGACAAGACACAGAAGATCACCTCGATTCACAAATGTTTTAAAGAAACTAGTGAGCCCCAAAATACTGCGTGGTACTGGCTGTGTGACAAGAGACAGATCACCTCAATTCACAAATGTTTTAAAGAAATTAGTGACACCCAAAATACTGCGTGGTACTGGCTGTGTGACAAGAGACAGATCACCTCAATTCACAAATGTTTTAAAGAAATTAGAGACACCCAAAATACTGCGTGGTACTGGCTGTGTGACAAGAGACAGATCACCTCAATTCACAAATGTTTTGTAGAAATTAGTGAGCCCCAAAATACTGTGTGGTACTGGCTGTGTGACAAGACACAGATCACCTCAATTCACAAATGTTTTGTAGAAATTAGTGAGCCCCAAAATACTGCGTGGTACTGGCTGTGTGACAAGAGACAGATCACCTCAATTCACAAATGTTTTTAAGAAATTAGTGAGCCCCAAAATACAGCGTGGTACTGGCTGTGTGACAAGACACAGATCACCTCAATTCACAAATGTTTTAAAGAAATTTGTAACCCCCAAAAAGACTTGCTGGCACAGTGACAAGACACAGAAGATCACCTCGATTCACAAATGTTGTAAAGAAATTTTTAACCCCCAAAAAGACTTGCTGGCACAGTGACAAGACACCGAAGATCACCTCAATTCACAAATGTTTTAAAGAAATTTTTAACCCCCAAAAAGACTTGCTGGCACAGTGACAAGACACCGAAGATCGCCACAATTCACAAATGTTTTAAAGAAATTTGTAACCCCCAAAAAGACTTGCTGTGGCTATGTAACAAGACACAGAAGATCAACTCAATTGGCAAATGTTTTAAAGAAATTTGTAACCCCCAAAAAGACTTGCTGGCTGTGTGACAAGACACAGAAGATCACCTCAATTCACAGATGTTTTAAAGAAATTTGTAAACCCCAAAAAAACTTGCTGGCACAGTGTCAAGACACACATCACCTAAATTCCCTGATATTTGGTAGAAATCAGACCCCCCCAGACCCCCCCAGTAGCGTGGCAGACGGGCAGTAACAACACAACTATCTCCTCTGAAATCTCCTCTCAAAATGCGTGCTGTAGCTATGCGTGGAAACGTTATATAGTGTGCTGCGGGACTTAGCTCTGTGAGCCCATGATTGAGCCGTGATTGGCATACTGTTGAACCTGTCTTGCACCAGACATGTGGTCAGGTGCAAGGCTGTAGCCAATTACGAGCTTCAGGCCAGTGGGAAAATGCATTGTGGTCCATTGTGATGCATTGTGGTCGAACATGTGGCGAACATCCGGAAATGTTCGGTGTTCGCGATCTAATCGAACAGGCTAAGTTCGGGTCGAACTCCGAACCGTCCGAACCGAACAGCTCATCCCTATTCACCAACATTTCAGTGCATTTCAGCGTCTCTGAACAGATTAACCATTACTTCTCTATGGGACAATTTCACTGTCGCCATGTAATTGCACCGTACAATGGAATTCACCATTCGCTGCTCTTTAGGGAATATACGAAGAGCACCGAATTGGCCAAGAGATAACGCCGAACAGTGAATTTCCCCGTACGCAGAGCTCAAGTCCTGCAGGAACGCGTGGGAATGGAGTTCCCCCACTTTCCCCACAGCAGGAACTGAGGCAGAACACAGGCGCATCACATGTGACCCTGCACATGGACCTCTGCTGGTCTCTCTCCCGCTCTGTGCTCGCCGGCACTGAAATCCTCAAGGGTCCTCAAATCCTCACACAGGCAGCGGCCAGATCTGTTGTAAGACACTTTTTTGTCTTTTTTTTGTTTACTCTGTCGGGCTGAGGATTTACAGCACCTTTTAGAGCCCAGCACAAGCTAGATAATATCACTGGGATTCCCCCCTTCTCCTCCATGACAAAGCTGTGACTTCAGCAACCCCCTCCCCTCCCTGCCAGTCATTGACTGGGACAAAGCCTGAGTGCTGAGCGGAGTCCACACCCCCCCAAGGAGCAGGTAGAGGTTAGAAACTTCTAAAGCAATCTAAATGTAAATGATTGATACTGCTCCCCCATAGGAGTTATCCAGGGAGAATGAGCCCTGTGTGTACTTGGTGATGTTCACAGAAGCTCTGCTAGTGCATCAATTGATTCCTTGAAGGGGCTATAGTGACATTTTATAGAGCACATGGTGATAGCAATGTGTGTGGTTATATTTGCCATTTCAATTAGAGCAAATTTAGAGTGTGTTGTTAACCCCCCCACCAAAGACTGTATAAAGTAATTATTGGCTGGGGCCAGAGTGGCCTGTGTTACATTTTTTGGTTTTGTTTTTTTGGAAAATTACATTTTCATCTACTGTGTTTTCCTCTAATGCAGTGTTTCCCAACGCTGGTCCTCAGGTACCCCTAAAAGGCCAGGTTTGCAGGATATCTGAAGCTCAGCACGGGTGATATGATTTGCTGCTCAGTGATTGCAGGATTCAGTCTGCATTTCCCCTAGATGATCCTTAAAATCTGGCCTGTTTGGGGGACCTGAGAACAGGTTTGGGAAACACTACTCTAATGTTAGGTATAAAAAAAAGAATGCTTTGTCTGAACGTGGTCTTCAGCGATTCCTAAATTATTTGTGGATTGTTAGCTCTTGGATACAAATTGCACCTTCCATCTGGGGCATCTATTAGAAATGGCTTGGCAGTAATTATTTACCAAACAAATCGGGCTTCTTCCCCTCAAGTGTGTTAATGTTTTTTTTTACAAATTTAAAAATTGATGTCCTTTATCTACAGTGGCCACAGATTCAGACACACAGAACTGTCTGGGAGTGACGCCTAAGAGCAGCTTTATTGTATCATACACTATATGGGTCACAGGTACAGGC